>CM056567.1:6505506-7150506 GCA_029721515.1 Synanceia verrucosa | reverse complement strand
TGACTTCTGTCTTCTTGTGGGAATAGTTTTTATAAACCTCAAGCTTGAAAAGGGAGAAAGTCTTCATGTACTTCCAGTGCTGCATAGTGAACACTCCCACATGTTCCGTCCTGCAGCCAAAACACACTGAATTGGAGTTTCTATTGCCAGCACATTTGCACACACAAACACCAAAAGAACATGGACACACACATTTGTCTACACATCTGTGGAGGCACGCGCGCACACACACACACACACACACACACGGGTCGAGGGTTCAGTCCACATGGTCAGGAATGTTCCTGCATTCCACCATCAGACTGCAAACCAGAGCTGTAAATGAGAAGTCACGACATGTACACGCAAGCATCCTCTCTCTCTCTCGCTCTCTCTCTCACACACACACACACACACACACACACACATACAAACACACATGCAGAGAGAGAGAGAGAAAATAACAGCTATTTCTAGGTTGTTGCTCATTCATATTTCTGTTTTACAGTCAATGGTGTCTGCAGCCTCTGTCTGTTCTGCTGTCTAAAGAGAGAGAGACACAAAAACATCAGTTAACTGATCATTTAAAGGGGATTATCACCTAAATAATTAATTCCCATATGTTATTTCCTTATGTTTATGTTTACTAATATTTATGGACTCTCTTAGACAGTATAATGACATGTAGAAAATATATGTAGTAATATTCTACAATAATGATTTGTTAATTTAATTAGTTCTAAAACTCAATATTTAATTGAATTTTGTCAGTAATTTGATTTAATTAGCTGTCTTCGAGCTTCCCAGGATGTTGCGGAGAGGTGCTGCCCTCTACTGGAGGATGAGCAGTACTGATGTCATCTGACGGTTTTTTTTTCTGCATGTCATCCTTACAAAACAAAACAAAACAAAAAAAATATATATCTTAGTCCACTTACTAGATTTCTTCCGGTCTTTCAGTCACAATCCGTGGCCTTCATCCATGGATTTGCTCAGTTGTCATGGAGACATATGATGTAGGTTTTATATCATAGATATATGGTGTTTGTTTATTTCCAAAGAGCTCATTTAAATGACTTATCACATATATTCAAGAAGCACGAATCATCATTATCACCTCCACTGTTTGTTTGTTGTTGTTTTTTTTGCCTTCACAACAGCCAATAAAGACAGAAATTATTCTTCACCGTATACTAAATTGCTAGCTGCTGTTTCAAACAATAAATATCTCTCTTGTCCTTGTAGATCAAAAACAGATACCCTAATTGTTTTTATCCTTACTGTGTGGCTTCACAATTAAATTATAACTTAACTTAATTAGCCTACTTATAAATTGAATATGTTTCCTGATCACAAAGGTTTCTCTCTGTGTGTTGAAGGTTGATGAAAAAGTTTCACTTGACTTTTGGACAGAAATTAAATTGGGGATAAGACGTCAGTTTGCTGTTTGCAGTTTCCTGACTCTCCTTGTGACAGCAGACGAGCCGCTGCAATAGTGACATTAATCACATGTTGGACTATGTTGAAAGAAAGAGCTTTTCCTGTTGCTTTTATATCTGTGGCGCAATAACCAGCTCGGACCTCAAGTCTCACCGTGACGCAGCTCGATGAGGCAAACCTGTCAGATAATGATTCAAGGTTACTAGACGTTCAAGCTGGAACCAAACTCATAAACAAAATTAATAGCCAATTAATCATACAAATATAATAATATAATTACAACACTCGATTTAATAGACTTGTAATTCATGTTGCATCCAATGTTTGTCCTTTTTTTCTCCATTCTGATAAAGTGTCCAAATAAGTGGAAATAAAATATATATTTGTGTCGACTATTTTTTATTTGGACAACAATGAAACTGTGTTTGATTTCAGCATCAAATCATTTGAGATGAAGGCAAAGATAAACTCTCAAAAATAAGTGTGGAGAGAAATTTGTCATTGACATCCTACTTTATATTACACAAATAGTATTGTCACATCTTTAAAATAGACAAAATCATATCAATAATGGAACTTTTTATTGCTGAATAAACAAACGAATTAAACGTCTCAATAATTTGTAATCAGGGCAAAAGGAGAGGGGGTGATGGTAAATAATGTGTCCGTGCGTCTCTTCTGAGTTTCCTGAGACTTAATGAGGGATGAGATGCGTCCTGTTAGGAAACATCACATGTTTATGCGCTCAGCGGCCAACATATTAAATTATTGAACTTCAGGAGAAGCAGGGGGAAGTGCTGGTAGAGCTGGACGAGCACAGAGAAGGACAACATCTATCGGTGGACACACTGTCTTCAGGCTTTTAGACATTTTGGGAAGCGGGTAGCTTACTTTTTTTTTAAAAAAAAAATACAAATATATGAGATTTTCACCCATTTCAAAGGAAATGGAAACGTTGCGATGCGTTTTTCTCCTGATTTGTTTCTGCTTTATATATCAAGCTGATGGACGCAAAAGTAAGTGGTGCAGTTTTAAAGTTGGTCAGGTGATCTAACTGAAATTATGATACCGTTTGGAACAGTAGCTAGAGATATTAACTGCATACTTCTGTTATTGAACACTTAAATTCCAATGGTCACATTGAAATCAGAGAAATGATGCAGTTGCCTGATTTGAACATGTTCATTTATTAACTGTGGGAATGACTCCTGGTATATTCGATGTTTGTTGTGTTGTTGCACTCAGAGTCCCATGAGTTTAATTAAGGCATGAGCTCTGGCTGACGGTGAGAAAACACAAAGGAAAATCCATCAAATTCAATTCTCAAGGATTCAAAACCATGCATGGATTACATGTTATCAACATGAAAACAATAAAAGCTAAATTGTTGTATTATTATACAACCATAAATGTCTGATTGTCATGTCAGGAGCTGAGTATCTGCACATGATGTGGATTCTTTTCCCTTTAATCAAATCACACAGAAAGAATTTGCTGTTTTCCTTCTAGTTTCCCCTTAAGTTAAAAAATGTGCTATTCAAGTCTAAAGTAAGGTAGAAGCCAGAAACAAGAGAACAATGTGCATTCAAGATAGGACAAGATATTATTATTATTATTATTATTATTATTATTATTATCTGTGAAAATTATGATCAAAATATTTCTTCTAGACAAAAACTGATCTCGCCATTATTATTTGGCATTTTCAAAAGTATCCCCACATAACAGTCTTTCCATTCAAGGACCCCAAATCAGATGATTTCTTTTCAAATGGATTTCATATGATTTTCATTATTTTGTCAGATGTCAGGTGACACAGCTGGCATATTTCAAGTCTGGAGCTTAATTACAGAAGAAGTACATTATCCAAAACTGAGACTTTGTAAAGCTGAGAAACATTTTCTGTAGCTTTTACCAAGAGTCCCAATATATTATATGACAAATCTGCACAATTAACTGAAAAAGATGTCATTAGGAGGGACCCAGGGCACGTGTCCCATCTTCACAGCACACATAAAAAGTGCTTTGTTCTGTCTCTCCAGCATACGCTGACATGTTCCACCACAAACATGAAAAAGCAGGGAAGTTACCGTTTCCAATTCCACCAATACCTGGCTGGCAGCCTGACACCAACCCATGGGACGATTACCTCTACCCTCCACTAAACCCAAAGACAAACCAGCTCACGCACCACAGAGGTAAGTGAAGTCACATTTCTCCCCTGAATTCCCCTTGTCATGCTTTGAATTTTTCATCTGGAACGTCCACTTTTATGCAGGTAAACCCACAGTTCGTCTGACCAGCGACAGTCCAGCTCTCAACGGCTCTAAAATCACCTTCACTGCAAGGCTGGAGTTCCCTCCATGCCAGAAGGAAGACGCCAATGGGGACGTCGTATGGGATGATCACTGTGAGGACGGTACGGAGCTCGAGGCCTCAGGTGCTGCCAAAAGGCCAGGCCACGCCCTCGGACACATTACATCATGGTCCACCACAAAACACCCCTGCAACCAAGCACATAAATGGCTGCACAAGCATTTAAAGTTGATATTTTTACACATCCAGCAAACATAAAAAATCTAATTTAGCATTCATCTGGAGTCGTTTATCCATCCACCTGTCCACCAAGTTCAATATTCTCTCTCATTTAGCTCTATTTTTGGTCTCCGCCGACTCCTCTAGGAAGTACCCGACTCTTTAGCTGTTAGATGCTCCACTATGTTCACCACGTAGTCACTTAGTTTGTCCATTTGCTTTTAGGGGCTGAGAAATATTGTTGAAAGCAACTGTCTGCCCCTGCTAGAAACAAGGATAGTGAGATTGACATAAAACAAAGAAGTTACAGGCCATAAAACCAAAACAATGAGCTGAAAGGGGCGAGAATGGTCAACAGAGCTCAACTCCAATGTTGGGAAGTAATTATCTGTCAGATTTATCACTAGGAGTGATATCAGCAGAAATATGACCCACGGTTGATATAAAAACATAGATGGGTACAGCTTTATTTGTTATTTTTAAATAACACAACGTCACTCTCTTCTCTTCTGAGCAGCCAATGGAGAGGTGCGGTCTGGCTACGTTTACAATTGGACTTCCTGGTTGGATGACTATGGTTTTGGAAAGTGTAAAGACATGACGAAATGTGATGTGTTCCCCGGTGGGAAGCCTTTCCCTCAGAGCTACGACTGGAGACGCAAGGGCTACGTCTACGTGTGGCGCACGATGAGTGAGATTCGCAAGTTTACAGATTTGCACTCATGAAAATAATAACTCAAAATAACAGTTTCACACTCCGCCTGTCTTCTCCGTTCATCCCAGACCAGTTCTACGAGACAGTGGACGGCTCCTCTTCCACTTTGACCATCAACACCAGCAGCTTTGCTCTGGGAGCAGAGGTCATGGAGGTCATGGTGTACAGGAAACTTGAGCGCAGGAAGTACAGCCCGCTCGGCGTTGACGACTTAATTTTCTTCATCACAGGTGGAGAAAAAACTCACATGTTCAGCGCACACAACTTTCAACATGTTTCAGCCAAACAGATGCAAACAGAATGAGAAAATGAATAATGTGTTACTCTCATTACACACTCTCTTTTAGATAAGATCCCACTGGTAGTTTACATCGACCACAAGACTGCGGTCAACCAGACTGAAAATGTTTTCTTTCGCGGTGAGGACGTGTACTTCCACGTCATGCTCCATGACCCCAGCGGCTACCTCAAAACTGCAGAAGCCATTGACTACATCTGGGACTTCCATGATGGCAACCAGCTGGTGACACACCGTGACAGGATCTCCCACGCCTACAACACGCTGGGGAACATGAGTGTTCAGCTGGTGGTGGAGGCGGCGTTCCCCATAGAGTGTCCACCCACCCCGTCTCAGACGAGCGTCACTTCACCTCCTCCCACAGGTACTGGATACACGACTCTATAGGTGAAACATCTGAGCAATGAAGGCACTTCATTTAGTGCCATGTGCTCACACAGGAACAAACACACCAACCATACAAAGATGTCTTTAAAAGGGTCAGTTCACCCAAATTACAAATACTTTTTCTTATATTTTCCCCAGATTTTTTTTAGTTCCAGTTCCAGTGAACTACTTTAAATTAAATTCTATTAATTGCAATTTAGTGCCTTATGATAATATAAGACAAGATAAAACTATCTTGAGGGATACCAATAACTGAAATACGCACCATAAAGTATATACAATGCCAAAATCAACAGTAGAAGCACATTCACCTCAGTTTCACTGATGTTTTGGAGCACTAATCCTAAGGAAAATTATCTAAAAAAAAAACACGACTAGCATGGCACACGACAAGATGCCAAAACAAAAAAAGTTTTGTAATATGGATGAACTCAACACCAGATGACTGCTGTTACACAACTGGTCCTGCAGTCTGACCTTGATGGACAAGACAAAGCAGGAAGTGACTTTCCCTGCAGAGCTTGTTGAATTATTACCTCATACAGTGAGATGTGTCCTCGATGTGTCTCTCCTCCTCCAGAGGCTCCCACCCCTGCACCCGGTAGTCATGCTGCGACTGTCAAGATGGAGACTACCCAGGGTGAGCCCCACAGACTGTGCATAAGAGAGAAAGAGACTCAGCTCATTACTAATGGCAACTTTCATCACATGCACATATTATTGTCCAGTGAGTCCATATCTTGTCATTTGCTTCCTATTTCAGCTCCACCCACCACCAGCAAGTCCCTTCCCTTCCCCTCCTCTTCCTCCTCCACTGACATGACAACAGGCGTGCCCACCACTGAGCCCCTGCCTACGGCTGTGACCCCAGAGTCCAACCCCACCGGCCCAACCCGGCTCCGCATCACACGCCTCAACGCCAACAAGTGCTATCACTACGCCTATGGGACCTTCATGGGTAACATCACCATTATTGGTAGGTGGTAGGCTCCATTTTAAAAAAAAAAACAATGTGAAACACTGCCTGGCACAGTGCATTTTATGATATCGTCACCAGATGGCGCCAAAGTCAGACATTTTTAAATTGCACACACAGTGGCTTTAAAATATAATTGGTAACAATGATCTTAATGTTGAGTACGAGCCAAAAAAAACCTTTTTATTTATATTTTATTTAGTGGCATAGTTGCAGGAACAGTGACGTGAAATGTTGAACGTTGAAATTTGTTTTTATGGTATCCAGATGATGAATCTACTCTTGTGATCCATGAATTTTCCTCTAATTACCTTAAAATTTCCATATGTCCAATTGGTTCATGACCAAATGCCTTTAAAATGAATGGCATCATCCTCAGCTGTACTTTGTGTTAATTGCTAAATAATCGAATGTTAGCACCCTAAGATAACTAACTAACTGAGATGGTAAGCATGGTGAGCATCCACATGTTGACCATCACTATGGTTTGGATTTAAATTTAAAGCACTACAGAGGCGAGCCAGCCTCACAGAGCTACTAGCATGGCTGTAGACTCTTATTCTGCTGTTTTAAAGATAACACAAATCCAGTTCAGTGGGAAGGCACCATTATTGGTTTCACATAGTCAAATATAAACCATTCCAATACTCACATGTAACTCTCACTCTCAAGTAAACAAGTAGACACCATAGATAGTAAAAAGTGACTGTGTTGTTCAGTTCCGCTGAGTCAGTGTCCGTCAAGTGAAACTGGCCTTTTGTGCCCTAAGTTGAATTATATAGTGACGTCTGCACAGATCTAATAAAAAATAAATAAACTCAATGTTGTATTAATACATTTTATATGATGGAATAATTGTAATTTCATATCAAAATCTTATTCAAACGGTTAATTATCCCACCTTAAAATTTGTCTTTGTGGTCACACATACACACACACACACCATCTTCCGCTAAAAAAACAGTGACTTCTCTCATATTAATGTCAAGAGAAGATGAACTGCATGAATCCATTCTCTGCAGAGCCCAGGCATGAACTGAAGAGCCAGGCGAACAGTCGCATTGTGGACGTGTTGGCAGCCAGAGTGACCAAAACTGACATCAGCTTCCTGGTGAAATGTCTGGGCAAGTGAGTATGAAGTTATTACATTAATGATTTTACATTCATGTCAAACACAAGTTCATAGTCATGGTTCTCTTGACTGCTGTTGGGTGAAATATAAAAAAGGCAGTGACTTTTTCCCTCAGTAATCACATATAAAATATATTTGATATATATTATCATATTATATTATGTTGATAACATATGTTGATTATATATATCAACATACTATATTATGTTGATATATATAATCAACATTTCTATCTCATAAAAATAAATCAACACAACACAGGGATTAATGAGTAGGTAATGCATAGATTTTAAATATATTATGGTGATAAGAAATACCGTTAAAGTTCCACATTCAAGGTAAGTAAACTAGGAGATTTATTCGATAATTTGGTCACGACACAAAAAAGTCTATTTGTAAAGAGAAAAAAAAAGTTTTCAGACAAAGAAAAGGGTCTGTGGTTTTATTTAACCCTTCATCTTTCCATCCCCTCATCTTCAGCATCCCAACTACAGCTTGCACCATTGTGTCGGACCCCACCTGTACTGAGGTGCGCAGCGTTACGTGCGATGACGTGCCGTCATCATCGCGCTGTGAAGTGCATCTCAGGAGGACATTTCCGGAGCCTGGTACCTACTGTGTCAACATCACCCTGGAGGACTCCCAGAGCCTCACTCTGACCAGCACCACCGTGACCATCAACAAGTCCCAGGATGCCCCTGGTCAGTTACACAAAGACATTTTTGACTAGCTGTTTTGTAGACAGTGGACAGATTTATGTTCTCTGTCTCTCTGATTGTCCCTGTAGTGTCTCAGACTTCACGCACTGCAGAGGTGGTGCTCTCCTCCACCGCTGTGCTGGTGGCAGTCTTTGCTTTCATTGCCTATCTGGTCTGCAGGTGAGTGCTCTTGTTGAACTGAGTTGTCTCTACATACACACAAAATATCCAAGTGCCACTTCTTTCAGTCTCATGTACTCTGCCTGTCATCCCTCATCTCTCTCTCCTAGGCGTTACAAGGTGTATCGTCCCATTCGTAGGTCACTGGTGGAGGACGCCTGCAGCCCTGCTGGGGTCGCAGGTCGCATTGGTCGTTTAAAGGAGGCGTTCTTCCCCTCCAGCGAGGAGAGCCATCACCTGCTGACTGAGAGACATGTGTAGGCTCTGTGAAGCTGAACCAAAGATACTGAAGAAAAAGCATATATGTGTGCAAAAGTAATGTTTAAAAAAAAATCAAGATAGCAGGAATGCCTATAGAGAAATAATAATAAATCATATTGAAGTCTTGTCTGTGTCTTAATTTAGATGTGATTGATTTACTAAAGAGGTTAAATGTGACTGAGTCCCAGCTCATGTGGCAGATACTCACTGATCAAAACAACTGCTTTGTTTGCATACTTCATACCAAATGCTGCTTTATAGAAGTGCGCCTTATACTTGTGTAATAATCACCTGTTCAATATGAAGCCCTTTTCCCCCACCAATATAAATTGCATACAGCTTCGTCACCTGACTCAATTGAAATTAGAAAACTGTAAGCCACAAAAATTGATTGAAAGAATTCACTGGAAACTTGACCTGAGGATTAATAAAGCTTGTACATGAACTACTCATCTTTCAAAGACATTCAATCTGTGTTTTTATAATATGAATTCTGTGTCCAGCCTTGGTTGTGTAGTACAGCCGAATGACACTCAGATTAATATATAAATATTAAATATTTATTGCAATATCAAATCAAGGGCCACAAGTCCATAGCATGCTAGGCAGTCATCTTTACATAAATTAAAAAAAAAGGACAAACACCGCAATTTATTTATTTATTTATTTTTTTTTTAATTCAGAGGCATTTGACAAGTGGAGCTGTGTGTGAAGGGGATGTGAAGGGGCACAAGCATGGTGGCAGAGAGGGGCAGAAGGGAATATCATGCTGAAGTTAGATCACTTTTCAAAAAAAAAACAAACAAAAAAAAAAAACAAAAAAAAAACCCAGAGACCCAGTCCCTCATATCTGTCTCATACCAAGATGTTCCACATTACACAGCCAAGAAATACTAACAGAAGAAAAAAAAAAAGCTACCAAATCAGCAAGTGAGTGTAGCATCTGTGAAAGACAAAAGGGGAAAAGAAAAAAAAAAAACAAAAACAAAAGAAAACAGGACTTGTATCTATTTTGAAGTCTTACAAATCAGAAACAAAGGCAGGCCCTTTTTTTTAAACTGTATTTTCACATTTTAACTATTGAATGCAAAATCAAACGTGATTTGACCTTTTTCACAAAAAAAAAAACCCAAGCAAAAGTTCAAATACATAAAAGCCACACCACCAAAAATAGAAAGCAGAAAGAAATAACCATCAGTTGAGGATTTCAATTGAGCCAAAAAGAGTACATACAAACACTGGCAAAAGAAAAGATTTTGATCACTTTCGATTATTCTCTCAATTCTAAAGAGTACATGATTTTAGTTTTAAAGTCTTCATTCATATCTGGGGAAGCATGGGGAGGCATAAAGGAAGGGGGGGCTAAACTCTAACGAATAGAAAAATGCCTCTACTTCAAATACGTGTCTAAGGAGGTAGATCAAAACAAACTGCAGAGGAGGGGAAAAAGGGATGGAGAGGGTGGTTTGGCAGGGAGGAAAGCAGGGAGTTGAAGGGGATATTTTTAAGTATCACTTGTGCCCCTCAGTTAAGCGCAGTGTTAGGATGGCGCGCCATGTAGAAAGAAGTGTTCGGGGGGGACTGAGGTATCGATGCGCGCTGGCGCTCAGTGGGGGCAGGGTGGGGTGCCTCGTGCCACAACAACCCCCCACCCCCTCAGCTGAGGTAGACGGCGTTCTACTGTGGAAGCATGGATACACTCAAGCACTTTCACCACAATCAACATATTTACATTCGGCATGAAGAGAGACAAATGAAATAGATTGTATATTTTAAGTTTTGGATTCCTTTCCTTCTATTCTTACCCCTCAAAGTCAGGGTTCAGTTACTCTGTGTGCCTTTTCTGGCTTGTTATTCCCTGTGTGAGCAACAAACTGAAACATCTAGTTGCATTTGCAGGTAACAGACACAGAGAGTGTCATGTTTAAATCATTTTCCTATAGCGCAGAAAAAAAAAAATATATATATATATATATATGCGTCTATCAGTGTGACTCCCCCTACCCTCACCATGCAGTGAACAACGATGACATTGACTTGATGACCTGGCTACAAGGGCCATTCCGAACTGAAAAAGCTTGCTCTATGAAAATAAACCTAGTCGGGCTTGGACCTCGCTAAGACACCATCATCAAGAAAGTGGCAGACAGCCTGGGACCAGGACAGACCAAAAAAAAAAAATAAAGAAAAAAATAAAGAAAAAAGAACAAAAAAACGTTCTGCTGACTGACTGTAGGGCAGCTAAAGAGGGGACCACTGCAGTCCACACTGCAAAGGATTCTTTTGACAAATTAAAGTACCATTACCAATAACAGTGTCAATCCCAAAACTAAATGGCATTGCTGCAACTATGTACGGTTGGCGTTATTTGCATGTCTTAGTTGTTTTGTAAGCTTTTTTTCCAGAAGATGGTGGACCCTCAGGGGAAAAACTGAGGCGATTTTCTCTCAATACTCCTGTCAGCCGCCAGCTGAGGGGGCGCCAACTCTTGCTCCAGGGCTGCTATGTACAAATAGACTTTATGTACAGGGTCATCTTAAGTCACACATACACATGAACAATGCCGCCTAAAGCACCAGAGTTGAAGGCAAGGTCAGTTGGCAGCTGACCAAATTTTAAATTTTTCTTAAAAAAATAAAAATGTTCAAAGACTATCAGCTTTATAAAGTATACAAAATACCACAAAAGCAAAATAAAAAAAAAAGAAAGGAACATTTTTTTCATATATATATAATCATTTTCTTTTCTCTTCTGAGGTACTAGATCCTGAGGTAGTTAAGTAAAATGCATATTAAATTGGTTTTCCTGGGCAGCAGCAGTTGGGCACCATTTCCCTAAGTGTCAGTCGTGGCGCTGCCCTCACCTCTAAATATATATATTCATCTATGTATATAGGTCTATCTATAAAATGCATCCAAATTTATAAAATGCCACTATCATTACAAGGGCAGGACGCCCCAATATAATCCACAATTTCAGGGGTCCTGTCCTGAAACAAGAATCTTTCCCCTAAACATGGCCCACCCAATCTGAGCCAACCCTCCCCCAAAATAAACCTCTCTGTTGGTCCAACCAGGACCTTGATAGCAATGCCTTTTTCCTTTCCACAGAAAACTCATGAGAAAGCTTCATCAACCAATTAAACACTAAAAAGAAAAAAAAAAATCTGAAGTCAATCAAAACATCTTGTCAGGTTTGAAGTACCACACCAAGGAGGTGACAGGAGGGGGATCTTTACTTCTTCTTTGTGTTTCTAGTGTTAAAAAAGGACAAAAAAAAAAAATAACACACCCGTGGGGGGAGGAGGATAGCGGTCGAGGGGTGCGTACATGTGAGGGCAGGTGACGCTGTTGGGAGCCCTCAGAAGTACATTCTCACAGAGATGCAGAGGTGAGGTGGGTGGAGGTTTGTGGCCACACTAGAAAGTTCATCAGGTTAGACAAGGAGGGGCAGGTGTTTGGCTGCCTTCTGATAACCTTCGACCCCTGAGATGAGCATTACGACCACTTGTCTTCCTTCTTCTCCTCCCCCGGACTCTGCTGCATCTGTCCATCTGTCGAGTCTTCTGGCAGATTCAGTCACCGTTCCTCTAAGTCCGATGGAGCTTTACTTCCTGCGGGGCTGTGGTGGCGGTTGGGCTCCAGAAGTGGGCTTAGGCTGCTGCTGCCTCCTCACCTGGGCCAGGATCTCCTGGATCTTTCTCTGGGCCAGCTGGATGACAGGAGAACACATTAATATCAGATACAATGACCCTCTGGGGCTTTCACCTTTCTGAGGCACTACACATTTTCCCATTCCTATAGAAAAACCCACCTGGCATGCAAAGAAGTGTCCACTAATCTTGACTATAACTTGGTCATTCTCGTCAGGCGTCTGGTCCCTGGGTACCACCACCTCAGCACAGGTCAGGTTCTGCAGCTCATTTACCTATGAAGACATAACATAACGAGACAAACCACTATTTAAAGCTACGCTATACTTGTTGGAACAGCCAAGTTCTGGTTTGTTCAGATAGTGTAATAAATAACTGACGCTCATTTCTTACCGTTTTTCCACCTTTCCCAATGACTCGTCCAGCAGCAAAGGAGGGAACCTTGATGTGAGCCTCCAGCTTCACCTCCTCCTTGGGTCCAAAGAAATTCTCTTCCTTCAGCTTGCCAAAAATGCGACACTGAGCCTGCCGATGGATACATGCACAGATTACTCACGGTTCACTTAGGAAATGGGACATTTCCCCCCCCCAAAAAAAAAATCCACGGTGGATGAAAAACATACTGACTTTAAAGCACCAATAAATACTAATAAAAATAAATGAAATGAAAAATAACTGTCACTTTCTTTTATTTCAAGCGAGTGTTTTATGGGTTCACACGGCTGTGAAGAGGTACAACACCTTGAACTGAGCCTCTGGCGGTCCAGCAATGATGACCATCCTCTGTAGTGTAGAACCCAGCTCTTCTGCAGGAGCAATCTGAAGGAGGACAGACAACCAGCATTAACTTATAATAATAATAAAAAAAGAGCAATCATCACTTACGCTTCCATTTGCCAGCAGTCAGAGGACAACAGATAGACAGCCAGCTTCCACACACTATCAGTGAGATTCTGAACTTTACTTCCTGTCCATCACTCACCTTGATGGAGGCTCCGGCAAAGTGTGACAGCTGCTTGATGTGTTGACCCTGTTTTCCGATGATGGCTCCCACAGCAAGCGCAGGGATGAACAGGTGAACTGTCTCTGACTCTGGGTGTCCCTGCTGGACATAAACATTTTAGTGCGTCGCTGACCAGAGATCAGTCTTCACTGCAGACCACTTACTACAGCCACCAATGCCAAAACGTAACACGTTTGTATAGAATTCTGGACGCAAACGTACACTGCAACAGGAAGTTAAACTGTTCTATCCACCATTAGATCGTTCTGTCAAAAGCCATAACCTTAGTACTCCACCACATGCACAACTTGAGCAATTCCATCTGTACAACAGATCAGGTTGAAAGTGGTGTCTGGAGTTTAAGTTTCATTTAAGACCATTGTTGCAAACATCACTTTTGTGTTTTAGAGTGTGTGATTCACTTGAGCTCAGGATAGGGAGGCATCATCCAAGAGGGACAACAAGTAGCACTGTTGATTTTGGACCAAGCCCAATATTACAGTCAATATGTCAGCTGGGGGTACACTAACAGCTCGCTTTGGCAGCCTCCAAATCTGGAGAAGGGCTTTTTCTGCTGATGTAATATTTTATAAGCATTTACCTTCCTATATATATAAAAAAGAAGAAAACACAAATGCAGCATATCCTGTAGAAATAACACAACAAATTCATCATTACGAGTAGCCAAGCTACTCCAAGTTTTAGGTTGCCCCATGCATGAAGATTAGGACCGAAAAGGTCAAAGATCAAGGGGCAGCTGGAGAAGAACTTCCATGAAGAAAACCCTGCCCCGCTGATCCCCCTGCGAGCAGCCGCAAGCCGTGCAAAGCACTTTTGGGACGGGTGACTTACAGCAAAGGACTGGCTGCTCGCCGACAGCATAGAAGCCCAAAACGGCCCCTCACCCCCATAAGGACTGCTCTAAAGGAAAAAAGAAACATGAAGCCAAGGTGCTGAACACCAAATGTCTCGTCGATTTTACTACCTTGACCCAAGAGTTTCAAAGAAACAAGTTTAAAAAGGAAAAACAAAGCTGGTTCTGGGTTCTAAATAAAGGTAGTGTGTGGGACAAACCACTGTATTGTGTGAGACGAGGAGAACGGCAACTTACTCCGAATGATGAGCATCCTCCATGGGCTCCAGGAGGTGCCATACTGGGCATGGAGGGGCCCATGCCTGGTCCTCCACTGGGGAACAAACCCAAAGCATTTAGATTCAAGCCTGGTATCAGGTTGGACTGGAGCTGGAGATAAACAAGAACATTTCTATTAACTGATATTACAGGTTGTATGCTTGCTCATCAACACCACTAATCCATTACTTCTGTTTTTATATCTGAAATCACAATTTGTGTACTAAACATCAGCTGGATTTGAACAGGCATGTCAGCGTATCCTTCCAGGTTATTGACGATTGTTTTCTAATACAATCACTGTAGAAAATGTTACATTTATTATGTCCATTTTGCACACAGCACGCACACTGTAATAAGCTTTATTTCCCCCAGGTGCAATACTCCCATGCCCTGTGTTCATAGCAGTCGCTGTAAACGCAATTCCAACAGAGTTAAGTAGGAATAGTAACCCCCTCCAGAATTTAAGAACATTCTTAAATCTTTCCTTCAGATTAAAACATTAATAAAAAACATTTAACACAATATAATCCCACAGGAAAACCACTGTTTCCTCTTTTTTCTAAAGTGGAGAAGGATATGAAAGTGTTCCTGCAGAAGCAATGCGTTCAGCGCACTGTGTATGGAAAAAAAAAAAAAAATCATTTCCTTCAAAGGTTTTTTTTCTCCAGTTTTAGGCAGTAACTATTTGCCAGAGCACACTTTCAACTTCAGTTTTGAAGCAATTAGTCAAGGTAGTTTTCTATTGTGCAAGTTATTCTGAGGTTTTCCTTGAATAAAAACGCTTACGTTCATAGCAGCCATGTCACTCTCGTACGATTCCCTGATCTTCTTCATCACTTCCTGTTCGGCTCTTGCACACGCCTCGATGACTCCCTTCACTGTGATGGTCCGCTCTGGGTTGTACACAGTCAAGTCCTGGAGACTGGACAGAACACGAGAATGACTGTTGACAGTATAGATTCTCACAGCATGGCATGCATTTTTAATATATAGTTTAAGTGGCAATTTTTATGAATGGGCTGCAGAGACTAACATGGTGTCAATAAAGAGACATTCGTGATCTATGAGTGTGTCACAGCCTTACGCTGAGATTGTGATCTTGGTCCCCGTATCCTGTTCAATTTTCTTCAGGTTGCGTCCTTCCTTCCCAATTAACCTTCCTACGAAGTTGTTGTGTGCAAGTATCTTCAGTGGGATTTCCTCAGTGCTGCACAGGACCGAAGGGATGTTAGGTTTAGATCAGACCTCTTCTTCAAAAATCTACTTAGTCTGGGTGTTGTCAACTGTCAGTATCTTAGATGAGCTTTCTTTCATATTCTACATAGGTGCTGGAAAAGTCAATTGTCTCTTTGAGTGCCACTGACGTATTTCAACGTCATACAAAATCCTACGCTTGAGTGCTATTGACTTAATAATACGTCAAAGTAGTTTTTCGGCAGTGGGTCGCAGATGGGTCTCCAGCAGTCAGGAAGTGGACACAATCGAGATTAGAGAGCAAAATGGACAGATTCTGGAGAAAAAGTGGTGATTTTGGTGGGAGTGGCCTCTACCTCTGATAAAACAAGAATGGAACAAGGTAAAAACAAACTTTTTTTTCATGATGAAATAGTCTCTTCTTTCATTTGAGCTATTAAGTGTTTTAAGAGACATAGTACAAAATATTATGTGGTCCTTGAAATATGAGCCAAAATGGGCAAAAACGCTGGCACAAAGCACTTTTTGTTTTATAAACAGCTGGCACTCAATGAGTTAAGAAACAATACATCCAATTATGAACCTATACAGCTGTGGACCACATCATGCATACATTACCATTTCACACCATGCAGACTGATGGGATTGCAACGCATGGAAAAACAGCTGATCGCATTTCAAGAAGAAGAAAGGCCAAGGATGTGTCTTACAAAGTAACAGCTTTATAGATGACAAAATCCTAAGCATCAAGTTGATTTTGCTCGGTTGCAAACTCACAACTTTGTGTCGAGGGCTTCCTTCTGCATGATCTCCATGATGGTTGCACAAGCGCTCGAACATCCTTCAGGCGTGGAGTGGATTGTGATGGGCTTCTCTGCGGCACCTGCATTTTCTTTCCTATGTATGTCTATCCTGGAATAAAGGAAAGATAAATTTATTAGTAGAGCAGCTTTCAACAAGGCAAGTCAATGTGTTTTACACAAGACAGAAATATGAAAGAAAGCCAAGCTAATCCAAATTGGATTCAAAAGTATTAATGTAACAAATAGATTGAACTAAAATTGAGTAAGACAAAAATAAAATATGAATAAATAGTACCAAATCTAATGACATAAATCTAATCTAATAAAATGTAGAGGAAAATTGAAACTTCTTAGGACTGGACGGATGTTGACCTGATCTAAGTGAGGACTACTGAAGATGCTCTTTAGGTTAAAGTTATTTCCATTCTATCTTTGGATGTGTTCTCCAATTAAACAACTATTGTCTGGCACCAAAGACACTTGTTTAAATGGGTCTCTATAATTACTGCAATATTTTGTTATTTTCCATAATCTGCACCATTGGGAGCCTGAAAGACGTTGATCAGAAGCAGCCCGAGAATTGAGCCTTGGGGAATTCCACTGCATTTTCGTACAATCACTTATGCGATTATCAATCTACATAAAATAGTTACCAGGCTCTGTGCTGTGGTTGAAATTATAACAGGAAAACATCACAATTTGTCCCCCTTCCCCCCCAATTCAATGATTTTACTGAAAAAAGCAAGGCTTAATATGGGCCTCTAATTGTTCATTAGTGAGTTGTCAAGATTTTTTTTTTAAGAGTGGCTTAATGAGTGCCTGAGGGAAATAGCCTGAGTAGAGAGGTATTGACTGTGTGCAGAAGATCTGAGGCCGTACATTTAAAAACACTTCAAGCAAGGTAGCAGCACAAGGCTTCTTACATATTGCACCGTCCAGGGTCACATGGTTGAGATGATCGAATTATGGCTTGGTTTCAGTTGACACAAGGACAAAGCAGAACCTATATCTGATATGGAGGAGCTGGCGGTTTGTCTAATTTTCTGAATTTTCCAGGTAAAGAATGAGGCAAATTCATGACTTCATGGGCTGCTATTACTACTATTATGTCAGATATGAAAGACCTTCAATGTCTCACCTTCACCCTTAATTGAGGAAAGGAGATTAAAAATAAAAATCTGCCTTCTTGAACGCTGGAGGTTGACGACACAGAAATGCCACAACACAGCTCACTGTTTCAGTATAATTCCTGACCTCTGTGTACGTACTTTGAGTGGGTCTGTTTAGTGATGTTGCGGATAGTGGCGCCTTCCTTGCCGATAATTGCCCCTACAAACTGCGTGGGCACCAGTATGCGCAACGGGATGTCCGACTGCAATTTGGGTCGGGCGCCCAGACCTGGAGAGCCAGATCGAGGAGTTCCACGTGTGTTAAAGCCTCTCCTTCCCCCTGCTGAAGGACCTTCTGGTGCAGCCGTCTCATCGGGGATATACGACACTTTCAAGGCATAGTTTTCCATCATAGATCCATTCAGCTTCTCCATCGCCCTGGGGAGCATAAAGAGACGCCAGTCTTTAAAACTCTTGATAGCAGGTATGATTTATCAACACTCAGGTCATCAAGTGGTGAAACACTGTACTCAATATATTTCTGTTGAGGTAATCGACAAAGCATCAAGGGTTTGATTTGCTTCCACACCTCATTATCAATGGGACAACCCAAGCAGTGGGGGCATTAAAACAAAATCAATTGAGGTTAGGCTAAATCAGGGACACAATGGACAAGGAGGTAAGAACTCCTTACAAGCCAAGGGGCATCACTTCCGATGAGCAACAACAAATCCACTCTCAACATAGCATTCACACTTATACACGCCTGTCTTGTCAGCCGTAAGGATTTAGGATTGTAGAGAAGCAATCAATTACGCCTGAGGACTCTTCAACCACTCGTGCAGAGAGCAACTTGTAGTTAGATTCATGTACACCAGGGGGCACCAAATGGCTAATTTAACCCTCCAACCCCCAACCCCCCTTACTCATTGCATGTCAAATTTAACTAGGCTGTTTTTGTTTTTTTGGATGGAGGAAATCAGGTGCACTGGAAGAGCACACGACAGGAGGAGGCTGGTACGATTCGCATCAGACAATACTGGGTAAAGTGGAAAAACTTGAGCAGATCCATGTTAAAGACATGGAGACAGATGAGCTGTAGGATGTCAATGCACTGTGTGTGTATGTGTGTGTGTACTCACAGCCTGGCCTGGTCCTTGGCTGCATATCGAACGTTGACTACCGCAGTCTCTGTGTCAGTGTTTACTATGGGAGAACACAACAGAGTCAATCGACACATTGAGTGACACCGATGATTCACCAACATGGGCGACTTTAACATGATTAAACAACTGCAGCAGAGGTTTCTTTTTAAACAAGATCATAGAGCTGTAATATGAAACGGCACACACACACACACACACATATTGTGAATGCAGTATAACAAGGTGTGTTGAGTCAGGGTGCAGGAATTATATTTCAACACAAAGCTTAAACAAGAATGTGTATTTACCTTGTTCACAGCTCTCTACTGCACCATACTGAGCAAGCATACCATCCAAAACCTTGGAGAAAGAGAGAGAGGAAACCCACGATTACTCAAAGACTTTGAAGGCTTTTGACCAGAACCTGTTCATGAGCAGAAGCACCTCTGTGGGAACCAGCCCAGCTCAATGCCAGGACACAGTCCATTAATTCTGAGAGCCACAGTTCAACGCTGAGTTACGTGGATAAATTTGCTGCCATCTTGTAAAAGCCTGTTGACCTTGAATTATGTCTTTATTCTCCAGGACCTTGCATGGTGCTCCAGACGCATCAGCAGATTTGATTTTTAAGACATCTTTATTTGAAAGTTCCTGTCTTTATTGTAAAGTAAACATTTCTAACAACAATATTGTTTGATTCACAAGTTACTCATCTAACGATATACATGAATTTTATATTAAAAAAAAAAAAAAAAAAAGGTGATCATTTTATAGAAAAATAAATACACTGGCAAAATTATTAAATACATCTTGGAATCATACCCAAAAGGCAAAAAAAAAAAAAAATTAAATTAAAAAAAAAAAAATCACTTTATTAAAAATTCTTCCAAAACACCATGATGGTCACCTGCCCAAATCTGGAGCCCACAGGATTTCAATTCATAGATGTGATCAAATATGGGCGAGAGGGGGAGCGTGGGGTCTAAGCTAAGACATCCGACCATGCTCAGTCAAATCCGAAGCAACACCCCCAAGAGCTCAAGCCCACTTTCTAGCCAACAAGACTGCATCCCTGCCCCCCCAACTCAACCAATCCACCAACCACGCAACCTCCCGCCTCCTTGCCATCTCTGCTCGCCATCATTGGCTGCTCCTACGCTGATAGGAGTTCCCTCTGAAGCCAAGAGTTTCTGGCTGCTGGCTGGATGCTCGGTCTGACCGTCTGCTAAGCCCAGCCAATGGAAATCCAGGCCATTCAGGAAAGGGTGGGGTACATTCCAGCAGGAAGCAGTGGCTGGGGGAGGGGTGCGAGTTCATGCTACACATTCTGTGAATCGGAGCACATGGAAAAGGAAACGTCCAGGCCCACCCACCCACCCACCCACAGCTTGTGAACACGCCACTACTCTCACCACTATTCGCTCGCTGCAGGACTACACACACCGTGACCCGTCGTCTTATCTACCTGATAAGATACATAGAAGGCCTTTGCATCAAAAGAGCCCATTCTATTCTACTCCTCCATTCCTCCACCCCCTCCCCCTCTGATGGGAGGAAACCTCCATGTCACCTTTTGAGAAAGCAACCAGCTAGCTACATGCTAGGAACATGGGTGGATCTGGAGCTGCAGTTGAGGGACATGCGTAGGCAAAGCGAGCCCACCATTACAACACACTGAGCCTGTCCGTAGCCATTTGATCACACCAAGTGAATCAGGCCGTACATCTGAAGCCATGTATTTAATCTCACAATTTAGGATACTACCAAACAATTGTGCAATTCAATAAGAAAATTCTCATTAGGGTTCCATAGTCTTTATGGAGCAGAAAATTAAACTGAACACCACTACAGGCACACGCTATCACAGCTCAACGTCTGCAGAGGGAAGAAGGAGGGGAGGAAAAAAAAAAAGAAAAGAAAAAAAAGGTCACGCAAAGCTGTGTTACTGGCACATGAGATTAAATGTGGAGGTTAACAATGGGATCTAGAGTTTGACACTTTATTTCTGGGAAAAAGATGAAAAATGTGTCAGACAACTTGTTGACAACTTGTATGTGTGCAGAACATGCACTGTTTAATTTTTTTTAATTCTTTGGTTTTCACTTATCACGTGTAGAAAAAGGAAAACATGTAACACACACACACGACACTCACACAACACTCCCTTGTTTTTTGTTTTCCACCCTCTCCCCCCCATCAAGCAGTGGCCTTGAAATCTGACATGCTGCAGCTCATAATTTCTTTTGATATTATATTATTCACTCTTACATGACCCGTTAACCCTTTATGGATGACAAAACAAATGGACTGCATTTAGGATTTAACAGTGACCTTGAACGTCAGTTTCACCTCTTCCACTCACTTTAAAATCCTCTGAAGGAACCTGACATAAGACCATCCAATAAAGCGGCACTAAATAGGACAGTTTTGCATCATCAATCCAAACATGTTTTTTTAATAAATGCTGTCACAGAAAACATGTGGATGTATTTTAGGCTAAAATATTATGGGTCACTTTAAGGCTTAATCCAAGATCAAGTCAAATCATTTTAGTGGTTTAAAGGTGACCAGTGCTGGAAGAGTTTCACATCAAGTTGTCAATTTCTATTTTTTTTTTTTCTTTCTTTAATACGGGCCTGTCTAAGCTGTCTGTATATGATGATGCCAGCAAACAACAAAATGGGCATATTACAGTTTCAGATATATTGTGCTGTCTCTCATTTAAAAAAAAATAGATAGGGAGTTTTTCCTTCGCCGATGTGAGGGTCGTTTGTAAAGGACAGAGGGAGTCATATCCTGTACAGCCTGCTAAGCCCTCTGAGGCAAATCTGTGATTTGTGATATTAGGTTATACAAATAAAACTGACTTTAAAAGAACTTGCACGGTTTAAACTGTGTTATATATTGAAGCGTCAGGACCACATAGTAATTTGAGATTATGTAATAAAATGACTGGTCATCTATTTTTGGATACAATAAACTGTCCTTAAATTAGGATACAGTTGATCTCTTACAGACTTAAAACTATTTCATAAGCTTCAGACATTTAGTGTTACTTGCATGGCCAGTGATAGAATGCATTCAACTATACAGGTTTTTCTCCACCCTCTACATGTCAAGGATACAATAACTGAACCCATCTTAAATAATTCAAAACCACTTCATTCCAGACTGCAAATGAAAGAAATTGTAATATCACAAAGTATCAACTAAATAATTTAATATTCAAGAACTACATAGAAATCTCCCAGAATCCATAAAAGGATTAGTACACTAGGCTTGAATGTGCCGCATCCTCAAACAATAACTTATTACCAATATGTTCTCTGCTACAAGTGAATGAGCACATCAGATGCCATTTAGCCACAGGATCAGTTCAAAAATCAACAGCAAGCTTTAGAAAAATACTTTAAAAACATGCTCTAGCTGGTAGCCACACACGCAGCAACATAATGCCATTTATATTAACCGCGTCAAGTTTCCCTGTGTGCGTAAACCAGCCAAATCATCTGGAGACAACGTTCTAGTGAAATCCTTCCAATGTCTTTGTTTACTGATCCGTGAGCACCTATCCTGGCTTCCCAAAGCTCCTGTAGCTGAACGGTGAAAAATTAAAATCTTTATTGCCAAATTACCCCTGGTACTTGCAATAATTTCCATTCTACCAATCACGGTTCCACCCACAGGTCGGTGCGTTACGCTGGCCTGAGCTTGAAGCCCCATTCAAACGAACCATGAAGCGCATGCTCAACAGAAACCCAAAGGGAGGCAAAGGTGACTCCAGAGGCCACTAAACGAAAGCCCAGTTGGGATACCCGATGGTGCCCCACCCTGGAAGCAGTTAGCAGCCTGTTAGCACTCACCTCCCACTGCATGTGAGGCGGGATGTTCCTGATCTGCAGCTTACAGCTCCTGGAGAGAGAACAAGGGAGGACGAGGGTGGGGGATGGATAAAGAGGAGGGAGAGAAAAGAAATTGATGAAGGTAGATGGGAAGACAGATGGGAGAGAAGAGGGAGACAGTTAGTAGCTGACAATACCAAGAGCACAAACACATAATATGGCACTCATTATTATTATTAATAATAATAAAAAAAAAATAAAATAAAAAAAAAAACAGGTCTTCCCTACATCAAGCCAGAGGAAGACTAGTGTAGAGAAGCTGCGGATACAACTTCTGCTTTAATTCCATCCCTGGGCCAGCAGGTGCACTGAAGACACCCTGGGTAAAACGTGGGAGGAAGTGATGAAGAAAAAGCAGGCTAAGGAGTTATTTGATTTGAGAATACCACTGGGTGGCCTACATTGACTTGTGGGTGCACAAAAAAATTTAAAAAAATTACATTAAAATCACACCACACCCTTTGTCCCAAAAGCCAAACTGTGTCACACAGAATGCAAATAGCAAAACAATGAGAAGCAGGACTGTGAAGTGGCAGAAAAGAGTAGTAAGAGGTGTATAAAGGACTGGAAAGGTGAGGATGCATCTGAATGTCTTATATAGACATTTCAAGGCCTGCATGTGCCCTATAGCATTGCATAATGAGGGCTGAACCAGTGCAAGGCCAAAGCCCATTCTTTTCAAACAAAATAGACACTTAACCGGGAGCATCAAGCTGTTCTATCAAAAATGGGGGAATCAAGGGAGTGGTGGCGCTGCAGCTGACAAACAGAAACCAAAAGTGAATCTCTGCTTGCCGTGTCACACTAAATAGGAAGATTGAAAACTGAGTGCTGGTCCATAGAGTGTGTGCACACAGCAGAAGCAAATGGAGACTAGCAGTGACAATAGTGCCGCTGTGCTCCGTCACTAAACACAACGAGGGCAGAAATTCCCCAATTCATTCTTCATGCTTCCCAAATTTTAGTTGCACTTTTCATATGGCAGCATGATTTTACTGTGTGGAGGTGATGCAGACAATGGAACTTGTGGATCAATGAGTCACAGAGTTTCGCAAGTGCCTGCATGCATGTGGACGTTGTATAAGAATGAGAAAAGTGCAGGCCACTCCAAAGTCCAGTTCCTGTTGATACACATCTAAAGGAACAAAATGTACACATGGCTAGAAGCTGAAGAATGAACACACACAATGTGGAATCACAAACCCTAACCCCCCCAACCCCACTTCCACGCTGGCCTTATGCTCACTCTGCACACCCGATACATATGCAGCTAATTTAAGTTATACTGTGTGTAGATATCATTTACCGTCTTCTGTGTAAAAACTTTGAAGGTAAAGAGCTACTCCTCACACACATGAGCTCATTCTTTTCCTCGAGCCTCACTGAACTGTTAAAAGGCGTCTAAATGCAGCTTGTCTACTTGTGCAAAAGCGCTCCGCTGGTTTTCTAAATCTGCTGTGTAGAAAATGATCTCACAACATGCATTTTAAAAACTCAAATTGAAGAAAATGTAACCATGGTTGGTGTGTTTTATAAATATATATATATTTTTTTTTTTTGAAAATCACACAAACACATTTACACAGTGAAAGGGACGCAGTAGTCAAAAACTCCTCCATCTTAGCCACTGCGGCCATAATGAATCCAACAGCAGCTCAACAACGTATTTAAGTTGAAACATTAAGAAACTACTTAATTCTAAAAATGGGCAAATTGTAAAGAAAATTCCCAAAGAACTTCCAAGAGGAATTCCAGCCCTTTCCGGCCCTCTGTGCCATTCCTGGCTGATCCGGCCCCCCTCTCCCCACACATTCTGTACGCTCTGCATTGCGGTGGGAACGCCATGCGAAATGTGCAAATGCACCGAGCACTTCCAGTCGGATTAACCTATAGCTCCACACACACAGAAGAAGTCAGCCAGGGTATGGGGTGGGGGTGGTATACATTCCCTAGTCCAAGCCTTTGATTTGGGGATAGGGGGTGGGAGGTGTGTGTGAGTGGGGTGTGGTGTTTGGGGGTGGTGGACTAGCCCTGTTTCAGGCAAGGGTAACAAGGGCCCTCTCTACCCTGTGGGGGTGGGGCCCCGTTGCCATGGACACGGACAAGTCCACTGACAGGAACATGTAGAGCGGGGTTAAAAGTGGGAGGAGGAGGGAAGGAGGGGAGGGCCAGGAGTGACTGGGACGGCTGGTCATGTGATTGCTAGGAGGAGGCCGGGCTCTTTATTTACTTAAAAAAAAAAAAAAAAAAAAAAAATTCTGACCCATATTCTACATGTTTGCCCGCTTCCTTCGCCACCCAGCTGAGACCTATACATTCCTGCACCGAGGACCTGGTGTGCAGAAGCAGACAATTCAGCATCCACAACAGTAGGACTCACCATGACACTGCACACCTGTATTCACCTCCATTTCTTAATCATCCACCCTGACCCTACGTCAACACCATCAGGGACGGTGTGGGACACAAGACCCGTGCTCCAACGCCCATCCACAGCCTTCTGACTATTCAGCATTCAGAGGTTCTGAATGACTGAACTGCAGACAGTCTGGTTTCCGCTGCCCTCTGACAGGCCTTATGCACACTGTGCACCCAATAAGCTAACTTCAACATAGCATTTGAATGAATTGGGATTCCCTCAGAGCATTCCAGTGAGTTGAATATCAACAGTTAGAAACAACGTCTGCAAACATAATTAGACATTTCGGTGTGCCACCCAGCAACACAAAATACATTTTATATACATTTTGGGCCTAGCAGGAGGGAGCGTTCAGGAACATTTGCTTGCAGTCTGCGTAAAACAAGGGGCCACATTCATAATTCACTGGCACCCCAAGTCTCCGTCCCAAATCTGTTTTTCGTTTTTTTTTTTTTTTTTTGCAGGTGGGGCCCCACAGTGACCCCATGACCCAGAATTCTTGTAATAAGAGCCAGAAGCCATTTCGACAGGCAGAACCGATACAATCTACACTATTGTCTCAATTTATGGAGCTTTTATTAAATGTTTAGTTTAAATAATAACAAAAATATATAAAAACAGAAAGGGGGAGAAACTGAAAAGCACACACTGACAACAAAAGCTATGCATGTTACCAAATAAATCATTAAGTTGTTGAGCAAAGTATGTACAACGTTTCCTTCTCGCTCACACACAGTCACTTCGGGCCCCCCTCCTACAACCATGCCATTTTCCTTTCTCTCTGTACACGAACATGTGGGGATGGGAAAGCTACCATTTACTTTGCTTCATTTATCTAACCAGAAGAGGATAATCTGACCCAGGAAGTCACGTCAGACCGTACACAGTAATGACAACGCTGTTTGGCTCTCAATTGAAGATTGAATAAAACATTTAGGGTGAGATAAATAAAAATGCTCTTTGCAAAAATTAATACTTGCATTAATAAGCAATTCAGTACACTTTTGTAGAAGGCTGGGTCAAAAATAAAAATATTATTGCCATTTTAAGCAGTTAAGTCAATTGTGGAGAACAAGGCTGTTTCAACTGAAACGTAAATACACCTGTAAGATTGTGATTGGTGCTTTGCTTCCTATCATACAATCCACATGCCTTCCTAGAACTGAGGGGAAAAAAAAAAAAAAAAATCAACATGTTGTCAAGAATGAGTGGGTGTCATCTTTAAATGCCACAATTTAAAAATAAAAAAATAACCAAGCACAAAAATGTTTACGGGAATTCAGCAGTGATATGTGAATGACCATGAGATGTGTGAAGGCTTTAATAACGTCTGTGGGTGAGATGTGTGTTGTTGTTGTTTTTTTTAAATTAACTGATTTTTTTTTTGTTAATACGTACAGTATATAAGTATTTCCTGCACTCACTATTGAACGCAGCAGATGTTTCCCTAAAGCACTGGAGATAATTTTCGTGGGTTTTGGGCCTCGTCCATGACAAATTCAGAGGAATGTATGTCAAGATGTTTGATTACATGATGCATTCTGGCCAACGTGCAAACGCCACACTGCGCAGCATATCAGCCTACACGTTTCTATCTGTGTGAGCCCCAAACTGTGGCCAACTCACCTCCATCTCAGTCTACTGCAGCACTTCCCCTTGCTGAAGGGTTCAAAGGTTAAGCCATGGTGATTGGCCGAGCCCCCAGTTGATGTTTGCAGGTTGGAATGCAAAAAGGGGCCCCAGTGTACAAGTGTGTGTGTGTGTGTGCAGTCTATACTCAGAATACTGTTCCCATTGACTGCTGCTATGTTCCATGTTGTAAAGGGAGGGCACGTTTTACTTTCTAGAAGTGTGGCTGAAACTCGACTCTGTTGCTGCCATAGCCACCACAGCAGGCTGCACTAAAAAGACACAGCAACGTCACCAGTTTTTCTGATCAGGAAAATTTGGGTCTCACGATTTGACGCAAAAATCCACGTGGCTCATGTGGTTTATTTATCCAAGAAAACAATTTAGACCAGGAGCCTGCAAAACTATCAGGGGAAGGTTATATGGTGGAAATATAATAACATTAACAATAATAATAATAAAAAAAAGAAGAAATCCCTGCTCGCTGTTTTCCCCCCTCACACCTCTACGCACTTAAAAGCCTCGATGTCAGACGCAACGTGTTAATTTACGTCAACTAGCAGACCATTCAAACAAACTTTACCAAAAGGAGACTTAAACCGTGCGTATAAAAAGCTTTTAGAAATCACACCAATTACCAAGCCCGAGTCATTTAAATTGAATTCAAGAGAAGGATTAATTATCACCGAATTGCGTCACCACCAAAAAATACGCACACAATGCCAAAACAGCCCCAGTGGGCTATTTTACGCCCTCGACTCAGATTACGTAGTCTTTACAAAAATATACATTTACAGGAAAGGGGATAATTCACAGAAACACGACTGAACCAGGGTGGCTACGGGGGTCTAACTAAGCTTTTTTTTCGCGACTTGGGCCCCCAAACCTCTCATTCCACTCGCGTTTGGAGTCCATCTCATGCACCAACAGCACAATGTGCAGAGGAGGGCGGAAGCGCAGGGCAGGCAGGCAGAATGACGGGCAGATCCTTCTCAAATGGACGACTCCACCAGGCCTGCACGCCTCAAATCCAGCCTGCATACACTTCACACCAGCATACTGCTTTTAGGGGCATTTTTAGACAAATCGCCCGAGGTTGAAGCTCTAATAATATCACGTGCTGTGCGTATACATTAAAAAAAGAGACACCAGTGGATGGGCGAGCGAGAAAATACAGGCATGTAGCTGCTAAAGCCTCCTGCACGACGGTTTTTAGAGCAGCACCCACAGCCATGGCGAGAGGAGGGAGCACAGCACCATACGCCCCTTTCATTTGACCCCAGAGCATTCAGCAAAGCATTAAGCAAAAAGAAATACAGAATTAATCCTCCACTGTGGCATTTCAGGCAAATATCACTTGGTAAAATAAATAAAAAGCATCTAGAAGAATATGGAATTAGAATTTTAAAAAATGTAGCTCAAACGAGTTGAACCAAGAAGCATTGTGTGTGTGTGTGTGTGTGTGTGTGTGTGTGGCTATTTAATATAAAAAATAAAAAAAAAACTCTACCTACCTTAGACGTTTAGGAACCGAGTGCTCCACTTCGAGAACTTTCCCATGAAGTTCAACT
This sequence comes from Synanceia verrucosa, assembly GCA_029721515.1. NCBI lineage: Eukaryota > Metazoa > Chordata > Actinopteri > Perciformes > Synanceiidae > Synanceia > Synanceia verrucosa. The sequence goes on along the minus strand of CM056567.1, from coordinate 7,122,343 downwards.
TTACCTAAAAAGAAAAAAAAAGAAAACTATTGGTGTCATTAATCATTTGACCTCCTTACCAGGCCTCCCACTAGGAAATGTGTTGTTTACCTCTCATTTTGTGTAGTGGACTGAAATCTAAACAGATCCATGTATCCTAACACACACTTCCTGGATATTTAGTGTGAATTTAGCGACAAAAAAAATGCTAAAAGTATGCGAGTCACTAATAGCACACACACGCACGCACGCACACATAAGACCCAGGCCAATTCGTAAAATCGTTACGTGTCCTGATATGAGCAGGCCTTACTTTGATTTAATCACAAAAACTAGGAGACCAAGTGGATAACATACAAAAGCAAATAGTCGTGTGGCTCAGTTAGGTGGCCTACATTTGACCAACACAATTAAACCACCTGGTGTGCCAGCATGGGCGAAATGGCTTCACAATGTAGGGATCTGTAGCCACTGGAGAAGGCCTATTAGTTTGAAACCTGGATATAAGAGTGTTAGTTCAAATCGCAGCTGGTAAAAGCAGCAGCACAGTACGGTCTGTGCTCCTCACCGTGCCACAGTGGGCTGTGTGATAAAGCCCACAACAGGGCTCACTTCACGGCGTCCACAGCCTCACTGCCTGTGCGCCTCACAACAACAGGAAAGCCTCGCTCTTTCCCATCCCCATGATTGGGTTTACTCGACCATTTTATCAGGCGACACTCAGTGAAATTACAGGAGCAGAATTGCACTCAAACCCATGGCAGCTATTTGTCTGAGCCCACAGTGTCAAAAGGCCAAGCACAGGTTGTGTGAAAGAAAGATACACCCCCCGCCCCCACTTCCACACATACACACACATACACACACACACATACATCATACTGGGCTGAAGTAAAGGCAATCTTCACACACACAATTGCAGCAGTTGGTGCGTTTTTATCTCTCCAAATGCCACTTTTCTTCACCAAAATGTCCTCACCTGAAAGAACATCGATGGCCTTCATTGCAGCTTTCTCGTCCGGGCAATCCACAAACGCATAGCCAGTTTTGACCAGAAACGGACCACTGTGCGGAATCTTCCACTGCTCAAAGATAGTTTCGAAGTCCTCCTCGCTCGCCTCAGCGCTCACGTTGCCAATGTATAGCTTATTCATGTTCTGCGCCGAAAAGGGACACTCTTCACGCTGAGGGAGAGATAGTTATTTTGCGCTCGCGGATGAGCAGTGTGTGGAGTAGCCTAAATCGCCTTTACTACTACGGAGTGGCTGTGGCGTGCTTCCCGGTCGTTCAAGCCACAGATTTAAACTGGCAGCCTCACGGTGCGTCCGCTCTCCTCCTCGCCCCTCTGTCTCTGTCGCGCAATAAATAAACGCTCAATTATTAATCTGGTGTCTCCAAACGATGGCAGGCTGGGTGAAAAGGAGGAGAAACTACTTTGTGTCTTCCTCCAAACCCCTTGGCAAAGAGACAGCGAATGTCACACACGGTAAGGCTGGCGCCCGCCTCTAAGTCTAGAGCCTAGAATAAGAAGGAGAAGAAGGGGGTGAAAAAAAATCCTCCGCTATTCCGGCTTTTTGAATGAGCCACGTGTTCAAACTACAAATCAGCCCACACGTGAGGAATCCCAATTGCTCAATTAAGTGTTTGGGATCGGGGAAAATTGCACGGGAATCTGGGGTGGGGACAGCAGAGGGGAGTGGATAAAAGAGGAGGGGAAGAGTGGATTGGCGTTTGGGAAAAAACCTGGCGAGCTACGTGCGTAAGGGATTCCGTGAGAACCCAGTGTATCTTTACTAGAATCACATTCGAGTGCCTTTCTCTGCAAAGCCTCGATTCTCATTGGTCGGCGGAGGAATAGTGAAACGGCAGTGCGCTCACGCACGCCCTAAGCAGGAACGACGCTGATATTGCGGGGGTTTGTGCGCACGGCTGTGCTAAGTGCGCTGAGCTCATGACACAGTAGGAGGAAAAGGGGGGTGGGGCCATTCATAAATGATGTTGCACTATATTGTTAAATTGCATGCTGGGCACATTTGATTTTGAGAAACTTGATTAGGGAGGGCCCTGCGCCGCTCCTTGGGCCCTTCGTACAATATGCGAATGACACGTAGGCCTACCACTATCCACATGACGGCATCCATCTTTTCCAACTAGAGTGGAGCCATGCCCTCCCTGATCCACAACTCAAAGTCCAACAGCAGCAGGCCCGATGTGTCTGTGGCCACACTCAATGATACGGATGGGGGTGCCTTCAGGCGTGAACAGTGCTGCCACGCCACTTGTTTTTGTCACAACTTTCAAGCCGTTTTGGCACAGCGAGGAGGCGCACGGCCATGTGGTCCGAAAGGACATGGCGAGTCTTCAGTGCTGTAGCCTACCTCCGCCATGGATCTGCATTCACTGAGGGAGGGAGGGGTCTCCTACACTAAAGTGCCCCTAGTGTGCTATGTAATGCACAGCCCAATTCAATCACGCGTGGAATCCATGTCTAAAATATTACACAACTGCCAATAAAAGCTTTTGTAAAACTTGCAAATGGATCCCTATGCTTTGAAAATGGCCGTGTTTACAGAAGTAATGGGTGTTGGAATCCATACCTGTTGATGGCCCCAAAAAAATCAAATTTACACACAGATTCCATGCTTATCAATAGAGCCTAACAGTTGTAATCTATCTATCTATCTATCTATCTATCTATCTATCAGTTCTACAATGAAATCTACATTTTTTTGTTTTTTTTTTATTCAACTTTCTATACATTTTGGAGGCTGTATTTTGCTGTGAAACTATATTTTGTGTTACTTAGTGGTGTTTCTAATATTTAGTCTAGTGCAGGCCAAAATATTAGACATTTCTCGGTATAATGTGGTATAATTCAACAGCACTATATGCCAAAATTACACTGACGTTCAATTAACACATCTCTCAATCAAAAACTGAACATTATAGATTTTGTCTTCTTAGCTGCAGATTGTTGGATTAGACTGCAGTAGTTTTACCTAATAATCTGGTAACGGAGTGCATTTATTTGTATTTATCATAGGCCTACTTGTAATATTTAAGTTCAAGTTTAATCTCAAATAGGGTTTAGGCTACATAATAATTTAAGCGTGTTTAATACAGCACAGCCGATAATTTCAGAAAGGAGGTGTACTGTATCGTTAGATGGTTTATGTCTGGATCATGTGTGGGCTTGCATAAAGTCATAATTTAATTCCTAGAATCAGGCTACATGATGTCAAATATGAGTTATGTTAATGTTAATGTCAAATTAAAAAGGTAAGTATGAAATGTTTCCATGAAGTAACAATGTACATCATAAAAAGTTACATCATACCACAACTGCATTCCTTTTCCTATATATGTTTAATATGCTTTCATTCAAACAGCTGGATTTTTGAAAAGTGGGTTAAACTGTATTTCACCAGGAGGGAAAAAAAGTGATGGAAAAGTAAGTTTATGTGGGTGTAACCCTGCAATTGCCGGTGCACAGAGCTATGGTTTTGAGCAGGAACGACAGCAGCCTCCTGAGTCCCTGCAGTGTTTGCTGATGAATGGGCCAAGGTGTTCATGCTCATTTAAAGCAGGTTACAAAGGGACTGTTGGTTTAGTGGGCCCTTGAGCCACCAGCTCAGCCTGGGGCCATGGCTGCCTCTGTGGCTTCACCCCTCTGCTGCTGAACAAACACACCAAGCCCTCTGATTGGTTGGACCGGCTGGCCAATCAGAACGCAGCAGCCCCTCTCCGTACTACCGCTGCTGGCTCGGCCTCAACGCGCTCATTCATTGGCTCCCCAGATCCGCTATTCTATATGAATCAGCGCGCCAATTACGCGTTTCTCCCCATGTTTCCTCTGCTGCTCTTTGTCATGAGCCATAGAGATGTAACGAAAGTCAGCGACCAAATCCACGGTGCATTTTTTTTAAAAACTCCTCTTGACTTTCCAGGAACTTTAGGTTGTGTTTACATTCATGACGCACAGTTATAAATAGTATAAACGAAACGAGAATAAAACAAATGCAGGCTTTTAATCGTTTTATAATTCCCTTGAACTCCCTGAAAAGTTTTTTAGTAACTTTTAGAGCCACACGGGCCTGTTTCCCCCCCCTGTACGGACCAATATAAGGGGTTTATTGAACCTGAGCGCTGTGCGTCGGCCCAGTTGTGCGCGTACATTTTTTTATAAGCCAGTTTATTTGGTTTTATCTATTTCCACTACAAATGAAATAACGAAACGCGCAGCAGGAACCCGCTTTGGTGCTCCTGTCTGCTGCACACAGCACCTTATAGACGGCGGATTTGTGCGCATATAGAGACCGCAGTCATGTGAGCTCGCCTGCTTGTGTCGGTTTAAATGAACTGATGCATAGCTGCGTGTTTGCCGTTTGTGTGTGTGTGGCTGCAGGCTCTGCAGGAGGAGTAGTGAATGTATCGCTGAGGAATGTACAGAAAGTCTCCCCGCCCCCAGTTTCAGGACTCCTCGCCATGGACAAATTCCATAGGGTGCAAACTGACTTAAAGTTTCAGACTAGACTGCATCCTTATGTGGGAAGATTTCTGCGGTTAATGTCAGTGCAGGGGGGAAAGAGAACTGACAAAATCGATCTGGTTAAACATAGTCTAGGATATTTGTAGGAGAGAGAGAGAGAGAGAAAGTGAGAGGAGAGGGGAAGGTAGATTGTTTAAGTAAAAGGCAGTCTGCAGCCCAACTTTGAGCTGTTGGCCTCACTCCAAGAGATATACATAGTCTACGTCGCCAAGCGCAAGGCTCTTTGACAAACCCCTTTAGGCTACACTCTATCAATGGATTCTGTTTTCCGGTGAGATTGCTTTATTTCGTATTTATTATCAGACGATTCTGATCTATAACAGTGTTTTCTTTGCACTTGGGATGTAAGCATTAAATCCACAGACTGACCGCTTCGGACCCAGGCAGGGAACTCAGTGGTGAACGCCATGTTGAGGAGGATCTGGAGCCTCTCACTAACATGGAAACAATGTCCTTATCGGCGTTAACGCATGGCTTTATTCTCTTCTCTCCTGACACATGTTTGCTATTGACATCAAGGAGTTTCATTCAGGCTCCAAAGTATCAAAAGTCAGTGTTTTCTCCACAGATTCTCCTGTGAGATGACACCCTTCATCTCATTAGAAAATGGCGGTTTGTGCCCCCTCAGATCATATGCCAAGGAAGATTTCTTTTCCTTTTTTTAACAGTTAATAACGAGTCAAATCTAACCTGTGAGTTATTAAAATGACAAACAGATTCAAGCTTATGTCTGTGTTATTTTTAAAATAATAACACTAGGACATAAAGTGTAGTTCTACTCGTTTTCTCGTCACGTACATTTCATTTTTTTATTTTTATTTTTCAAACAAAAGCCAAATCATGGGAATCGTTGTTAGAAAGTTTATTCAATCTAGATCACCAGTTCCAGAAAATATTGTTTAAATGTTTGGATATTTTAAAGACAATAACTGGTGTGTTATTGAGTTCACAACATCTCTAAAAACTATGCAGCCAAACATTTACCGTCCACATGATTGTTTTGCCTCCTATTTTGAATGAAATTATTCTCTAATTGCAGGTAATTTGATTCAATCCTGCACAAAGTGTATTTCACTCACTGCATAGTGTGTTAAAGAAATTACTTGCTTTTCGTAATTGTTTTTATTTCCCATTACTTTAAGAAAAAAATGTTGTTTTTTTGTTTCTGCATGAAACATCTGTTGATTTTTGTATTTTTTTGGTGATTTTTATTGTTGGAGAGCATTTGATCAGACTAGTGGGTGTTTTTTCACGCACAGTCACGTGAATATTGGCAGACTTGCTCACACATTGCATATTAAATATGGTCATACATGCATAGAAATACTTCCCTTATGGCTGCTGTTGTTTACCAGTTTTAGCACCTTGATTGATTAGTTCCCACTTTGATTTGTGTTGAGAAAAATATTCTTGAAACAATTCAAATAACAACAATTTCTTCAATAACTTGTTGCCCAAAAGCAGAGACAAACATGATCTGTTGTGCTTCAGGTTTTCACAGTTGTAAATTTACATTAGATTATGTTTAAAGCAAAAATAAAGAGCATGATTTGTTGAATGTGGAATGAACTCCCTTGTATATTCTTTCAAGTGGAAACGTTTCTGCAAACTGTCATTTAAAGTGCAGTTTTTATGTACTGTATGTGAATACTGACTTGAATTCAAAGTGTTGGAGGTGATCATCTTTTCAAATTCACACAAAAATTAATTTCAGTAAAGAAATACACATTATTTGATGCAGATTTGAAAGATTATGGCATCAACCTGTGAGTCTGCTGCATGTAGATTGTTAATTGACTTCACAATCAGACAGATTACAAGTTCCAAACTGTTTTTAAATTGATAATTTAATATTTATTGTGCTGATAAAAACAGCCTACAGTTTAAAAAAAAACAACAATATAAACACATTTCTGGCACAGTAAAGAACTGGATTTAAACAGATTTCTTTAAAATGTTAACAAATAAATGCATTTAATCTCCATGTTAATGTTATTTTCAGGAAACACTGGTTATGTTCATACATTATTCCAAAGTAAAATGATGAAAAGGATCAGGGGATATTTGTGCTAGAACACTGATAACTAACACAATCAGCTCTGTGCCGTTAATGTTTACTGCTCTGAGGTGGAGAATTTAAGCCTGCACCCCCCCATCAGTCATCCTGAGCTCAACCCATATAGAAGACATGAACATGCTGTTTCCTGTTAACCTTCAGACATTGTCCTGTACGTTAAAAGAGCATACCCTCCCAGTTTTATTCTCAGAGAATGAAGTTAAAGCTACAGGTTGCAGACCTTTGGTTCTGTTATAAAACACTGACCTACAGTAAAACTTTATGACAAAGCTGGCAAACAGAGGAAAAATGTAAACAGCGTATTGATATAAAATCTGAATTCACTGCATGTGTCTGTCTCAATGATTTCACTCATCTTTTAATGAAACAGGAGCAGAATGCTTCCTCCAACCACACGTTTGATATTGTGCTTTCTGTGATTACAAAATAATGTACTTTTATCCATCTTTCTGAATGCAGGTTCATTCCTAATGATATGAAGCTCTCATTAACCCATTGGTAGATGACCCCTGCAGCACACACAGTCATTTCAGTGAAGAAATTCATATTGTGCATCACAACGTAACCTCATGCATCACCATGAAATCTAATGCAGTTTCCTCTTCTTCACAACAAAAAAGTGCCTGTAAGAGTCCAGACTCCAGATTGTATAAGTTCTATATTAAATTTTATTACACAAACTTAGAAGAGTTGAATGTTTCTGAAGGAATTGCAGTGACTGAAGCTCCCTTCACATGAAAAGCTGTAGTGAAAAATAGCACAATGTTCACGATGGACACTGAAGTCATACTTTGACCCTTGTATCCTTCCAGACAGTGGTTACCTTGGAACCGTAAGAATTATCTTTGAGTTGGTGTGAATGAATGCTGAACTCCAAGGGGCCCCATGACATGTCAGCAGTAACTATTAACCCCATTACAATGAAGTGCTTTATTATGGAGCCTAAAGGTCTTCAGATAATCAGCTCTCCTTTAGGTTTACTCTTGTGATTAACCACCAGAAAAGATCTTGTTTGTCCAAACGAGGTCCATTTGGGACAAAATCTGATCATGTGTTGCAAGGAAATAAGTCCTATCCTGTATTATATCATCCTATCATAATGAAAAAGCACATTTGGTGCCTTTAAATAGTTAAGTGATCATTTATAAGGTTTAGCACATCAGTCACATGAGATTAAAGTTTATAATGAGCACCATAAATGAATTTTGATCATTTAGTTTCTTTGCCATGAATGATTCTGAACAAACTATATACAGTTAAATATTTCTCTTTTCTTACATGTGATCTTTGTATGTTATGTAATGAAAGCCACCCAATAAATGGTTGGTAAGAGTTAATACCTCCGCCAAGGAGGTTATGTTTCCACCAGGGTTTGTTGGTTTGCAAAATAACTCAAAAAGTTGTGGACGGATTTTGACTAAGTTTTCAAGGGTTGGTCTAACTTAAAACCAATTAATTTTTCTGGTGATCAACAGCACCGCCAAAAATTAATCTGTTTTAAGCTAGGCCACTTGCGGACAATCCTGAAAATTTCATCAAAAACCTTCCATAACTTTTTGAGTTACTTTGCAAACCGACCAACAAACGAACGAACAGACAAACAAGCCCCGGTGAAAACATTACCTCCTTGGCAGCGGGGGTACCTTTAAATAAAAAGTCGTCGCCACCACTTTGGCGGAGGTCTGTGCTCTCAGAGTGCTTTTCTACCTCTTTGTATGTTTTTATGCAGCCCAGGTGACAGGAAACTCAACTTTTGGATGCTCTATTGTGATTTGTAAGAGTGGCTCCAACTGAGCTACTTTAGATTTGTGTGAACATACACTTATCATGCACATCATAGTGTCGTGATCTCTGCAAAACCATCCCAGCTTGTTTTCCCTCCTCACCCACTCGACTTAAAGCATAAACTCCCACTTATACAACAAAAAAAAGCTCAATTTCATGCACATTAAGTCAGAAAACACATTACAAACTTTGGATTTTTCATATTTGTATTTGCATACAAAGAAACAGCAATTAAAAAAAGTAATACATGTTAATAAAACTCTAGAGAAACTCAAATGATGACTTGCTTGACTTTAAAAATAAAAAATAAAAAATAAAAGAACAAGGAAAAACAAAACAAAGTGAGCAGAGAACCTCCGGTACGCTACAGCCTGATTTACCTGCTACTTACCAGTTAACCCAGTTAGTGCCAGGCAACACTGAGATGAATGTGATCTTTACTGAACATATAAAGAAAGTATTGTTACTCTGAATTATTTAATATAGCTTATGGCACCATTGTCCTAGTTTATTTTCTCCATCATGACAAGGACCAGGATAACAGCGATCAGAGCAATAATCTCTTTTAATAGAAAAGAAAAAGGTATTATTGCTGCACAGGAAGAAGGGAAGGAAGTCTGAGAAGGAAGCGTTACAGAGTCCTCTGCTCACACTCGACACAAATGCATCAAAACGTCTAAAAATTAAGACACCTACTGCATGTTAATGAGAACCACCTCAAACGTTAAGAGTTCTGTTGATATAGACATGCCAATTCAAAATGTTCCCCTCAGAAACACCTTGGTGTGTCGCACACCATCAATTATTGGAGGGAAGCAGAACGTTGAAACTTAGTATCGCCCTGCAAAAGGAAAATATGAATATTAGCCCAAGTATGTTACGAAGAAAGATTGCACCTGTGTTGAAATATGAATATTAAGAGCAGTCTGGATGCAGTCAGGCAAACCTCTTCTTCGTACTGTACTTACGTGGGCTGTATGAGCGAGACCGTGAGCGAGACCTGTATCGACTGTAGTAAGGTGACGGTGAGCGCCTGCGACTGCAGAGACAAAGACAACTTTAATACATTTACTCCCACACAAACACCATAACATTGACTTTGTGCTCAAATGACTACTCACCTGTACCTATAGTCATACTCATCATATCTGTCGTAGCGCTCATAGCCGCGGTCGTAGTAAGAGTCTCTCCCCCTCCTGCTGCTTCCACCCCCTCCACCATTGCTGTTGAAATAAGAAAAGCATCCAGGTGTCTTATTTCTTGACAAACACAACACTGATACCAACTGTTTCAAATCACAACATGTGCTCAAAGTAAATAGGTAGAATAATGAGGGAGCTGACATCATCTCTTTATGACGCAAGTCTACTTTTACACTTTGAAGGGACTTCAACTATGTGATGAATGTTCAGCTCCACACAATAGGTGAAGGACATGTCAATTTGACACTAGTGTGATTCTTACTGAGTTGGTCGGCCCATGTAGATTCCTGGTGTGGGGGTGTGAGCACGTTTAGTGATGGAATAATCCACTCTGATGCGCCTCCCGTCCAGCTCCATGCCATTGGCTCGCTCCATTGCCTTAGGAATTACAAGAGAAGGAGATGTTATCACTATTGTAACTATTGTAATCTTTTTGGTACTAATCATTTCACAAAAGTCCACATACATACATTGAAACCCTCTCGCTACAGAGAGACATGACTGCAAGTTGAGGAAATTTGTGGCAAGGCAGACACCTAGTGGCTGACCTAGGTAATCACACCTGAATAATAACAGCTTGAAAGCCTTTCTCTGAAGTGGAAGACCTTTGAAAAGTCACAGCAGCATGTACCGACCCTAAAAGGATCTTACTGTGTACTTTAAGTGTGTTAATCAAAGTTGCAATGGTTAGTAATCAACACTAGAATTAGACTTAACATTAATGTTTTCATATTTATTATTATTTCATTACTGTTGTTTTATTGTTTTTGTTTTCTGACTATAACTTGTTCACGCTGCTGTAGCAAGTGAATTCCACTGAATGGAGGATCAGTAAAAAAAAGTATACTCTAATCCATTCAACGCTCTTCACTCCTGGTTCTCAGGACCTACAGCCATGACTTCATTTAAGCCATCTCATCAGGGAATATTTTACACGTTCAAAAACACTGGATGAATGCAATTAACCACATTACAACAGAGAAAATTGAGTTGCTGGACTGATCATTAGGCATCTAGATTTAACAATAAACACAACAACAAATAAATTCCATACCTCTTTGGAATCCTCAAGTCTCTCAAAGTAAACAAAGGCGAAGCCGCGGGAGCGCCCGGTGCGCTGGTCGTACACCACGTTGACCCCTGCCAGAGGGCCGTAGCGTGAAAACACCTCCCTCAGGTCACGCTCTGTGGTGTACAGGCTCAAACCAAACACCCCCAGACATGTGCTGGGGTCGGGGTTCGCCTGGAAGGGTCAACATAAGGGTCAAAATTGATGGCATGGCTTACCGTAGCAACCCGTCCCTATTTACACACAAAATCCATTCCTTTGATTTAGTATGCAAAACACGCTCTTCATGCACACAGCAGCATTTTACGTTTGAAGCACTAGACACAAGGGCTACAGAGGTATATTTCCACACAAAAGACTGCACCACATCATAGATTAACTTAATTTAGGAACAGGGGGTAATACCCTGCAGTTACATTGTCTAATTTGTCTTACATTGCGACTAACTTATTGATGCAATAAAATCAGCATAGAAATAACAATGAAACCAAAATTCGTCATCCAGTAGTTAGAGCTGTGCAAGATAGATACTCCGGTTGTTGTTTAGGTTGTTGTTTACAGTACGTTGTGTAAAAAATAAAAAATCTTGTGATATAAAATTATCTATATCATGGTATATAATTTTGTCCATATCACACAGCTCTACCAATAGTACACTGGGAGGAAAACAGGCACACACAGTCAAAATATGTCAAAGGTCTGCATACCCTAACATCAGCATCTCCGCCCTGCCCGTGTCCTTCTTTTGTGAAGTCATGGCTCTGTTGATATATCGGAAGGAGATTAATAAAGGGGTTATTACAGATTCCCCACAGCATTTGGGGAATCTGTAATACACAAATCAAAGAACGAGAAACTGACTTGCTTGAGTTTCAATTGTGACACATAACATCATCTTTGTAGGTATGTTTAATAATTCCACTTAAGGCCATCTGGGGAATGATTAAAATATTTCAAACATTTTTCATACTATGGCCACTGTGATTTTTCAAAACAAAGTGAAACAATGAGATACTGTAAAGCAAAAGGCAGTTGAAGAGATAAGACTGATTACTGTGAAAATAAGGTCATGGATTCTATAATGGTCTAACACAGATAAGACTTTCTCTTCTCAAAACAGTTTAAGTGGTAACAGTTATGGTCTAAGCTGTGCAATAATAATAATAATTAAAAAAAGAAAACAAAACAAAAAAAAAAGATGTCAGTAAACATCATGTATGTGTGTTTGGGTTTCTTTCTATAATCTACTAAACTTCACCCCATCTTCAGATCTCATCACACTCACCCTGCTGCCAGTGTGACGACGCCGGTTCGACATAGGGGAATTGCTCTGGCTCTTCCTGCGGCGGTACTCAGGACTGTAGGAACGAGAGCGGGACTTCCTTCGGTGGGAATAGGACCGAGAGCGTGAGCGACTATAGCGGCGTCGCCTCGAACGAGACCTGAAAAGGATGTTGCAAAGGAAGAGAGGAGAGTCTCTGAAATGACAGGGTCAAAACTGCCTACAAATTAAATGGTATGTTCCCAATAAGACACAATCAAGGGGGGAAAAATAAAAATGGTTTGTGTCTATAAATTTCAAACAGCAGTGTCCCACGAAAAGATATTGAATTTTCTACCCTGGGAGATCAATTAAATTTAACAGCACACAACAGATGATGAAATTACAGATGACAATCAATAACAGGCATCACAGCACCCTTTAACTGAGAGAAATAGTTCAGCCTTCAATGAGCATTGTAATAGAAACATGATCACAGTATCACAAGGGTTATCAGAAAGTGACACAACGCACCTAGATTTGGACCGAGAGCGGGATCTGGACTCGGATCGCTTGGAGGCCCGGGCTGGGCTCGGGGAGCCGGACCTGCTCTCCGACTTGACCCGAGCTGGACTCCCCTGATCCGACTTAGACGGGGAACGTGAGCCCTATTACCACAGCAGCATGTTAGCAACTTTTTCATGGACAAATGCATGTATTTCTTTATACAGAGAAACAATCAAACACAAACACAAGTAGTGAGATGAGTATACAGTACACCTGTCTAAATGTACAGCTTGTGTACTGTGGAGGAAAATGTTAGTAATATTATCATTCCAATAAGTAAATCTTTGGTTTACAATGTGGACTATAATTAACCATAAAAATCAAATATACATGACAGGTCTATTTCCATGTGCACCTGGGTCATCAAGAGGAAAGTAAAACATGCATTTCATGTTACACAGAGGAGCATGATAAAGAAAAGACATTTGTGACACAAACAGTATTTTTACTTAACCTAGGGACACATTCATTCTTCCAGATTCTTTACACGCTACTCCCTTTTCTCAGGATTTCTATTCGTCTTCGTTCTTCTTTTTTCAGTTTTCTCATTTTCTGATTCCAGGTCTGTTTTTCCTCTCTTCACCCAAACTGACACCAGTTTCATTTAGCCATTACACTGCAAGCGCTTCTATCTGACATCATTCTTCCGTCACTTTTCCTCCCTTTCCACTTCTATGTTCTGCTCTGTACATGTTTTCATTAGCCTTCTTTTATCTTGAAAATTTTCTTCATCATTCTTGGATAAAACTCTTCATATCCTTCGCGATCAATAACCTTAATGAAAAAAGAACATTCAATAAAATTAAGATCATAGGTTTGAGAAAAGGAGAATATTTTAAATGAAATCAAAAGGAACACTGAATGCAGTACAGTTACATTGCGTTACTACGTTAAGTTTTAATAGTTCATAGAATATGTAAATGAGCAAACAATTTAAGCAACATAGTTACAGGTAAAGAGCTCAGATGTATGTTGCAGCAATGCTTGAATTTGCAAAAAGAGCATGAAAGCAGGTAAGGAAGAGATACTTGGGACTAAAAGTTAACTCTAATATAACTGAGGATATCAGGAAAAACAAATATTCAGGTCGCTGAAGTGCGTAAAAGGACGAAACACAAACGTCAAAGATTGCTCGTATTTAACTTACTAAACAAAGCAGTCAAGTGCCTTGTATTCAAGTGATAATAATGTCATTTAGCAAATATGAAGGTCCACGCACGGTGGCTTTTAAGTTAACGGTAACTAGCATGCTAGCTACCGTTGGAAGCGGCTGGTCGGGTCAGTCATGGTGGTTGGAGTGGTCTCATTATCAGACAGGAGCCATTCATATAGAAATTACATTACCATCGATGCACAAACACATCTCTCCATCTTTAGCCAACAATGTATTTAACGGTGAGCTATCAAGCTAGCAGCGACATTAGCTAACGTTAAATTAATGTTAAATTCTCGTTAAGTTAAACGGCAGCCACACGAAAGGAGCAGGAAGAAAGGCAAATATCTTAATATCACTCGACCTAACTACTTACCCGTCCTTTATAATGCCCATCCTCAATATCACTCATTGTTCAGTATAGCTAATACAAACGGGTATCTCGACAGAAATAACCTGAACTGAGATTTCACACAACGTTTATTTCTGGCCGGTTATTAGCTACATAGAAGATGGCGGGCGAATGATGTGGGTGGTGTGTTTATGTGCTGCAGGAGCTGACGCCACTTCCGGTGTCACCCCAACGCTTCCGCTTAATAGCGTCTTGGTGTACTTGAACGTCTCACAGTAGTACGCTGTAATACAGCACCAAAGCATAAAAAGCACTCATTTACAACTTGAAATTTTGCTTTCAAAACCTTCAAAAGTAAAAGGTCAATTTATTAGCAAAGCTATCTCACAGCAGCTGACTGGCTCACCGTCTTCTCTACTTCATGAAAAAAGTACATTTATGGCATTACTCAATGCTCATCATTGTCAAAATTACTCAATTTGACAACTCAGTCTAGGGACCTTCACATGTGTCTGTAACGTGTAAACAGCATTATGGAGCATTTCACCCTTCATATTTTAGTATGCCACTCAAATTGACTTTATCTAATACAATCCCCAAGTAGCACTGATGAAAGTATTGCCCATCTCTTTTGATGCACAAATGTTAAAAATAAATTAGAGACCTTCTTCCTCTGGGCAGGTGTCGGAGATTGTCAGGATTATGAAAACTATACACAAAACTATAAGAATGAGCACTCCGGGGCCTAACATAAACACTCCTAAAAATTGGGGGAACAGCCCAGTGTTTTTAGAAAATCTCAAGAGTCACAGTGCAACATGAACCCTGAACATGTGTAAGCAGTAAGTCAATCATTTGAAGAGCAGATGATTGACTACACAGTACATTCAATCTGCTACACTCCTAAGTTTAAACATTTCTCAACACTGGGCTAGGGAAGGGAACCGTTGGATTTCAACTGATAAAAGCACACACACACACACACACACACACTCATTTTACAGTGGCATAAAGGCATAATCCCATCATATTCTGCATAAACTTCAAACTTGCCTTCCAGCAATTGAAAAACCCAACTATACTGTCTCTAGATGAAGTGCAAATAACATTCTTTGGATTATCTCACACAGGCGAATTATACAGTTAATTACTCTTTAGAACATGTGTAAACTAATAGTACACTCTTCCTCATAGAGTAATTAGCAACTGCACCAGCTAAAACTGACAAAAGAGCTATTCCTAACTATCATGGGTGAACTGTTTAGTTCAGCATTTTGATATATTGAAGCAGTATTGTAAAGTACTTTACAATGTAGCTAAGGGAGCGTTTCATTTTTGTCATAAAGCGCATGAGAATCTGGTTCAGTTCCAAGAATGTACGCACCTCTACTTTTGCTCAAACAGTCATAAGATTCAAATATGGCATTATTTAAAAATGCTAAAATGTAAGCAAAATAAAATCAGCAATGCAAATATAAAAACATGTGCTGGATAGTCTTGGTAAAAAATAAATAAACATCAGCATATGATAGGACATATAGGATTTCTTTCCGCTGAGCTGGTTGAACATTTCTGAGAAGCATCCCAAACTTGAAGTTTCTGGATGTCCGTATGTCTCCCTATTGCTTTTCATTTGTCTGATGTTGTTACATCAGTGATAAAAGCTGGAAAAGTGTGATGTGCTCAACAACTTAAATCAATACATCTATCAAGACTACGCCCTATGTGGCCGAGGCCTTTTAGGGATGTGTGGATGGAGGCGTGATGTCCCTGGGTGGTTGCTGGGTGTCTCCTGCTTTGAGGATTTCTGTAGAGTGGCTGGAGCAAAAGCGAGGATGCCTCCTGCTGTGTGGGAGGCGTTAGTGGAGGAGGCATTGACCGCCAACTCGATTTTCCCCTCCAGTTTGACCAGCCGTGTCAGAATGTCATCCAGTAGCACAGCAATAGTCCTCTTCAGATCAGCTGTGTGTGCAGGTGAGAGAGGAAGAGACAAGGAGGGAAAAACAAAACACAAAAATCAATGCTGAAAGTGCAGCAACTACATACATTGCATACATATTCTTGATATCATTTTGAACGCTCACCATAGCCAGCCATGGAGGTTCCCTGTGGCCCACTTGGCATATGCTGGTTCTCCTCTGTCAGGACCTTGACATATCGCCGGCTGAGCTCCAGGATCTGCTCTCGTAGCTCTGCGCTGCTCTGATGGCGAGGCTGCTGCACAGTGTAGCGCAGCAGCATGAGTCCCCACGCCAGGCCAAATAGCAACAGCAGCACACTCAGCTTCTGGGACATGTTCCTCCGCAGAAGAGTACCCAGCATGGTACTGCGGTGGCAAAGAGGAGAGGAGCTGCAGAGGCCTGGTCTGAGGCAGGTTTTCTTGGGTATAGATATAAAAATTAAGTGATAATTACTCCAGGGAGATTCTCTTTTCTGTATCTACAGAGCTGTCAAAGTCAACTGCAAAGCATTCTTAGAGATGGTACAGATTCAGTGATTTGAGTAAACTCCAGCAGGACATGTGCTTGCATTATACTCATACAGCCTGAGAAGTTTGTTGAACCACTAAAGGCACTCTGCCAGGGAGATGAGAACATGTAAAACAGCAGCAGAGACTGGGAAGTGGAACCGGAAGGAAGGTGACACCCACAGTCATCGCAGTCAGGGTTTTTTGGAGAGGTGCTTTGGCCGCAAGATGTTGAACACCAGATCACCAAGGCAGACTTGCCGTTCAGGCAGGAGGTCCGCAGACATTGTTTACTATGTTGGAAAAGTATACAAAGATAGACAGGAAAGATATAATTAAAAAGAGATAAACACAGAGAGGCATTTTACTGTATTTTCAGATCTTTCAAAGATTAATCTGAGATTTGAGATTTTTTTTTGCATGATGTTTACATTTTTACTGTGCAACGCTGCAATGTCATGAATTGAGAAAAGAAACTTGTTGCACTATATAGTTAAAAACCAGTCAACCGAAAATTCCTCTGGCTCATCAAAGCCAGGCTGAGCATTGTGTTTTTTTAATTGATAATGACTGATCGTTCCTGGTGGATGAATACTAACATTTTCCAACAGAAGCCCACCTCATTATTGGCAAGAAACTGGTGGCTACATGAAAGTGGCCTCTGAGACTATTTAGCTGTTATTATAGACAGATTTGATGCTTTAGTTCAGGGTGTACAATCGTCCACTCATCAACAAATGTTTTTCAGCCCTCTGAGTCCAGAAACCTGATGACCCATTTAGATTTCATGGGACCCACTTTGCAGCTCCAGACAGGAGACAGAGCAACAGACAACGGTACAGAGGGCATTCATCTCTAATCCCACCTCCACAATGGTCTTTTTGACTGACAAATAGCCTGTGAGGGCATGGAGCACATGCAAGGGAAATTAGTCGATCATTTCTCTGTTTTCGTAACTTTGTCACCGAGTTCATTGTCCGGACTCTCTCTCTCTTGGGTGTGGGTGTGTCATTTCCTATTGAGTTCAGAGAGGGGACAGTGACTGAAGGAATAAATTATGAAAAGAAATGAAACAGAATCCATTTAGCGATGCTTCGCAGTCTCTATCCACACACAAAAACATGTCCTTCCTATGACCTGGATGCTACTGTGTATCAGCAGGCAAGATCTAGAGACAAGGAACCAAAGCGTAGAGAGGTTTGTTCCGACATGTTTGTGTAAGTTTTCAGTCATCCAGGTCGAGGGAAATCAAGATAGCAAAAAGAGTCAACTAGACTTAGGCTACTTGAGGTTTGTTTAAGACATTTCACCTCTCATCGACCCACCCTTATGAGAGCCGTTAAGGTGATCTGCACTCAGTATTGACCTCCATCCCCAGAAACTGCAGCATCAATTCACACTTGAGTGCACACACAACAAGACCTATTGTTTTGGTGGTTTTAGTTGTTTGTTTTCTGCTCTAATGGCAGTATAAGTATCTGAACTCTCGACAAGTCAGTTAGAACTGATGAAGCCTCTTGGATGAGAGGTGAACGTCTTCAACAAACCTCAAGCAAGTCCAGTTTACTCTTTTGATCAAGGTGTAGAAATGTGATGAAAGTTACAGTTCAAACTGATCAGGGTGTGCCCTGTGACTTTCAAATATATAACACATCCCCAGACATAACGAGAAAGCTCTGCCACCCACTTTATGAGTACATGACAAGTGCAAAATCTGCTACTTCATAATGACATTACAGAGGACAAATTAACTTCAAAACAAAACTGATACTGCATGAAACACAAGGAACCTGCGAACAGTCAGGTACAGATAAAATTTCAGGCCGGAGTGGTGTTTCAGTGGAAGGTGATGTACACCCCCCAAATAAACACTCAGGGTGATTTTATGTGCCTTCAATATATTAGGCAACAAGTCATATCTATCCTACTTAGGCATAGGGTTGTCACATAAACAGCAACTAGAACGCACAATATCTAGCCCACAGCTTCACACAGTAAATGCTCCACTGGTTTGAGGGACTGTTTGGATAAAGTGTACTTCATAGGAGAATTGACAATGATAAGGCACACCGTGTCAGTCAAACTACCTAATCTAGGGGTTAAATATTGACCACAATAGGTGTCACATGTTTCAACAGCTGCAGGCAGACTGAGCAACTTAATTACACGCAGAGACAGTAAACTGAAATGCCATTAATGTTTGGGTGGAAGAGGTATGATTACAACGTCAAATACCACAAACCAGCACTCAACTAACACATAAAATATGTACCATTTTCTGGATATTTAGTTTCAATACGTTTATTCTGAATAACTGTTGGGAGCCGCTCAAGCTCAGTTGAGAGTACTTCCAACACCACCAACATGTCATGTTAGCATTGCACGTTAGGTTGTCCTCAAAAAGGCTTAACATCATCTTCATATATCGCAAACCCACCAAAAACTGATCATCTAACGCAATGTGTTGTCTGAGAAGCTACCTTGACACTGAAGCAGGAATTAACAGTGACGAGGCGCCCGCGACGTCCAGCTGGTACCGCTGGCTGCCACTGAATGATGCTTGTTGTTTGGCATCCCCGGGCTGTCGCTGCTGTCCTTGGGCGAAATATGTCAACCAGCCCACTGTTTTCGTTACAAATGTTAACTAAAGAACTCCATGTTGAGGGCAAAGCTCACTCTGACGGTCATTTGGGCTTCTTCCTACACGTCCAGCACAACGACAGGGTCCTCGTGAGCAAAAGTCGCTAATGTTAGCTAGAAATCTAAGCGTGCAAGCGGGTAGACTGTCATGGTTGAACACCTACTGCGTGCGTCATTGCTACGGCATCATGGGAAATGTTGTCACACTACCAATTCTCTTTCGATTCAAATTACGCGAAAGAAAACATAATAAGGAGTACTATTGCTAATTAGCTAAATAAGTGCAGGTTAACCATTTTAATTCAAGCAATAAAACCAGTTCATATCACGTTAGCGCTAAAAATACACGAGCTAGTAAAGTTTTTGGAAAGGGTCCAGGGTGTAAACTATGCTAACGTTACATGGTTGCTAATGTTAGCGAGTTTAATTTGAATTTATTAAGATGTACTAATGCTGCGTTCGTGTTGTCCTCGTAAGTCGTGATTTACGAGTTCCGAGTCGTAAATATCAAGTGAAACGCCCCTCGAAGTCGGATTTACGACTCGTAAACTCATAATTTCTTCACCTACCCCGATTTGACCACAACGTCATAATCCAAGATGGCAGCGCCCTGGATTAGCGCCGTGTAGCGTTATACGTTACAGCCTACAATAGACTCAGACGTCTTTCCCACACATGATTACACTGCGCCTCCGCGTCTTCTTTGTGCCTATCAACTGTGTTTGAGAACCTCATATTGCTGCATTAGCTTTCTGTATTCCGACAGAGCAAGCACAACAAGCTTTTCATTGGAGCTGTCCATCTTGGATTTCTGACTTGATTACTTGAACGCCGTCAACACGGGTGTGACGTCATTCCAAGTTGCAAATCCAGATTTCCGATACAACTCGAACGCAGCATAACTTTTCCTCAGTTGCTCTGTCTCCCTGCCCGTGTGTGTTTGTGTGGAGTGTTTGTAGTTCCCTTTGCGACCGTTAGAGGGGCGACTATAGTCATTTCCATGGCAACCAGTGTGGTAAACAGTAGTTGCCTGCTGTGTAACACAAGAAGACCACAACTATCAGTTTTTGTCTTTTAACAATGACGTTACGTCTCGATAAATCATCTTTACAAGCAGTGGATGACTACTGGGAGTACAGAAGGTTTGCCTCAACTTTAGACAGTGTGATTTTAAGTCCTGACTCCTCCAGAAGGGGTTCATACATTTGTGATCAAGCTAGCAGCATGTGACAACTAGCATGCTAGGTAGATAATGATAACTACAGAGGAAGTAATAAATAGCTAAAATACTTCTCTTTTCAAGGATTGTGGGTGATGATGATAGAGGGATACTGTTCACTCCAGAGGAATATGAAGACTACAAGAAGAGGGTGCTTCCTCAACGAGTGAAAAACAGGTTGTTTGTCAGCTTTGGAGTTCCAGGTGGTATCGACTGCAAACTCATTGGTCCTGAGACACAGTGCTTCTGCACACATAGGTATGAAATCAGGCATCCTTCTCTCCTGCACACCATCACATACACGCAATGGAGCACATTTTGGAGTAATGCAATTTTGTCCAGGTATAAGCAACATCAGACCGACTTTGAAGTGGTTCCCTCAGAGCGACCCCTGACCCTGCCATGTCGGGTCAAAGGATGTCATTGTTCTGCCTATCAGTATGTTCCCCAGGTTGGGCCAAACCCTGTCCGCTGCAGGTGTAAACACTTTCCTCAGGATCACAGTGAAGCTGCTGGCCACTTGTGCAAAAAGTGTGAGTCTGAAGACAGTAGTCACTTCATTGTAGCCCAAATTGACTCTTGCATCTTACTATCTTATTCATATGGAATCAAATATGAAGTTAATGTTCACACTTTCACTTGGTTCTTGATGACACGTTTTTCAGGCAGTTTGTGTTCTGGGTTCAGGAGCCCCTTCACCTGTGGGTGTGGACAGCCCAGCTCCGCCCATGAGACCCTGGTGAGTAAAGTGGAACAAAACACAGACTTTTGTCCATAGACATTAAGTTGCAAACTTTGAACTCAGTTTGAACTTGGGCAGGTTGAGACAAAAGTTGAGAGGGAGGCACGAGGTCAGCCCATTGGCAGGGATGTCCCTTATGCTGCGATGGGGGGCCTGACAGGGTTCAGCTCCTTGTTGGATGGTTACCTCGCTTTGGAAGCCAGCAGCTCAGGTGAGCATCAGATATGTATCCTGTATATGATGATTTGAGAAGTGCTCTACTCTCTATGCTTGTTAAAGTTGTTAAAGTCTGGAACAATAGAGCAACATCAGTCCCCAGCAAGAACATACAGTTTACAGGCCATTTTTCAGCTCAGATCTCTTTGATTCGTGGAGTGAGTGTTTAGACTGTTGGATCATTGAGGAGGTCTGTGTGCATTGTATTAAAGGTGAAGAAAGTTCCTTTAAGAGGCATGTGAGGGCAGCAAAGAGCAGCGCAGCATCAGTGTCGAACATGCAAGTCTGCAGTGTTGGGATTTGTTCAGTTTGTAGTGTGTCCCTTAGATTTCATCACTACATTCAAATCATGCATTTCATATTGTTGCAAGATTAAGTTTTCATGCAGATGTAAGGGGAACATTTAGTTATGATGTACCAGTGTAACAGCATGTTAAGTTTGCACATTATAAAAGAGTTCTGCAGCTTTTCTTCTGTGTTCTGAAAACCATGGAAATGTAATTAATGACTGGTTGTGCCACATTAATTACTCGTTCTTTTTTTTTAACCAATTTATATGTAGTTAATTATGTATGATTTAATATGCTGTTTTGATTGATTACTTCTTGATTTAGCCTTTACTGTGCTTGCACACACATACACACACACACACTGGTACAGAGTTAAGAGTTTCACATGCATTGTACGTAACCAACTTGTATTTTGAAGATATCACTCAGTATGTGGTTTAATCCTTAATTGGGAATATGTGATCTTTGAGTCTATTTAAGATGAATTTATTTTATGTTGATCAATGACTGCAGATAAATGTGTTCTATAAAATATAAGCCTATTAGATTTTAGTTTCATACCTGTGAGGTACACAGCATCCACTGGTGGTAGCTGTCATGTGTTTTTCATAATCTCTGCCTGCTGTATGTTTTTCAGATCAACACAGAGAAGATGGCTGCAAGCAGAGATACCCTGCATCAAGGATCAAAGAAACGTCCACAAAAGCATCTATTCACTGTAAGAGAGACATTTCAGATTATTAGAGTCCATCTGTTAAAACCTCTGGGCAATATTACACATGAAACACACATAACCTCTGTTCTATAACATATAACCCAATCCAAAGCTTTTTCAGTAAAGTGCCTGTCTGTCTTTGTTGTGACACAAGGGTGTAATCAATAACAGTGGTGATTACAGCTAAACAGTCAACAGTAAGAGTGTGGGGAGCATTACTATGATGATCCAGATTTCCAAGTTTCACACAGTTGTTTGTTAATTTCTAAGACACACATCAGTTTGACAGAGCCTTAATACATTTGCGTGCAAGATGAAATATTGATGGAGTTACCACATTTGGAAATAAAGCATGATTAGGAGATCATGTCAGTGTTATTTCTGAATTCTGGCTGCCATGTTACCTGCAGAAATCCAATACATAAACTCACAGGTGCATTTGTGAGATAAAAATAAGTTCTTAAACTAAACTTAAATAGTTCTACAAATTATTGAATGATCAGGGTGAATAAATTAGAAGATCAAGATAGGTGCATTTAATTTCTATATATAAATCCTCAATCAGATTTGATACTCTAACCCATATTTTTATTGATTGTAGTTTTCTAGATATGTCTCGTACTTCTCTGGTGATGCATGTTCCATAAAGCAGTCAGGTTACACATCTTTGCTTGATTGATGTTCTCTAAGAAAGCCGCCCACTCACCATGTCACCAAAATAACACAGGAACCATGGAGCTACCATGGAGCTATGTTCAGTGATGAGCATTATTTTTAATTTGCAGATAGATGTACTGTCTCCGATTGATTAATCCCATTCCTCACGGCAGATCAGCAGTGATGAGAGCTGATTTAATCCATGCAGTGAATGGAGATTGAAGCAGGTCATGTTTTCTCTGTTAGTGGCCTGCTTTCTAATATCTTTGACTGAAAAATAAAATTAACAGCGATTTAAATGAGGATTCACTCCCACCCAGATGCTGACACTGTGGGGATGGCGAGTCAAGCTGGATCAGCATCACCACTGGTGCTGGCCACTGCATCTCAAGTCACCTGTGTCGTAATGTAAATATTACCTGCGGTAACATTGTCTGTCAATGAGCTGAACAGGTGGCCTCAAGGAAAAGGAAGTAGGGCTACGTCTGAAGGATGGCGTGGATGCACCTGCGTCTCAGCCAGCTGCTGAAGAGGAAGCAAGTTAAAGGGAACCCATCTGAAAGCTGGCACTTCAGATTCAGTGTGTATCTACGACGACCATAGTGTCAGGTTGCCATAAGATACACAGCCGCATATATGCTTTAAACCACTCATGCTTCCCCGTTCTTTACACAGCTTTGTTGATGGCTAAAATCAAGCTCCCTCAAAAACAGAAAAAAACCACTTGACCTGATTCCATGGCTTAGTCTTAGACATTTTTACTCCTAGAGAAAAACCCAATTAATTTAGTGGTAAAGGCCAGACCGGTTAGTCTGGCACAATTATAGTTAAGCGTAATTGCCTCTCCAAGCAACCCCCGTTTAGGAGGCTACAGGTAATTTACTTTGGCCATTGGTTGAAGGGAATGACTAGTACACTTCCCTTATCCCCATGGAAACCACGCCCAGCTTGACTGACAGACCTGATACTACAAATCAGGACGTGAACACAGAAGATTAAATTGGCAATTACTACGCAGGCGAACACTTAATTACCCCAGTGACAATGGCAGTAAGCACACCCTGAGAGGAAGAACACTGATTTCCCCAAAGAGGAAGAGAGGGGTAACAACAAAAACTGAGCAGAGTGACAGGTACTGACAAATCACTTAACACTGTCAGATACCTGGTTGCTACTTCACTGACATACTGTAGCCCATGAGAGCTAAATAAAGTCCATGAATCTGCTGGGCCCGTAACCTTTTATTCCTTTGTGGAGCATTTTAGCACCTTTTTGCTAAATGTTTTGCTTTTCTGTTTTTTGTTCTGTGTTTTCATTCACTCACTGCCTCTTGTCGCTACTTTTCTGATGCAGCAAGAAGTGTTTTTCATTTTCAGCAAAAAGCTTTGATAAACCCACTGTACATTACCAACCCTGCACCAAACAGCACTCACTACAGCGGGGATAGTCAACTCACCAGGGACACTTTACTGACCTAAACTGAGCTAAAAGATAGTGAATGGATGGAACGTCAGGCAGACACAAACACTAATGTTAGTTAGTCACATAATGTTTGAGAGCAGGTTTTTATAGTATAACTTACAATAGATCCACACAATGGTTAACAAAAGCAAGATTTATCCCATTGTAACACATTACTATTTATAAATTTGCAAATATATCATAACATTACTGTATATAGTCATCTATTGAATTGACCCTGACACCAAAACATCCTGCCACCAGAGCAGCTCTCTGCCCTAAGCCATCTCCCACATAAATAATTACAGACTTCATATACCTATGCAATATTCAATACATGTGCAAAACTTTTAATTCCATGTGCAATATTATAACCTTATTTTTTACTCAATCTGCATTTATTATAACAATTCAGCAATTATTAGTATAACAACTGTACATAGTACTGGTTTAGAAAATGTATGTCCTTATATGTTTTCTTAAAAAATATTTTCTTTACTTCTATGCGAGTAACTTTAGCTTTTGAAGTCAAAATATTAAAGCCCATTGAAGGTCTTCTGTCCAGACAGCCAAATTAACATGCTGGTTTCAAACACCAAGAAAATAATTTCTTTATTTCAAGTGCCCTCTTCTGATTAATGAAAGAATGAATGAAAGTATCAGCTTGTTTTTTTATTTAGGACAAAATAAATCCTGTCTAAAATCCCCTAAAAGCGAAGCACACTTACATCTGAATAGACACATTGGACGCTCTGTGTGTGTGTGTGTGTGTGCGCGCGCGCGTGCGTGTGTGTGCGCGTGCGTGTGTGTGTGTGTTGCCTCTCTTTTGTGGTAGAAACAGTTGGAAATTGACAGTGCAGCGACTTCACAGAGGCTTTGCTTCGAATCCCTCCGGTGTCGGCAGACTCCTAGAGGTGGATGGAGAGCCAGTCCTGAGTAACAGGTTTTGCTTTTTCCACAAAGCATAGTGATAGCAAACAGAATGGGATGTTGTATAGCTGGGTTAAATCAATAGTAATGTTTGACTAACCAAAGTGTGTTTAAACACATGTGGCCGCACACACTCGCTCACACATATACACTCATTAATGGCGTGCATATGACCAGGTATCCGCTGTATGTTTGGCAGAGAGGAAGGAGTGCTAATAATTCTTGTTTGTAAACCACCACATCTGCTGTCATACATTTTCAGAAGAGGGTCAAAAAAAATCCATCAGTCAGCTTTTATTGTGCTTAATCTGAGAGCAGCGCCAAAAGACATGACATGGATTTATATACAGTATTGTCCAGTTACATTTAAATAATCAAAAAAATAATAAAATAAAATGGAATGGAAATGCATAACATGTCCATCACAACTCTAAAATCTGCTTCACACTCTTTCTGAACACAGATTAATCAAACAAACAAGATACAACACATTAATTAGTGAGTTTTAGTGGGGATTTAGTGGCAGATACTATACAATTATTAGTTATGCTAAGCTAAGCTAAGGGGCTGCTGGATGTAGCTTTACTGTACATTTAATGGACGGAAAGGAGAGTGGTATCGATCTATATGTTTAAATTTTCAGCAATTAAGTAATCAATACATAACTATTCCTTAAAGCACTTCAAATTTAGTGCCCAGGCTATTATACAAGGCCATAATCTATATTATTTGAAGGAACGCAGTGCAGTTGCTGATCAGTAAAGGTTTGCATTACTAACAATTTCAACTTTAGTTATTCCAACACTGCACTTGCATTATGCATCTGAATTATAACATTAAACCTGGAAATGCCTTTAATTTGCAGAATAAGTGTGTGGACACACTCAGCGGCTGATTGACAGGCATGTGGAACAATGATTTCATTTCTGATGCATTAGCTGGGCTGCTCCAATCATACATTTCTCCTGCATTATCAGGCTTCTCATCGGTGAAGCCTACATCTAGCATGGTGTCTAACATGCTGGTAATAAATTTAACATGGCTGTGCCAGTGGTTATTATCACATTTTCTCTTCAGACCTTCGCTAAACAGCTGAAAAAAGGGCTGTATTCAGCAGCCATATTAAAATGTTAAACCACAACAGTGACATGATTTGGAAATTGTGACGTCCTTCTTGATTTGTCTTGTAGAATAGATTAATTTCCACATAAACATGAAGCCTGTTTAAATGTGAAATCCTTTGATAGGTGTTTTTTTTTTGTGTTTTCTTAATGCAAAGCTTAGATAAGACGCACTTTTTAAATCAGAAGTGCTGTGTTTAAACTTTAGACACATCCACCATGACCTCTGAGGTCAGTCAGCAGTTATTAGTTATTGTTTAATACAAATACAGACTTGTTTTACTACTGAGGATACACTTATGTACGTTTGATTGACATGCTAACTTATTTAGCATTATTTAATGTCTCTGAGGTGCAACTACGCAGACACTTAACTGTGACACATTGCATGGTCTCACACAGGTCAAAACAGTTATTAAACTAAAGTTTAGAGGCCTTTGACGTGGTTACAGCTTTCATCAGGACTCTGACCGGCACACCTGAGCCAGACCAACCTGTCACAGCGTGGGGGCTTGACCTTCTGTGCATCTGTCAATCAAAACACCTTATATGATGTCACTCTTGATGTGACATTTGTGCTGCATTACCCCCAGGGGAAGACGTGTCAGAGACACATTTATACACACCCACACATATACAGACAGACACAGATCACAGAAAACAACGAGGGACGTTAGAGGAGAGGTAAAGACAGGTTTGCATTGAGACTGGATGAGGTGACTCTTATAGCAGTGGGGGTTTAATTAGAGTGAAAAACGAACAGATGAGAAAACGAGAAAAGGACATAATTTCTTGTTATTTCCTCACCGAGCAGACTGACTCTGAACTGAGAGTGGACAAAAGCCTGTGTTCTCTGAGATGTTATATGGTTCAGTAATTACTTGCGAAGGCTGTCAATTTATGTCAAAGCACAAACAAGAAGAACAATTTGGGCACTTGCTTCTCTAAAGTGTTGCTAGCTAATGGCTGGGAGAAGTGGATAGCAGAAAGGATACTTAGAAGCCAATAAATGTTGTAATTTATGCAAAAGACTAAATAAGTGCTAATATGTATAGTAGATTTTTTTTATTAAAAAATGCTAAGAAAAAAATATTGCTACAATTTGTTAATCTTGTTGTTTCAGTTATTTTAAAAGAAAAACCTTAAATCTATAAGACACTATAAGTCACTTTCACTTTGAAGCTGCAGCCCACATAGACAAACAGGGGGGTTGCCGATGCTCTACCAAAGTAATAGTAGTGCTTGCTTACCAGAAGTAACACATTGTCACCACAGCACAATAGTGTAGTAAAAAGCTGCAATTTAGATGTCAGATTTCTGTGTAAAAGAGGTGTAACAGCCAACAAAGTAGCAAAGGCTGAACAAGAGTTTTCTACTTGTCTTCCCAGTCTGACTGCATGCGACTGCCTGAAAGAGACGATACAGGCAGCATGCTTGTCAGTATTTCCTTTTACAGTTGTGCACACTGCAAATTTGAAAAGTGTGATTCACAGCCGCAGAAAATTACAGCAAGCCTTTTCATCTTAACAAATCTAGGGAGAGAACTTATTGTCCAAACCAGGAGGCTGATGAGAGGAGGGAAAAAACACATTTGCATTTAAACAGCTTGCTCTCAAAAAGGACTCGTTCCCCACAGAGACGATTTCTGATACCCGAGCTCCAAAAAATGATCTCACCTAAAGGTACAACATTTAGAGCAGCAATGCATGCTTACTCCATTAATTGTTGGTATTTTACATAAACAACAGTTGGAGATGATTGGTCGCTATCCTTTTTAGTGTTTACATTATTAGTGCTTGTGTTGACTAAAATGAATGACCGAATTTCCATTTTTTCCTCTTGAGCTGGAAGAATGGCGCCCTCTTATGTGCTGCACAGAAATCCAGCAGACTTCTCCTAAAATCTGACCTGGTTGTCAGAGCCTTTTAATTATGAAACATGTAGTAAATATTTAATGAACAGAATACAGGCTGAGACTGATAACTCCCAAAGCATGGACTAATCCACTGATCAAAGAAGACTAACCAAGAAAATGTTTCGTTATTAAAGCATCATGCAACTACACGGTTCTAAGTTTATTTTTTTTCTCTGTCGTTTGCATGATTTGAATAATATAATTTGAAGGGTGAGACTGGGGCCCACCAATGGCTCGCAGTGTAAAATTTATTGACAACTGAAGCTGTGATACATTCATAATAATTTCACTAAAGCCTCACAGTGTCACTGATTGTTAAGTAAAATGTTAAAATGCTTCATTTGATCTGCAGAAGCAGCACTGACATGAACATTTGTTTTATCTCCCCAGTAGAAGCTTCTCTTTCTGACTGTCTAAAGGCTGTTTGGCTCCTGGTGGCAAGAATCCACTGTGACAAGCATATATAGTTCTAGGGGTTTCAGTGTTGTTGACGATAGCATTTTGTTCCATCTAAGGTTGAGATTGAGGGTCAGCAAGGGCTAAAAGTGCAAAATAAATTGATTGTCATGTTGGTGGAGCCTCTTTGAGACAATTATTTTGCTGTTAGCATGAGTAAAATACA
Source organism: Synanceia verrucosa (assembly GCA_029721515.1). Lineage (NCBI taxonomy): Eukaryota > Metazoa > Chordata > Actinopteri > Perciformes > Synanceiidae > Synanceia > Synanceia verrucosa. The sequence continues at coordinate 7,093,354 of CM056567.1, read as the reverse complement.
CTCATCTGGCACTGAGGAGCAATAGCAGCGGCAATTAATGATGTTCACGCCCAATTCTGACTCTATAATCAACAGAAACAAGGTTTTAAGGTCAGGGGAGGTTGGGTCAATCACTCCTACACTGACACTTACATAGAAACAGTATATCTCAAAATCTGCTGGATGGATTGAAACACATCCATGTTCCTCTCAGCAGCAATTTTAATCATTTGGGGATGATGTAATCTAATGCTGTCAGCTGGTCTAAAATCAGAATTTGTCCAGTACTCTGGTTTATGACCAAACATCTGCAAAATGCAGACTAATAAGATGATGAATAGCATTAAAGCCCCACTGCTTAAAATCATCATGTTAGCATTTGTCAACTATTGTTAATTAGAAGCATTAGGTAGATATTTCGAGCATGTTGCCAAGGTAACGTTAGCATTTAGCTCAATGCACCACCAATGTGTTTATGTGAGCATAGGGTCCAATATTCCGCAGCTAAATGCATCTCTACACATTACACTCAAATTTCTTTTGTTCTCAGCAATGTGTTTAACCCCTCAGTCAATGTTCAGTGTATGTTTGATTGTTTTTACCATTAAACTCCATCGGAAACACCAGTGAGTCTTTGTTCTTTAGGAATTTGAACCGCCATAACCCATGTCTTACAATGTTGGTTGCAGAGGACGCGCATTTGATCAGATAACTTAAGCTGTCACCTGTCTTAAACACTGGCACTGCTGCACCTATTCCTAATGATCATATTGAGTTTTTAATGTCACAAACCTTAACTGACCTCTCAACATACTCAACATGCTTTATACATCTGCTTCATTCACGTCAGACACTTATGGAGGTGCAAGCTGTTTGCTTTAAAAAGGTGTTATACCTATTTAAGTGAGCCACTGTGTGTGTGTAAAGAGGACTAGAAGTTCTAATTCCTGCCTGCGATCACCATGATTCGGTTATGACTTAGTGTTGCACGTTCTCACACTTGCGTCTCATTCCGCATCTCCCACTTAACATCCTGTGTTATACAAAAAGCCCTTAACGCATCCTCTGCGCAACTTAAAAAAGCAGCACTGCTGAAGAATACTGATTTTGACAGATTATATGGCTGCAAGCCAGTGTACAAAAGGATCATGAATGGGATGTAAATGAAGCACTTGGTGACACAGATTCAGTTGAAGTGCTATTTGGGTTTTCTTATTAAGTGGGTTTCTTGGAGATTGGGCTCTTTACTGACGTGTCTTGATATTCATATTTAGGCCTTTTGTTCACGTTGAGTGTCCCAGTCGCTCTTTCCTGATGGAATGAACTGTAAAACGAAATTAGTGGACCGATTCAGTCGAACAGCGAGTCAGAAAAGGGCTCGTGTGAGTCTGTATGAGATCTTTTTACTCTACATCACCCGAGGCGTCGACATTAGAGCTTCTTTTGGGAAGGAGGATTCATTTGAAGTTCACCCACAGTGTCACTTATTCTTCATTCTTCTGTGACTTCAGATGGTATTATTGATCTCATTATGCAAAAGAATCACTACTTGATTGGGAGATAATTCATCACCTTCTTCTAGAAGCCTCTTCAACACCAAAACATTCGTACTCAGCATGTGTGTGTATCAATCTGGCAGTGAGTGTCACATTTATTAATAGAGTGTGTATGTGGCAAATGTGTGTGTGTGTGTATGGTGTGCCTGTTTATGCACACACAAACACACACCTGTATTTGAAACATAATGTCTGTTACATTAACAAGACAGTAAGTGTTGGTAATATCTCCAAATCTTTCTTTATTCTTATTTCTATATAAATGATGCGTTCATATAAGGACACTATAGTCTTATTGATTAGTATCCTAAAATGCAATTTTGTCAGCTGGATTGGACACTTCCTTTTAAATATGACTCCATCCTTAATCCCTCTTGACTCATTGGGGAAAAAAAATCTTATTAACTGATTCTATTTTTAGTCTTGCATTATTTTACGTCTTTTAAATTTGTGTAAACAGCTTCTCTCTTCTTTGTCTTTTAAAGCACATTAATGACAGCATCACCGGTGACGTTCACGTGAAGAAAGGCACAGACTTGCGCTAAACGGAGCGCAGCTCTGACGCGTCTTTTTTTTTTTTTTTCAGCGCGTCTGGCGCACACGCATATAAAACCCGCGTTCCGAGCGCAGAAGAGCAGAAGAGACGCCTCGGGACGCACGAAATCTCCCTCTGATCCTCTGGGAAAAGTAAGTGACTTGATATTTCACTTAGAAAAACCTAGACTGACATTTCTTATGAAACTTATTTAAAGTCATCTGCTGGTCACACAGTCCTGGTTTTTGAAAACATTACTAATAATCGCCCAGTGTTTGCATGTTTGTTTCACTACATCTATTCCTCAAGTAGTGGCTTCAGTGATACATCTTAGGTCATTTAGTATGCCAACAGTTCTTACATGTTCCTTCTGATCAGATGCATCCTAACTTGGTGAGCTGGCTGGGGACTCTGGGGTTCCTGCTGTGGGCTCTGCTCTGCCTGGGCTCCCTGACGGAAGGATACCCGGTGAAACCAGAGAACCCCGGGGATGATGCCCCGGCGGAGGATCTGGCCAAGTACTACTCAGCCCTGAGACACTACATCAACCTGATCACAAGACAGAGGTAGGCGGACTAATTACACCTCTCTGCGGGACTAGAATAGAACAGAAAGCTTATTAGCAGAGCTGGGCTTCATTCAATTTTAGGTTTATTTTTTTCTCAAATGACTGGATTGGTAATGTTGGTCCCCTGACTAGTTTACCCACATTATCCTAATCTATAATATTTTGTCTAATTCTACAAATACGTAACCTGTAGTGATATAACTGCAGATATTACATGCTTGTAAGTTCATTTTATTCTTCCACATTAAAACATTTTCTCCTATAATGCCCAAAATGCTGCACCAGTTCCAAGAACTGCTAATGCATTTACTTGCTTATCATCATGGCTGCATGGTTCCATGTATATATGAATATGTGAAAAACATCATATTTTATTTTATCATAGTTCATTTTCTCTGCTGTCATCCGACTAACAATAGTCATTTTCTGTTAATCTGCACATAAAGCACAAACTTTTGACATCAGACAACGTCCACCTAAAGTTTTGCCTGTTGAAGCTGCCAGTCTAAGTTTCTTTCACTGTGGTACCAAACAGGGAACACTCGCTGCCCACACCTGGAAGAAAAAACAAAAAAAAAAACATTTCTGAGGAGAAATAACTGCCATGGCCAGCATGGTGTGTCAAATCACCCAGAGTTTTCAGCTTTGTTCTGAATGTCAGGGGCTCACATGGTGGCTGCAGGCATTCAGCCACCCAGGGGGAGAAGCACGCCGGTACAGCTTATCATCTGAGGGACAGAAAAAGGAAATATGACCGCCTGCGATGCAACTCCTGCCTGCCCTTACAGGATCTCAGTCTGACTGTGTTCAGTCTTCATTTAGATACAGCTGATGACACAAAGACATGCAGAGTAATAGGTTTATTTATTTCCCTGTGCCCTCTCTGATCACTGATTTTTTTTCATTTGACAGCCAAAAGGTCCATGTTGGTGCTAAACCCTTTAAACCTCCATCTGACCAAATGCCTGACTGTGTTTCCCTCCATGTCACAGGTATGGAAAGAGGTCCAGTCCTGAGATTCTGGACACACTGGTCTCAGAGCTGCTGTTGAAGGAAAGCACAGATACTCTCCCACAGTCGAGGTATGTGTGAAACCATACTGTTGACACTGACACTGTTGTAACTCTCACAGGAAGCTAACCGTGTCCTTTGTTTCTCTCTACAGATATGACCCATCATTGTGGTGATGCTGCCATCAGTGTTGCTGCCCCGCCGCCGACACTCTGACCTCTACACATCCGTCACTACAAACCGTACATACCCCAAAGGACCACCCTGTCTCTGCCCCTTTTACCTTAATGAGCCGCCTCGTATATTCAACCCCTCCTCCTAACCTATCAGCAACAGTCACAGCTGCTTATAGTATGTGCCATAAAATTGTAAATAGTTTCTTCAGAGTTATCATCTGTGAAACATAACAGTAAAGTGGGGACAGGGCAAAATGTTGATTGTATTGTATAATTGTGCTATTAAAGAGTAACTGTTTGAAGAAATGTACTCCTTTGCAGCTGTTTGACAGACGAAACGGATCAAATTTTAAACAGATTTGGGAAATTTGATTTGAAACAAACTGAAGCAATGATTAATGGCCGGCATTGTACTGTATATTCTGTGATTAGCTGTCAGATTAGAGAGAACACTGGTCCTGAATGCTCCCCTGATGTGAAAATGGTTTTTTTTTTACGCCTGCTCTCCTGACACATCTCAGACACACTTGGCTTGATGTCTTCCCTCACGAGGAGAAAGAGTTTAGACTTGCTGTGCCGCACATCGCCTCCCTGCTCAAACCCATGACTGTAGCAGCAGCATGTAGCTGTATGACATTGGTTAATGGACCAAAGGTACATTTAAACTGGGTCTAGCAAGCATAAATGGTCCAGTAAAATAACATAATCAGAAAACATCAGTCAATTTGAAGCTGTCAATTGGGTAGCTAATGGCGCTCTCTTGTGGCCATAAGGATAAGTACCTACTCTGAAGCTAAATGAAGGGAGAAATGGCATTTCCAGTTGCATTATAGCAATTACACGAGTAGTTAGCCTACCACAAACTTGACATCAAATCAGCCCATGGAGCACACATCAAGCAGTTAAGATGCTCTGCAGACACACAGTCTGCAATGGAAATGACATTACCCAAAAGGTTATTGGTATATATGTGATGGTTCAACATTTTATCCTAAGTGTGGAATCAGTTTTTATTCATGAACAAAACAGTAGGCTGGTATTAACTACAACACTCAGTGATGAACTTAATTTAGCCTACATCCTTTGCTAAAGCCTTCCATTATCTATAGAAATATATAAAAGTCTGGTAAAACATTGTGTAGCTTTAAAGGCTGCAATGGGGCCTGACTATTTATGCTAACCCTGGCTATAGCTGTTGTTTTAATTAGTCCAACAGGGAATTAACATTATATAACTTACTGAGACGTTTCTGTTACCCAATTTTGAGTCACTTTGTACTTTAGAGCTCGCTTAGCATTAGCATAAACGTAGCATCTTAGCTAGGCTACAGCCCCTTTGTTGTCAAAAACGAGTAGCTGTGCTTTTGAAAATAGGCTTTTGTGATAGTCTACCTGTTGTGCTGACTCCTTTTAGACGTGTCCTTTTCTCTGACAGTGTATTTCAGTCCTGGCTACATGTGTTATGTGAATGGAGGAGTGAGACACCAGTAAAGTACTCCATGCTACAGTGTACTACGACTCATTGGGGAGGGACGCACCTGCGTCGCTATTGGTCGGTTCCATGTGACGTTATCAGAGGAGGCGGGGCGAGTATGTTTGATTGGCGTCGTGCTCTCTGGTAGTCTGCCGCGGGACCAGGACAGACAGCTGAGGGGGGCCTGAATGTCCAACCGGGACGGTCGGTGGACTACCGTGACCTCGCACGCACGATTCACAGGTAAGTCAGGACTCGCGATCACATTTGTGATGCGGATATTTTGAATTCATTCATCCTCCGGCGTTCAAACAGCAGACAAAGGCACTTTGGCGTGTTTGAGATGCAGTAGAGTTTGACAGAAGGGGAGATCTGCCCCAACCAACAGAGCTACAAGAGGACAGGCTTATACATGAGCTGGTGTTAGCCGCCTACTGTGGAGCGAGACCAGTCCTTTTCCCCTTTTCCTGCCTATCACGGGGAGGATATAGCGGATGAGTTGAAGTCGCATGTGTGCGGACGGCACAATGGCTCGGATGGGTAACAAAAAATGGCCGCACGTGTGGCTGGATCGGTGTGAGTGTACAGCTGTCTTGTCTGGTCAGCCCCACGAAGCGTTTGGCACGGATGTGGCGCACGGTTCGAGCGCACGGTGTGGCGCACGGATGTGGCTGTGCGTCACACTCCACGACGGGGAAAACATGAGGAAAGCGCTGCAGGTTTATGGTGGTGACAGGATTATAAACTGCAACATCCACTAGCAAAGGGTGGTGATGGTTACTATCACAGTAACATTTTCTCATTTTCTGTTGTCTACAAAAACTTTCATAACACATATCAACAAAGCTTTTATTGTTTTGATGTGAAGCTGAATGAAAAGGGAGAGGGGATCCGGGGGTTTGGCACAGGTTGGCGACCGGAGACTCACCCAGACAGTTCTATTGATTTTTATTTTCTGTCCTCCACTGAGATGTATGAGTGCTCCACCTCATAATAATAATGCACAAACACATGTCATAACCACTTTATGTGAGCGCTTAATCGAAACATGAAACCACTTATGTTACTACAAACTACAGCTCTTGATGAACTGCCTTGCTCAGAGGAGGTTTAGCCTGGCTGGTGCACGTGATGGGGGAAGCCCATGCACATACAACATCCTTGGGGATTCTTCCTGGGAGGTGCTATATAGGCCACCAGACCACTGAGTGGGGCATCTTGTTGCATCTAAACTAGAGTTTATGGATCTTTCTCTCTTCCTTCTAATCTTGCATGAGGCTCTAATCAGATTTGTTGACTGTAATAGGAGGAAGGGAAGGAGACAGACAGTTCAGTGTATTGTGCATTAGAGTAAATCTGCAGTCCCTGGGCAGGGATATCCAGAAAGACTGTTTGAGTCATTATCCAGGATGACCTTCATTGTTCTACTGAAGTAGGTGGAATAAGGCACAGTGGTAGACTTCTCTCAGCGCTCATGCCTATTCCTTCCTGTTAGCAAGGCAGAGGAAAAGATGAATTTCAAGTTAAACAAGTGCTCTCAAAGTTAGACCACACCGTAGTTATCAGTGAGTCATTCAGAGACCAAATCCAGAGCTCAGAAGCTGCCGCTTTTCTATTATTGATGAATTACTATGGAAGAGATGGTACAGAAAGAAGGGGGGAGGCGCACACACACACACATTAGAGTGACTCACACTTCCCAGCTATGAAAAACCCATGTATCAGAGTGTTGCCATGTACACACCTACAATCAACCCTCCCTGCACCAGGCTGCACCTCCCTACAGCTGACACAAAACTGGCACCGTCACAGTCATTGTGAGCTAACTGCCTCTCTGTCAAGAAAGTAAAACACATTGTGCTACAAGGAAAATGATTTTGCTACTTCCTTTATACTGCTGATTCTCCAGATTTCATCCATCACTAAGGCCTCACAAGGTCAAACCACTGCAGCTATGCAATAACAATAACCGTGCATCATGAGACAGAAACACCTCCTTGTCTTTCATCACCTGACTGAAGACAGAAATGTTGAATAGGTGACGCAAATTCCACAGACAACAGAAAGATAAAGTAATGATGTATAAGAGACAACCTGCTCAAAAGACATCTGCTCCAGCAGCTCTCCTCACATTTTCACCATCCAGGATCAGTTTTGTAATTTTTAAACTTTGCAGTTAGGTGCTGTTACATCACATCGTTCTCCCCCATCCCCTCCCTATCTTTTCCTTAATACTAATCAGTAACAGGAGGCTGGGAGGGGAGAGAAAAGAAGCAGACACAGCCATGTGGCAGGTTAGATTATGTCCGGGGGAGGTGCTCATTACTAAGATCACTGTGAGTTTGGTGCCGAAGGCTTTTGACGACCTGCGGACGACCACGTAATTATATCATCACGTGCTGTGTGGCACAGCACAGGCACCCCACCGGCTGCAGCATCACGGAGGAGGAGAATGAGGTCATTTCTTTGTTGACGCGGTGAAAGCGCAGCAATGCAACAACTGTGTCAAACTGTGATCATTTAAACTGCAGCGTCAGGTGAAGAACGGAGGTAAGCATGAATCAGCAGAAAGGTGGATGAAACCCATCAAGTTTGGCAGATTTGGAGAAACTGAGCTGCAATAGTAGGGTGATATTAACTGTTTAGAAAACAGAACAGTAATGACAAATATACTGCATATTGGCCGTGTTGGGTGTAGTAGTGCAATCCTCCTATAGCTGTGTTAACACATGGAGTGACCTATATAGGGTTTATCTGGAGGCAGAGGGTGATGGAGGGGGTTATACATACATGCACACAAATACACACATCTTCCCTCTATATCTAGTGCCCCCAGCTCTTCCTACCATACTGATGTCATACAGAGCTCAGGAAAGTTTAATAATTGCTCGGCCTGGAGTCAGTCAGTGAAGTGACATCTGGGCCACCAGGCAGGACAGAGGTCGCTGGCGTCTTTTGTGATTCTCAACTCACTGAAAGGAATAGAGAGCGGCAGCTGCACTGAGAGCACCGAGCCTCTGGCTCTGTGGAGCACAGGGGGAAAGTTTTCGTCAGGAATAGAATACATAGTATATAGACACTGATTGAATGGTTCCTCCTGGGTAGATGCCCTATGGGCTTTACTCTGTGTGTGTGCCTGTTTCATGACCCCAAGGGATGTTGCATCGTATTCAATCCGAGACAATAAATTCAGATTCCCCGCTAGCGTAACTAGAAGTGAAGGAATTAAAACCACACAGCCTGCAGATGTTTGTCTGTGCTTTTAATAGCGTGCATATCCACACACACACACACACACACACAGGTATACATGTGTGAGACAGCAGTGACGTTTTGTACAAAAACAAACCCTTTCATCCCCCCCAATAATCCCACTTCCATGAGCTGTCCATCATCTGAGTGCCTGGCAACCAGGGGGCACATAGAGGACATCTGTTGGCTCATCCTTATCTACACGTCAGCCAATGGCAGACCAGATCGCAAATGACCACTTCCTGTGATTTTTCCCCTTCGTCTCGAGAGGAGGACAGAGGAGCCGGCAGCGAAGGTGATTAAACCATATCAGTGGAGTCCGGTGGATGAATTCAAGTCGATGCGAGAAAGATTGACCTGGAAACCCTTTGTATGCACTAAATCTATTCTAATATACATATTCAATTTAATTTTGACGCAACTATCACAAGTTTCCCGGCAGTTTCTGGAAACGGTAGAACAGATTACAGAGGTGTTTTTTTTGTGTTTGATGACCATTCCCACTCTTGCCACCATTTTCTCTCCTCTTCTCATCTGTTCCCTCTCACAGGACTTTTGAGGCTTTTCCCACAACTCTGTTTAATCTGTAAGGATTCTCCTCTCTTTCATGATTCCCAGTGTGCCTTTATCTCCTCCTCGTTCTCTTGCTCTGAATGTCGTCTTTGACTCTTCTCACAGCTCCCTCTGCCCATTTTTATTCACATCTCTCAAATCAAGCCAGGACCCACCCTTCCTGTCTTTTTTTTGAACTTGGTGGACCTGTGATTGGCCCGGCCTGGCTCGGCCCCACCTAGCTCCTGCGGTGCAGATGATCTGGTGAAGAATTGCACCGGTGGCTTTGCCTCCATTAACATTCCTTCAAGGGATATCTTTCACTTCCAATGAGCGTGCCGAGCCTGATTGTAATCTGTGTTGCGTAATGAATCGAGCTCTTACTCTCTCTTTGTCTCTGACAGTGCAGAACCAATTCACTCCAGCATGATGGGTGAAAACGAGAACAGCAAAGCATCGATCAGTCGAGGTGTGATTGTTTCCAGTAGCTGTGTTGGTACAGGGAGAGAGAGAGAAGCTTAAGGTCAAAGGTCAAGTGGACTCTGTGATGTCCTGAGTGTATCTGAGAAGGTATATTAATATTCTGAAATGTAGGGAATTAAGCAGATGCTTGAGTGAGTGAGTAGTCAGAACCTGTGGTTTTTACAGGACAATACTTCCTGCCACACTATCCCTCTTCCCCTCAGGGCGAGAGAGATAGAGGGAAAGAGGAAGAGGCAGAATGAAATGAGGCGTGTGAGAGTGATAATCTATTGTTCTGTGGGTGATTGCAGGCATCAGTTATTTGTAATTGCTCTATTTCATTTTTTTGCTGGCTTGCTTTTTCTAATGGTCCATTTCACAATGGCCATTCAGAGCATTATGAATGGGTTTAGTGCTGCCAGACTGTGCCATTCTCTGAGACAGATGATGTTTTAAACACTGTACAGTAGAGCTGGGGTTGTTTTGATCCATATCCAAAGTCAACCAGAGACCAGAGTAGAAGAACTAAGCTTTTGAAACTGTAGTTTTGGGGCTAATACATATGCTAATACTCCCTGATAACCTGAGCTTGACAGTTCATTATTGACTTTGTAAATGGCACTGGCACTTGTTTGTTTTGAAGCTTTTGATTTCGATTTTTTGATATGATTTTATATTTTTACATAAATTTGGGTCTACATGTTAGTTTCTTTTTTTAAGAATTGTACCCAAGACATTTTTCAGTCAACATTTCAAACTTCAAACTTTGATACAACCATGATATACATACATATCAAGGTACATACGTGGAATTTAACTTAAGTGACTGTTTTGCACACCAATTATGAGTTTGCATATCAGCCAGCAATATTATAATTATATTTCTGAAAAGCCGCTATCAGCTAATGATATTGATCCTCCAATATAAGGTCAACTTCTGCATATGCATATATAGAAGATGTATATGCATGTGTTTGCAAGTGAAAGTGAGAACAGCGTCCCTCTGTGAATGAATGCATGCTGCTTACTGCTTTGTCATCACTTTCACAGAATAGTGGCCATTTACTATGTTGGCGGCGCCATGCCAGCTGATAATGCACGAGTTCTTGAATAGCCGAGCACAATGAATCGTCCTGGATGACTCTGTGCATCGCTCTGAACGAATGGCAGCCTCGGTGTGCAGACGAGAGTCTTGCAGGAGACAGGGATGACATAGATGGATGAAACAGATAATCCAGTGGGAAAAAGACAGAGTCAATGAGTGTGTGTTTGTGAGGGATGAGCATGAGTATGATTCTGAATGCTGCAAGCAAACAGGATGAGGTTTCACAAGGATGAGTCTCACAAGCGTCCTCTGTCTCTCTCCAGGTCTTCACAGTTGACTGATGAGCAGCCAGTAGGGTTGTGTTGGGCTACACCGACTGCCACAGGTAAACTTCCTCAGAAATGACACACACTTGAGATGTTTAAGCACATTTCTGACATGTTTAGTGGGAGGAGGGCTAGAGACAAAGATGTGTTGATCACTACTCTTAAAAACATCTTTCGTAAGAAAATGAGGAAGCAGCTGGTTGTTGTGTATGTTTATATGTCCATATGGAGCTGATTATACTCTCCCTGTACTTTAATGATCATGCTACTGTTAATCTAAAACTGGGAAATTTGAAATGTCAGTTTTATAAAACACAGATCTGTGTACCATCATTTACTGAACTGTACCAAACTATGTCTGCCATCTGTTACATTATTCATCATTACATCTGCCAGAGCAGAGCAGTGTCTAATCGTTGTCAGACCACACGCTGATAAGTCTGATCAAAGGTACAAGCTTCCCCTGCCGAAAGACATAAATTGGCTTATTGCTGAGCTAATGAAAGAGCACGGTGTAATTTTGCTCATTATAGACTTGGAGTTTAGCGACCATTTTATTTCCTTAAAAATGTGTTCACTTCCCATGATGCTTTGTTTCTGGGAAAACAACAAGCAGCTGTTCTGCCTCAGTCAAACTCAGCGTGAACTCGACTCTCATCTTATTTTCTAAAGAGGGACAATTAGGCTGACATTTTGGAGGAAAGTCATATGTGCGATCAACAAACTGTGAACAGCATTTAGTTGGTCTTGTGTGGGTATTAATCTCAACTAACAGAAATATACAATAACACTTTGTGGATGTGCAAAGGGAAGATCTTCTCCCACACACTCACAAAGGCAGTGTACCACCTTAGTGTGCATCAGCAAATCATGGCCAGCGTCAACACAGGATATGGCGAAAGAAGGAGAGGGAGAGAGATTCTGTAATCCCGTGCTTTCGTGGCCGGATTAAAATCCCACGGCCCGGGATGGGGGAGGGGTTGACTGGTCATGTTGAGGATGGGGAGGAGGGGTGGATTAAAGCCAACAGATCTGCTCCGTGCACAGTTGTGTCACTGTTTTGACAGACACTGGGACGTATTAGCTGCCTCTTTAGCATTTCCTCTGCATCTTGGAAGACTTGATATTTAAAACACAAGAAGAACAACCAAACAATTTCTGCAAATTATCTGGAGATAAAACACTCTGCAGCGCAGCTCTGGAATGGATGGAAATGTTGGCCCTTTAATTTGGTCGAGACTGAAATATCTCAACAATCAAGAATATAGTGAACCTGACTTTTCATCCAGCGCCACCAGCAGGTCAATCAGTGCGGTCACATGGTAGGATCGTACTGGATTTCACCATATTCGATGTATCCAGTCCCTAAACGATCCTTAACCTGTGCACATGAATTTGATACGTTTTCGATGCCTTTATTATACCATTAAGCTCGTCCATGTGCACACAGTGATTGTCTCACTTATCCAGCAAAAGATTCACAATATCCGTCATCTATGATCCAATTCCTGCAAAATGTCTGCTGTTCTTTACAAAAAAAAGCCTGTGAACTTAAATGGTGAATGTATACTTGCTAAACAGTAGCAGGTGCGCTCAGCTCAAATTAACACTGTAAGCCTAACTAGCCTCACAGAGGTGCTACACTGTCGTTACCATCTATTTCCAAGACTGCCTCATTGTTAAGTGCTCATTTATTCTATGTGTAGTGATTATTCATTTCCAGCATCTCCATATAAAATAAGGCACTTAAGGAGAAGATTGCACTAGTGGCTTCCCCCAAATGTATTTAGGGTTGGGCATGCATCATCTTAAATTGCAGCCCCAATCCAACCGGCACTTCCAGTCCACTGATTTAATGAGAAGTAAGGTGGTAAGAGCACATTAATTTAAGGAGAAAAAATGTGAGTGAGAGAAAGAGAAAAACAATCCCATTAGGGCTGACGCATGCAGAGTTAAGGAGGTGGACGGCCGCTGAGGGGAATACATGCGAACACAATCTGCACATGCTGAGAGTTTCTGCACATTTCTGCAGCGGGGCGTCCAGACCATGAGCAGCATGAATGGGAGAAAGGAGGAGGAAAAGAATGGGAATGTAAGGTCGGGCCCCCCTTCAGTAACACTTACGTAAGATTACTTACATAATGACACGTTCAACTGGTGTGTGTGTGTGTGTGTGTGTGTGTGTGTGTGTGTGTGTGTCTAGACAAGTGGGGCAACTCAACTTTGGGTGGGGTCATGGAAACACGAGGAGAGGTACTCAAACAAGCCCTCAACAGCAGGAGAGGATTGTGGGATTATATGTGTGTGTGTGTGTGTGTGTGTGTGTGTGTGTGTGTGTGTGTGTGTGCGTGTGTGTGTGTGTGTGTGTGTGTTATCAGTGGAGGGGGGTTGGAAGGTATTAAAGCCAAAGTGGAGGGAGGAGACTGACATGCATTGAACGCATGTCCACATCTGTGCGTGCCATCCAGCCTTCTACCTCCTCTCCCTGTGTCTTTTCACGCCTGTCTTCCTGAACTTATCTTCACATTAGCCTCTTCTTAAATTTCTCCCCCTTATCATTTCCTCCTCGTCTCTTAATATCCCCTGATCTTAATCCGACTCTATTGTCGCTCTCTTTGTGCCTCTTTGCTTCTCTCATTCTCTGCCTTCAGTCCCCTCTCTCTGTACTCTCTCTCTCTGTGTTTTTGGGAGTTTAGCGGGTCAGCAGTGCCAGACAAGACGATTGGAGGACAGAAGACATAGTTGCAGAACTGCTGGTGGTTTACTAGTGGTTAGCCTTAGCGTACTTGTGGCAGCAGAGAGGAAGAAGGAGGGCTTGGCGATGGTCACAGCTATGGAGGATGCCTGTCCCAATGGGGTACGGGAGGAGGAGGTGACGCCCCCGGGACAGCCTGGCGTGGAGGGGCCCCCTGCAGTGCAGTCCACCCAGGAAGCAGCTGCATCTGGAGGTGAGGAAAGGAGGAGGAAGAGGTGGGGTGTCACCTGGCAGGGGAGCGACACTGTAGGCTTTGATTGTGGATTATGGGAGTATAGTTTGTCAGGTAACTCATACAGAGTGAACTGGATGTCAGACCAAAGCTATTTATTGTCATTTAAACTGCTTTTCATTTAACTCCAATAATTTCATAAAACAGCAATATGTTTATGTAATTGAACTGTCAGTGGTTTGCATTTACCTCAACCACTGAGTGGTGGAAAAACATTAATTTTAGCTACTCTGCTATGTTGGTCCCTATCCATGTATCGCTTTTTACTTATCCTGTCCATTTAGCTGTCAGTTTTCAAACATTTATCATATCATAAACATTTATAACTATTACATTTAGCTATCAATATCTATTTCAACTGTTTATTTATGTAAAGTTTTTAGTTAACTGTACAACCACCATCTTTACATTTTAGCTAAATTCTCAACCATGTATCCATTACTTTTTACTAATGTGATGTGTTTCAAGCCTAGCTGTTGATTTAAACCATTCATGCAGTTCTTTCAGATAACCATGCATCAATCCCACTGGGTATTTTGAATTATTGTAAGATCAGAGTAGCACATGTTGATGGATTATCATTGACTGGTCTATGTAAAGTTTGAGTCATGACACAGTTTTGACAGTTTTAGGCCTATAAGGCATAAAGTATACATTGTTAGTCAATTCTGTAATAGACCAGTAGGCAACTTGAAGTTTTACATTTAGTAATGGGATTTATTATAAACATATCTAATTTGCATGAAATCCTACCTCATTTTTAGTTTAATACGACAAATTATGATTTAAAGCATTTCAAATTTTGTTGTGGCAGAACACAACAACACTTTTTGTCCTTTTGTCCTCCCAGGTCAAATTGACTCGAAGACGATAAGAAGGGTTAAATTGTAGATTCAGTTCAATCTAAATCTTAAATATTTCCATGCACCACCTGGCTGACAGGTGGCTGGAATCACTGCTCACTATGAGAGCCGGTTACTTTCCCTGGAGACGGTTCAGTTCATAACCCACATCACTGAAACATAAATGTTTTGGGTGATGTTATATTTGTGCCAGTCAAGGTGATCCTCTGATATCCATCTTGTCTGGCATTCCTTGAGACACAGAGTCAGGACTCCTCAAACAGGGAGGTTCTTCATTCACAGAGCTGGAGGGTATACATACAGAGGCAGTGGTTAAAATGTGAGACAGGCTGCAGACAGACCACAGTGCCACAGAGGGAGGAATTAAGAGCAGGTAAGCAGAGTGATTCATGATGTGTAGATGAAAAACACTCCAACCGTGTCTGCTCGGTGCTGTAATCTCGTAGCTTTTCCGTCTTCTTCCGGGCAGGCTTAGCGAGAGGCTTGTAGGTGGTTGTATCTCCATGCCATATTTCATGGGATTATAGAGACTTTAGGTAGGAAGCTTTAGTTCATCTCCAATCTCTCACAGGAGAGGAAAAGCGTCTCAGGGGTGCTTGTTAGGGTGAGTAGTGTACACACGAGTGCACGTGGCAGGAGGGCTGTGGACGTGCTGGGATGAGCAAACATTCCTGTGGTCGAGGACACAGCGACCAAGTGAGCTGACCAAGTGGGCGAAGGTCAACACAAAAACATCAGGATCCAGCTGTGTGTCTTCATGTTGAGGTTTTGGAGTTGTACGTTGTAAACACGTTATTTTCCAAATCTCAGGACGCTGTGTACTGAGTCACAGTAATGTGCCGTGCCATGAAGGTGGTGGTTTAATGCCTGTTTATGTTTTTGTGTTTACTACGATTGCAGCTCTGCCCTGAATCTTTGTCTTTATTCTTATTGAACATGGTGTGGGGTATCCTGCTCATAAATACTTAAATCTGAATTGAGTTTGGTTCCCGTGTCACCGTGCAGTGAATATGTTACTTTATGGATACAGCAGGTTTAACAGTCTGCAGTGCAGTTTTTAACCTCCCTCCATGATTATATATTACAGGATCATAAATATTTAAGGTGTATTTTGCATGGAGCCTTGTTTTCTCCCTCTGTCCTCCTTTTCAATCATTCAGCTGTGTGACTTTTGTATGGATGATGAATGGATGATAAAACACAACACCAGCAAAATATAGTTTAACTAATGGGACATTTTTTTCTGTGCTCCAAGCCAGAAAAATACAATTTAAAATTAGACTCAAAAATACAGACATTTATTTATTTTGGCTGAAGAATTCTAGACAACTCTTACAAAAGAAGCAAAAGTTAAATTAATATTTTCCATATAAAGCATATGCCACCATGTGAAGTGTACTTTACAAAAGGAAATGTGTGTTTTTGCATATGTTGCTTTAAATTTCACGTGTAAAACACTCTGCTTTTTTGAAAGTTGATTTCTGTTTTACAAGTCAAGGTTAAAGATGGTAATTATAAGGTGAATCAACTGCACACTCATGCTGACTAGACATATTTACTACCCACATAAGGGCATGATGACACAGAGTTGCACACTCTCACACATACACAAGCACGTTCCCATGGTTTTAAGTGTCTTAAATGGGCTTACGTGGGCTTTGAGACCCCGGCATTAGGGCGTTAGCTGGTTGAGACCTTCGCTGCACACCTCTCCATCTCTCTGTTCACAGAATACAACACCCCACAGAGTTCATTTGTTATCATTCTTTCTAACTTGAATCCTGGAGTTTTTGTGCCTCGGCATATACAGACTACATATGTAAGACCTTGTCTGGAGTTTTATCACTGGACTCTTTCCAAACGTAACACATGCAGTGGTGTTCATCCTGAACGGACCAGACTTGTTGTAACTCCTGATGGAGCTTCAATTTGACTTTTTCAGTGGGGGATACAGTGTGGCTGCTGTACAGATCTGTATCAAGAGAGGAAATGGGCCTGAAACATGGCCGATCAAGGTCTCAGCACCATTGTATAATACTTATGTAATATATGTATGTGAATTTGAAATGTTTCAACCTATCGCTAATATAATTGAGTGAAACATGAAAGTTGGAGGTTGGACACTTGTCCATGCTTTGTGTGACTTTTACGCCTGGCTGACTCTCCTTATCTCTGTCTCTCTGTCTCTCGTGTCTTTCTTATCTCTCCACTCATCGATCCAGCCATGCAGCAGGTGTTAGATAATCTGGGTGACCTGCCCACCTCCACGGGCGCCAAAGACATTGACCTGCTCTTCCTGCGCGGCATCATGGAAAGTCCCACTGTACGCTCCCTGGCTAAGGTAGCACACACACATAGCTCGGGGTGAGCAGCAGCGAGCAGACTAACCGCTAGCCACCTCTGAGCCTCACTCTGCTCACAGCAGTGCTTTGCTTGCTGTGGCTGAGGAGCAGAAGTACAGTAAGGCTTTTAACATTTGAGTGCTCAATGCATCTGCGTCTGCTCACAGAGGAATTGCACAAATGCATAAATGGCGTCAGTGATGCTGCTTCACACTGCTGTGCCTGTGTGTGTTGCAACACCTCTGCACACAAAGCGATTAGCTTCACTGCTGTAGCTACAGTTCAGAGAGCGGTGAGTTCAGTCAGAGGACAGCTGGAGTTCCTGCTGGACACGCTGCTGTCATTTTGTGGCTGAACATTAATAAACTCCCCTTTTACTTTTAACAGAGTAACACAAAGCAGACAGCTTGCAACAATAATCCCACAGTGAATCAACTCTCATCTGTATGTAGGATCCAATATAATGTCAGAGATCACCAAAACACAATAACATCTAGTTTAATTTATTCACTCGCACATAAATACATAAATACTAATGTAACACACAGAGTCATAAGGGAGCAAATACTCTCCATCTGCCCTCCCTGAGCCTCTCTGTTCCCCCCAGGCTCACGAACAGCTGGAGGAAGTGAAGCTGGAGGCAGTGCAGGACAACAACGTGGAGCTGGTGACGGAGATCCTGGGCGACATCAACAATCTCAAGGTGAAAGACGACAGCGCGGCCGAACTGTCCAGGATCCTCAAGGAGCCACACTTCCAGGTGAGACAGAGGAAACAATCTGTTACACACACACACACACACACACACACACACACACAGGTAAATGTAAAACAGACATTATTTCTGTAATTGTTCAGCCAGTGGTTTCACTATTGCTTTTGCAACATCTTTGCATTCAAACACCTCACAAAGGCTTTTCAAATTATGTTTTTTGTAGCTAATTAAAGCTAGAATTCTGTATTATGTCACTGTATGTATACGTGTGAGCGAGGGATTAGTCTTGATATTATTTTGTTCAAATGTTTATGGTGCAGCGAACATTAAGCTCAGTAATGTTTTGACTGTAGTTACAGTAGCGCAGAGCCGATGTTGTGGATCCTCTCCTCATGCATCAGTAGAACATTAACTTTTATCCTCGGACCTACCAGGAGCTTTAGATGGGCTCGACCAATGGGAGTTAGACTTCTGAGCCCAGGGAAGCCTTCGCACCAATCAGAGCCCTCTGAGCTGTAAGCTGAAGGATAAAACCAGGTTGACCTACTGAGAGTAGAGAGACAGGGAGGAAATGAGGGAAACAGTTATTATATCAACTAAAGTGTGAGTTCCTCCACCAATAAGCTGCCTGTTTGTTTAATAGTTGGAAAGATATTTTTTTGAAGTAGTGTACTGGCTAAAAAAAACATGGATGAAAGTTGATGGATGGATTGTCTGCGAACCAAAAAGCGATTGATTAGATTGAAGCAGTAATCCATATTTGGGATTTTAGCCATTAGGTGATTATATTTTGCCACTATTTAGGCACACCCAGGACTCCCTAGTTCAGTGTTGAAACAGTTTGGTTTTCAATTTTTTTTTGTTTTTGGAAACCCAGAAGACACAATAACAGTAACTGTTACAGATGCTGCAGAATTGCAAATTAATTCCTCAGTGAAGTAAAAGCTTCTGCTCTGCTGTCTGCCTTTGAGTCAACTGTGGTGCTGCTTTTATCCTCCTCCAACAATCAACCATCTGTCCACATGTTCTACCGTAAAGGAATCATCTGCTTTGTAACATAAAGTTGTTAAAAATTGTTGCACAGAGCCTGTACTAACTTTGGCTAAACAGTCTCCACAGTTACAGGATAACGCTGAACACTGAGAGTAGAAAAGAGTCACAGTGTCAGCAAACTGGCTCAATACAATTACTAACCCAGCAATATCTTTCTAAAGTAGATTAGAATAGAATAGAGTAGTTTTTTATTCATCCCTCAAAAATTCACTTGCACAGCAGCATAAACAAATTTTAGGTAGAAAGTGTGTCCTTAACAAAGAAAATAATAAAATAAATAAATTAGCAGTTTAAAAATAGATTAAAAACTTGGAAAGTGTGTGCAACTTAGTTATTGTTGTAATTTGATGTCAAATGACAGAAATGGCTCTGACAGTAAAGAGCATCAGCCAGTGATGTTGATGTTATAAAGTCTTATTGCTGATGGTGGCAATGACCCAGGGTAGCTCCTTATTGCATGGTGGGAGTCTCAGTTTGCAGCTGAAGGAGGTGCTGAAATCCTTCACAGTCCCATTAGAGGGTGAGAGGGGTTGTCTTTGATAGATGTGAGCTTTGCTAGCATCCTCCTCTCACCCACCTCCTCTATGGAGTCTAGGGAGCAATCCAGGACAGAGCTCAGAGTCTTCCTGTTCCCCTCTGTGGTCCCTCCTCTGCAGCAGACCACTGCATAAAACACTGCAGATGCCACTACAGTGTCATAAAAAGTCCTGAGAAGAGTCTCCACCATTTCGATATCCGGGCCCTGGATGGATGTGCACTGGTGCAGTCCGGGGTGTCTTCCTCCTGTGGAAGTCAATGACCATCTCCTTGGTCTTACTGGTGTTGAGCTGAAGGTGGTTACGCTCACACCAGTTGACAAAGTCAATGATGACGGTCCTGTACTCCCCCTCTGATACACATCAACAATAGCTGTATCACTGGAGAACTTCTGGAGGTGACAGCTCACAGAGTGTCCGATTGATGTCCGATTTATAGAAAAGTTTGCTGAAAGAAGTGATGCTGTGGCAGCAAAACCACAGAGTGTTTTCAAATGAACAAGGATGTGTTTTATTGCTAATTAACTTTTCATTTGTAAGAGAAATAATGTGCTTTTCCTTTTTTCATCATTACTCTCTCTCCCTCTCTATTTGCCCTCCTTTCTTTCTTTCAGTCTCTAATGGAAGCCCACGACATGGTGGCTTCAAAGTGCTACGAGGTCCCGCCCCCGACTGAGACAGCCAATGACACGGCAGTGAACAATGCTCTGATGCAGGCCGATGCTGTGCGCATGATTGGTATCCGAAAAAAGGCCGGAGAGCCGCTGGTGAGCAGAGAGAGATGGATGAGTTTGTGTGTGGTCGAGTACATGAATGACCAAGTGAGTCACTGAGGGTGTGAGCAGGGGTCAAAATAGCAGAATGTGTGTGTGTGTGTGTGTGTGTGTGTGCTACAATCAGAGAATAAAGATTGCCCTGCTGTCTTCTCCCTCTCAGGGCGTGACATTTCGTGTGGAGAAAGATGACCTTGTCATCGCCAGAATCCTTCACGGCGGCATGATTGACAGACAGGGTCTGCTGCACGTGGGCGACATCATAAAGGAAGTGAACGGGAAGGATGTTGGCAACAACCCCACTGAGCTGCAGGAGATGCTCAAAGACTGCAGCGGAGGGATCACGCTGAAAATACTCCCGAGCTACCGGGATGCTCCTGCACCTCCGCAGGTAACGACGCACACATGTAGAAATCTCAAATTAGATGATAATGTAAACACAAGCACGCTTACGTAATGAGCTGCAGATGTTGGGCAGTGGTGCAGGGCTGGTGATCTGTCCTACGGCCCTCCCACAATCCCCTGCGCAGGAATGTGAACCCTGGGAGTCCTATTAATAACACTCCACATGCTATCTGGGTCGCACTAGCTGTTTCTATCTCTTGAACACACTCCAAATACACACACATGCTTTCTGTAATCTCATGCTCCCTCACATGGAAAGTACAGTAATTTGCGATATTTTTAGATATGTTCCATCATGCGTGCACCACAAAAAAAGGCTGTGCATCCTGAGCAAATAAGACTTGCTTATAAGGCTGAAGTTAAATGAAGAGCAGTAAAACTGAGTGAGACATAACGCAAAATCACATTCTGCTCTGTGGCTCAGGACGCACTGCACAGTATATTTTACTGGCTTGTTTTATTGCTTCCTCTGGCTGCTTGTTTAATCGGCTACATCAGCCAGAGCACTTACCCTTCCTGGCAAAAGCCTCCACTGTTGGCGCAGAGTGAGCAGCTGTGTCGGGTGCAGCGTGGGACGATGGATGTGATGGGTGTGAACGCTGTTACTCTGTCAGTGTGTTCACACTGAGTCTCTTTGTGTGTGCCTGTGCTTCAACCCGCAACATTTTTTATTCAAATCGAGCCATTGAATATGAATTTATTCCCACAAAGACTCAAAACCGTGCACCTGTTCGTCACAGGTGTATGTGCGGCCATATTTTGACTACAACCCCGCCAATGACAACCTGATCCCTTGCCGAGAGGCAGGGATGGCCTTCCTGAAAGGTGACATCCTTCAGATTGTCAACAGAGAGGATCCCAACTGGTGGCAGGTGAGATTTCCGCCATTTATCTCCTTTGAGTGTCTGCTATCATCATTGTTATTATTATTATTGTTAAGATTTCAACACTTGACTGAACTGATCTGTAATGTGTGCCAGGCGTGCCACGTGGTCGGCGGGGCTACAGGACTGATCCCCAGTCAGTTCTTGGAGGAGAAGAGGAAAGCTTTTGTCCCTAGAGACTTTGATGGATCAGGTATGTTCTTGTGTGTGTTGAGACCTGTCCTTTGAATAAACTCTGTAAATGATGCTTTAGTTTAAACATGCAAAAGTTTCCTGTTTGTCTTTTTGGTAATCCTGTTGTTGAGAGGACGACTCAGCTTAATGTCTCTGAACTGGTTTTCTGCCAAACCTCTGTCACTTCTCTATTCCTTTTACTACTAAAAATTGATTCACGACAAGGAGGTCAATGTTTCCAACACTTGGAAAATGGTCCATGTCTGCCTCCGTCTGGCCAAACGCTGTAATAACACACACCTACAAGCGTACGAATGCTCTGTCTTGTTTTGTAGGGATCCTTTGTGGAACCATAGCTGGAAAAAAGAAGAAAAAGATGATGTACCTGACAGCCAAGAATGCAGGTAAGAAATATTTTCTTGTGGTTGATTTTTTTTTGGTATCTTGTTTTTTCATTGGTTCATAATCATGTCTGTATTTGAGCAGAGTTTGACAGACATGAGCTGCAGATCTATGAGGAAGTGGCAAAGGTGCCAGCCTTCCAGAGAAAGACGCTGGTTCTGATTGGAGCTCAGGGCGTGGGCCGACGCAGCCTGAAAAACCGGCTGATGGTCCTCCAACCCACACGCTTTGGCACCACCATACCATGTACGCCATGCTTGCTTATTGCCTATACACAATTTCCAAATTCTGTCACACCCCAACACATAAAAAAATGCTTTGAACTTTCACAAACAAGAACTCAAACATTTTTCTTAGACACCTCACGGCGGCCCCGTGATGACGAGCTGGACGGCAACTCTTACCACTTCACTTCGAGGACAGAGATGGAGGTGGACGTGAAGGCCGGCCGGTTCCTGGAGCATGGCGAGTATGACGGCAACCTGTACGGCACCAAGATCGAGTCCATTCATGAGGTTGTGGGCACAGGACGCACCTGCATCCTGGATGTCAACCCTCAGGTAAGAGGAGGTGAAAACAGTGTTGAGGGTCCTGTTGGTATTCATGTGTCTTTGGATGGTTTAATCTCCTCACAGTGTTGCAGATTTACTGTATCAGCCATGGCTTCCATGTCACCTACTGTGTCTCTCCTCAGGCTCTGAAGGTACTGAAAACAGCAGAGTTCATGCCTTACGTGGTGTTCATCGCAGCGCCAGACTTCGATACTCTCAAGGGCATGCACAAAGCCGTGGTGGACGCAGGCATCACCACCAAGCAACTCACGGTGAGTTAACAACCCACCGGGTTGGGTAGTTTAATTGATAACAACATGTATAAAATGTATGTAAAATCTTAATTCGGACGGAAGATTATTATTATTTTCGTCTGAAACATTGGAATAAAGGTATAAGTTGTCTTAATAAAGTAAATTGTGCTTGAGTACATGTGCTTAGTTACTGTACCACTGTCACGATAGGACGTCCAAAATTAACATACATGTTAAACTCTTGAGACAAAGTAATGGATAGTACCTCAGATCCAATGCAGTCACATTTTGTGTCGTCTATGGCTTGTATATGTTTCCATAAGTCATCTGTCGTCTGTGTGTCGGCAGGATGTGGACCTGAGGAAGACGGTGGATGAGAGCGCTCGGATCCAGAGGGCCTACAGCCACTACTTCGACCTGACCATCGTCAACGACAACCTGGACAAGGCCTTCGAGACGTTACATGCCGCCGTGGACAAACTGTGCAGTGAAACCCAGTGGGTCCCTGTGAACTGGGTGTACTGAGGACCATCAACACTGAGCGGGTCACACAGACCCACCAGCATGTCTGTGACCACAAAGGCCAAAGAAGAGGAGGAGAGAGCAGAGATACTTCTGCAGGATAACATAAATCATAATAATAACGATTAAAAAAAGATCACATGATGCTCTTTCTCCTCTTGGGCCTGCACGCTGTGCAACTTTTTTCTACTCAAAACTCAAAGGGAAAGAGTGCTTATTTATTTTATAACTTTTTATGAAAGATCTTTCTATTCAATGTGGAATAACATTGAGAATGAAACAAAAATGTGGTCATATTTTTGCATTAAGTTATTGTCGTAGTTCGTCTTATTTTGTTGTGGTTTCCTTTCGTTTCTGTCTTCATGGTCATCAAGGGTTTCTGATCAGCTTCGAAGCTCCAATATGAAGGTGAGGAGATCTTTGAGCAGTCATTGTCCAAGAAGCCTGTCAGTGTCATAAATCATTGCCAATGCCTGAGAAACCCGTGTAGCTATTTTATTTTCCACCTCCAAACAATTGAATCCTTTACGTGGCCGTCCCTAAACCCTTCTGTCAGTGTCCTCCACAGGATCAACTGGGCAGATTTAAGTGGGTAAAATGCCTGTTTGCGCACAATGTGTCCACTATATAAAAAGAAAACTTTATAATGTACTTTTTCAAGATCAAACACTGTCTGTTCATTTTGTCTAGTTTTGTTTTGGTGGTGATTTATACATAGAGTGTAGTGTTTTGTCACACTTAATCCATTGATTTGTTTTTAATTATCCTGTTATCAGCCTGTCTGGAGTATGACCGTCTACATAAGCCAATTTGTTTATGTTTTATATATGTGAATGTGGCACAAGCCCACTTCCTCCTTATGGTCCTTCTCTTAAGTGTTACAGTATGCCAAAGTCCTGATCGTACCCCAAATAAAGTTTGAAATTTAAACTACAATCTGTGCCACGTTTTAGAAAACAGCACTACTGCCTGTTGAAGTGTTTTCATGTCAACCACAGATTTATTTTAATTTTTTTTTTAATCAGCAAAGTTATCAATAAGCTTTAAGAAACCAACAATATAATTTCTTTTTTAATTACATTTTTAAAACAACATGCATATTATTTTAATGTATACCTTGCAAGACTAATTACTGTCAAATACTGACCCAGTACTGTGTTAGTGTGTAACACCTTAGCATTAGCAAGAAGAAAAAGAAAGTTTTAACAGGCAATTTGTTCACATTGTGTTGAGTATTAAAAATATTGTTTTGCATAACTAACATCCAGTCTTAATAACTTATATTAAAATGAAGAAAAAAATATTTTCATCTATTCATCACAAAGGAAATTGTTGTGCAACATTTGCAATACAAAGTAGGAGGTGTGAACAGATTGAAAAAAAAATTAAAAATGTGACTTTTGGTGGGACAATTAATGAAAATCCTGTTCTCTAGTCTGCTTTTAAACAGCAGGAAGGAACACAGGTGTTACTAATAAAACGAACGACAGCTCTGTTTATTCAAGACTCTTCTGTGAGAAAGTGGAATAAATCCAAGAAAGATCATAAAACCAATCAAGTAACAAATACAACAATAATATTGTTTGATGACATGGAGAGCCATTTCTATGGAAAACATTTGACGTTAATATTAAAAAATGATTGATGAATGATTCTGAGCATAAAAACATCAAGTTATAAAACAGAGACATCAAAACAAAACCTTTTTTTCAACATTTTTATTAATTAACGCAACTTACAGTCAAGCCAAAGAGTGAACTATATTAAGTGATACGTATTCACATTG
Organism: Synanceia verrucosa; assembly: GCA_029721515.1. NCBI lineage: Eukaryota > Metazoa > Chordata > Actinopteri > Perciformes > Synanceiidae > Synanceia > Synanceia verrucosa. The sequence goes on along the minus strand of CM056567.1, from coordinate 7,068,172 downwards.
TGTCCTAACAGGGTTTACAGCATATCTTGTGTTCTGTAAGCATAATTGTTAACAAAAAATAAGGAAATGTAAAATAGAAATCAAAGCTTTCACCTTTACAACAACAAGAAAACGAGGAGCTTAGCAGTGGATGTGAACAAATTAAAATCAGCAACATAAAGACCCTCACCAGAACAGGAATGACAGCAAATTCAGTTTTGGCATGTCGTGGTTTAAATAAGGGAGAGGAGAAATAAACAGAGATAGAGAAAAAATAAAAATAAAACGAGTTTAAAATGACACAAATGAAGGGAGGTTTGAATTCACGTAGCTGTGCAGGGCTGCCTTTTCCAAGAGACTTTGGTCACTTTGCTTCTCTGTGATGGCTTACAATGGAAAAAAGCACTATGTATAAAATGAAAATGGCCAGATAGGGGGAAAACATCAAGAAAAACTGGAGTGTCCTGGAATCACATCTATGTATGAATGAATAGGGGGAATACATTTGTATATATACTTAAAGAAACTACAGATGATTGTCTGTTTTCCTTAAATGAGTCGACTACAACCCCAGGACAGCCCCTACATTCATAGGAGGTAGATAACACGACGACGACGCAACGCCAACTCTTCAAGAAGCGTGTCTGAGCGGGAATCGAGCTCTCTGTCAAGTCTGTGAAATTGTAGTGCATAATTTGTTCAACTTTTAAGGCCAAATAGGAACCTCGGGTGTAGATCTAAGGCTATTTTAAGACGAAAGTACAGGAGGGGACGAGGTTAGGGACGGGGGACGCAGGAAGCAGATACAGCCCTTTCACGACAATACCTGAGTCAACAGTCGTGTTTTACCACAGAGCTTCGTAGGGTGCTTGGTGCAGTTCGTTAGCTAAACCCAATATTTTTGTTTTGGCTACACAGACAAATAGAATAAGCAAAAAGACAGAGAGAAATTGCATAAATGATACATCATCATTTGGCCACAAGGTGTAACGTACTCCTTTGTTAGAAGACCACTGTCAGATTTACTGGTTGTGGCGTGTGCACAGCCTGTCGTGACATTCAAACCTCCAAAAAGGGGGAAATTAAAAATTTTATTGGACAATATGAAGTACACTATAGGGAAAAAAGTTAATGCAGCATATATCAGGCTTATGAGGTACTTCATGAATATATATAGATATATCAACCTTTTAGAAAAGCTCTTCAAAGTCATATTATTCCTTATAATTCCTATTGATAGCATAAAATACCTCGTCAGTTATTTCTTTTCTTTTTTTTTAACTTTCTGCCCAACCTCAAGTTGGGCGATTTTTCTTTTTGAGACTGCAAACAAAGTGCAAAACAAATACTGATCGTTCTATGCAGCATCTACACGCAAGGTTGCATGATAATTAACATTGGAAATTATTTTTTTTTTGTATGTGGCGCAGCACATTTTGTCAAACCTTTATGATGAAAGGACTCACAAACCCAGATGTTGGGGCCGATGGAGAAGAGAGAGATCTGACAAAAGGCACACATAAAACGACTACAAACAGATGGATGTTCTCGGTTTACACTAAATTACGACAATCTGTAGTTAACTGCCACACAGCCTCATTATGTACCTTTCGCTGAAGTTTACAATGCTGTGCTACACTGTAAAGTAGGTTCAAATGTGTGTATTCCCTTTGTAAATTGTCACATGCAAAAACTACACTTTTATATCCTTAACAAAAAGGACTGAATCTGGCTAATTGTAGAAGTGGAAATGAACTGAGTAGGAGACAGGGTCCTCCACCCTGGTTTTATTGCAGTTAGGGGGTTAACACAGCAGAAAAATGTAGGCATTTGATCACGTGGAGTGGCTCTATCCAGTATGAAACCATAATATTTTACCATTATGGTAAACAGAAAAAGCTGAAAAATTAACCCAAAAGTAAAAAATGTTTTGAGCGTCGCCTTGACCTGCATGACAGGACAGACTGGTGTCAAGAAACTAATCACCAACGATCCCACACACTGACATTATTGCTGTACATAACATCTTTCCGAAAAAAATAAAAATAAAAACTTCATCGCTACCACATCGTAATAGTGAATAGCAAATACTTTACATTTGTCAATGCATTTATGATTAGTCTACTTCACCACATGAATGCGTCCTAGGTTGTGCTGGGTTGTTTTTGTCACTATTATTTAGAAAACTCGCTCCCAATTACAAAAATTTGGTCCCCTAAAATGTAACCAACTAAAGCAACCAACCAGTCATACATGAGTACTTGGTTTTCCATTTAATAAGGTCAAAGAAAAGAACAGTGCTCTTGTGTGATATTGGCTTGTATTGGTTTGGTCATAACATTTTTTTTTTTTTGATTTTGTTACCATTATTGTAAAGGAGGGCTAAGATTAGCTAGCACCTGACACTGCTCTGAGGTAGTTTCTTCCAGGTTCGAAAATAAAAAGCCAAGTCACTGTGAAGACTAGAAATGCTTCAAAAATACCCACACGAGTCTTGCATGACTGGATACATGTAAATCAGCTGGATGGCATTAGTTTGGATCGGTGAAGCTCAGTAACATTTCTACTTGCTCAAAATAATCCACCGGATGCAGCTACAACAGTCTGGCCTGCTGCTGCTAGCCTTTAGCGAAGCACTTCTCTGAAGCTTAGAATTCATTCATTAATCGACAACGGACATATAAGACGCCTTACCATGTGTTACCAAATTAATCATATGTGAGCAAAAAAAGATTGTTTTCCATATATTACTAAAACAAGAATGACAGTCTACAGCCATGCTAGCAGCTCTGTGAGGCTGGACTTAAGCACAGCGGTACTTTGAGCTACATGCTAAGTTTAACAGGTATAATGTTCGTACAATGTCACCATTTTAGCGTAGGGTAGGCTATTTGCATGCTAACATTTGCTAATTAGCACTTAGCACAAAGTACAGTTGAGGCTTAAGTATCAAATGAATTCACAACTCACGTCTGGTAACAACGAATGTTTATATGAAAACTATTTTGTCAAGTACAGGGGACATTTCACTGGATAAGTGAAAATTTCAACATGCTAGCGGCTACAGGAAAAGTCCGGGGACGACCAAGTCAAGAGTTTTCACCCAACCATCAGAAGGACTGCTGCAAAATTTTGTTCAGGTATGTTAGCCCAGCGACTATCACTGCTAACGTGCTAGCTAAAACGCGCTCAACAACAATGGTAACATGGCTGCTTCAGGACTGCTTGAAGATTGAAAGAAGAACATTGAAAAAAAAAAGCCTAAGACCAGACGTGAAAACCACAATGTGCCGTATCTGCATCCGGTGGAGGTGATGCTTAATGGTTCTTTCCACAGGTCTGCCTGTACCCCATTTTAATTCAGATTTGTAGCTTAAAACTATAAAATAGACACCACACCAGTTTCACCTGGTTGTACATATTTGGGGGGATGATAAAGACCGTCTGTCAAGGACAAAGTGACGCTACACAAAGGTTTATCTAGGAAGAGGAAAAGTGGAGCTGGATATTACAGGACAGGAATATCAGGCCAGAGGGCTTAAGCAGAAGCCAAAAAAACTAACAGCAAACAAGATCGCACTCCAAAGCAACCATCATATATAGTATATATATATATATATATATATGTATGTATACACACACACACACGCTCACAAACGCTCTTATATTACAGCACCTCACATGAGCATGACGGCAGAAACAGAAAAGATGGCCGCAACGCGTGAAAACTACAGTAGCAAACACCCAGACTGTAGACTGTATACCTCCTGTTAATCATAATGATATCAACTGTGAAGTGGGCAATACCTAAAGCCAATGAAATATTAAAGAAGAAAACATAATACTTTCTGCAATTATTAAAAACCTATACAAAAGAGAAAAATGCCAAAAAGAAAAGACTGTACACGAGAAGCAAACATGAGCATAAATGTACTGGATAGATCGGCTATACAATATTTCAAACCACGTGAGTACATTCATCGTTATTATCCGGAGCTAGGAAAATATGTTCTACTCTACAAGAGGTTTCTTTATGTCAGCAACAGTTTCTTTACAAGAGACGGACGAAAGGCCGAGAGGAGAGGTGTTACTATGCACAGGGTCATGGTTTGGACTATAAACTGGTGTTTAGGTTTGTTGCTTCATTGGAAGTTGAGCTGTATTTTATTCATTTTTTATTCCAACAAAATAAAAATTATTAAAAAAACAAACCAAAAAAAACAGGCTGATGGTTACATTTGAAGGAATTTTATCTCTGCCTCTTTCAACCCTACATTTAAACATATTTGCAAAATAAAGAGAGAAAATAACAGTAAATTAATTTAATCAATTAACAAACTCAATAGCTTATGATGATATGACATGTAGTTTTTACAAACCAGCCATTTGTAAATTGTACGACCTGCTTTATTTTATATTTGGACACTCGAAAAAGATGCGGAAAAACAGAGGTGATGTCCTTAAAGTTTCCACTGCAGGTGTCTTGAATACTTAGCGAAGCACCCAGGTCACCACTAAACCAGCAGCGTAGTGCCACATTCGTCCAGGCTGCAGTCATTAGTTTGTTCTGTACAGTCTTGATTTAGCTCATCATGATCAAGCAGATTTTATGTACAAAAAGGAAATGCCTCTTCTGAATCTTGATATGTATAGTCTATAGTGGTGTCTGACACACAAAGAGGCCTTGCTTTATTTTCGACGTGGTCTTAAACAAGGACAACCCTCCGTCCTTACACAGCACTTTGGCATCCACGCCGCTCCAGAAATCATATTTTATCATCTCTGTCAGTTTGTTTTGCATAAAGCACCTTTCTCCCACGTAAACGTCACTCTTTTGTTAACATTTAAAAAGGCATATTCCTCAAAGACGACATGCTGGTTAGCTCGGTAGAATCCCTCTTGGATCAGGCTTCCTGACCCCTGCTCACTGTGCCTCTTTTACTTTTCTTAAAAAAGCCACCAAAACCAGCTGCTGCTTTCTAAATTTTAAAAAAGAAGAGGCTGCCAGTCTGCCACCTGATAAAATACTCTTAGATGCTGAAACAGCTACAAAAGTCCATTCTTATTTAGTGCAAAAACAACATTTGTTTTACCTCCAGGAAAAAGCAATGCTGTTCAGAGCTGACTTTTCTTTTTAAGGTGCTGGTTTAGGTAACGTAAAACACAGAAGGAGCAGTAACAACAAGTACAAAGACAACTTGATGATGTGAATTTCAGCACATGTATCATTAGGCCTCCTGTTCAGTTTCCCCTCTTTCTACACAATATAACATTCACATGTCTGAACAGACCCAAAAACTGACCTCCATAAAACACAACAGAAGACCACTACGTGCTTGGATGAAAGATTCAATGCATGATGGCGTTGGGTTAAAAATTACATAATGCTCTGGGGTAAAACTCAAACATATTTCCACATGGATTTCAATCCACGCCTTATGTCCCTAACTTAACTAACAGTGTATTTACGCTTTCTATACTATAGCGGATGTGGGCTTTGTTGTTATACTGCTCAGTTGGGGAAAAAAAATGTCTGTCATGTAACTGGTGCATAGAATAAAAAGGAAAGAAAGAAGGGAAAGCTGTGTGTGAATACAAACACACTTCAAGAATTTGGTCGTCCAGCTCAACGCTCAAAAACCCCTAAAAGGAAAGAAAGGACACAACCTCTCTCATATCAGTTTGAGTAAAATATGAAATAAAATATCACTACATAGACTGAGAAAGCAAGTTCACCATCATGCACACCAAGCGTTTTAAAAAACCTCCACTGTCAATGCAAGACTCAAACAATGCCAATTAGTTAGATAGCAGGGGTAATTATACAGAAATGGCCCGCGGTGTGATGTTACCATAACACTTTAACAGGTAACAAGAGGTAGAACACGCGGCCATTTCCATACAATTACACCAGTGTGACGCAATGAGGCCGAGCCTCCTGCTTCGATTGAGGAACACACATCTACAGAGGTCATACCGACGTGCTGCTATCAAAAGTGCATCCAAATTTACATGTTGTGAGACCAGCACCGTTAAGAACAATATTGACATCATAACAGTAAATATCAAGTACGTGATTTTTCAGAATGCCCCACAAACACAGTCAGTCGGATTTCTAGTTGCTTTACAGGAAATGAGTCAAAAAGGGTAACACCGAGAGATCGCCGTGGGAGGAAAAAAATCCTTTCCCCCCCTCTTTTTTCTTTTTTTTTTTTGCGATAATAATGCAGTAAAGTTAAAAAGCCTCGTTTGACCAGTCCAGTGAGGATTCAAGGTGGTTTACAGTGAAAAAAACTAGCACCTAGAATCAATCTGTCCTTTTTGTGCTTTCCATGTCTTTTGAATATTTATCATGTAAAACTTTGTAATCTTGTTTGGCTAAGAAAAGATTGTGTGTTACAAAGGATACACCAAATTTTCAGGCTATAAAATCTACAATGTTAGAAATGAGCACAAATACTTCATCCCATTAGAAAGGCATGAGGACGCTGATAAGCACTAAGAAACGCTACTAAATGCAACATGCTAAAAAAAAAAACAAAAAAAAAAAAACCCCAAATAAAAGCCCCGATTATCTACCTTTATAAATTCATGTGAGATACCCCACTGCTGAATCTTAAAAATTATGCATAGTTAGAAAATATGAACACTTGCCAACTTAACTTAGTAAAACTCGGGTGGGATGTTAGGAAATGTCGAGAATAATTAGTAAGACTGTAACAGTCTTTGAAGGCAAAGAGAATATTTGCATTTAAAATCAGTATACAAATAGACAGTGTTAATTTAGACTACATGTGGGCCAGTCATTTAAAAAAAAAAAAATCTCTAATATTTTCAGCAGCCTCAACCGAAAGCTTATTCAAAATATATCTCAATACCAACATTAATATATAGTATAAAGACTCACAAAAAGTCATTTGCATAAAACCCAAGCGTTTGTGCGACGACTGCTCCCAAGAGCAAACACTAGTTGTTGTTGTTGTTGGTTTTTTTTCCCGGGAATTTCATTTTAAAATGTTGCAGCTCTCACTCCACTGTACCGATTGCCTGGATATCGAGACACAAATATCCCACTGCAGAAAACACTATCCTGCTGCTCTATACATTAAAACACAAAAGTAGGGTTAATGTGAAGAAAGGAAGAAAGAAACAATTATCAGAAATGTCTAAAATGTGAGTTAGTTACATGCATATTCATTAAAAAAAAAAAGAAATTAGACTATAAAAAGAGAAGGGACCAAAAACAAAACAAAAAGGATTTCATCATCATTGTTCCCCTCTGTGTTGATTTCTATATCATGTCTTTTATCAACGTGGCTCAGACTACATTAGAAAGTCTTTATTGGGAACCGGTCCCAATACGCTATGTGTCGGCACGGGAGTGGAGTTACTGGTGAAACTATTTCAGTTCAGACTAACAAAAGAGGCAGAGGAGGACACAACTGCTGCTCTTTCAATCTCTCTCTCTGAACACTAAAAGCCCTCGTCTGGAAGAAACTAAGTGTTGGTTCAAGGGTTGAGAACAAATCCGATGGAAAGAAACCTTTTTCGTAAATTGTCACCAGATTTGGCAGAGAATGTTCATCAGTGTCAATCAAGGACAAATACTGAAGACCCCAGCAGACGTGGGTCTAATAATTCAGTTTTACACAGAAACGACAACAGAAAGGTGGTCTCAAATGGCACTTTTTGTCACATAGTGCCCTATGTGGAAAAAAAAATAAATCACACACAACCCTCAATATATTAAGTACTTTTGTCCTGATTGAAGTACCCATTCTGGTCAGTGCACTTTGCTTTGATTGGCTGATAAATAATATTTGTCAGAGGAGCAAATCTTTAGGCATATAAACAGCTAACAGCCCCCTCTCTATCTTTTGATGAATTTGATCCTTCTCCCTTGAAGCACCAAGACCCTGACGAACAATAGAAACAGGAGAAGGAGGGTAAACGGCTTCTTCGCAATTAGAAATCACCCCAACAAATAATGATACTGCCCACTACTATAGAAGTATCTTCTATCAGTGTACAAACTTTTCCTTTTCCTTTCGTAATTTGCAACATGTTTCCCGCCAACAAATACAAACACACACTAATGCACAACATGTAAGTAAAAGCTCTTCCAGCGTAAACCCCAAGAAAGAGGGATTCTTTCGCGTCTTACAGTCTAATAGCTGGCTTGATTTGGGTGGGTCGGGGGCTGAAGTACAATTGTAGACATACGGGTGACTGACAGGTTTGCTAGGTAGGGAGATCACTAAGTGAAACCACTGTGGTGCTATCTACAGTTGACAGGGAGACAGCGAGGGCTGGTGTGTCCCATCAGTGGAGTCTCACCCACGCCGACCTGGGGTTGTGTTTCTCTCAGGCAAAGTACATGGTGCGCAGGGTGTCCTGGTGGATCTGCACGGCCTTGGCCAAGGCCTGTTGGTCACGGCCGTTACTCTGGCCTGATGTGTGACTGCCCTCGGCACTGAAACAGAAAAAAACATGGCTTTAAGATGTGCGTAGGTTTGATTTACCAGAATATACATACTCAAACCTGTTTAAACCCATGTCCTCTGGTAATTCAATGATAAAATATCAAAACTATATACAAAGAGCAATAAATAGGATGAGTCTACTTCTAAAGACTTCAGTCTGAAATCATTATTTTTCTCATTTAATTAAGAACTTAAATGCAAAATTAACAAAACAGTCTCAAGCAAATTAAAACAAAAAAGAACTATAAATATTTCCAGCTGTATCCTGACTTTGTTAAAAGTGACACAACACTTTGATGTAACTACATTGGGCAAGTCCCATAAATAGAAATCTTTGTTTGTATTTGTTTGGTATTACCAACCCAGACAAAGTATTTGTGTATCACGGTATCTTGGTAAATGATTTCATAATGATGTGATTCCACTGAAAGACGATAACTTGTCTTACTGAATCACAGCCCAGCCCTTTAGCTCAGGTCCTTACCTGTCATGTTCTTTGTCCACCAAGTGATAGCGAGCCCGGAAAGCCACCAAATGGGCGTAGTAAGCTGGTGCTGGGATGGAAACTGACCGGGTGCAGCGCACATATGTGTGGCAAAGCTGGTAGGTGAGGACCTGCAGTTCATCTGAAGAGAAGTGGTTGTCGTCCCAGAGCACGTGGTAATGAGACGGCCTGCTGGTGCCCTGCAAAGAGAGACCAGGAGTAGTTTTAGTCCGTGAAGGGATGCTATAGCCTTCCTGTTCCTGGCTAACGATCCATTTGTTTTTCATGCATAGTCCAAATCCATTAAATCTGCTGCTAAAGTTTAATAATCCTGAACTCGGTCCTTACCTGAATGCCAGCGTGACTGCAAAGGTAGAAGTCAAATTCTGATGGGTGAGTGATTTTGGTGTCCACTGTGGTGCCTGCAGGAATGTTGCCACTCTTCCCAACCTGTAAGGAAACAACACAAAAGAGTCAAGATGGTGTGTGACGTGTGATGCAAAGGCACTACGTCAAAATTTGACTTATGCACAACAACAGTTGATTTCCAGATATGGGAACATCATTTTTAAGTAAAGGTTTGAAACAAAAGCTTGCATTATCGAGTACAGAGACATGGTATGACAGCACAACAAACACCTGTGGCAGATGGATTGATGCTGTGCAGGTCACACATATTTTACCACAGCTGGCTTTCTCTTAAAGGGGAAAAAGTTACACCAACTTGTCTCAAAAGTGTGTCCTCTCTCTCATCACTTTAGTTAAGTTGGTCACAAACGGGATTAAATACTGACCCTCTCGTTTCTGTCCATGCAGAAGAGTCTTGTGTGGTGTCTCTTCTGCACGACCACAAAGGTGATGCCCGGCTGGTAGTCCTTCTCTAGTTTTATGCAGGCCTCACGTATGGCTAGCAGCTCATGCTGAAGAACCTGCATCTCAAAAGTTATTAAACATTAACAGATGATGAGCAAATCTCCCAAATTAAACACAAGCCACAACAAACAAACACAGGATTAATATGAGTGAAGCACTGGTAAGTAGGTAATGTCCTTATTTTGGTACTAGTGCCTAATCGAACTGCGTGTTCTGACATTTTTGCATTTCTGTGTATCACCTGGTTGAACTGGCCCTCAGAGATGCCATCGCGGTAGTAGATGATTCTGGTGGGCTTGAAGCGGGTGGACTTGTAGAACTGGATGAGCAGCTCCCTCACCATGGTGGCCAGGTCCTGGATGATGTCCTGACGGTGCTGCTGGACACGCACGGTGGCACAGTATCTGCTTGGATGGGCATCCATGCTACCAACGACCTGAAAAGGACAATTCGTTTAGCATCAGAGTCGAAAGGAGCGCAACAGCTGCACAGGTGGGTGATGATTCTCTGTGATTTCGGGGCACTTCATTCAAATATTTTGTGAAGGGGAGATGGCCATGTTATGGTGTTACTTACAGCAGCAATGGAAGGCTTTTTTCCATCTCCTGCAGGCGGATGAGTCACATCTGCACCAAGGAAGATCACTGGCTGCTGGAAGACCAACGGCCTGGAACAACAATGCCGAGTGCCGACAGGTGAAACTCAGATTTCAAAGACATACCAACAGTCAAACCCTGAAATGAATCAATGTGTATCTTCACTAACCTGCCCTGTGGGAGGAGGATGTTATTGACACCGCCCAGCTTGACGTTGATCTTCAGGCAGAGGTTGGAGAGGGTCTGAGGAGTCGTCTTCTGAACATTCTTCACCTGCACACACTGTGTGGCCATGCCAAGCACCGTGTCCCCGACACGTTTCACCTCAGCTGCAACACACAGCAATAAAAGAGATATCAATTAATGAAACATGATCTTGTAATACTGCACACATGTATATATGTATGAATAAGATGGGGTTGCTGGTTGATGTTTAAATGACAGAGCAGATTGAGAAGCAGATAAAGCAGAAATAGAAACTGCAAAACTTCAGTAGGAATGCTCAAATAAACCAGAATAACTTCCAGAGCTTCAAATTTAAAAAAACCAAACAACACACAAATCCTCACAGATTTGGATTTTTTTTTCAGGTCAATCCTTGTATGTATATATATATATATATATATATATATATATATATATATATATATATATATATATTTGGCTGTAAGAATAGGAATTTGACTTCCTGCGGATCTTATCTAAAATTTAAAACAGATAAATACTTCGTAAAATGTTTAGCACTAGCAGCCATGAATGATTAGTTCGTAGCTCACAACAAGCTGGAAACTTCTAGTCATTGTCAGACAGGATTTCACTTGGCTTAAAATATTAATTCCTCATTTCTGCTGCAGGAATATAAATTATACGGCACTAAATGGCAAAACAACAACAGACTGCCTGAATGAATATCTCACCGTAGACGGGCGTCTTCCCCGGTAGGATGACGACCACCAGCTGCAGGCCCTGGTAGGTGTATTTCAGGTGCCTGAACATGGGCTCCACGCTGTCCGCTCCCTGGGCGTACTTACAGAAGCAAGGCTGGCCCTGGATGGGCATGCCTGCATCCCGAGAGATCTTCCTCAGCTGATCTGTGAATGCTCTGAAACACACAGGGAACGAGTTTCTAAACTGTTGAGTGACACTTAGTGGTTTAGGGTTGCGAGAGAAAATAGTCCAGTGGTGAAAATTCTTAAAACTTGCATGAAAACAGCCCCGGGCTCCCTCTTGACTCTAGTGTTCAAAAATCAATACGGTCAAGGACACTTCTGTCAACTTAACTATACTGTATGTTGAAAATTAATAACATTATATTGACTCTGAACCACAACATCTACCTGAAAAGAGAATCATGAAACCAAGATATGATATGAGATCTTTAAGTTCAAATAGTATGCACTGCATCATATCCATGGAAACACTGACATGATGCTTAAAACATGTTGTAACAGAAACACTTGTTGTGAAAGAGGCACAAATCTAATAAGACTCGTTCGTGCAGTTCCTGCACTCCAGACGGTAATGTTTAAAACCCCAGCTCATTGCTCATCAATGTGTTTGTGCATTTATTTTCCTACAGTAGACTCGCAACTATTTACCATCAGCCCTTTAATCTTGTGCATGCACTTTATGCATTTCACTTACTTGAGCAGCAGTTCTGTGCACTGCCTCTGTGGTGCAAAGCAGGCAATGGCCCACACTTTGATCTCAATGCCAGTGTGGAACTGCTTGTTCCTCATGTCCCACACTCCTTGGATTGGCGTGGCTATTGCTTTGTTCTGCAAATTGTAATAACAGCAGCCTTATCAGTTAACCGTACATAAGATGAAGTTATTCCAATAAAACCAATAAATGAGCTGCAGCTACATGTATGAAAAGGAAAAGGACTGGTGGTCAACATACCCTGCCTCCATACAGAATGGAAGGTGCTTGTAGGACGCGGCCATTCACTTCTGTCATCTCATCCCTCACCATCACTCCAAATTCACGAACATAAGGGTCAGTGTTGAAGTTGGCACTTCTCATCTGCAAAACAAAAACCCAAAGCAGTTATTAAGGAGCAAAATATAATATATACGACCATCTGAATTCCTTTTCAGTTCAGCTTTTTCTTCAAATGTTGTCATGATACAAAAAGCCACATGCAACAGTTCTTTTAACACAACATATTGTAATTTCTCACAAAAACATCAATAACTGTCATTCATCCTTATTTCAAATTAGCCTAAATTAAAAGCAGAATTTGTCTGTGTTGCTGTGAATGTGCATATAGTATCTACTGTGTTTACATCACTATTATGACTGAAGGTTGATAGGATACCAGGCCATTATGACCAAAGTCACGAACCCTCTACTACAGCAGCCAATCAGCACCAGTGAGCCTGGACTTAGCATCAAACTAAAAAAAACTAAGGCAGAATCTTTTTAATCTCAACCAAACATTTAACTAAAGCCAGAAACAGACCACACAGCATCTGCCTCTGGATCTTCACACTGTTTTAACCACAAATATTTGTGGTCTTTCAGTTTGCTACTAATACCGGACCATTGTGACATGACATGTGCTTTCAGTATTTATCTCACAACAACTTACCAATTTGCTGATCTCGTCCTGACGGTCGGGTGCCGATCGGGCTGTGGCACGGATCATAGTGGAGGTCTGATTGTCGGTCAGCTTTTTGATGCAGCGCTGACCTGCCACTATGTTACACACCTGGAGGGCAAATCAACAGTGAGCCTGGAAACTATTCAAAAAGCAAGTAAGTGCAGGAAGTTAGTGGTGCTTACCTCTAGAGGTAGGTAGGTGTGCTTCTGCTCCTGTCCCACCTGTAGACATGGGAGGTGGGGGTATCTCAGGATAAGCTTGTACTTGTCTTTGAAGTACTGTGCTACTGTGCATTCAATAGTTTGGCCGTTCTCCTGCTGCAGGGGGAACCTGAGGGGAAACACACCGAGGAATTACGACAATACGTAATCTGGAATAATTAAAATAAAAATCACATTTTTGGACCTTTACAACAATCTATGTATGTATTATGTACTTCTGCAACAGTAAAATTAGCAATAATATAATGAGAATAAAGATGAGATGAAGGAGCTTTCTTACGTTTGGTGGCTGGCTGGTCTTCTGGTCACGTTGCACACTCTGTACTTCCTCTTCATCTGCCCACAGTGGGTGATCTCCACCTTCAGGCCTGGAAGAAGGAATCCAAATGGAATGAAGGAAAACAGATTTAATAAACATGCCCAAAAAAAACGCTGCTTTGAATGGACTGTGACATACAACAAGTTAAATACCTGTTCAAGTACTGAAGAGACTTAAGAGGATAATGTTCTTAAGAACCCGAAAACCTCCAGAGCTTTACTCACCTTTAATTTCCTTTGTAAATTTCACTCGCTGAGAGTCTGTTAAGGGCTTCTGTTGTTCTTCGATGCTTTTGAAATCCAAGACCTCACACATAAATTCAATTACAGGCTGGGCTTTGTAGAATGCAGTGGCAGAAACTGCAAACACAACAAGCACGCAGAGGTGAGACTCGTACAGACAACTTTACTTCATTCAACGTGTGCACAATCACCACGACAGTTACCGTCAATGTTGAGCATCATTTTCCAAAGGGAAGGCCTGACAGACTGGTGGAAGCCGAACCAAACCTCTCTGCCACCACCAAGGGGGTTCGAACATCCCTCTGAAGGAGTGAAAAAAGAGCGGCCCACCGGCGTATACCTGTGACAGAGGATGGTTTTTGTAAAGCAACATGCTGAAAGTTTTAGAAAAACAGTCATCACTAATGCAAAGCATAACCTTTTGTACAGCTTGTAATTTTTTTTTACTGCATTATCTTTTTATCACATCGCTGCCTTATTTGTCTTTATTTTTACACTTGATAATATACACTTATAATAAGCAATTCGAATGGTTGATCCTTTTCACAATAAATATACTAGAAACCATAGCTAAAGGACAACCAATCATTGAAAAACCCACCTCATAGAGGGCAAATGTCTCATAACCACATCCAAGGCTTGGACGGTCTCAAAGGGGACACTGGGTAGCCGTCCTGATAGTGCCTCGTGCAGCGCTTGCAGGCTAACACAGGACACCCATTTGATGGACACTTTGAAGCTGCGGTCTTTTCCTTCACCAGGAATGGTTACTTCAAGCTCCACCTGTGAAAAGACGGAGGCACTGTTGTTATATTTTAAGTCTAACATTATTTCACAAGAATTGAGAAAAAAGAAATTACAACAAATTGAGATTTTATTGTTGCAGGTTGTGCTGTGAAACACTTACTTTGTCTCTGCCTATGGGCAAAGGCATGGCAGTGTAGAGATTCTTCCTCCCGTCATACACTGGCTTTCGATCACCAAAGATTTGTGTTTTAAAGTGCTGGACCATGTGCTCCACTATTTCACTGAGAACAAAATGAAGCACAATGACTTACACTCCGCATTCCAACAACTGATCTGCAGTGTTCTTGGGGCTGCAGATGAAGTTTACACTGATACATACCGGTTGACCCTCCTGGGGCATTTCTCAGGCTTGATGTCGATGTCATAATGATAGACCTCCAGTTTGGGGATTTCCATCTCGAAGAAGTTGGCCTGGAGCTTGATTGTCCTTCCCATGGTGCCAAAGTCCGGCCGAGATGGTGGCTTGAACACATATTCTGGCACTGGGGAAGATGGCGGTTCTGAAACAAGGGAGTCAAATGTACAAAAGTGGCAAATTGTATAATTAGGATCGTGTTATACAAACATGGCCCAAGCTCAGTATGTTTTGACCACATAAATGAGAAGAATCTGCACATTTATAACTAGACATGTCTCTTACAGATAAAAACATATCGTTGCTCTCAACTGATCATGACGGAAAATACATTTCTGTCCAGAGTTAAGAAACACGTTTGATATTGACATATTTCACAGCATCATAAACCATTAGCAAGAGAATGAGAAAGGAGTTCTTTACCAAATTAGAAATGAAAAAGTCCTCCTTCTTATAATTATCATTAGCAAAGAACTACGCAAACTATCGAACACAACCTTTTAAGTTTTTCTTCTTAGTAAATATTCTAAATGAGTTTGTGAGTTTGCTGGCAGTAATGAGCTTCAAATTATAACCAGTCTGTTCAGATTGTTTGTCCTCCATTCTTTGCACAGTCCTGGCGTGGATACAGTAAGCTTTCATCATTGCTAGACAGGCTCTGAAACTTTGGGTATGACAGGGAGACTGTACCACGCTACCATGCTCACTTCCCCGCCATGTCTTATCTTTGCACTCCAGCTCTGTTATTTCAAACTGAATAACTCCCATAAACCTCGTAACACACTGAATGGTTGCTATTATTGAATAACCTTTAGTGTGTAAAGTGCATTGTCATTCAGAGCGCAGACGAGGTATATTTAGAGGAAAAGTCACCATCTAGGACATTGTGCTCTTTAAAGTCTCATCTACAGCAGCAAATCATGTGTCCCAAATTCCTAGACAATTCCTGTGTTCAGTCAGAAGATTAAATCATACTTCTGGAGGACTACATACGTCAATGACGCTTCAATGATGTCAAAAAGCACAACTTCACCCCTTAACTGGATCGGTGCTGTGATCAGTTCGACGTATAAAAGCCCAAATATGAGAAAAGCTTACCAGAGCTTGCTGACCCCGAGGAACGGGCTCCCTCTTGCATCTCAGTGGCTACAACGGGACAAAAATAACATGTTACGGGTGCTCAAAATTCCTTTCCACCTGATGTGTCCTACATTTAAATACATGGAGATGAAAATACACAACAGATATCGAGAAAGTAAAATGCTTTATTTAGGTAGTTAGAGCAAAAACAGGTTAAGTACAGTGCTACTCTTCTTCACTTGTACTTTTCCACTGCAAGCACTTACTTCAGTTCACAGTAATTCCTTGCTCTCTTATCACTTCTGCAACGCCATCGTTCACAATCAAGGGCGACTTTTGCAAAACTCTTATCAATATGCACACAGAAGGAATCAAGCAAGCTGGCAATCTAAGACTGCTGAAGCCACCCTTTCTCCAGGGTTCAGCCTGATCCTACAGTCAACTTCATGTATTAGTATCACAAAGGAAACAAGAGATGTTTCCAGTAGCATGGAAAACAAACCCGAAAAACATCTATTTAAGAGATAATACAGTGTTTCTGTAGTTTGTGCTCTTTGTTCCTACGGATAGAATATCTGTCAAAGAGAAAAGCCCTGAAAAGATACTACAAATACACTACAATTAGTCTAACTGCCAAGACAGAGTAAACAGCCTCAATGAAACTTCATATCCCGACATCAAGTTCGTGTCAGAGCGATCTCATAACTTCGGGAAATGTATTTCAGGTAGCAAAAACGACATAAAATGTAACTGAAATTAGCTAATTAGAGTTGCACCCTGTTAGCTAACCATAGCTCAGATTTTATATCAGATTAGATAGCACGGCCGGCCGCTAAACATCGTCTCATCTCTGTACTTTGTGTTCCACTGCGAGGCAATCATAGCAATGATAAATGTGTTTATACTTTTATGGCTCGTTAAGAAAATGTACGCAGATCGGGCTTACTTCGTGAAACCCATCGGAAATCTAACTAACAACAAGTTCGGGAAACGAGGCACCGTTGAAGCTAACTTGGCTAGCAGCAGCTTCTTGTTGTTGCACGCTAGCTAAGCTTGCCTCTTCTACTAATGCCACCACTTCAGACTGGGACGACATATTCTTGATCAAAGCATGTGTTGAGTTTAACAAGACCTAACTAACTATATGCAACATCAGTCGAGTCTGTGTTTAAGCGATGGAAATGCTGCAACTGGTGTGTTATTTTTTCTTGATAGCTGCATCACTTAGCCGATGCTAATGTTAGCTGCACCACTTACCTCCAGCAGAGGAATACATTTTGTCGACTTTTTAAGCGTGTCGTGGACGTACAGATACTCCACTTTAATTTGGTCAAATTCCACCTAAACTCATGCGTGATCGAAAAGTATTTATATGTACAAGACCGAGGGATGAAACTCTATTCGGAAATAAAGATATTTGGTTAGCCAAGTGGTAAATATTTGGAGTCTCTCATCCTCGGCACGGCCCCATCCCCCCAACACACAAAACGGGAGCCGAGAGAAAAGATACAACAGAAAGACCCATGCAGGGCAAGAGCATTCCCTTCCTTCTACTTCCGGCATTGGTCATTTCCTGGCGTTAAGCAGTTTAAACCTTTAATTTTTTGTTGTTGTATTTTTCATCTCACAAACTATGTATTTGTCCCACAAGTGAAATCATTTAGGTGAAAAAACATTGTCCGTAACATCCAACAAATATTTCCTACTTCTGTGACATACAGACATACAGAAGTGGCAAAAGCTTGAAAAGCTTAATTTTTTTTATTATTGTTGACGCGCTTAGGAGAGGAATCATCTTGTAAGTTGCACTCTTTGGTGACGTCAAACGCACGCTGCGCGCGCTCCCAGTCTTGCCCCGAATTCAAACCGATTAATTGAAGAAAACGTAGATTTCTCTAGTTAAAGAAGAATATGGCCTCGCATCACAGAAAAAACGTCAACCACAAACCAGTAAAAATTTTCTTTCAGGTCCACAGGAAGAATTTCGTGGCCTCGACGAGGAAGGGGAAGTATTTCCGGGGCACCTAATTCAGGTAGGCGCTAATTTAAACACTTCTCCTACACCTGTCCCTGTTTGCCAGTTCAGTTAGTGACATAAGAAGGTAAGTTTGACGCACTACAGAAAATGTACAATTTCTTACAATTCTTTTAGCTCTACGGGCCTTCCTGGAAATGTACTGTACAATATGCTAATAATGCTGACGGTGTTTGAGTAAACAAGGAAAACCAAGATGGACGCCTCCAATGAAAAGTTTGTTGTGCTTGCTCTGTCTTCTGAATACAGAAAGCTAATGTAGTAATATGAGGTCCTCAAACAATTGATTGGTAAAAAGAAGACGCGGTGTGTGTGTGTGTGTGTGTGTGTGTGTGTGTGTGTGTTGTTCTTCTGCGTAATTATGTGTAGGAAAAACATTTGAATTCAATGTAGGCTGTAACGTTTAACGCTACACTGCTAATCCAGGGCGCTGCCATCTTGGATTATGACGTTGTGGTCAAGTTGGTGTAGGTGAAGACTTTACGAGTCGGAAATACTACTTCGAGTGGCGTTTCAGTTGATATTTATGACTCGGAACTCGTAAATTACGACTTAGGAGGACAACACGAACGCAGCATAATACGGTGTACAGCAGCTGTACCTCCAGTCATCAGTCCGTCAAACTCCTGAAATTTGCGGATGACGCCACCATCATTGGGCTCAGGATGGAGATTGACCACACCTGAGAACAATTCAGAACTCAACGCTATAAAGACAGTTGATGTGACGGTGGACTACAGGAAGAACACGCTTCCACCTGCCTCCATCACTCTGTGTGGCTGAACATCAGCTCCCTCACCAAAAAAAGCACAGCAGAGGATGTACATCCTGCAGCAGCTGACGAAATTCAACCCGCCAAAGACAAGAATGGTGCTCTTACCGCTGTCACTGAGTCCATCCAACAAGGCCCATGGCCCCCCCCCCCCCAACTTGCACATTTATTCTGCACATCACACCTTTCTGTTCCTTTAATCCACCATATTGCACTGTGTTTTTGTCTGTTGTTTTTTTAATCACATAATCGGACTTTTTGCACTCTGTAGGTCTATTTATTCTTAGGCACTGTTATCTTTTGGTTCTTATCTCAGCACAGTGTTTATATGTTCATATATCTTCACACATGTTGCCATAATACCTTTTTTTGACAAATTGCTTTGGGTCATTTTAATATTTTCAGAGCACTTTTATGAATGATATATTAATTTATGATTAACACACATTAATAAAAAGGAAGGGGATCTTCCTTTTTAATAGTGGTGTGATAATGTGATATCAAATTTCTCAATCATTTTTCTTTGTCAGTAGCACACAGTAGGCCTATTTATCTGTGAGTTTGCCAATAGGCTGAAGGCTGGGTGCAGTCCCCCAGTTTGGTCACTGGTCGGCGCTGTTCACCACTGAATGCAGCTCCACTGAGGGGCCGAGCCTTGATCTGAAGTCTCTGCAGCAGCTTTAAGATGAGATAAGATGTGATGAATCTTTAATGATCCCGTTGGGGAAGCTGGTCACTTTTCCAATCCAATCAAAGAGCAGTTTGCACCGATTTGAAAATGAAAAACTGTTGTGAGGCGTGAAATATGTTTTATCTAGCACATTAAATGTACTGGATTCGCTGATTAATCTGGACATTTGAGATTATTAGACCATATTTCAGGAATGGACTGGACTATCTCATCGGACTTAGTTTAAAAGTAAATGTTCGAATATTTAATAATAACCAGTGTGCTAAATAATTAATCCTCTGTTAATGTGAAATTATTGAAACATTTGATTTGTTGGTGTCAATTTGCGGAGTGTGTTGGCTGTAAAAATAACCGAATAACGTTAAGTTTGATTTAATAAACTGCATAAATAAAGAATAATGAAGACGATCGCAATAAGCGGTCAGTGTTCATTATTCAGCAGGAGGCCTTTTGGTTAATGAGGTTTTCATCCTCGTGAAAACGTCGAACCGATGACACGGCTAACACTTTAATTGCTCCCATTGATTGATCGTATAAAAACACAACAATGCAGCCTCGTAGTCCGGGTGGGTTCCCCCTATAAGAAAGCTGGCTGAGTGAATTGGGTGTAGCTGTGTCTGTGTGCGCCTTGGCCAATGGAACCAGATCCTCCCTGCAGTGCGTAAGAGCGCGATTTAGGATTTAACCAAGTCTTTGCTGCGGGGCTGGCTGCAGTCTTCACCAGAGCCCGACGGCCTGAGAACCCTTCAGCAATGCCAGTGTAGTTTTCACACCACTTTGGAGTCAGACTGCAGATTATTTTTATTTATTTTTTGCGAATCAAATAAAACAAACCCACGCGTTTCCTTTCGAAGTATGACTGGAGTATTCGACCGGAGGATCCCGAGTGTGAAAACAGATTTCCAGAGCTCCTTTTCACTTTCCACCATGCACCATCCGTCTCAGGAATCTCCTACTTTACCCGAGTCCACCGCCACGGATTCTGGCTACTACAGTCCAGCCGGTGGAGTCACTCACGGCTACTGCTCGCCCAGCTCCACCTCGTACGGGAAGCCGCTCAATGCCTACCAGTACCAGTACCCGGGCGTTAATGGATCCGCTGGAAATTACTCGACAAAATCCTACACTGATTACAGCTCTTACACGACCCCCGCCTACCACCAGTATGCTGGGACTTACAGCAGAGTGCAAGCCCAGCCGAGTCCGCAAGGTAAGGGCCGCAGATTTTTGCTATTATAAGAATAAACAGAGAGCAGGGTATTAGTGGATAACCACTTGTAGTTATTAAATAACCGGCTTGTGTAGTTTTCATCTTATTTTATCATTTATTTACATTTTTTCTGACTGTTCCTCTTGCGTAAAATTCCAAAAATGTGCAATACAACTAAATGAATATAAAAATTATTTCATTATTTTACACTACATCTTCCAATGCGTTTTTTAGGTAGGCCTACTACAAGAATAGGTAGCCAGCGTGCAATTAATTTGTTTTTTGAAACTGAATTTTCTTTGCATTTAAGGCAATAACCAACACAGGAGATATTTAAAACATACCCTTTGTATTACGCTCACATGCTCATTTTTATTTTGATTATTTTAACAGAAAAAGAAATAAGTGAGCCTGAGGTGAGGATGGTGAATGGCAAGCCGAAGAAAGTGAGGAAACCCCGGACTATCTACTCCAGCTTCCAGCTGGCCGCCCTGCAGAGGCGCTTCCAGAACACGCAGTATCTGGCGCTGCCGGAGAGAGCCGAGCTGGCTGCCTCGCTGGGACTCACACAAACACAGGTGGGGTTTTTAAATAGAAATCTTTTTTTTTTTTACTAATTTTCATGATTTTAATGGTCACAATGCCTCTTCGTTAAAAACCGTTTTGATGTTTTGTTTCCGTGCGCATTTACGCACAGCGCCTCCTCTGAATCCACTGTTTTATGAGATATTAATGCTCCGGATTTTCTCCTCTTTTCCAGGTAAAAATCTGGTTCCAGAACAGGAGATCAAAACTGAAGAAGATTATGAAAAACGGCGAGCTTCCACCGGAGCACAGTCCCAGTTCCAGCGACCCAATGGTGTGCAACTCTCCACAGTCCCCGGCCGTCTGGGACACACAGGGCCCCTCCAGGCCGCACAGCCTACAGCCACAAAACATCAACACGGCGACTGCTAACTTTTTGGAAACGTCGGGGTCATGGTACACGTCAGCCAGCAGCTCCATGACGGCCCACCTTCAGACCCCTAACTCGATACAGCACTCGTTGGCTCTTGGAACAGGGACGTTATATTGAAAAAAAAAACCCTGTTGTTAATTTCAAATCCTTTTTTCTCCTTCTATGGGACTCGTGTTCAAATTTCGGAGGAATATGCAATGTATTTGATGACAGTCATAGAAGAACCGTGTAAAATGTGTAAATGTGTGCATGTAATTTATTGCATTTTGGAAGACTATTAAACGTTTAATTGAACAATGGAACTTGGACACGTCCGGCCTCAGTGTATCCTCTTGCTATTTTGTTCCAACCTCACCATCAGTAATGTTTGCGAGCCTCAGGTGACTTTTGAACACAAGGTTGTAAATCACAGCTGCTCCGCTTGTCGTAAATCCAGCTTTCAATCGCCATAACGCTCACAATTTATATTTATGTTGTGATTTCTTTTTTGTTTTTATTTTTATTAAAGATATATAATCAAGTAGACCTAACAATTTTCTTGGAGCTGGAGATGAAAAATATTTGCCTTTTTTTGTGAGGAATGCGCAAGTATTGTCCTTTAACAGCCAGGCTCATTTTAAATCGAAATTCACGGTTTTATTCAAAGACAAGAATTACAGTGCAAATATGATTTTATTAAACAGACTTGAAGCAAAAATGTGTTATTTTCAATACATTTCCGAGAAAACAGTGTAATCCTTACCACGATAATTCCACTCCCCCTCATTGAATACCAGTGGCTCATTTATATTTATAGTGATTTTTTTTACAATCTAATATCATTGGCTTTGTTGACATTTTTTTCCTAATAATCCATGTTTTCTCTAATTAAGCTCTAATTAATTGTTACAATAATTCCACAGAATTTTCCCTCATGTTTAATATTCTGGAATAGTTGATTATTGTTATTATGGTATTCACCAGTGCCTCTGATGACCACCAGAATGAGCACCTTTTTATGCCTCGTTTTGTATTTCAGTGCAGAACCTGATTGAGCCTTTCTGTCGGTTCCGGCTCGTCTGCCTGCTCCTCGCAGCAGACAGTCTGCAGTCGCTCTCGCTTTGTGTCCCCTACAATTAGCCGCTTTGAATGGCAGAGAGGAGGCGAGGGGGGCGGCACGGAGATCTGAGACAATCCGCATTCCTGTGGGGGTAGACCGGCTCCAGAGCTCTGCCACTCCCGGCCGCAGCCCACCTTCCGGGTGGAATAAAAAAAGGAAAAATCCTCCACAATTTCACCATGTTATTAGCAGGCAGTAATACCAGCAAAAAAAAAAAAACTCTTAACAACCCGTGCCACTGTGGGAATCACTGGGGATTTGAAAATTGATCTAATTGAATTTGCCCGGCCATATGCACACAGATATAAGTGACTTTTTATAAACCAACAGCGCTACACACACACACACACACACGCACACACACACACACGCTAAACAACAGTGCATCTGACCCACACACTGACCCCATGTTACCAGCTCCACCTGACACCGAGTCCTCTTCCTGCAGCCTGAAGACACGTCACACACAGCAGCCAACAGGAAGTGCTCTTCTTAATGCAAAACTAACCTGTTGTTGTTGTTGTTGTTGTTCAGCCTCATTTCTGCTGCAGGCCAAACGCTAGTCCTGTAATTACAGGTCACTGGAGAAATTTAGATTTTGCACGGAGCACGTGCACGCCCTCAAGAACACTTCAGCGCGCGCACAACCTCGTGCACTTATAGGTCTTTTTATCTCTTTCACAAACGCGCGCCTACACGCACACATGCACACACACACACACACACACACACACACACGCACTAGTGGTGCCATTATATCGAGAGCCCCCGTTTATTTCCAACCGAACATTTTCCACTCAGCTAGTTTCCCCCCGTTTTGCAAATCGAGTCTAAATAATGACAGTTAGCTTTACTGGACAGCTTCAACTGTAACACTCCACAATAATTATTCTCTAGGATTAGGGCCTCCATTATCATAATCTGGACATTGACAATTACCTATAATTTGCAAAGATGCGCTTGGTTCTTGATTGCGGAGTGCTTTTTTTTTTCCTCCAAAGCTCGCCATCACTAAACAGTGACAGTAATAACAGCTAATTTTGCAGGCAATATATAAGAGCTTACCGGGGTGTGCAAACACTTTCCCACCTGGATTTGCTTATTCAACCACCAGCAGTAAAAGAGAGCAGAGCTTTTTTTGGTTATCTGTGTCAGAGAAACGCAAAAAGGTAAGAACAAGTATTAGATTTTCTGTCCTGTGACTCTGTGCTGATCTTAGGAGGGTGTTTTAGCTGAATATCAGTTTAGTTGTGAAATCTGGATTGTGACAGAGAAATGGGAAACATCATACTTTCCCTAAAATCAGATTATTATTTGTGGGAGATGGTATTTAGATTGCGTGGATGTGTTTGCAGTTGCTCCGGCGCTGTTGAGGTGCGCAGTTAATGTAGTGATGTTGTGTGAAATCTTGTCAGGAGCTTTTATAGGAAACGGCTGTTGTATAATGCATCACAGAGCAAGAAGTGACCCATCCCTCTCTGCATCCCCCACCCCCATACCTGTCTCTCTGCTGCACTTTACATCCATACGTCTATCCATCCACCTACCTACCCATCTGTCCGTCTAATCAAACTCATCTGATTTAGCTCATCAGAGCCTTTAGTACATTTGCAAAACACGATGAAACCTCAGTTCTTGTGAGCTGAATAACCCAACTGTGCATTTATGAGCTTTGTTGATGTTTACTCGACTGCTGCTTCGGGCTCCCTGCAGCCCGCAGAGCAGGGCACACGTGGCCCAGGAGCAGATAGAGGCCCCTGCAGTCTGGGGGCCCCCAGGTATAAGCTGAATGTGCGCCAGTGGGACATCCGCGACTTGACAGCTGCATGAGGCTTTTCAGCGTTGTAATTTCAGATAATATCCCGAGCGCTCACTCTTCTCGGCAATTTGTATGTGAATAACCGAATAATTTTCCCCTTTTGTTCCATCTGTGCTACCTCAAATCCAAATAAAGATGCCTTTTAGTATTAAAAGTGGTAGAAAATTACAGGTAATTATCTTTGACGGTAAAAACGCTGTAATCAGCGGGCTACATCAAAAATTACCCTAATTATGCCTGCATTTATGAGAATGGAAAAAAGCCTCACTTGGATAAAAACCCACAAATTGTCCCAAATATCTCCTTCATATTGAACGCCTGCTGCAGCTGGCTGCTTTGTTCAGCATCGATCCCGTGGAGCTTGGCATTTAACGGCCTGCATTAGGACGGAGAGAAGGGAGAAACATTTTGTCAATACTTCTAATAATTGAGGGTGAAATGACAAGATGAGCTGGACCTGGAGCAAATGTCTTTGGAGGTGAATGTAGACAGCAGTGGGGCAGGGTAAGTTCATTTCCTCTGGTGTTCATAAATCTATATATTCATCAGCAGCCTGAGCGCTTTGGATTTATTTAAAATGTTTACTCTGATGTAATGGGCTTTTTACCGAGCACCTTGTGTTCACGTTGTCTGCTAGAAGCTCTCACACACCAGGGGGACGGGAAATAAGCCTGTTATGATGCGATGTTGGCCCAATATGAAGCATGAAAAAAGGCCTGTGAATTTATGAAGTCATGCAACATCAGGCATGTGTTTTGAGTCACGGTTTACTCAATCTGACAAAACATAAAAAGTGTATGTACAACTAAAATCGCAGATTATATTTACAGACAGACAATTTGCTTGGTTTTGCATGTTGGGAGAAACAAACCCAAAAAAAAATAAAATAAAAATAAAAAGCAGTCAGGAGTCCAACATGGCCAGAGGCTCTGTGCGCCACATGGAGAGTGTTAGCAGTCTGCCCCAAAGTGGCCAAAATGTCATTGGTAATATTTGGTATATTGACGCTCAGATGTTGACATGAATGAAAGCATAACAAATATGCGAGCCCACTGAACAGCCATGTACGCTAAAAAATGATTAGTTCCCTTGTTTGTGTCATCACACCGAGGCTTGGCTGCGCTTTTATCCTTCAGCAGAGGAGCAGCAGAGGGGTCTTCCTCTCCTCTCCAGCATCCAGCCCCTGCGCTGACACAAATTGTAGGCTACGTTGGAAACTGCATGACGGAGGCCTCCAGACAGCTCACTGACCTTGTTGCCTCATCAGTCTATCTCTGCATTGAGTCCTGATGTGGGGAGGAATACCAGTGAGAGTAGCCGGGCATGTAACTGTTGGCCGGCATGTTTACTCCTTTCGAAGAG
Organism: Synanceia verrucosa; assembly: GCA_029721515.1. NCBI lineage: Eukaryota > Metazoa > Chordata > Actinopteri > Perciformes > Synanceiidae > Synanceia > Synanceia verrucosa. The sequence continues at coordinate 7,042,182 of CM056567.1, read as the reverse complement.
GCCGAGACGTCCCAGATTGGAGGGATGGTCGGGGAGCGCGGGGAGAGGGACATGGAGCCCGGCATTGGGTCGCTCTCATGCGGGTTGTTGCCTTGCTTGAGCAGCTTCTTGAACTTTGACCTCTTATTCTGGAACCAAATCTTTACCTGCAGGACAGAAGTACGCGTGTGATTAGTGAAGAATTTAGTATGGAGTTGTGACAAAATTGCAGCTAATAAAAAGCAGAAAGGTCATTACCAGAGCAAAAAAACACAACCAATTAATAATAGTCTAATAATGATAATAATAATCTCCTAATCTTTATAATAATTATATGTATGCTATTGGTTCCAGGCGTTAATGTGAAAATCCAGAGTGAGCTCCTCCTCATACCTGGGTTTGTGTCAGTCCTAGAGAGGCAGCCAGCTCGGCGCGCTCCGGTAAAGCGAGGTACTGTGTTTGCTGGAAACGGTGGTTCAGTGCTTGAAGCTGCAAACTGGAATAAATTGTCCGAGGTTTGCGAATCTTCTTGCCTTTCCCGTTAAAACGAATCTCCCCGTTTTCAATCACCGTCGTTTTCTGCTGCTCTGCAACAAAAGCAGCCAATGTTATTATTCAGAACCACAGCCTGGATATCTGCATGCAGTTGGTAATGAGTCATGTGTGCAGGGAAATACAAACGCGTCTAAGGCAGCTGAAATATTGCGCCAAATTGTGTAAAAATGAAAATTCAGGCCAATAAACGATGACACGTTTCATTGCCTTTAAGCGCCGTCGCAGCCACAATCCTCATACGCTGTCATATTTAGGATATTGTTGGTAATGACATGTCAATTAAATGCTAATTACAACTTTCAAGGCGTGCGGGCTGCCTAATTTTCACGAGTAGTTGGTGAGGATTGCACGGCCGTGATGATCACACCCCGGGCATTAAAACAGAATTTGTGGGAAGACAGGGGAGTGCTAAAAGGGACAGCAGAAGGCTGGATCTCAAATTATCGGTGCCATTTACGCACTGGTTTTCTTCGATGTAATCGCCCACCTAGGCGTGAGAGATCATTCGGATCATTTGGAGTGGCCGTGCGGTGACTTGCGGGCATGACACCAACACTGGCAGGGAGAAAGGCGATGGTAGGCTGCTGCCAGGCGCTGGGGATGGACACATCGCGGTGCGTTTTTTCCTGGTGAAAAGGGGGGTCTCTTACCTGTGCCGTCTAACCTTGTTTGTCCTCCCGTGTTGTTGTGATAGGATGGCAGGTACGGGCTGTGGTGCGGATGGCTCACATAGGGGTAGGGTAACGACCTGTTGTAGGTGTTGGTCCCGGTGTACGCGCTGTTGTCGTGCTGGTGGTGAGCGTGTGAGCCGGAGTGGAGACAGTGCAGCGGGTAGTGGCCGCTGGCCATCGACGGGGAGCTCTGCTGTGAGTGCGACTGCTGCCCAAACTCCATGAAAGCAGACTTGGACGAGTCCTGAGCCTCCAGACCGTCAGCCATCGTAGTCATGGTCATCATCGAATTTTCTGCCTTGAGAGCACTCACCCCCTCTCTCTCTCAAGACCAAATCGGTTTTCTCTCTCTCGCCGTGCTGTTGTCTCTCTCCCCTCTCCACCGCGAACAGATATTGTCCTATTAACACCCGGATTTTCCAGAGGCGTCTTTATTTTCCCCCTTATCGTGTGATACTCTCACTCAAAGTGGCGGAAGGTAGGCATAAGTTAAGGGAGAGATTTTAAGGTGGATTCTGTTAAAATTGAGTCCTTGCTTCCAGACTTGATGCAGACACTACAAGTAAAATGGTTTGTCTCCAAAGGGCAGCGCCTCCCGATTGGTCATCCAACCCAACGTCATCAGAGCTCTGCGCTTCACGGAGACTTGAGCTGGAGTTAACCCACCTTACCAGCTCCCACCACAACTATGGGGGAAATAATATATGGTGGGAAAGACGCATAATTCTTACAGATACGCTTCACACGTAAAAACAGCTCATTTGAAATCGCCTAGTCGGTTTTGTTTTTACCCAAACCCCCCCAAATTACGCATGACGTGCAACATATAGCGCACGCTTTGATTTGGCCTGACGAGCTATATGTGCCCCTTCTTTCTCAGCCTTTAACTCCTCCTCTCCTTAGGAATTAATTACTTATAGGAAAGCATCAGCAACAAACATAATTTTATGTGTATTAGTATATACTCTTCGAAATAAATTTTCAATATATTTTTGCAAGACAGGGAAATATCCACCTTCACAAGTCATCTCGTGTAGAAGGATTAGCTATTTTGTAACAAATTTAGGAAAAATTGCAAAGTGTTTTCTAAGTTGTATTAAATATATGAATATGGATATGAATTTTTTTTAAAGACATTACTGAGTGATCTACTGAAACTCGTGAAGCAGGTGGAATAGACTTGGAAATAAGTAGAGATATACCATCATCTCCACGACTTGCTACATTTACAATTTTACAACTTTTACTCTTTAGTATTTATCAAAGACTTATTTTCAGCAGTGCAGTATTTGCTTTGCTGTCGCCTAATGAGCAGTTCCTCTTCAAGCCCCCCCTCTGCTCTGAAAGTAACATATATTATAACTGCTCTGTTCCCCTGCAGGCTACTGACCATATGATTAAGCATCTTCAGACAATTGAAAATACAGTACATGTGACACATCAAATAACAATATGCCTGAGGTACAATAGGTTATTTTGCACATAGAAGGGTGGATACCGTGATGAACTGTCAGTGTCTTTTATCTCTGTTGTAATATGAGGCCTGATCGGGTCCTCAATATATGTAAATTATACCGTTCGCCTCTGTGAGAGTGGCGATCTAAGATTCGTATATAAGAATAAAATAAAATAGAAACCCTTTTCCCGCTGACATTAACGCAATTGGTATTTAAATCCTGTTTTGCAACACATGCAGCGCATTTTTTTCCACAGCATCTCGCGATTCCACCAAAAAAAGAGGCGATGAAAAATAATTATGGCTGCAATCAAGTTACTACGAAAACCTATTTGATTAGCGGCCACACTTTACTCAAATTGCAGCTATAAAATTAAGAACAATTCGCCTGTAATGGTTATGGACTGGATTTATTTTGGGAGGGTGGAATAAAAGTGGATATAGCATAAATTATCCCCTAATTATACGCCAGTGTCGCCTCAATTATCCTCTTATCAAAAATGGTTGTCTAAATGCAGCGTTTAGTTTCAATTTTCTACTTTTCTGTAACAAGAACTTGGTACCTTGCTATTATCGTCAACTACGGTTGTTATTTACTTTGTGGGATTTAAAAGTGCACAACCCAGCCGGATAATCATTTTACAGCAGCGGACCAGGAGAGGAGCACAGAGGCAGAGATGTGAGCAGCAAGACGGATTTCTTTTATGCTTCCACGTTTTATTTAAAAAAATCAGGACGTCTCTTGTCGTCCGGAGGGCTGCAGGTAAGAGCTTCCCTTTGAATGCTCTTTTATGCACACTGACACTGATGAATGATTGCATCGCCTCTGATAATTCAGTATTTTGGGCACACGGTGTGGCCGTGCAGACCTCAGCACTCCCTGGTCACCCTTCAGTGATCTAACATAGTGGCCAATTCCCCTGCCCGTGTTCCACTTGGACACGCAGAAGAGAAACCAGATCCTATACTTTTTTTTCTAATCGCCTTTGAGTGCCGCCTGCTACAGAGACCTACATGCTTTGCAGTGATGGTAGTTGCTTCCCCTCGGGCTAAAATCTCCAGGCTCGATTAAGACAAGACATCTTGATTCTCCGGCTTGTGCAGCATCATCTGCGTCCCACCGCAGGATTATCAACTGCGCCAAAAGTGTTGGTGTCCCGCAGGCTTGTCAGAAGGCTTTTCTGGACACACTGAGATTAAGTGAAGTGGTGAAAAGACGTATTTGTTTGAATGGAGAGAACATGACAGAGACGACCTTTTGAAATGTTTTAGATGGAGCATATTGCATGCTGACAACCGTGTCTGATGAGGCTCATGAGGAAGCCGCCGGACTGTACAGGATGTTATCATGGACAGAATTTATAAACCAACATTTCGTTTCGTTTAAAATGTTTTGAAATTTGGAAAATGAGATATCGCGCCCCTGAAAACTCCACCTGCTGTATATGATATCCCCCTGTTGTACTCTGCTATTAGGAGTTCATAGCCTTATCCTGGAGAGACATTATTTCATATTTCACTCCGTCAAAATGTCACTCATAAAATGAACAGCGTTCATCCGCAAATCTAGAAATCACTTTGTCCCTAAGTAGATGATTGACCTTCAGCACAATCAATGGCCATGGTTTAACAGAAGTGGTCTTTATTTCCAGCTGTCTTATAAACGCTGATGAATGACTCTCTAAAATCACTCCAGGCCTGGGATTTCCCTCACATCCACTGTCTACGTCGGGATACATGAAAACTGAGAATATTTTACTTTGTAGGTGTAACCTAGCGCTGTTAACCCAATCACTGTACATTTGGATATTATTAAGGCGGATTCATTAAGACTAATAAGTATTATCAGCTCTGTCTTTGAGCTGCGGTCCTTTCCGCACATATAACACGGTAGACTTATGCACAATTTGCCACTAAAAAGATGTAAGATATAACTAGTCCCATCTCTTCCCTCTCCTCCTCTCTGTGAATGTGTGTCACTGACTGGTTTCTAACTCCGCACGTCTTTTCTTGTCTATTCTGGCAACACGTGTTAATCATATCTGAGCGTTAACACACAGGTCATAACTGTAGCGAGAGGCTGGGCGTTTGCGGTCAGTCCCTGACTGGCTCGCTTGGAAAGCCACCTCCTTGGCTGCTCGTGGATCCGGGCGGTTTTGGGACGCTGAGACTTGTCACTGCAGACAGAGACCGGCAGACACTTAAACAACATGTCTCCCTTCTCCGTAGCTCAAAGCCACTGGCTCTTCACAGACGTCCAGGCATCGACGTCGTGTGGATGGTGGGAAGTGGCGAGGAGAGGAGCACATGCATACTCCACACAGCTGTCAGTACAGCACGGTTCATTGTAACTAGGGAGCACCCCCCCCCCAACACACGCACGCACGCACACACACACACACACACACACACACACACCAGCCCAAAAATGATCACGGATCAGCCTTTAATGCTCGACCAGAGTTCATCCGTGTCCAAATGGTGGCGCGCCGCTTTTACGCACACAAATTACGCACAGCGCTACTAATGCAAACCCACTTATGCAAAGCTTTGATGTGTTTTGTGAAAGCGTGTAACTACACCAAGAAAAATTAGTGCGGTTTTGTCATAAAGAAAACCATGCATGCGCTCCGGGGCAGACGACTGTTTACAATAAGTTTTGCATCATAAATTAGGATCGTATTATCTCTCCATGGAGCAGAATTGGCATATGCATGGCCCCAGGTGCAGGCGAGCGAAGACCTTCAGAGCGTAGTGTTGGTAGTGCAACTAAATGACCAAAAATAAGCAAAGGCCTGAGCCACTGAGTCTTCACAGCCTCTCACGGACTAATGGATTTAATTTGGCAGACTGAAGCTGCACTGGTCCCACTCAGGACCCGAGACCTAATTAAGACTGCTTGTTTCTCTTGTCGCCTCCTCTCACTGCATGTTTAGGTCCAGCTGAGTGATTGCACTGCTCGCTCTCCTGCGGCAGGCATATGGTTTTTATGTTGTCATTTGTTTCTGAAGCCGTGAAAAGAAATAGGAGGGCAATAAACCTGCCATTGTGTCATTTGTAACAACATAATATGATAATTCAAATTGGCAGAAGGTTATGAGAATGGACAAACGATGGTTGCATTTTTCTCAATATTATTAAGATAATAAATTGGTTTGTCTCATATAGTTTAGGCTGTATCTCTATAGACTCAGTGCTGTTAGTTAAAGTCTGATGAACAGGCCTGATCCTTTATAGTCTCTAACAAAGGAAAAACATCCAAAAAGTTGATCTGAATTTTATGTCGGTGACAAATAAGACTATAGTGCACTGGTCCCCCCTTTTCCCTCTCTCGACTTAATACACGACATTATTAGGTCTGACAGCACAGTGGTCGGTCTTGAAGGAGAGGATTTGGTCGATAGATGACAGACAGGAAGGCCAGCAATCATGGGCTCTTTTTTTATCAGAATGTACTGTTCGATGCCGTTTATCCCTGATGATAGAAAATTGCTCTGTTGCCAGGACGCTGCCGCCGAAATAGAGGGCAGGAGCAACATTTCCATTTTCCTGTTTGAAAGCCATTGAAATGAATTAGTAAAAAATGAAAAAAAGAGGAGAAATGAGAAAGAATCCCCTGGTAAACAAAGGAGAGCAAACAAAGATGGCATTTTTCCTTTTTTTGCCGAGAATCCACCCTCCTCATTTTCCCCGCTTCTTCCTCTCTTCCTGCAGCATAGTGAAGGTTTTACTTCAACAGTTGCAAATCACATGCTTGGCTTCTAATGTAGTCCGAGGCCCGGGCCTACTTCAAAGACAATCATTTATTTCCCAACCTCCTGGAATAATTAGAGCTCCCTTTCATCTGTGATAAGCGAGAGAGAGAGAGACAGAGAAATTAAGGAAGAATACTTGACAACGAGGAGCATTAAACAAACTCCTGAAATGTTGAATCATTAATGACAAATGAAGAGGAAAAAAATGAAGGACGAAATCTGGTTTCATCAGAATTTAGAAAGCGTTTGGACTTAAATCACACAGTACCTACACATTAAAGTCGATATATATTCTCACGCATTTGTGTCGAAACATTAATATTATTGTTATCATTATTATTATTATTATCATCATCATTATTGATTCTTATGTTACATGTTTCCACCATAATTCGTGTTCAAATCTTGTATTTGCTTAAAAACATTTTTGTTGAAAGAAGGATATTAAATATTTTTTAAGAAGAATAACAGAAATGATATTAGAGGAGGTTTAAAAAACGAGCATAAATGTCAGGATGAAGGACATATTTAGGTCTCTTATGGGAATTTTCGTTCAGGTTAGATAATTAACTGCAATTTTAAGATTATTTATCAGTGATACAGACTGTGGCGAGGTCATCATCATCATCATCATCATCAGGAGAGGAGAGGAGATCTGAGTCCGTGCAGGCAGGTGGCTTGAGCGCGCCTCAGGTGCGCGCACCACACGCTGCATGGAGCCTGATAGCAAAATGACCCGAAGCACTGGATTATAGTGATCCTTTGAAACATGATTTAATATGTCCCCTCATAACTGCGTCAGTCCTCGTACGAGCGTAATAAAAATATGGTATTGTTAGAATTAAAATGGATTATTAATGAGGTGTGGTAACAACCTGTGCTAATATCGATTACAAAAGCACGCTTTGGATGAGAAATAATTTCACACAACACATGCTTCCTATAATATTATCGACCTACTGTATGTAAATAAATGAATGCATTGCAAGGCTTTGATTTGAACACGTTTATAGGCCTGAATAAACATGTTAAGTATAATCTTTATAGGGTAATAATGACAGTGAGACTTACAATTTGAAGCATATGCTGGATAAATAAAGCCACCATCGACCAATTTAAAATCTCACTTATAGACGTGCAGGTTCAAACGCAACCAGATGAACATCATAAAAAAGGAATAAACAGCAAGAATGAGCACTAAACCCTCCATGAAGCGCTTTGGCACCAGAGAGAGCACAGATCAGGCTATTGATGTGAAACCTTGCAGGGATATGTGAAAATGCTGATGGTGGGAATATTTTGGAGACGCATCTCTCACAAGAAAACGCACATATCCGCAGTGCGCGCGAACTATAAAACATGGGTGGGTGTGTGCAACAACTGAAAAGTCTTGGCTCTCATGCAGGAATGAATGCCCCGCTGGAGGAAGTGCTGCACACAATAGGCAACACTGACTGCAAAATAAAAGAGCTTGAAATTTAAGAGCACGGTGTGAACCCAAGTGGAAAAAAAGTGAAGAGAAAAGAGAGTCAACACCTGGTGAAATGTGGCGTGGCGGCCCGAGACGCTGCTCGGTTCTCATGAGCTGTTCCTGGGTTACAGGAGAGAGTCAGGTGAGAGCTGTGGACCTTTGTCTGCTGCTGCTGAGGACACTCCTACCTGAAACTGAATTTCACTTCACGCTGGGTTTTGGTTTGCTCTTGTGCTCTACATTCTTCAGTCATCGTGTTGCTCGCAGAAAGTTTCACATTGATTATGATTATCATCATGAATTTTCTTTGGGGAAAAGAAAGAGACATTCCTCTTCAGGCTGACAAATGTCCAGTTAGTAAAAATACCGAAATGACATGTTTCAAACAAATGCCTCCTTTAAAGATCACAAACAGCCTTTATTTTCCCCACAATTTAATTCTACCCTTCAAAATAAGATAAAAACTGAAAGCTGTTGCCATCTATCTGTACCATTAATCACCATTAATATTATTACTATTATTATTATTAGCCGGCTCTCGATGTTTATTTTGGTGCTTGTGTTGTTGCTGTTGCTGCTATTATCATAATCATCATCATTACATTCATCACATCTCCAGTTCGTTTTGAATCTTGCATTTGCCATCACACTGCAGCTAATCTTTAAAGCAATCCTGTAAAAAAACACAAAAAAAAAATTAAAAAAAAAACACCAAAATGTTGAACTGGAAGAAAGAATATTAATATATTGACTTCCAAGACTGACTATTACAGAATTATTATTGCTAAAATAATCAAGCATACGATCATCACTGAGTACTACACAGGCACAATTTTATTATTATTTTAATTGATAACAAAATGATCATCTTTCTTTTAAATGTTCAAGACAGGAAATACACAATGCAATAAATTCATAAGAAATGCATTTATTATTCCAAATGGACCATAACCATGTCTTGGTCACCCTGATAATTAAAATATTAACTTTCCAACAGAATAAACCGATCATCTGTAAGCAGGCCAGGATCCTCTTTAGTTTACAAACCCACAGATCACAGATCAGCGTAATGATTTGGCCAGGAGATCATGTCCATAGCCAGCATCATAATATCATAGTTATTAATTTGTTGGCTGGAAAGCCACCTGAGTCTTTATTTTCATTTGCTCTGAACTGTCAGATTCGAGTGGAGGGATTTTTTTTAGGACTTTGTCCATTTTTGGTGAAGTGAAGGTAGCCAATTATTGTCATCATTGCCCTTGAAAATGCATTACGCCTCACCTGAGGGCTCACTCAATCAAAGAGACTGAAGGGCCGATTAACAGATGACTTCTGACCTTAATCCATCGCAAAATCGCCCAAAAGAGCCAGACAGCAATCAACATCCCTCCTTCAGTTTCATGTAGCAAACTTTCTTATTGTTGACATCTAACCTTGGGCATCATAATGGCAGCTCTGGCTTTGGGACCTTAAATGATGGATTGACCATGTTCACTCTCAGTTTGTTCAACCTTAAATATTTCTGAGTCCATCAAATGCATCAGCTGTACTTTAAGCCCCTCAATTTAGCATTTAGTGGTGCAATGAAAAAATATTCGCTATAATGTAAATATAAGCAGATACAGTGTGTTAATTGTCTGCAGATAATATTATTTGTTATTCACCTATAGTTGCTTATTGTAATGTTTCAAACCATTTCCTAAATGTTTATATACTGTTTATAAATGATAAATATGGGGACTTTATGCAAATTGTTACCCTTTAAAGTGAGTTTGGATTATTTGAAATAAGCTTAAACCTATATTATTTGAATTAACACCATATGTTATCAATAAAGAGTTTAAAATCAAACCATCAGCTTGTTTCAAATAAAAAAAATAAAAAAAAAATCAAGAGATGCAGAATGAAAATAAAAGGAGCTCATTGTGTGCTCTGCCAGGCTGGAGGCATTAGCAGCTTCCTCACTCACCTGGTTGACGGCCTTTCCACTCTTTCCCCCCTCCTGTGTAATCAAAATGAGCACTAGGCAAGTGAATTAACTCAGTAGTGTTTTTAATTATATTGGCAAAAGGTGAAATGGATCTTTTCGGACATAACTTCTAACTTTTTTTTCCTCTTTGTCTCCCTCTCTCTAGTCTGTCTCCCCCCTGGCTTTTCCATCACGCCCACCTTCCTCTCATCTTATCCCCCTCATGCATGTCCACTGGCCTCCATCTCCCCTCTCCATATTCCTCTTCATACCCACTCTACCCCTCTTTTCCTCTCTCCCTAACCCCACACCTCTTTCTCCCTCCTTTTCCTTCACTCCCCCCCACAGTAGGTACGCCTCCATCCCCTCTTGGCAGCTCCATCTCCTCCTCGCCTCCCTCTCCACCTCCACCTCTCCTCCCTCTCTCCAGTTGGTTTCCACAGCTGTGGTGAGTGAGGGGCAGATGACCGGAGAATTGGCCCCTGGGAGAGCGCTGAGCCATCCTGGTGCTATTAGGCTCGTGGCTAATAATAGGTGTTTCAGACCAGGGGAAGATCAATCAGGGGGAATCATGGGGAATGTTCGGAGCAGCGCTTTTTACACATCGGCCCAGATGGATGAAATTACACTTGTCAGTTTTTAGTTGCATTACTCCCAAATTGGTTGTCTACTCTCGCTCTCTCCCTTCTCTCTCTCTCTTTGCCCTCATTCATGTGTCAGTGGCCTGCTAAAGGGATTCAATGGCAAAATCCCTGTCATTTTTGTCTTTTCCCTGTTTAGCCCTCAGCCAGCAACCCTGTTGTCTGCATACGCACTTAGAAGAAATCAGTTTCAGATCTCTTCTTATGTCTTGGACAATTTCCACGTTAACATCTAAGTGTACAAGTGGCAGTCTTTATGTGCTCTGCATGTATAAAGAAATAATTTCATGGATATATTTTCAAAGATCGATTAATTACAAAGGTTGCTTTTGTCTGTTTCATATCGCAATAAGCTGAATATTTTGGTGTTGTTACACTGCTGGTCAGAAAAAAATAAAATATCTGAAGATTTTTATTGTGATGGACATTTTTTTCACTATTTCTTGTGTAACATTTTATTCAGTGTGAAATAAAGGCTTGGAATTTTATGCATTTCTAATGTTACACTAATTTGTGTTTAAACCAATTTGATAAATGTGTAAAGTACAATAATTGTATTGTAATTGCGGGAAAAAAAACTTATCTAATTATAATGTAATTAAATCTGTCAGATGCAAATGAAACCTTTGTGCTGTATCTCACTGTTTGAAACTGAATAAAAGCCACCACTCCATTCTCGCTCTCGTCAGTGTTTATTTTAAATGTGTATTGATTTGTCAAATTACAGCCTACAACTGAACTTGTTGCAATTTTTTTAAATTTTTTTTTTAGCAGGAACAGAGATTTTCAGGGGGATAAAGAAAACAGTGAAATGATCCTGCAGGAGGTTTACATCAGGTAGAAATCAAGGCTGTGCAGCTGTGCAGTGCTTCTTCACTATTTCACTCTAATCCGTCTCCTGTGATTGATAGATTTAGACCCAGGAAATGTGAAAAAGCAGCTCAGAATGGGACGGCAGAGACAGAAATGTGGTAAATGAATGGCATGAGCCGTGCAGTCGCAAGGAGACAACCAGCCCAGAGAGGTGAAAGGGGGCTTATGCCATGCAGCATATCATCTAAACCCCCTTAAGCTCCTGATGTGTTACATGATAACTAGCACAGCGTGGCTACGGAGACTGAGAGGGATCATTTTGAAGCGGCCATACAACAGCTATTTGTGTCAGTGATTTCCACTCCTGACTAGGCGTTGACAGACTAAAATGTTTAGTGTTTACATTGCTTTCCTTGCAGCTTGTCCTTGCATTAGCAATTTCCCCTTGATGTGGCAACCAGCTAAAGGCTCCTGCTCAAAGTGGGCCATGGTATTGAGACATTAAAGTGCTAGTGTTACTCCTGTGTGCAACAAGCGGCTACTGCACCCTGCCATCAAAACACAGGCATGACAATCACAGCAGAAGATTGGCTGTGTGCTAAAGTAGCTGCTCTGAATAGTCCACTGGGGAGACATTTCACCCCCAAACTGGAAATCAATACAGCCCCCAGATGTTGGGGTCTCCCGGTCCACGGCAGCCTGATGTGGAGACGTTACTTGATGTCTGATTGCACAAGGAAGACTGGAAACAGAAAGGCTTCTTTGACTGAAAGCACGGTGACCATGGGGGAGGGAACCAGGGCCTCTGTGAGAGAGTCTCCTTAGCAACGGGGAGAAAATTAACATTGACATCCTGACTTCCCAGCAAAACTCGTCCCAGGCTTTCTGCTGGATATTTCCATGGGGCGAGCAAAAGAAGAAACGTTCAAAAGCTGATATAAAGACACACACTCCCCGCTTGTCTTCCATTTATATTGAAATGAGTTTTTTTCCTCAGCTCAGCTCGTGTGTAGTGAATACAGAGAGTCCTAATGTATGTATTTTGCTCATTTTACTGTGTCTGGCGTTTCCGTGCCTCTCCTCTGTGACTCTGTGTTTGCCTCCTGCTGTGGTAAACACAACATTGCTATGATAGCACATGCATTTCAGAAAGCTCAAAACACCGCAGAAGAGCCGAAACATTCATTCTCTCTCTCTCTCTCTGTCTCTCAATCTCCACCCCTCCACCTCCACCTCCTCCCTCTGCCTCCGTCAGTCCTCTCCCTCACTTCCAGCCAAGGTATTCAGCTCCCATGATTGCAAACACGCATAATGACAGCATCTCCCGGGGGCCAGCGGAGGTACCCCACTGATGCTGAGAGACTCTATCCTGTCGTCACATTGCGGGGAATTTGTCGACAGTGCGCAGTGGAGCCTGGTGAGCTTTGGCAAGGCACCGCCAGAAGCTGCGCTGGCTGTTTTTTGTTAATAAAATGAAGTGCAAATTGTGCCGGGCTCGTATGCATTGGAACAGCTCACTGCTTCCTCCCATTACGAGGCCAGGGCGAGCGCCATGGAAGCATAAGCGTGAATACATTATAAAGTAATGAGGAAACATCCAGGAGAGGGTCACGGGGGGCGTCAAGCGGCTCCAGAGGCCTCACCGAGAGCTTTCAGTGTGCTCTGTGATGGATTAGTCATTCGTGTTTGAAGAGCGAGCGAGAGGTGGAGTTCAACAATGTTACACATAGCAACAGTTGCTAAGAGTTACAGCGAGCGAGGCCTATTCAGTTTTGTGAACATGTACAGTTGCTTCTGAGCAGGAATATAGATGAATAGAGATGGAGCTGTTTTGTGTATCAATGATGACGACGGTGACATTTCCAACAATGCCACATAATATTCATGAACATGGAAACACCGCAAGGAACCATGGGTAGCGGAGAGGACAATAATGTAAACCATTGAGCAGGGGAGCGGTTAAGACAAAATGTCTCTGATATTTGGAATTTCAAGCAAATCTTGTTTTGTGGGTGTTAAAAAAATGACATCCCAGTTCCTGCCTTGGCTACAACTGGAGCACATCGTTCAGAAGAAACCCTCCCCCACCCCCTTCACTTCCAAAAAAATGAAACGCATGCACATCACCAGCAAACCACCCGCATAAGAGGAATTATCAAGTCCTATTTTAAACCCAGCTCTCCTCGATATGTCGCAGAAAACATTGGCAGTGACACATTTAACCGACAAAGCCAACCTTGAGTGCATTACATAGACTCTCCCTGTCAATCACATATCACACAGACACATTCTATACATTCCCGTAGGGTGGCAGCACGTAGGAGGAGGAGGGTGGAGGTGGTGGGGTTTGAGCCCAGTGCTTTAGAGCCACTTTCAGTTTCTCCACGCCACAAACACCCTCCCATTGGCATTCAGTCTCTGATGAGCCCGCCGTGCCGCAATGGAGTCGCCTGATGGAACGCCATGGCAACGGCCGACACCTGGCAAGAGTTCATCCCACCTCCTCTCGCTCCTCCATCATTCCCCCTCTCTCCTCCACCCCCCAGATGCTGGAACATATTTCCCTCAGACTGACTGAAAGCCCCTGTGAACAAATAATGGGTGCACGCCAGTCTAAATAAAGTGCGGTTTATGAGTTGCGGTCAGAAACGTCTCTCTCTCTCTCTTTCTCTCTCTCTCTCAACATTTTTTTTCCTTTTTTTGGGAGGGTTGCATATGGCTGGTTGGTGATTACACAAAGCCATTTTTTCCTTTCTCTCAGTGAGTCAAATAAAAGCGAGCGGCTCCACACCAGTAGTCTGCAAACCCATTTCGGAGAATGGAACAACGCTCCCAAGCCAAAGCAAACCAACGTGTCCCTTTGCCATTTTTCAGCCTCAGCTTTTCAATAGTATGTTAGACCTTAGTGTTGAATAAATCTCCGGCAGCTTGGTTGTGTTATCAATTAATCAAATTAATCAAGACTGGAGGGAGTTTTGCAAGGCCCTTCGTATTCGCTGAGAGTAAACCACTGCTTGATGGAAACCCCAGAAGTATTAATCACACAAACCAAAGTCACTGATGATGGAAGATGTTGTTTCAGAGTTCTTCTCGCAGAAGTCAGGTTTAAGCCTTTGTTATTAGTAATTATATTAAATGAGTGGTTCAACATTTTGGGAATCACGCATATCTTTCCAAGAGTGACCTGAGAAGACTGATATGAATTTCATGTCTTCTCCAGAGTTGGAGTCAAAACATGTTTAGCCAGGCTGAGGCTGCAGACAGTGAGCTTGGCTCAGTCTAAAGCAAAAGCAAAAAAAAAAATAAGCCTATAAATCAAAAGCTGAGTAATGAACACGTTGTATCGTTACACAGTTAAGCTGTAAATAAAAAGGACAGATTGTGGTTTCAGAAGGAGCTATGAGCCGAAGCTTTGAAAATAGCAATACAAGCTGAAAGGATAATCATGAAATCAAAACATCTGAGAAGTAATTCACAAATTCATGCTTACTTCAGAAAACATTTACAAAACTGGCGGCCCCAAAAAGAGACCAAAACTGTGAAGAGCTGGCCGCCTACGCTACAGCCCGACATAAGTGCGTATGCAACACCTAAACAGCACTGATGCATGAAACAGCACCAACATGTGACGTGTTTTTATATTTCTCTTCATGCAAGACTTAAACAACCAACATGCATCAAGCTTTCTAGAGTACACATGATTAGACATGGTTAGCTGTTTCACCTGCCACCTGTCTTTAACATGATCTCTTCTTATCATCTCACCCTTGCAAAGCAAGGGTATATTTTCTAAAATGTTGATAAAGGGGTTATTGTCTGGGTCAGTGCTATGGTTTGGCCTATTTCTTAAAAACTGGCTTTATTTATAGGCCTCATTTTGTGCTTTAAAACCTATATGCTAATATCACACTGTGCCAGAAAGTCCCAAGTGGTTATTGCTGTAAAATCAGGGGAAAGGTTTTTAAGATGTAAGCAGGAGAAATAGCACTAAGAATCAAAATCATGAATGTAACACATCTGCCAGTAATGATGTCCACTGTTTAAACAACTGTTAGAGTAAGCGGCTAGCGTTTTTTTTTTTTTTTTTTTCCAAGGAGGTATGACGTTAAAATGGAACAGAGAAAAAACGGAGAAAAACTTCAGAAAAACTTTGAATGATGGCTCATAAAACTATGAGACAGAGTAATAATTTTAAACAGCATAATTCATGCTGGTGACCATGCATGCTGCTCTCACCATAATCACATTAATGCATGTACGCAGAGGTGGAACATACCTATTTGTGAGTCTATTGCGACAGTGCTGCGCTGGCAATCACTGCACGAGCCTAACAAGTTTCACATTTGCTTCTAATCCCAAGAACAACAAACTATTGTAACAAATGAGCAACCTGTGCATTGTTATGATTAAAACTTTGGAAAGGCTGTGATAAACTTGAATGTAATGTTGCCAAGGAAAACATGTATACAGCTTTTCGTGAATGCTCTGCTTTCAGTCTCTCTGTGATAAATTGTGCTTCACGTGCAATGTGTGTTAAGTGGTTAAGTGGTTTTATATAAATACGAGTGGCAGCATACTAAATCCATGTTTATGGAGGCCTGAGAGGTGTCTGGATAATATCAAGATATTGCAGCACTTGCTCAAAAACAGGACCCACTCAGGTGTGTCAGAATGATAAAAACACGTATGAGAAATTCCAGCTCTGCAAAATTCCAATTAAATTTAACTCAGTTTTGGAATTGACATATTCTGTTTTAATCTTTTACATTCAGGCACAGCTTCAAGTCAGCTAAAGGGACAAGTAGCCAGGACCTACAGTAAAGCCAGACCTGAGAGGAGCCAGAAGTGTTAATGAGCACCAAAAAGCTCTTAAAACGTAATCATCTGCGTAGACCTTCGCTCTGAGGTAATGCCTATCACATGGCCTCTGTTGGCACCCTCACTCCAAACCACAACCCCACTCTCCTGCAGGCCAAGAATCATGAAACCAGAACCCTTGAATTAACCAGCTCACACTACGATGTTACCGGAGCGTTCGTTGACGTGTGTTATTGTGGGAAAAAAAGAAGATGCAGATGTGAAGTTGTTGCATTTAGTACAGCCAGATTTGCTCAGATGTGAGGGCTTAATGTCAAAGACTTTCATTGAAAGAACAGTTGTTATATATATATATATATATATATATATAATTGTAATATGTTTGTCTGTTCACAAGGAAACTGAGTACAGTTAAAAACTAGAAAAGCACTCAGAGAGTGCAGACCTCCTTGGCAGCGGCGGTATTTAAAGTTACCTCCGCCACCAAGAACATTATGTTTATGTTTTCAGCGGGGCTTGTTTGTTTGTTGGTTTGTCAGTTTGCAGAATAACTCAAAAAAATTATGGACAGTTTTTGACGAAATTTTCAGGATTGGCAGGAAGTGGCCTAACTTAAAACTGATTCATTTTTGGTGGTGCCATTGAATGAGATCCGATCACCACCAAAAATGACACTGAAACCCTGAAATGACCCTGAAAATTTTGTCAAAATCCGTCCATAACTTTCTGAATTATTCTGCAAACCAACAAATAAACAAACCCTGGTGAAAACATAACCTCCTTTGCGGAGGTTTAAAAAAAAAAAAAAAAAGTAAAAAAAAAATGGGTCTACCTTCATGCTGCTGAATGGACAGGTTGGGAATGAATGACAGGATGACAGGTGTGAAGTGGCTAAAATACACCATACACAACTACAAACAACAGTGTTTGTGACGAGGAGTTTGTGCACGATGCTGTGTCACTGTGAAAAAAGGGCTGAATGTTTGTTTTTCCATGGATGGACTACTTCTTCCTGGAGTTCCACTTAAGAGGGAAAGAAAATGAAAATCGAACACTCCTGTGTTTTGCATCAGCCAAACAACTGCCACAAAGAGAAACAGAAGAACTTCCATCAAAATAGTGGATCTTCTTTGAGCAGGAAGTGTTATGTTCGTCCCTGTTTCATATGTGTGGCGAAGATGATGAGCATTTGGAGACTTGAGGGTGCAGGAAATACTTAACTGAGGCATCACTGGCTTAATCTCTTGTAGGCTATTAAGTGGCTGGGGTTTGCCATAAAGCAAGGCACAATCTCCCCAAAGTTGAGTGCTTTTATGTGGAGATTACCATGAGAATAGAAAAAGTTATTATATCCCTAAATCAGATCAGAGTGCGTAATTATCCATTGGCATCTATTAGCACATTAGCCAGGCTGCATGATCAATGAATGTCAGCCCACAATATGTGGGTAGGGTTTGCCTAAAGAGCTTTCTATTACTATTCTTTGCTTTGCTCTGAGATCACTTCCTGTCAGGTGTACGGCATTAACAACCATAGGAACAGGAAATACACATTTCTTGATCATATTGTCAAGTTTAATATCCAGGTATTATGGTCTGGGGTTTTTTGGGCCAGACTTCAACCCCCTGAGGAACAGTGTTGGGCAGTAACTCATTACTAGTAACGCTGTTACTTTTGTTTAACGCATTACTTATAAAACCAATAAACGCAGTTTCCATTTCAAAATGGTGCATTTGTCCATTACTTGGAAAATGATTTCCTGATCGATGAATTCAGATTGCTTTCATTCATGCTCACAGATAGCACTAGGAACAGGGGGACATGTCCCCCTCAGATTCATATAGACTTCATTGACTATATAGAGACACTGATCCGTCCCTCCACTTTCCCAGCATACGTCGACAAAGATCACTGGTAAAACAGAGCATTAATATCACTGTAGCTGCATCGGGAGCCCAGCCTTTGTGTGACTCAACTCATGGTGCGTTCAATTGTACACGAATGTTGGAATTTCCAGCTTCAAATCAGAATTTAAATAATAAAAAAAAATGTGAAGCTGGATGCCCAACTTGGAAAGTTGGATTAATAAACCTGACATAGAGTTCATGCTATTTGCTAATGACGTAAACAGTAGCTACATGTTTTGTTGTACGTCTGTAAAGCTGGAAGAGCTGGGAGCACTAAACTCTGGGGTTACTTTGATGCGAGTTCCAAGTTCCGACTACCATGAACACGCCATCAGCAAACTCTCTCTCCACAGGGTCCTAAAAAGTAATAAAAAGGCACTTTTAATGGTAACACATTACTTTTTGATGTAAGTAATCAACAAAGCAATTGATTTACCCTTTGAATGAAGTAACTAGTAACTGTAACTAGTTAGTATTTTTCAGTAACTAGCACAACACTGCTGATGATTCAGCCTTAATGGTGCATGAGCAGGATGCCCAATCCATATAAGTGCATTCTACTTGTTTGAGCTGACTTCGTGTAGTTTCAATTCTGCCACCAGAACCAACAGATGTCTATCAACATGTGATGTTGACAACATGTGGCATGCTAAAAGAAGTTTAAGTGGCATACCAAAAAAGCTCACACAATCCCTTATGACATAATGGCAAAGAGCGTCCTAGATTGTGAACAGGAAAGTCTACTGTGGCAGACCAATCACTCTGACGCCTCTGAATATGTCGGTGAATACGTAAATTCAACGCACATTGATACTAAAGTTCTTTTCCCTTGTAAAGCACATTAAAACGTACTAAGTGTGATTAACTTTCATCACAACAACACTTACAGTAACACTAGCGCACACTACCTGTGGGATTTATTAGCTTTCAGAGCAAAATTAAACAAGTCTACTCTTACATACCACCTCAGAATGACGGTCGTAAATTATCACACACTTCTGGTGTGTAGCAGTGTTGTATCTGCTGTGAGAGGAGTCATGTACAGCAGGCAGTAGGGGACAAACATCACTCTGTCCTCTTGATTACAACAAATAAATATGACTGGGAGAGGGATACATCTTCCGTGAGAGTGTTCGGCACCAGGATGTATTCATGAATCGCAGCCAAGAAACTTGAAATGTCAATCTCTCCATGAGCAGCAGGGTAGTGATGGTGAGTTAGCGAATGTTTTCTGACTCACTCATTCAAACTTTGTTTTACAGCGCCGGCACGCACTCATGACAAGCGGCTAAAATGCTGTCTAATAAATATCACCTTCGTTTTATGCCTGCTTTGAGGTAGCTCTAATTAACCAGGCGCTACACGCACTCTCTAGTGACATATGTCCCAGCCCCGGCCAAAAATAACACTGCCCCGAAGGAGGACGAAGGAGGCGAAGGAGTGTGCTTTGTTGTGTGTCTAAGTTGCATGCGTAGGTATCTGTATTACACACAGTGTGTGTGTGCTGCTTGTGTGAGAAAATGTTCCAGGGCTGCAGCCTGAGCGTGGCGGCACATTTGCATTAAAAGTGTAGGCCTGGGTCTCTGCTGGGATTTCCCAGAGGAGTGCTTCAGAGGCAGAGGCCCCGGGCGCTGAGGGAAGCCTGCTTCCATGTGAGCGAGGATGAGGAGGATGGAGGAAGAAGCGAGATGGTGAGGGAAGAGTGATCAGTGAAATAAAGACGAGTAACTCATCTGTGTTACATTTGTCAGTTCTTTCCACATATAGTGAGCCCTGTTTGTCCCGAAGAGCCTTCAGCAGCTTTAATTCAGAGTCTCTCTTTTTCACTGAGTTGCCTACGCTTCACCATTTTGAACAGGGGTAAGAAATTTAAACTGAATTCACCTTTTTTATCCTCAAATTTGAAGCGGAAATTTCAAATTTGATTTTAAAAATTCATGGATAACAACGATTCTATTTTAGCATTAAAAATATCATTTTGATTAAAGAGCTTGCACATACTGGTGGATTAGAAACATAACAAACATTTCAAAATATTTTGGTCATCAGCAATACTGTTAGTTTAGGGCAACGGTGGGAAACACCTTACACTGGGTGGTGGTCTATTAATTTTTTTAAGTGTACGTGCCTGTCACTGTGGTTTGCAGTGCCGAAAGTGAAGCCATGGTGGTCATAGATAGACGAAGGTGAGGAAGCAAAGGAGCTCCTGCACATCGACTTCCTTCTTTCCAAACCTCCTCACTCTCACCTCAGCTTTATTCTTTAAAGAATGTTGCCCAGCTTGACTTGTCTGCAGCTTTTAATGTTGTGCATCCACATATTGTTTCAAACCAACAGCAGAAAAACCTGAAAGTTGTAAACATGAGGCATCCGTACCCCATGGCCAATGTGCAGTGTGGCAAAGCAAATTTTACCATAGTTAAGTTGAAGCAACAAATCTTAGAATGAAGAAAAACATCAAGAAAGAAACTTCGTTAACAGAGGTGATAAATATCTAGAACACAGGTCTCCTCTTCTCCCTTTCTCACTTTTATTTTACATCACTAGCCTAAGGCACAAAAAGGACATGCTAAAAGCAAGAACAATGTTGTTATTGCAGATGACTTGTGAATTTCCATTCATACTTCCTTTTAGAGCGACTGTGCTGCAATTATGCACAAAAAATAATCATTTCTGGGATAGGTTCAACAACGACACATTTTTACGTTATCAAATTTCTTGTTCGTTGATGAGTGAACCAAAATAGTCAAGTTGCAGACTGGAAAACCAAAACAACGAGCCAAAAGACATCAAAATGTTGTGTAGAGCTGAGAGAGGAAGTAGAACGTTTTTCATTTCCCCAAACTGTTTTCAATGAATCTGACAGTAATAACAAAGAACTTTATTGGAAAATGGTTGAAATATAGGCTTCCTAAATTAAATGTACCCAATTCCTCAAACTAATTGTAGCTTTGCACTGTTAGATTAATGCGGTGCTGTGCTATTCAATCCAAACATCTCCCTCTAGCACAGGAGCCAAGAACTGACGAGCTGATCTTTTTAATCCAATAGTGATAATTGGTTGCATCAAGTCTCGACACAAAAATGTGGTTTCAATGCACAGCTGTTTCTTATACATCACCTACCGAAAATAAAAGCCCACATTTGCACCTATATGTGTGCCCCTAAATGCTCAGCCAGAACTTCAGGTGCAAAACATTACTCTCCGCTTTTTTTGTAGCCAAGAGTTAATTGATATTTTTCCACAAACAGCATCCAGTAAAGTCCTTTAACACCGTTAAATCTTAATCATTGCCGTTGCTCTAGACCAGACATGACATCATGGCAACAGGTAGCCCAGTTTGTTCCACGGGTCTTTAATCATCAAGATTGCCATCATAATGGCTGAGTGGACCACTGGTTCACAAAAGAAGGCTTCTCTGTGTGGAGGCAGAAGAGAGGAGAACAGTGTCTCCTTTATTTTGATGATCTCGGATAAGATGATACTCCATACATGGACATTGCAATAATCAACCAAACTGGAAATTAACGTAACAGAATGAAGATGCTTTCTAAATATGGTGCAATGCAATGAACTACAGATGGCTCTCGGATTTTGGACAATCAACAGTTCTAGATTCAAACCATCACCGGTGACCAGACAAACTCCTGCCAAAGCACAATCAGGTTCCTGTCAACACATTCACTGCACTCCTTCCTCTTCCTCTCTCTCCTCTTCCCTTCTCTTCCCCTGAGCTCTGCATGTTGGATGCCTCGGTGTCAGCCACACCAGTTATTCCCCTAATCCTAAACAGATTGGCTTCCGCCACAGAAGAAAACCCTCAGTCTGGCCGTCTCCTCGGCGCTTGCTCCGCAGAAACCCCATTAATCGGCAGCACATGGTGATAGGTTATGGAATGGATTATGGGCCTTGCAACGTATGTGGTCCTCTGGCTGCTCCGACGGTTGCATGGTGGCGTTCAGGGACACGATCACTAACGAGGAGACAGAATTGATCTGCGCTGTTCTCACTTTTACAACCGCCCCGACCAAAGGGGGAGGGGGACAGTTGTCAGTCATTCCTAATAGTTGCTCCCCTCAACAGCGGAGTCAATGGCTTTCTCCCTGATGTGAACACTGCATAGAAACTCATGCGGCGGGCTGAACGTGTAATTATCAAACTTGGAGCTGCTTATTAAGATGAGAAAGAGGACAGGGCGATTGTGTTTCTTTTATTTTTTTGTTCCTCGGCACAATAGAGTAAGTGGAGGTCTGTGAAATCATGGCTAGGAAGAAGGATCTGAGAGGAGGAGGACATGGGAGGGAGAGAGAGGCATGGGGAGAACGAGATAAAGGAGAAAGACACACACACACACACACACACACACACACACACACACACACGCACATACCACCTACTGGCACAGCAGTATAAAAAAGACAACTGTGGTTACCACACTATTATGTTCTGTGACTATTGTGTGTGTGTGTGTGCACCTCTTAGGGGGTGGGTGAGGTCTCAGAAACACAGCTGCAAGGCCTGCTCTGCCTCTATCATTTGTATAGCACTAGTCTGCCAAGGGTGAAAAGTGACCAAAATTATCCAAGAATTCAGGGTTAAGGGTGTGTGTGTGTGTGTGTGTGTGTGTGGAAAGGGGTATCCTAATTCAGAAGGAAAGGGTGAAAATTACCCCTCTGCACACATGTCCAGAGAGTGGATCATACACCAGGTGGTTAGGACTGGGAGTGAATTGTGTGTGTGTGTGTGTGTGTGTGTGTGTGTATAGGTGTGTGTAGGTGTGTGGTCTGCTATGGATCAGACAGTGTCACTTTGTTCATTTGTTTATTTGTCAACATGATATCGTGATGGCCGATCAGCTCTCGCTAATTTGCTTTCCCAAAAAACAAAGGACAGGATTTTGATCCCTGATACCGTGTGAAACCAGATGTCCACATTGATTTATTTGTCGTGTGACTTCTGTAACTAAGTTGCATTGTTGCCTAAACCTGGCCATGTTGTTTTGAAGACTGAAGTTCATATATATGCATGTAACCAGCAGAAATTGCATGCGTCACGTGTTGCATCTGTAGGAAAACGCATGAAAAATGAGGAACAACAATAATTTTTGTAAGATATCATAAGTTCACTGCTGGTCCAGGGCATGTTAGCTAAGGCATGTTAGCTGCCTCTTGCTTTTATTTGAATGTATTTGTTCTTTTAATGAACAGTTTAGTGGGGACATTGCAAATTTTATTTTACTGCTGTTGTACATGTACAGTTATGTATGTGACAAATATCTCTTGAATCTTAAATCATGACATCTTGGAGAGGTGTGTGCAGTCACTGCAACTAAGATTCTATGTTAAAGACATTGCTTATCGAGCTACACAGAGCCTCAGAGAGTAACTTTCCAGTTGCTTTTGCAGTTGAATAATCTGTAATGGATTTACTTTTTGAATGACTAACATGTAATAAGGAATAATTGGTTACAATTACCAGTACCAACACAGCCCATGTGCATTCAGCTTTATTATATTTCATTGAATTGGTGTGTTGGCATTCATTTGTTCTACGAACATGCACATGTGACTGGCCATTATGTCTGTGTGTGTGTGTGTGTGTGTGTGTGTGTAGGCCTGTATCTGTGCATGTATGGCTGTAAACAATGAGACTGGTTCATAGACACCACAGCTAGCGGCCCAAGGCCAGAAGGACGTTGGCCCATCAACAGCTCTCACAGACGACTCCCTGGCTTTTCGCCCATTATCTTCCCCCAACCAGCCGGCCAGAGCTACTCTGTGTTCTCTGGCCTTTTACAAAGGCTAATGAATAGATTCAGTAGCAAAACTTCAGGATGCCCGAAAGGCCATTCTGGACATAACACAACTCTGACAGGACTGTCTATACTCACCCAGTAAATAGCTGAGAAACAGAAAAGTCCTCACACCTTTTGGATGGCATAATCAAAAAGATATCATCATGCTTGTATTAAAAATGGCAACTTGATGAGATGAACCCCTCTTTGCAGATGAAAGTCCTCTTTTATTTTGACAGATCAAAGAAGGATGAACAGGTCAGTATTTGACAGATGAACATGCAAAGTTTCTCCAGTAAAATCAGTCATGTTTGATGATTTTATTACCAGAATCAGCTGGATTTTATTTCATTAGAGTTCGGGGCTAACCTCTTCACACTGCGGATGTGTAGGGCGAGCACTACTGATGTGTTTTTTAAATGCTTTTTATCCTAAGCTGCAGGTGTTCACATAATGGAAGAGAAGAGGTGTTTCACTGAACAGGTCAACTCAAAGTTACATCATTCTAAACTCCTTAGCATCTCTTCACAGAGTTAAAAGCTTTTTTTTAAGTATACACATTATTACATGAGAGCAATTTTAGGAAACTATTATAAAACACCTGCATGGACATGGTCATGTTTGGGTGCCGTGGGAAAATTGATTCTGAAGGCTTATAAAAGAAATGACAGTGATACAATGCCGCAGAATTTTGGGCATATCAACACGTGGTATTTTCTTTAATTAGTGTCTTCCAATACTCTCAAATGTTTAGTCGACAGGTACAGAACAAATACAATGCTGATTAATTGACTCATTCTGGATCAAAAGACAAGGTTATCCTCTCCAACCATCTCGTTCAGGCAGGTTGGTGGGTTCCATTAACTTCCCTGATAATGAACTATAATCTAACTTTCAAATTACTTTTTGGAAAGTCTCATTTTCTTTTTTTTTCTGAAGTGCCCTGCATTTCCCCTTTTGCGTGTCTCAAGATCTGAGAACCTCCCACACAATCCCAGCTCTTGATCAAAGGTACAGTGTGTTATTAAGAGAGCCTGGAACCACGACAGAAAGACTCCTGCTACAATTAGTGAGAAGATTTTTTTTTTTCTCTGCTTCCCTTCCACCATCTTCTGGTTGTAGTCGCGTCGTTCGGTCGATTGTGCACATGAGAGCGTCGGCTCTGACCTCCGTTTGACAGTAATGGTCGAGCATTGACCCCAGGCTTTTTGTCAAAGAGATGACGACCCTGCGTGTGTTTTGTTGAGAAATGACTAAGCAAGAGCTAACGCAGATTTGGGTGATATGATGTACAACACACCATTTGTACAATTAGTAACAGGATGTTGGACAGTTAGGGAGATGATAGAGTTTTACTAACCCATGTTGATCATGTCTCTAAACTTTACCTCTGCAGGACTCTTTAAACCAGCAGCTGCACTCCCACATCTTTATATTTCACTATGAATACATGGGAACTTGTCCTTTTTCCCCTGCAGTCCCCCCTCCTTTCATCCCCCATCCACTTCCTGCTATCTCCAGGGCCAATCTAAAGCTGCGCTATTACGAGTCCTGTACTCGGTGTGTTGGCGGCCGATTTAGAACATCAACACCATCAATCAGCCGGCCGATGGGGCCGACCAGCTGGCTGAACCATCCCGTCCCGCTGCCGGACAATTTGTCATCCGACGAGGCCAACTAGCGTTCATGTAACTACACCCAAACCTTTCTCCTCTCTTTCTCTCCTCTTGCTAAAAACCTCTTCTGATGACTCTTTGACTCTTTCAACTACTTCCTTGAAGCCTCGGCATCTCAACACACAAAAGCCTCTTCACCAAAATCTTCAGAATTGTTTTCTTTCAGTCGCTCCATATGAGGATAATAAACACTAGACATCCATGGGACAAGGCTCACTTTGGTTTCTCTTCACTGGTGTTTTTCTTTCTGTTCACAGCCTGTTTTCTTCACTGTTTTTTTTGCTGGAAAAACCAGCCGTGCATTGGCTAAATGTTTCCTCTTTTGCGTTTTTGTGGTTTGCTGAGTTGGGTCATCATCCACCAAAATATATGGTCAACAAATAAACAAACAAATAAACATGCAGTGGAGAAACCATGACTCACAGTTCCATAAAACATTGGGTATGGCTATCCTGCTCACTTTAACTATTTGATGTTATGCATGCTTCCTGTGTTCATAAGCGATAATAATAGAGTAGAACAGACTTTAGTTGTTCATAAAAGTCATCGACACGGTCGATAAAAAGGAAGGCTTTTAACAAAATAATAAAACATTTATCTTCTGGATTCATGTCATCAACTAATATACAAAAAACAGAGACATGGCATGAATTATTTGGTGAATTATAATAAGAAATCTGAATTACTGCAGCTAAACATGCGACAAATGGCTTTTATAAATTCTCTGTAACAATGATGTCATAGATTCCTCATCACCCCTTGCCTTCTAACACACACACACACACACACACACTTCCCTTCGTAATTGCTCACTGTTCATTGCTTTGCCTTATTTCTTGGTCGCTCTCACTCTCGGGGGCCAGCTGAGAGGCCCCTGGGGGCACTGTGGGGGCCTTAGAGTTGTCCAAACAGCCCCAAATGAAGGTCTGGGGAAGTTCCTTGCTCTTTTGTCTCTGTCGGGGAAACAAGTGCAGCACAGTGCGCAGACTTGGGTGTGTGTCTGCTGGGGTCATGATGTGGCTGCTTGGCGGTCCCTTGCAGTCACGCTACCATTTCTCCCCTCAGAGCCCCACTGCCCTGGCTGGCCAGACAGCTGGACCCAGCTGCACAACTGGCTGCCCTTTACCAGTTCAATCAGTCAAGGTCAACAACAATCAACCAGTGATGATGCACATCTGTGTGTGCAAGGTATCAAGCAGCTCTGAATCCTTTAAATAAAATGAGAATCCACTACATGCACTCTTTTTCATGCAAACAAGCATGCACATGCTGTATGCACACACAAGAGACTGTGTTCTTGCCATCTGCGGAGGGCTGTGTTAAATTTAGATGATCAACTTTTGAAGGGTGTGCAAAGGATTAACAAGAGTCTGGAGCAAATCACAGGCGACAGTGAAAATGATTTCTGCTAAACAGAACCATGCGCAAAAACTGGGCGGCTCTTCACATGGTCGCACGCAACTTTATTTGCCTGTAAATAATTTTCCAACATCCCATTCAAGAATTGGAGCGTTTGATTTTGGTTTTTATGAGAGCATGTTTTACAAATGCTGCATGGGCCAAGAGAAACTGCAGTCATACTGAAAAAGGCTTTCCTCACCTTCTCTCTGTATTAATGAGCCCAGAAACAGCTCGCATCCAAAGCCAAAGTAGATTACATACAGTGTGAGGAAGCTGCCAGATATATCGCATGACAAACACTGATGCAAAAGGATGCTGAACTAGAATCCATCACATTAAGCAGAGACAGAGAAACGACTAATGTCTAGAGCATTATAAAAACATTTCTGGCATTGTGAGGAATTCTTGCAATTTAATCACACGGTCCCAGTTGCAACTTGTGTGGCGTTCTTTGGATACCTGGAAGAAGAATGTATTTAGGGGCATGGGGGAGCGATTGGAGTGAAATTATAACAAGCATAAATTGGACCCTTGGCATTGGCCTTTCTTT
Source organism: Synanceia verrucosa (assembly GCA_029721515.1). NCBI lineage: Eukaryota > Metazoa > Chordata > Actinopteri > Perciformes > Synanceiidae > Synanceia > Synanceia verrucosa. Next base: position 7,014,725 of record CM056567.1, on the reverse strand, counting down.
GAAAAGTCTTAATGACAAATCACCACTTTCCCTTTCACCTCCTAGTGTTTCATCTGGGCTTTACCCAGCGTGCTCTGCTCCCATCCTGAGCGCCACATCATTGGCTGAGCTGCCTAAGCCTCGCCCATGGCCACATTCTCAAGAAAACATTTTTTGGTTTTATGCCTGCCTGGACTTCTGTGCTAAACTGACGTGTACTGTTACCGCTGGCTGTTACCGCAATTTGAAAATGCTGGCAAAGTATGTGGGAACTGTGGTGTTTTGTTGTGGTGCGAGGATTGATTCTGTGACATTAATACCCCTAGCAGAAATATAACTTTAATGACAAATCATACACATGTCAAGCATTTTTTTTCCTTGTCTAAGGAGTGTATTGTACAGCCTTTTCTCTCTGCTTAATTTAAGATGTTTATTTTCTCTTTTTCTCCCAGAAACTTGTGAAATTGACGATGAACAGACACACTGTGCATCTTTGTTTCAAAAGTCATTGAAGGAGAAGAAACAATTAAGAAACAGTAATGACTTTGCCAAAGGGGGGAGTTCAGTGCCTACTGTTGCATACCATCCTCTCTGTTTTATCATTACCTTCTCCCAAAACAAATAACAATACCTGTGAAGGGAATTTAAATTGATGCCAAGAGGGTAAAGTTAGTTGAAAATGCTTAATTGAAATTTTCAACTTGTCCTTTCTTGAGGACAAAGTTGATTTGTTAACGTGCAAATTCAAAACACATAGGATGGATCCTGGTTGTTTTGATAAAGTGCTAATAATTACATCTTTTTACCTGACCAGCCTGAACAAACACACAATCTTTGACCTTAGCGTAGAAGAGCAGATTGTGTCCCGTTCACAACGTGAAACAGTCACAGTCAGACCTCCAGACCTGACTGATGGCTGAGGGATGCCAAAGCTAAATCCAAGCCCTGGTGACCACCGGCGCTCCCTGTCTGCAGCCCTCGTCTTGAAGGTCTAACTACTTAATAAGTGGCTGTCCCAGGTTTCCTGGACACAGTCCAGACCCACAGAGGCCCCCTTCGAACGGACGCCCAAAAGCATAAGGAGGGCTTCATTTATCAATCAGACCAATCACAGACTTTTCCGGGGCTAGGGACAGCCACATGTTGGGGATTAGGCACACGGAATTCAGTACAACCAAATTGTGGAGGGTTAGTCAGTTAGAGATTATAGTAAATCAACAATGAAGAGTTGGATTACACTGGTTGCAGCTGGATCGATGCACAGTGGATATCACCTATCAATGTAAATTTAAGACAGTGGCTACATGTCTATGTAGGGTAATTAGCTAAAATGCTAAGCTGTTGTAACAGTAGTCATATATGGTGATTTCCACCACACAGTAACGGCACGGCACAGTTTTGGTGCTTTTCCATGACAACTGAGAACCTCATAGTACTGTACCTCCTTGGCATGGGCGGGGTCATCATACGGCAGTGCGAAACTGCCATGATGTGACACAGAAAACCGGGAAGAAGAAGAAGAACAACACTACTATCACAAACAATGGAGGACACTGAAGTGATCATGTATTTGTTGCTCGCTCTGTGGCTTTTTGTCACACACAGACCGACCATGGCGTTGTTTTCTGCGATGCCATTTTCTCGTGTAACAATAGTGAAGCAGTTGATGGTTTTAAAAATGGGTTCGAGTTGTGTTTTGCTTTTACAGTCTAGTCGGATATTGCGCTTCCAATGACGACAATCGATGGCCAATCAGTGGAAGGCAGTTGGCTGACGTCACATTTTAGTATCGCTTCGGCTCGCTTGGAACCAGGGCTGAGGAGGTATGAAAAAGTACATAATACCAGGTACCAGGTACTAGTGGAAAAGCACCAATAATTATCAAACTCATCACTATTTATAGGCTTTTTGTTGACAGTATCCAGCATACACTATTGGTCATACCAAGTTAGGCAGTAATAGTTAAATTCTGATGTCTGTTAAACTGAGCAATGGTGCATTTTCTTACTTATGAATGCAGCTTTTTATTTTAGTTTGTAATTTCTCATTTCAATAGTAGCACAGCCTGTCTTTAAGCATCGTTTGGACTGTATGTAGACCTGGCAGCATAAATTCCAAACTCACGTGCAGTTTAACACCATCAAACATGTAGGCTACACTCACACAGCGACACAACTCAAACATCTAGTGTAACATCACTGCATTACAAATAAGAGTCATCTGAAAGCTTCAGCGTAGATAATTAATGTTACCCAGCCGGCACAAGAGACACGAGCCATACGAGTGATTGAGAAGCAGGCGGAGAGAGGTGAGCCGTCACCGTCACCTCTGGCATGTTGTGTCATTCCTGCTCATTTCCATCCCTGCAAACGGATGACAGATGAGGCTCTGACAGGTGTCAGGTCACCGACTCGACCCCTGCTGTGTGGGACATGCACACTTTCATATACCGTGACTATAACTAGAGAGAGAGGGAGGTGTGTCTGTTTCTGTGTGCGATAGATAGATAGAAAACGACTGGGGAGAGGAAAAGGGAGAAAAGTGGGGGGAAAGAGGCACATGGCTGATGATAGATATGGAGGCAACAAACAATATGTAATGATCCTCTTAAAATATCAAGCAGACAAAAAAATTGAAGGTCTATAAAGTCTGGATGAGGGGAGACATACTTGTTTGGTGCACTGGGAGAGAGCTAAAGATCATTCAAAGCAAAAAAAAAAAAGGTTAGAAATGCAGGTAGGTAGCATTTCTCGATGTGTCATCTCTAACAAAGCCCCTTTGTGGCACTGGGACGTGTCACAGCGCAATAGACGCACTAAAGGCTCAATAAGTACGAAGGAGGGAGAAGGTGCATCATTTTAAACGAGGAAATCTATCACTGTATTAGCAATAAATTCTTTTATTTCTCAAGTGGAATTCTGAAACATCACATCTATCGTATGTACGGCGTAATATTTCATAACTGTGGATTCCACTATTTAATTTACCTGCAATTTATTTGTAGCAATCAATGAAAATATGTGTGAATTCACCATGCACCACTGCAAACGAAATTAACAATGATTTTACACAGAGGACAGCTTAAGCTAATGACTTGGTGTCAGCATGAAGATAGACTTTGCAGATAATGGGTACTTCCAATAAGAGTGCTTTTCACAGAGGGGGGTTATCACCTATGGTAAGAGTGTGTGAGTGCTTTTCACATACAGTATAGGTCCATGGCATTGGGCTATGGACACTGAGGGTAGTACACTATTAGTGCACATTACTGGAGATAAATTAGCATGTAATTTTATGATTTTATTAAATGAGATTTTGGAGGTCTAAAAGTGCAGCAGCTGTAACTGTGATTGAAAATGTTGAACAGCAGGATTATCATGCATTTATGCAAAGAAGTTTAAAATCTAAAACAGTTTGCAAACCACCATCGGTGCTGGAAACAGTACTGGCAAAGTATAATTATGAATATTAGTGTTGTTTTATTGAGTTATATGGCTTTTTTATTCCAACCCTGCAGACATGCTAGCTCCACCAATAGAGGTGTCATTGTTCCTCAACTCTAGATTTCAACTCGAGGCTCAGACCTAGACCCCCCATATTTCATTTCTCCCTCGCTGATAGCATTTATCAGCAGTGTCCTGATAAAAACAAAATATGCAACTTAAGCCCGAGCAGGGCTAAGCCGCCGAGGTGGACAGGATTACCTGGAGACTAGCCGGGACAGGCATCAGATTGTACTGTCATAAAGGGCCATTAGCCTCTTGGCAAACTGTACCTCAAGCCCAAGATGACAGAGCTTTTCAAGACAGACAGGGGGGGAAAATATGAAACTTAAATTCGTCATGACAGACATCTCAGTGAATGAGACCCCCAGAAAAATGGCCCTGTAGGGCAAAATAATCCGTTACAATCCTTTATTTTTCTGTCCAGTTGGTACCTATGGAAGTTTAATTGATTGCATTGCCAAGTGTGAAATTATCAATATCCACTCTTCTATATATGTAGGTACTCATAAAAGAGAGACTAGGCTTCCACACAACACACAATGGAGTAGACTTACTGAGAGGCCAGGATTAAATTTAATACAGGATCTTGACAGACATATCCTGGAAGCATATCACTCTCACTGCAGATTTCCGAGGAGCAAAGCTTACATGTTTTTTTCTTGGATTTTACTTATTAATTGGCTAGTTGAGTCCCCTTAATCCACGATGATCACTTTCTTGTACGTCTTAGAGCATTTTTTAAGCTCAAGCATCCCGTTACATTCTTGTCTTAATACTTCACAGCTTTGACAACAAAATGAAGCACAATTAAACTTTCTGAGGTATGCGTGGCACAACAGGAAACTTCCATTTTGAGGCAGGGAAAATGACAATAGTATAGTATAATTGCTGGGAGGCGCATGTCTAGACGAAGTGTCCACAGGTACAGCGAGTGTATGGCCAGACGACACAGCAGATAGCCGGCTGTCACTTTCACTGACATGTGGAAGAAGAGGTCTTGTCTGTTATCTCTGGGACGTGATCTGGATTATTTGGTGACACACACACTTTCTTCTTCTTCAAATCTCCACCCATTTCCATCCATCCACCTTTCACTGTGCACCGCCTAAAGGCCATATCATGAGCTGTGATAAAGAGCCAGGCAGTAGTGGAGTGTGGGGGGGGGCAGACCGTCAGACTGGCCGGACAGGCTTCGGCTGGAGTCTTCCCCTGTCTGTCTCTGTCAGTGTACTTACAGCGGCTGCCGACCTGTCCTTTCCCAGAGGGCTTTGTGAAAGCACAGAAATGTGATGCTGCTACTCAGACACAAGTCGCGGCGGAGTCTGTCTGCAGTGGCCATGTCGTATGCCTCCCCCTCCTATCTTACCTGAGCAGAGAGACTCCAGGCGCCAGGCCTGGTGTAACTACAGTCTCAGGTATGCTGGGCGGACGTTACCACCACTTCCCAGGGCTTCACCTGCACCCGAGAGCCTGAATGACTGATGCAGGAACCAGAGTCGGCAGGGGAGGGCAGCTCAAAGCAAAACAGGCTGTCATTCATAAATCAAAGTAATTGATATTGCCTCTTCAGTTGTCATTTATTTGATTGCATCCATCATTATAAGCCCATCGTCTCTTTAAAAATGGTGACACAGAATTGTTCTCTTGTCAAGAAACACACCCTGAGAGCAACAAATAAATAACTGAGGGGTTATCATGTAATGGTACTTTTTATATTGCAGCTGTTTTGATTTATATATTTATAAAATATGTAAAAAACAAAACAAAACAGGAGGTCTCCTGTCACAGGAGACAAAGTTTTTTTTTGTTGTCTTGTGTTGTTTGGACAACACAAGACATTTAAAGATATCAAAACGGGTATTTTCAATATATCTGGACATTTTATCAATCAAACAATTGATCAATCAATCAAGAAATGTATCTGCTGATTAATCTTTGAGGAATATAATCTTTTGTTTCAGTCTTAAACGTATCAATAAGTATGTAACACATTCCTCTTTCATGTTACTAAACACATACATGAGCTTCTGTTTTAAATACTCTTTCATACTGTAAATTTAAGCATGTATTTCTACGTCTGACTGCAATGAAGCTATTTAAACACAGTGGTGTTTATTTCCTGCACTTTCTCTCCATGGTTCGTTCCTCTTTCCTCTAAATGTTGTGGCATTGTCATGTGTAAAGGCTTAGGGTGATTACAAAATAATTTGAAAATAGAATAAGTATGTAGAGTCTAAGTTGAGGTTTGCTCCATCTGTCAACATATGACAGCTGCAGAGCAATTTTCATTGTGGTGCGAGTGGTTTTGTGGTAAATGTGCGCCCTCATTTATCTACAATACATCCTAAGCTGTGGCTGCCGCTTCATTATTTGAGCAGGCCACATGGGTTACAATGTGCATTTGTTCCTAAATGAAGAATCTTTGCTGAAATCTGACTGACTTGTGTGCATATGTTTTGAGGAAAGAAGACTGCACAAGGCTTTTGTGGTGGAGAGGGAGAGAGAGTGAAACATAGCCTACAGGAAGAAATTCAGGGGGGGCAGAGAGAAACGGTTTCGTTGTTTTCCCAAATATTTGCACGTGTTTTCAAAGCTTCGTCTGCACTTTTTCAATGTCAAACAACAGTGACTGAAATCCAGCCAAGCTGAAGACAAGGAAACAAGCAAACAGAATGTTTACAGTAGCCCTAAATATATCTGCAAGACACTAAACCAATGATGAGGGTCTTCATGCAACGCCTTTACCAAACAGGTGTATAACTACAAATTTTTGACACGGCAGGGGATATTTACGCAATCCATTTATGTACCAAAATGTAAAAATGTCTTATTACAAAATCATTTGATTGACAGCCTAAAGCTTAGTCTTACATATTCTCATCATTTACTGTCACATCTATGGTATGACAAGCCAGCAGACTGAATTGGTGGTGTCAGATAATTTTAGTTATTTATTTCCTGGAAAAAAATGTAATTCATCTCAAATATTTCACCACTGACATCCTCCACCATTTTGTCAAACGTGATTAATTATGGTGAATGTGTTTTTTTTATATATATATCCCTGAATGAATACATCTGCATATTCATGGAAAGTGCATTAAGATTTCTTGTAATAGAGTGTGCTTCATACAAAATTAATGCCTCCTCAGAGCAGGGTGCCTGCTGCGCATTCCTGCGCAATAAAACGCAACCTAGACCCGCACGAACAGCTTCAACGTCTCACAAGTGCTGCCCCAGTGAGCCATTCATTAAGCAACAGCAACACAGCGGCAGCAGGCTAACATGTCAGACAAGAAACAGACCGTGGACCTGGGGTTACTGGAGGAGGATGATGAGTTTGAAGAATTCCCAGCTGAGGGTAAGTGACACATATCATGTTTGAAGCCATACAGTTTTCTTTTTAGTGACCATTGTCATCTGTTTTGGTTATTTTGGGCGCTGGGCCCTGCAGCAGTGACTCAGCTAGCCTAGCCATGCTAGTGTTAGCGCTAGCTAGCTGTTAGCTGATAACACGCCACAACCATACGATTTACTTGACAGAAATATCAAAATACAAAATTAGTCGACGTCAGATCTCTGTTTCTACTTATGTCACACTGGTTGTGTTTTCTTATTTCACAGGTATCTCTTTGCTTCTTTGCTAACGGGTATACTTTAGCTCTCTTGCTGACGTTAGCCGACAAGCTAACTCAAGTGTTAGCCGTTTAGGTAAACAGTAAGCTATAGCTAAGTGGACATTGACAGTCAGTAGCAGTTACATTGTTTTGACGGTACTTTTCATCTTACTATGTACAACCAGGAGTTGTTTGAAGTAGTTTGTTTTCTAATTACGTTATATCCCACTGTATAATTTCCAGACTGGACGGGGCTGGATGAAGATGAAGATGCTCATGTGTGGGAAGACAACTGGGACGATGACAACGTAGAGGATGATTTCTCAAATCAACTGAGGTAACTGGCGGTGGTTACTCAATAAAATACGTAATGTTTCGCTGCAGTAGTAGAGACACAAAACAACATACAACTACAGCTAATAACAACCAACATGTTACAACACTCATCCTCCAGTAACTTGCAACAAAATCATGCAGCGGTTTGGTTTCATATGTTAACTCTTATCTGTAGTTATTGCTCTTCATATTTGCAAATATTTAAATACAACTGTGATCAAAGTGAGTGATCAAAACTCCAAAGTATTTCAGTGATTAGTTGAATTTGTGCCTTGTTTTGCAAAATCTATGTCTAACTGCATCAGCACTGCAACTTGAGACGTGGCTCTAATGAGTTTTATATGCTGATAAGTTAAAAGCATAATCAAGAGTCAATATAGAGTTGCTGTTATAAATAAATAATAATTTGCTCACATTATTTTCCAAAAAATAGTGTTTGTGAAGAGATTTTCATTTTAAATATTTACTTAAGGATGAAGGAAGATTTTCGTTCATGTGTTTTGAGTTATTTTAAAGTGCCCTCTGATCTCTTTGATCAATATTAATACATCATGAAATTTGGGAATTATGTCCTTTGCAGCTGCCCTGCAGCTTCTCTTTCATAGGTTAGGTTGTTGTTATTGCAGTGGGTCACTGCATGTTTCACAATTCAACTGAAATGCGTATCAAAGTTTTCTTCATAAGATCCGTAGTCATGTTTGCACCCTCACACTCATTGGATAATCAATATCCGTTGATAGATAAGTGGCTGGTCTGTTTTTACATTTTCGACAGTAATATGCTATTGTTTTATTTAGCCCAATTATAATAGCCATGCTATTAAGTTGTTTCTAAAAGATATCATTATTGTTAAAGGGCACAGCTGCTCTATATGTTTAACTGTATGTTATCATCAAATCCATAGCTGCATGCATTATGCAATATTTATATATTTTCTTCACTCCCATCTCTTAATGGTTCTCACAATCAATAGCAGAGGGTACTTATGCCTCAACCACCCACCTGTAATCATCTCCACTGACTTGATCTTTCTATTTTTCTTTTCCTCCCTGCAGAGCTGAGCTGGAAAAACATGGTTACAAGATGGAAACATCTTAGGGACTGACAAGGCTTTTCAGTATTCAATGGAGTTGGATATGGACATTTACATTTGAATATTATTGGTTGACCTCAAACCCTCGGAAGAGAGATTTGAGGATGTTAATTTGTTTTGTAAGAAAAATTAATGGAAGTAAAGTGTTTGGACAAAGCCGTTCCTTTGAGCGTTTTTACTCAGTTTATTTTACTTTATAATATTTAAGCTGATCTAGAGTTTGGTCTAACCTAAAAATACTCAACTGGATTACATTTCTTTAGTAATCAGGAATGTTGATAAAATTAAGTAAGTTATTGGTAAGTAATACCCTCATACCCCTAATTCATGCAACACGTGATGCTGGATGGTCATTGCATTGCAGAAATCTTTCACCCCTCTTATTCTTTGATGCATAAACGAAATACTTTACGGTTAATAGTTTTTGTAGTGAAGATGGCTTGGGGTTTGGCTAAAATATCTACAAATTACAGTCTTTGTAAGAGCAGTAGCTTTACTTCGAAGCACACCTGTAATAGACAGCTTGATTTTTGCCCTCTGACATATTGAACATTATGTTGGACTGCATGAATTTTACATGATATTACTGGAGTTCAAGTGGCCAACAGCATTTATCTGAGATATTCAGGATAATTTTTGATGCAACCATACTTCTATATAAGGCTCTTGTTTATTGAAACTGTCAAAGTGATGCCTGCATGACAGGAAGAGAGAAAAGGTGTTCACACAGGGAAATGGAGATGCAAGTACACACTATAGAAACAAGTGTGTGTTTGTGGTGTGTGCTACACAGACACACACACACACACACACACAGAGGCAGTTCCCCTGCACTGTGCTGTATAACAGCCCCCTTCCCTCTCAGCCCCACAGCGCTGGGCCGAGTCCCTGAAGGAGAGATTATCCACTGCCGTGTTTGTCAGAAGCAGGGAGGGGGTCTCAGCATGGGGCCTCCCAGCCTGCCTTGCCTGGGCCTGCCCCTACTGCCAGCCAGGCCCTTCTCTTCCGCTTGGCACAGCGGGGACTCTCGTACTGAACCAGAGGCCAATTTATCCCCGCCACACTCCCCCGGTAAAATGATTTCTCTCAGTGCTTTGTCGACTCTCAGTCCCAGGGTCCTAATGAGGTGAAATGGATGCCTGTAAGACCAAGGCAGCACGAGCAGCTTTCATCCTGAAATCAACATTCATCCTCTGCCTCTAAAAACAGAGAGAAAGTAGTTTGTGTAGTTTTTTTTATTTGTTTGAGATGGAAATGTAGTTTCTAACTCACCACTTCATTATATGTAGCCAGTTGAATTATGCAGTTTAGAGGACAGTAAGCTCAAAATGTCGGTGTGGGTGTTGTGATGTACCGGTAAAGACAGTAGCCATTTAAAAATTAAATATTCATATCATATTACTAATATATATATGATCCTGTTGTGTAAATCTGGTACCTTTTAATCATTTTATATATACCGTTTATAGACTCCTCCATATTTTGAGTGTAACTTATTTAACAAAGACAAAATGCACAATAAACAAAATTAAAGGTTAATTCGGCTGATATTATAATTTTTCACTCGATAATACCATTATGCTGAATTCTTTCTCCACCTGTAATCGTGTTGCAAAAATAATTTTTAATCCAGTACAAGTTTTAAAAAAAATGCTCTGCCTGGTTTTCTTTGCCAGCACAATTTGCTGTTTTGCATCAGTTTGTATTTGGACAGAGTCATCCTTCCCTTCACAGTGTTACACTCAGATTTTGGTACTGACGGCTGGAAAAGAAGGAAGTGGAAATCTGTTAGCTCAGACATGCTGACAAGCGTCTGATTCTCGTTCTCTTTGGGGGAAAATGCAAAATCCCTGTTTACTAGTTTACTAGTCTAGTTATTATCTCAATTAGATGCATATCACAGCCCAACAGCTCTCCTGGGCCTGTATAGTGATTGAAAGACAATGCTCCATCTGCCACTGATATACATGTCAATAAAGAAAATAAAACAAATTGCCAAGTGCTGCGGGAAGGAAAGCAAGGTCACATGTTCATCAAGAGCTCTGATTCATACATAGGTGATACTCAGATCTGTTTATGCTCTTGAAACTAAGGGCCATGGGCCAGATGGTTATTCTAAGGGTCGGGAAGTCGGTGAAGTGAGAGAATCGGTAAGTGAGAGCAACAGAGGAGGACTTGTGACTATTTTGTTTGTGCTGAGAGCATGAGATTGGTCCCTTGTGCTAGACACCATGAGGGCCTCAATGGGCCCTCGATATTCAACCTCACACAGATTTTTCAGTGTCTCTGCACTGCTTGTTCTTTGATCCCATTTAATTTGTGCAAGCATTTTTTTTGTTGTTCCTTTGTGACCCACATGATTTGCCAACAGGCTGATATTGACTTACTTAGAGAGATGTGAATAACAGTGCTTGCTGAATATTTTCACATTATTGAAAAGTTTTCATTTCCATTAAGCAGTGGATTCGTTTTCAAAAGGGCTGTCCGTGTGTTAGCGGCGGCAACGCTTTGTCTTCATACAGAAATCCAAGCTGTGAACTCTCAACCTCTGTGAACGGATTCCTCATTTTTATGAAAGACTAGATTCTTCAAAAAGTTCTTTATTATTTGCAAATCGTTTTCCTCAGCCCACACAGTTCCAAGACCGCATGACTCCATGCGAGTGAGTAGCAAATGGGACTGTGGCGAAGACTATTTCATAACACTTCATGTTGGGAGACGGCAGATCCATTGTTCTCAAGGCCCACGAGCCTGTGGGCGAGACTCCCTGCTGTGTCTCCACTGAGGAAACACACCAGCCTCCCAGGCTATATATTCCTCTCTTTCCTGCAGACACTGGAAGCTACTGTGACCATTCGAACTCTCTCCCCAGACCTGCAGGCATCGCTCTCCCCACTTCTCCCCTCTCCAGTCCCTTCACCACCGAGCCAGGGAGAAGGATGAAGCGCTCTCTCTGCACAGCTAGGAAGCACGCAGCTGCTACTATAATATCCCTAATTGCATGTTTCTTTTGTTGGGCTGAAATTAGCGACGAGGCTACAATACTAGCCTAAAACCCCCCAAAAACCTCCAAGTAAAGATGGAGGGGAGAGAGTTTAAAAAAAAAAAAAGACACTCGGGGTGCCAACCCACTGCAGAATGGCCCACACCTGCATGCTCGCACCCCCGCTAAAGTAAACACAGATAATAAGGTATAATTACTTTAGAAAATAATAACGAGGAGCAACCCTTCAGACCCCCTACTCTCGTTGACAAAGGGCTGCCTGTTTATTGTGGGGGGTGAAACAGCCCCAAAGGACACTGGCAAATGCCCTATCAAAAGACCTGAGGGCCCTACTGAGAGTCCCTTATAGGACAGCCATCAGTGTCAAGGAGCACTGGGCCTTTTAAGTCGCTTCTACCCTAACTGCCTCAATTAACCAGTATGGATTGACCACAGGCTACTTTTTCAGCTCCATTCATTCTCATCAAAATGATCCTGTGTTGTCTTGAATGGTTCTCCTTCTTTCTATAGGATCAGAAGAAACCCAAAGTCTAAAAATGTACCAGTGATGGGAAGATAAAATCTTATATACTCTTAAAATAGATGCACTAAAATACAGACAGCCAAATATACAATGCCTGAGGCCATTGCTATCTATCTTAACATTTCACCAGTGCTGTGTGTTGTTTTACTGATGCTGCTATGGGTAATTGTTTGTAGCACAATGTCATCTCATCACCTGAACTTGTGCATCCTCTTTACATCAAGGATGTCAGTGAAAGTAAGTCTTTTAATTTTGTGTTAAGAAGAAGTTCTACATTTTGGAAATAACTTTTAACTTCACTTTCTGACAGAGAGTTGGATAAAAAGATTGATATCACGTTCATATTCTGTTAAATGTGATGCTACAGCCCACAGATGGTTAGCTTAGCTCACTAAACAGCTAACCAGACTCTGTCCAAATGGACTCCAATGGATCTCCAAAGCTCACTAATTGAAACTGTATGTGTAAAAATGGCAGTTCCCTGTTTTGTAAGGGGTTACTGGTCAGACTTTATCTCATCTCTGAGCAGTTGCCAAGCAACCAGCGAAAACTCCTGAAAGTTATTGGTTGCTGCCAAAGAATTGTCTGGCAAATAACTGTTTTACGTCCTTCTACAGAGGAGCAGAAAGCATACTGAGTGGAAATGTTCCAGGACAGGAAGGATCTGCAGCGGGTGACTTAAACCACTCACAGCATCATTGGTTGCCAAGCACCGAGCATCAGTGACAGGCCTATCGAGAAGGGGAGCCAGATGATATAAAAGACAACACCATCCCCATCAGCAGCGTGTTCACCCTGCTGCCATCTGACAGGAGATACAGAAATATCAGCTACCGTAGAACGAGAATACAGAGCAGCTTCTTTACCCAGAACCTCCTTAGCACTTCCTCCACACATTAAAAACATAGTGTTGCTTTTTTGTTTTTATGATGCAGCTCACAGAGTAAGTGTTGTAAAACCCTGTGGTGTACAATGAAGATAAATTAACCTTGAACCTTTTTTGATTTACCTTTCAGTTTTTATGAGATTCATCACAGCTCAGCTAAAAATGAGGATAGAGCCATTTGACCACATGGACATGACACTGGATATCTGAGACAGTTTGGGATCACGCCACGGCCTCACCGTCACTTAAACCTGTCTGGATTTTAACCCGATCTGACATGTTGGCACACTGAAAGAAACAGATGGGTATGTTTCAGTTTAAAGCTATCCCTGGTGGTTGAGTCACTATGAAAACACAAGGCTTCGGTTTGATGTCAGGGCAGATTATGAGTGTCTCGTTTCAGCTGTGCAGTTTATGAGAAGATCCATCTCACAGGTCTTTGACAGATAAATGTATAATTCCACAAAGGCGCAAAAACATAGCACAGAAAATGTATATGCAGCCTGTAGCACCCAAGTCAAGCAACATGTTTCATCAATTGGGTACAGGCCAGAGTCTGATCTGAGAAATATTTTGCCAGGGGCTGGATAGACTTAGATGCATGAAATACCATTTTACTCTACAGTATTAGTCCAACTGCAAGGGAGGCAAACAGGTGGGAGTTGTTAATTGAAATAAATATGTTAACATGACTAGCAGGGTGTGAACTAGCCTAGTTTAGTAGAGTAGCAGTAAGTGATGCTCCTGCAGCCTCCATGTTACTCTTTTATTGAAATATTGATTTATTAAACTAGTAAATTATTTCAAATGGACAAAACAACCTTTTTTTTAGTATAATCTGTTGCTCTGGTTAGCACTGTCACCTCACAGCAAGAAGATACCGGGTTCGATTTCTGTGTGGAGTTTGCATGTTCTCCCCATGTCTGCGTGGGTTCTCCCCGGGTACTCCGACTTCCTCCCACCATCCAAAAACATGCATGGGGATTAGGTTAATTGCCTGTAGGTGTGAATGTGAGTGTGAGTGGTTGTCTGGCTATATGTGTCTTGTGATGAACTGGAGACTTGTCCAAGGTGTACCCTGCCTTTCACCCCAAGACAGCTGGGATAGACTCCAGCCGTCCCACAGCACTATGTGAGGACAAGCAGTAGAACATGGATGGATGGATGGATAATCTGTTGCTCAGTGGTTTTCTTAAACAGACCCAATTCAGACAAAATCTGTCCGAAATAACACACACGTGACGTAGAAACTCACTGAGTAAATGTTTGTATTTATTTATCACAAGTCTTACGGTGGAGTCCTGTACTTTTATCAACACATAGGGGGGATAATAGCTGCTGTGATTAAGTGTCTAATGCAGAATGAATCAGTGCTGCATGTGAGTCATCCTCATGCCATCATTAAACCACAATGTGCAACCGAGCCGAACGGCCCTGCGAGGATGGCAGAGGGTTTTTAACTGTGACGTCCGTGGCAACAGCGCTCCCTCGCTGTGTTTCCTTGCCATACGCCCATGATACCTGGCAATTAGGATGCTTGTTTTTTTTATTATTATTTTTACTCCAAATTTTACCCTCATCCCCTCTCAAACCTCAAATTTTTGAACATGCTGCAACAGCCATCCACCTGTCCTGCTGCACTTAAAAGCCCTGGACAGTGAAGGAAGATAAATTAAAAAGGGACCGGAGAGGCTTTTTCCGCCAGAGCAGTAAAGCACACTTAATGTTATTATCATCTGTGGTGAATTATCAGGCCTCTGATAATTGTAATTAATCAATCATCAGGCTCACTCATGCACTCTCATAAAACCCAGTATCACTGTAGATCAACCTGAGCAGTGCTGACCTATGAGAAATCAATGTGCAGCCACAATTCAAGGCAACAGCTATGGAGCTCCTTTTTACTTAGATCAAATAATTAGAGCATGGCTAATTACATGTCACAGTATCTGCACTGTAACTAAGTGAGGGAAACAATTTCAGGAAAAAGTCCATCAATTACTTTTCACGTTGCACAAGCCAATTCAAGTGAACATTAAAAGGTTGCAAGACAAATCATCCCCTCAGCTCGCATCGATCATTTTCACCACATTCGACCAAAAAAACCTCACCGCTTCACTATGTGGCCAGTTTCAAAACAATAGCATATGTTAAAAAAGAGAGACCAATGACAGACAAACTAGTAAAATAGGACATAACATTCCCTCTCTCGCTCTCGCTGTCTTTGCCTTTCATCACTCTCTAGCTGTCTTGCACACACACACGCATGTCTGGTAAGACTGGGTGGGAGGCCTTGGCCCAGCCACAGTCAACTGGTCCCAGTCCCAACAAGGAAACAATTAATCATGTGTGAGCGGCTGTCTGAGTGTCTGCTCTCTGGACAACAACAACACTCAGCCATTTATCTCCCCTCGAGGCAGGACAGTCAGCCAGCGCACCACGCAGGCATGCACTCCTTCATCCTCACACATTCACAGATGTGGAAGAGCAAATGCACACACTTGCACACAAATGAGCCCATGCAGGGTGCACACACACACACACACACACACACATGCATGAAAGAAAACACATTAATGAAAGCACATATGCAGGCATGAATGACACTTGGTGATGCATGAACACACACACACACACACAGGTGCTTGCTGTTTTGTCATCCTAATCAGATAGGTGTCAGCACCTCCTAATGGCCATGATGACATGTACAGGATGATAAATCTCCAAAATCAAAGACTGACAGACAACTCAAACTTGTTTCAAAATTCATTTGAGAGCAATGCCTTATTTCCACGCATGACTTTGATAGTTCAAACTCTGCAGGTTGCTGTATGTGATGGAAAAAACAGAATAGAAGGATTTGGGTGTTTTTCTTGCAGTTTTCCGTGATGACGGAGCAAAGCAGAGTTGACAGTCATTTAAGTTCAGGAAATTTAGTCCTCTCTAATTTAACTCTTGGTCTTCCGACATGGCAAGGCAGGTTAGGAGTGAGCTAAAGCAGGCAAGACTTAGTGAAATGAAATAGGAAATTTGTTGTTTATTCCTCATTGCTGCATCCACCTCAGACAGGGGGTGGTTTGTGAGAGTAGGCGTGTGTGCACATGTGTGCTAGAGTGTGTATTTTTGGTGTAAGCTTCCATGCATCTGTATGTGTTACTATCCAACTTGGTGGAAAAAAAGGGCCGTAAACCTCAAGTGGTGCAAACAAAGAAGCCGGTGTGTGTTTCAGGATGGGGCATCTGGATGGCATCAGAAGAGGCTGGCAGATTGGTAGTGACACAGGTTACTCCTGAGGTCCCTGGTGAGAAACACATCGCCATCATCTGCAGAGGAATGGGAGCTTTGAAGTGCCACTGCGTAAAAGGAGGCATCTGCTTTACAATGTTTTCAAGCAGCTAGTTTTCACACCACCCACCTCTGGCTGAAGATTGTACTTTGCAGGTGGACGACTAGCAAGAGTCAGTTTGCAAATGACAACTAATTAAATATCTCATTTCTTTAATCCATAAAAACCCACATGTTGTGGGCACGGTTATATCTTCGCTGGGTGCAGGTAGATGTGCCTGATCAACAAATAGGTGGATTTACCTTTGGACAGAGCCAGGTTAGCTGTCTTTAAGCTAAACTAACCGACTGTTGGCTGTATCATCATATTTAACTTACAAATATGAGTGGTATTGATCATCTTATCTAACTTTCTGCAAGAGCCAGATTATTCCTGAGACAGGTGTTATTCCATAGAGATGGCAGATGGTCTTGGATCAGCTGTTGAGACTGATAAACAGCTAACCCACATCTACGGAACAAATCCTTCAAAGACAGTTAATCACACTATTCATGTTACATTCTAAAACTTCCTGCGCCAACTTGAACTTCAATTAAGTCATTTAGACGAGCGCGACCATCATTCTCTCGCTCCCTCCTTCTCTCTCAGTCCAGGTGGCAGCTTGACAGGAAGGGGAACAGGAAAGGACTTAAAGATTTGCTGCTGCTCTCATTCTCCTTCAAAGACAAATGCCCCTCTGATCATTTCTCACAATGCTCCTTTGCACGGGGGCCTCCGTGATCAGTGGTTATGAGAAAGCGCAGGAATCTGACAGATAACTGCTTCAACTAGGGGAAGAAGAAGAAAAAAGAAGCAAGGTAAGCCTCCTCTTTTTCTGTCTCTAAGACCTACTCCCCCCACCGCCCTCATTCCTTCAGCATGGTTGTTCTGCATGTGCGGGAAGCATCTGGGTTCATTTATCCCAGGCCAGGCAGGCTGGAGGACCCCTGTGCCCTCTCGGGTTGCAGGGACTGAGTCTGCTTCAGTGTGGGTCCTTGTTGTTGTGGAAGAGAGGGGCTCGAGTCTGCCCACTGGCCCGTCTGGACCATCTCAAAGCTCCCATCCACCCTTTCCCGTGTTTGGCCAGGCCCCCGGCCCATCCCAGATGCCCCAAAGCATGGTTAGTGTAGCGCTTCATCTGAACTGAAAGATACTAAACAGATTCATCCAGAAGCTGCAGAGAAGACAGCCCACCTAGAGGTTTAGGTTGGCAGATGGAAAGAAGGGAGAGCCCTGCTGCTTCAAATAAATCTGTCTGTGTGTGTGTGTGGGCCTGATATTAACTTTACGTGTCCTGCATGTTTATGAATGCACAAGTCAACATTTGCATAATGAGACAAGCGGATGTACGCTGCATCCGCAATGTGTGCGCATGCAGGAAATGCACTCCCATGTCTGAAGACCGCAGGAGAAACGCTTGAGAAGTCCATTCAGCACTACTGTTTGGTATAATCCACAGTCCACTCCACGCCAAATGTCAGTCCAGGTTATTGGGCTACACGGCTGAATGGAAGCAGAGTGAGTATGGCTGGTTACTTAAAGTCAGTGAGAAGTTATTCAAACACCCAGTTATTATGGTGTAAACAAAGGTGGCTTGTCACACGCTATTACAGTTATGGTGTTTACAAGAATGCCACTTTAATGCAGTGCATGTTATGTATGGTGATGGAGGATAGTGTTTGACAACCAACTGATTTGAGAAATGGAAATAGATTGTAACAAGCAATGTTTTGTTGTTAGAAAGACAGCAGAAAACTATGCACACAGAGAACTATTATTTTGCTAATAGCTTTTACGTGTTAGCGAAAATAATGTTTTTTCTCAAGGAAGGCCATACAGAGGCACAAAAAAGCATTAAATGTCAAAATAGATATAGTAATAATTGTTTTTTTTTGTCTTAAGTGTTAGATTTAGTTGGAGGCTGATATCTGGCATTATTTCTCTTTCGCCACCTTGTCCTTCATGCAAAACAGATTTGTCTGAGTCGTCCCACGCTATCTGGGCTGCCTGTCTTCTGTGTGGTTTTGGGGGACACTTCTAAGTTCTATAAAATTCCCAAGTTTCCAATGTTTTTTTCATTTTCATCTCTCAATGTGTCTTTCAAATGCTGAACAACTCCAATCTTACATGAAACGTTCTTAATTAGAGGGGAAGTAACGTGGTTAGCATTACCACTGTGTCCATCAACAACCACGTGTCTTACTGATGTGCCCTGGAGCAAGACTTCTCAAAGATGACAGCTCTGAATAAGAATACCAGCTGAAAATGTGCAAAACAAAGGAAAAAAGGGATTCTTGGAAGAATTAAGATGTGGGATGAGTCACGGCCACCCAAATTGGGGACATCAAATCAGATTTTGTCATTTATCTCCACTTTTATATATTTTTACTTTTAGGGAATAGCTCTGCTCTGGGTGCCTACAGATACATAAATCAAAGTAACTCACGCAAGAGGTCATAATGTTGTCACTCCAGCAATTTATATGGCCAATAAACTAATGAAAAACAACTGAAGGTATTTGACATGACTGCATCACGGCATTCTTGTCAAAAAACCTTTCACATTTATGACTAATGTTTAAAAAGACATGATATTTATTTTATATTATTCTCATCAAATTTTCATCAAATCCCATAATGTTGGTCTGTATCTCAAGTGACAGATCAACATATTCCTCAAATGTTTCCACGGTTTAACTCTTTGGCTTTGTGTTTCCATCCCATATATTTCAAAATTGCATTAGATTTAGTGAGAATAACTGTGAAACTGTATTCTTGAGCTGCAGAAAACAAGACAAAGCCGATGCTACAAGCAGCCTATTTTTTTTTTTTTTTCAGGTCAAAAATGTCTTACAAATTTGAATCTCATTACCATGTCATGAATACATCTTTGGGAATCCATTAGACATTCCCTGACTAAAGCTACAATAAGAATTCATATTCAAGCAGAAAAAAGAAAAGAAAGAGTGGGGTATGAGAATAAAGCCCCATCGGGAACATAACTGTAAAGCTGTTTTAGCTCTTTCAGTCCACTTAAGAAGAGGCAAGAAAAAAAAAGAGAAAGATGTGAGTGACTGACAGATGATAAAAGTAAGAACAAACTGGCCATTTTACTGCGGTAGGGCTATTTGAGAGGGGATTATTAACTTGTCAGCATTTCAAACTGAGACACAACTTTTTCCTCCTCTAAAACACATCCCCATGCCTCTGTTACTTTTATTAGAAAGTCTTTAGACCTTTTGACCCCAAAGGGCCTCTTTATTGGCTGTTAATAGGGACTCGCTGGTCAGTGGGAGACCCTAAGTGCCCTATTAATCATTTGTTTAGAGCTCAGCTCTATTTTGGAAGCTCTGTGTTTAGTGTGGGTTAAAAATAGGAGGAGGCAGATTGAGACAGCCGTCCGCCACTCATCGCTCAAGCTGTCAGGACGCGTGGGCCCTTTGGGACGTGGGCAGGAGACCCCTCAAGCCACTGAAGTTCAAAGGTCACAAGGTTTATCATTATTACCCGCTTACTCCGTGGCAACTGACAAAATTGTTGTTGAATTGCACTGCTAAAAATAGATGCAATAGATTCTACGTCTCCCCCAAAAAATTATTTTTTTTCACATAAACAGTCAACAGTTTCATGCAAAAGCTGCTAGAAACTGTAGTTTACATGCCTCAGTTAGTAAATTTTGCAGTTCATGAATAATACATGAGCGAAGCAAATGCTGTTACATGCTTCACACCAAATGCCACAAGTAAGTGAGTTGTTTGCTGGCAGATTCCCAGTGATGGGAAATAAAATGTCATGGGATCAAATCATTAATCTTGTCAAATATTGTCATATGACAGGGGAAAATACAGGTGTGGAGATTGCATCGGCTGATAAAACATTACTTACAGCCATTTTTCCAATAAGCGATGGACTCAGTGAAGTCAATATTTGGAGGGGATGCGAGGTATGCCCTAGCGAAGGCCATTTTGCGAGGAGCAGAGAACCTGCTGGGAAAAATACAGTAGTTCATGCTGGGTCTCCGGGAAGCTGAAAAGCCACCGGCAAAAAGCTATGAATTATTTTGAGCGCAAAATACATTTTCTTTGAAGACTGTCGGGCCATTAGAGCCCTTTTGCTCCCTTTTAAATTGTTTTTATGCTGTGAGTAATGTTAACCTTTGCTTTTGTAGTCATGAAATTCTCTCTGCACCTTTTTTCCTCCTGGCACAAAGCACAGATGGGCTGGAAAAGCTGGAAATAAAGTATAGGAACCATTTACTGCACGGAAAGAATAGGTACGAGGAAGGAAAGGAGGCTTTTATTCTGACGTTTAGACCTCTGTTCCTACAGTAGAGACTGACATTTAACATACAACATGAAGTGAATATTGCAACTTTGAAATACTTGGCTGCTACTGGTGGCCAACAATCATATGTCATAGGAGCTATAATTAAGTGCCATAGCACATAACACTGCTGAATATGGCAGAGTTTCTCAAGGAGGAAGTGGTTCAGTTGTTTACATGATGACTGTGGATGGATCATGACCAGAAATGAAAATGAGCAGAACAACCCCACACATAGCAGTCTTTTTTCTGTATTTTTCAGGAAAATCGTGATTCAAATTTTGATTTTAAAGTAGCATTTTTCATAATGCATTTCTTCAATTGGGGCCATTTACATTACTTTGCTTATTTTAAGGTAGACTATACATTGTGTATGATGCTAGATGAATATCGGTATATAAACAACAGTGAAGGATCAGGACGCTTATTTCAGCCACTTCAAACAGAGGATCCTGAGAAGTGTCATTCAGTAATCCAGGCATTGTGATCAGCCATCCAGGGACAAGGACAAAGCTGATTTAAGGCTCTCCATAACTAGCTCTATAGCAATTTAAACACAGGAGGTTAGATTATTACACTTTCACTGAATAGATCCAGTTAACTCTGACCATACAGTAATGGATATAGCTAGTTAAATTAACCGTTAGCTCATACTTTCTATATCAAAACTGGCTGAACTGACTTTTCAACAATGATGAAAATCCCGATCATAAACCGTGCGTTCAGGCTCCGTGTCTAGTTAACCGGTTGCAGTTACAGGTAAGTTAGGCTACCCTTGGTTGGCATCATGCTACATGCTGTGGCATCCTTCTCACAAACATGCAGGTATCAGGTGTACATGGCTGTTGTAAGAGGAGGAAGAAAAGATATTTTTAACATGTTTGTGCTGCACAAAATCACATTAGTAGGCTTAATAAGCTGTTACTTGTCTAGCTTTTACAGTGAGTTGGCTTCCATCAAGTTATGCAGTCAAACACTCCCATAAAAAGCTAATAATGAACCTTGACTTTCAAGTATTTAATCTGAGTGTGTTCCCACTAAGGTTAATATTGACTACTCCAGACTCAAACCAAACGTTCTTGTCATCTTTATATTTGCTTGTGAATTGCTGGATATGTTTACATCTTCATCTAAAGTATTCAAATAAAACCACTGTTCCTCAAACGATGCACGATGCAAAATGGGGCGTTGTGAACAAACATATTCATAAGAGTTCACTTACTGTTTTGCAGGCAGCTCTTCCCAGGAGGGCCGACCCCACTGAGTTGAAAGCCATTTTTTGAAAAGGTAGGATTTTACCTATGTATTTTTTCCCTCTTTTGTGTATGCCTTTTTTCAGCTTTCGCTCATCATTGGATTTATGTTTGTTTGTTAAATTCTAAGGCTCAGCATGCATCCTATCTGTGTCTGTTTTTCTCTTTACAGTACGCCAGCGTCAAGAAGAATAACGAGTGCTTCATGTCACCACACGACTTTGTGAGCCGCTTCCTCCATGACTGCCCAGACATCCGGCTGATGGAAGAGGCCATGACGCTGCTGGCTGGAGTTGTGGATCAGAAGAAAGATGAGTTTGTGTTCTGATGTTTTGCTTTATAATATTAGGTGATCAGCTATTTCACAACAATTATAATGATGATACACTTTAAGTTGAAACAGAATTAAATTGCTAATCCTTGCACCTTGGAAGTTGGAGTTACTCATGAAATGACACATAATGTGATCGATAGAAGCCGAATGTGTTTTGCAAAATGATGAAAATAGAGGATCAACAACAATGATGGTTGCTCTGTATCTCTGGCAGAATTTGTTGATCTTACTGTGAAATTGCTTTGCTGAAATGCATCTCCTTTTTAATATCAAGCCAACCGCTAAGTAGAATGCTTATGAAAGACTCTTATCAAAGCCATCAGTACATGTATTATTTATCCCTTTGATCTCATGCAACTACCTTTCTAGTGTTATTTTGCATTTTGTAAACAAACCTATGACACATAGGGATGTTCATACTTGAATTATATAGCAAAGAGACATCAAACCACCAAAGGCCCCTTTCAGGTGTTTCCTTCTTTGTAGATACACCCCCAATTTCACACTTACTCCTCCCCCCCATAACCATCACCCCTGTTTTTCACATTAATATGTATGTATTTAATGATACATAATGATGGGTAATAAAATGTTAGGGTAAGTCAAAAAAGATTTTAAAAAAAAAACAAAAAAAAAAAAACACATTGCCATGGTAACCACCTGGTCTTCTACAAAGAGCAAAGTGCACATGGCTGCGTAGCTTCATGTTATTACATCTGCTTTAAGATGTGTGTGTGTGCACAGAGGATGGTGAGATGGAGTAGTGGGGGTTTTGGAATTGGAAAAAGGGAGAACAAGGCACACACACACACACACACACACACACACACACACACACACACACATAGATAACACACACACGCACTGTAATTGCCCATGCTATTCAGGAGCACTCTGTTGCATTGTGTGGCTTTGGAGCAGGATAAATGGTGGCCGTGGCATCAGGGTAAATCTATTAGGAACCCATGGCCCAGGCTTTGTATCTAAACCTCATTTTGGTTTTGTGGAGGGAAATGGAAATTATATGGGGGCAAAACAGGAAAAAAAGTCTGTTTAAACCTAGCTTTAGATGTGATTCTGTTGTTTTTTTGTTTTTGTTTTTTTTGTTTTTTTTTTTACGGTTGACATTGTGAAGGCCTTGTGTGCCCATAGTTTGTGATGTGTTATTTTCCTCCTGAACTTTGATAGATAAATGATTTGTTGAGACAAAGAGTATGTCTGATTATCCCACAGACCTGTGTCTCATGAACACAAAACAAATGGGTATAAAAAGTAGAGATGTGGCAGTATCCGCACCGTCAGTGGTAGCTGGAAACACAAATGCATTGTTTTTCAAGCGCTCATCCGTGCAATGCTTATGAAAAGAACGGGCCGCAAGACAAAACAAACCACTTAAGTGACTGTATTTTCATCCAGCTCGCCCTATCTCATGCAAATATGTTTGTGTGAACAATAAGTTTTGGTTGGTACGTGAGTGCAGTATATTTGTAAGCCAGTGTGCCTGCTGCTGTTTTTGCCAGATAGGACTCCATTTCAACAAGATGAGCTAGTGGTAATAGATTTAGCAGGGGGTCGGATGGCAGGCAGCATGCTCGCTTACTTTTTTGTTGGAGTGTATCTGTGTGAGAGACATTTTACTTAGATGCCAGTGTGTGTTCGTGTGTGTATGTGAGTGGTTCGGTGTGTATGTGTGGGGATGTAAACAGTGAAAATGCATTTGTCTGCCTCCCTGCGACTGTGTAAATCAGAGGCTATAGTGACAGTTGTAACAATCTGTTATGTGGAAATCACTTTTCTCCTTCTTATTCCTGCTGCTCCCAGTGAGACAAAGAGACAGATGGATAGATATAAGAGAGTGAGAGAATGAGAGACTTAGGAGGGTGGAGATGTCTCAGTTTCCAGGGATCAAATGTTTTGTGTATGTGTGCACTGACATGCAAAGCTACAGGATGGTTTGAAGATTTTTCTCCACCACTCATCCTTTCTTTTTTTGCTTTCCATGCATTCGTCTGCTCACATACCATAATGCACTGTGCGCTCCCTCCCTTTAGTTTTGGCTCCTTTCGCCTCCCTACCTTTCTGCTTCTCTATTTCTTCTCTCCTCTGATATTTTGATAGGAGCATTTGCTCAAGTGTGAAAAAAAAAACATTTCCCTCATAGACTCTTGGAGGTTTGGAGAAAAAAAATGGGGAAAAAAAACTTTGTTAAAGGAGGCGTGCTGTGAAAATAGCAGTGTGCCAGCTGCTGTTGGCGTTCTGGACTTGTACTGGTGGGTGTCCACTCTTAGAAACCGAACAGATACTGGCGGCTAGCACTCACCTTGGTGTGTATGTGTTTTTGAGGTGTGTCTGTGTGAAAGCCCCCTCTAGGTGGGTGGAAGGCTGTCAGTAACAATGCCAAGATGCCAGGGACAGGGGTTTATTGAAGCCCCTCTAGGCCCCTCTCTCCCACTACTATCAACGAAGGAGAGCTGTCTTTCTATCAGCCGCGACTAACCAACACCATGCATTTATGTTACTGGTAAACAATGTTTCCATGCCTGGTTTTCAGTTCAGAGGAGTGTAGATGCCTGCTGAGAGGAGACAGAGATAAAAACTGGGTGGCAAAGATAAGATGAGAACAAACAGATATATGGAATATAGGGTGGAGTTTTGTGGCGGTCAGACGTGGCGCAGACAGTTTAAATTGCATTGTATTGGCATTCTAACAACAAACATCATTCAGCTGTCATCTATGGAGGCACACGCTAGAGTCTTTGTTTATGTCTTGTGTGTTAACGTCTCTCGTCTGATACATGTCACGGATATGTCTGCGACTGTTTGAAGGTTTAACAAAATCCCGTGGAGTAAAAGTAAGTACACAGTGGACTGAAAAGATGCCATGCTGCAGTATCACATTAGCCCCGTCTCTGAAGTTCATCCCAGGCTGCGTACGTGGATGGGGCAGGCCTGGACACGTGCCATAGCAGTTGATGGTTGGGAGATGTTGTCGGTTGATTTGATTATTGAGTGTCTCGTTGGGGTTGGTTCTGCATAGCAAAAACAACGTCTTCCCCCCCCTCTCATGGTAATCATTTTGCAGCCGTCATGGCGCTGCTAATCAACCATCATAAGCTTCATCCCCGGCTACAGAGCTGTGTGTAAATGCTTACGAGTACGTGGAATGTTTCTCGTCTGTGTTATGGAGATGCCCCCTGGATCTTGTCTGGACTCCGTGGTCTAAACCATGGTCCAATCTCTTCATGATCAACAGCCCTCTCAGTTACACTAATATGCTGATTATCTACGTCTGGGAAAACACAGACCGGCGTGCATGTAAATTGATGCATGTGAAAAAGAAGACTTTTTCCCCCCTCTGTACTGCCTGGGAAGACTGGTGCTTTCTGGGTCTTTGCACTTCAGCCTGTACCTGCTTAAACCACTTTTATTAACGTCTCCGAGGTGTAATGAGTATCCTATACATCTGTCACAATGATCATTATTGGAGAGTTTGATAATATTCCAGCAGCGTGAGCAGAAATGGTACTGGCATTGTTTTTAGCTGTGGATCCACGGTCGCAGCAGTGTGCTTTTGTGCCCCCTTCCACCTACTTGCCATCAGCAGGGCCCCGCTCTTAAAAACTACCTGCTTCGTTAATAAAACAGTCTTTCCTTTGAAACGACGGCTGATTTAATATGACGCTGTATGTTCTCACTTTTATTCCCTCTGCTTATTTCTCATACTTTCTCTCTCTCTTGTACTATTCTCTCCTCTATTATCTGAACATGTATTGCTGCCATAACACCAGCATGTGTTTGTGAATTTTTATCAAAATCAAGTGTTGATCACTGTCCTGATTTGGCTTCTTAGTGTTTTTTCAGACAGTGTAAAACAGACTAAACCTCGTATAATTTAAATGATTAAAACAATTAGACTAACTGTTATTATTTCCAAAGCACAATGCGTCTCAGTTTCCTTTATATAGTGTTTTTTCACCATATAAATACATACAAGGATGCACATAAGCACCCACATACAAACCTGGAACATTCAAGAGTCCAAACAAACACGTCTAAATTTCATCAGTACCGTAATTAATTAAAAATGTAATCATTGTGCCTCCCCTCCCTCTCCATACTCCCCCCATGAAAATTGAAATAGGTTTAATAGATGGATGCGCAGGGACTGCTCATTAGCACTGACTCCTCCTGTAATTATCAGAGCCATTTGTGAAATTCATAATGGACTTGTGGCAACTGTGAACTAGGGCCTAAATAGGCCAGACTGCGTGGTCCAGTTCCCCACAGCAGGACTCTCCCATGAGAGCTCTCAGTGGGTTCACACAATAGCAATGTTTATGTTGTTTTTGGTCTTGTTAATGATGCATGTGGGCATTTCTGTTTACTATGGAGAGACAGCAGATAAAATAGTATTTATCAAAACACAGAGGAACTTGGAAAGAGAGGCAGTGGTATAATTGGAAAACTAATCTACTGTGTTTACTCTCAGCTCAAATTTGTTCCCTTTTTATTTATCTTTTTCACCCTGGCTTCTCTTGACTTCCACTCTAAACCACATATTGTGTTACGCTTATATTTAATGGAATTATATTTCCTCAACTGGCTCCCAGCTCCCTCCTCTCTGGTCTACTTGTTTAAAATGGCACAATAAATTTGAAAACTTCATATTTAATCGTTTTTTTTTCTCTGTTGAGGTAATGCTGGCTCTCTCTCTACCAGCTGCCAGCTCAGACTGGGAACACACACTGCTTTTTAAAATGTTTTATTTTCTTGCTGTCACACTTGATGAGTTTATGACATTATATATGGAATAACAGACTACTGGATAAAAGGCCTCTTGAACGGCACGAGGCATGGATTGATAGGTTGTCTGAGTGTGCTGGTTTTCCACTGAGTGTCAGTAATTACAGAGAAGTTTAATGCAGTGTTAAAATAGCCTGTTTTTTTTTTAATTCAGTGTCCTTTTATTAGTGCAACTCAGGTTCTTGTCTCTGTGTATTACATGACGAAACAAATATCAAAAACTGTCACACATGTGTAGCTGATTAAGTATTTATGCAGGGAACTTGAAACATGAATTCCACATTAATAAATCAACTCAAATGACAGCATTTACCAGCCTCTGGCAGTCCTACCTATCCTCTTTCTTTCTACCTTTTCTCAGGATGATCTCCTATCAGGAGTTTGTAGCGGTCGAGTCGGTGCTGTGCGCTCCACACCCCCTCTTCATGGTTGCCTTCCTGCTGATGACCACCTTTGGTAAGTAACTCTGCCTTTGATTTATGGGTTATGATGGAATAACACTGTTGTCGGGTGTGCAAAGAGATCCATTAGCATGTATGTGCAGAAATGATCACTTATGTTACTTCAAAAAAATTGTTGCTTTTATTTGTTAAATTGGTATTTATGGTATTTATGATATATTGTCCCCCGTGTCAGCGTAGGTTCTCTCCGGGTACTCCGGCTTCCTCCCACCATCCAAAAACATGCATGGGGATTAGGTTAATTGGCTAATTTAAATTGACCATAGGTGTGAATGTGAGTGTGACTGGTAGTCTGTTTCTATGTGCCCTGCGATGAGGTGGCGACTTATCCAGGGTGTACCCTGCCTTTCACCCTAAGACAGCTGGGATAGGCTCCAGCCCCCCCACGACCCTATGAGGATAAGCGGTAGATAATGGATGGATGGATGATATATTGTCCTCCATACTTCTGGGAACATTGTTTCACTGTAGACCTTTTACTTTTTGCTTTATTTAATCTTTCTTCAGAAATCAAGAGAACTCTGTCACACTTCACTTCTTGGTGAATAATCAGGGAAACCAAGTGGCAGATATAATGCATATTGTTACTTTATTTTTTTAAAGATGAATGACTCCATTTAACAAATACTTCTCCTGATATAGCACTGAACGCCTTGTTTATTTATATGAGGGTTTGACCTCCGCTCACTTATTCTGTTGTGGTTGCATCAGCAAACAAAAATACCGTACATACTGTATCCTCTCTGTAAAGAAGATGAGGTTAGGTTTGGAGGTGGAGAGGGCTGGTGGCAACTAAAGGATGGAGATGTAGATGGAGGAGGGGGTGGGTGGCTCTCTGTCAATGATTGACACCATTACTCTGATGCCTGGTAGCTCCGAGGTGAAAAGGGAAGACATTTGTACCCGTTGTTTATTTCACATTTGCCTAATTGATTTAAACAAGTCTAATGCCAGGCTGCTGTAGGTGTGCACATTAAGCTTGATTTGAAATGCGGCGCACACATCCCCCTCGCAAACAGGGAAGAGTAAGTGAATTTCATTTTAATTGTTGCTGTCGACAGGGTGCAAGATCATTGCAGGTGATTATATATGCACATATGTAAATTTTCATATTTAAAAGGATCAATTGGAGTGACGTTGTCGTGGTGGTAATTAAAAGGTCTGCTGTTTTTCTGCATCTCCCAAAGGTTAATGAATATCCCAATGCCTGGGAGTTATGAGACTAGTGTACAAGTGGAAAATTGCATGAAAAACATACCACACATCATGTCATGCACAAACACCGCACCGGGCTACATTTCACCAAAAGCAAATAACTTGTGACTGAGATTATAGCGTTGTCAGAGCTGCTTTATTGTGATGTATCACAGAATTATCCCTTTTCCTCACCAAGGCACAAAATCTAGAACTCTCTTCTTTATTACCCATTAAAATAAGTTAACTTTACATTAAAGGCCCCTTTGTTTTCCTGTTTTCTGTACTCTGATTTCTTTTTATTTCATTTTTTTCTATAAAGACATTTGTATTTGATAATAACCAGAATAATTTCTGTTAAGTACAGGCAGCACAGTGCTCTGAATTCTTCACACTCAAGGAAAAAAAAATAATACATGTGTGTCGAGTTCATAAAAATTTGCAATGTAACATGGCACTTGAAATGCAGTTGTGTGAAAGAAAAGGGAAAAAAAAACTAAAGAGGACTGAGTGTTGACAGGTCTATAAAAGCTGATAATATAAACGGCAGGCTGTGGAGCGGCTTCTCCTTTAAAGAGTTAAAGGCTGTATATTTATTGCCTCATTACTGTGTGAAACAACAATGCACAAGCTGTCTTCCTTCAGAAAGTACGGCTGAGCTGAAGTAAATATCACCTCTCTCCTTCCCTCTTTTTTCCTCCCTGTCTGTCTTTATAAAAAAAAAAATAGTTTCTTTCCTCCTTTCCTTTCTGCACTCGTTCAGCGTGGCTTGTTTGGTAATAAGAAACAGGTCGCTCTATTGGTTTGTTTTTGTTTCTTTAGTAAGGCTGTAATTTAGGACTCATGTTCAGTGTCTCTCCACTCCGCTGGCTGCAGAGGCTTAGAGGGTTCAGGCAGAGGAACACAAGTGAGAAGAAAAGGCTTTCCTCCTGAATACAGAGCCTGCACAGCTCAAACAAGTCCTGCCATGTGTCATTCAAGACTGATTTAGACTTTAGGAACTTAAGTCTCAATCAGAACAGAATTGTGTTCTGGAGATTGACGTTGACATTTTGTCACAAACAGTCGCAGGCATTTTTTTTTCTTCCTAAATCAAATAATTACTAATGTTAACCACAAGATAGGAAACACATGCTGCTTGTTCAGATCTGACTCAGATTTTAGGTCTTCGTTAGAGCGAGCTAAAAGAGGAAGAAATATTTGATAATTGTTTGTTATGAAAACACGAACATGCAGAAATGGGAATAAGAGGATTTTATAGGAGGTGCAGGCGATTAGCCTTAAAACAGGGGTGTAATCTGGAAAACCTAAACAGAAACATAACTCTTATTATGGTTGCATTGCTTGTTATTTTTTTATTTCAATTGTCTATTTTGTACATACATCAACACAGGAAATCAGTGGTAAAAAAGTACATTTAAGTGTTACTTTGACTAGCTACAACACATTAATGCCTAAATAAAAACAATCCCATAATCTATAATAACAAACACATGGGCTGTTTCTTTCACAAACAGCTTTACTTTTGATACTTAAAAGTCCATTTTGCTTTTACTTGAGTATTTCTTCATGCAAGTGAAAGATCTAAATACTTCTTCCTCTAATTCTGGCACACAGCCGTGCAGAGTTGTTGCATGTTGTTATTAAGCTGTCAAATACATCTTTTCATCACTCTGTCGTTTTATTAAAGCAGCGTCTCGTCTCTTTTTGTCTCCTCCGCAGAGGATGTGAAGCAGGTCTTCAGCCAGACCACCATCCATAAGCACATCCCCTTTAACTGGGACTGTGAGTTCATACAGCTGCACTTTGGCTCACAGAGGAACAAGCAGCTCAGCTATGGAGAGTTCACCCAGTTTCTCCTGGTAGGTTTCATGTTGATCACCTGCTCTCCATGACGTAAAATCACAGTCTTTGTCCCAACTCTGCCTGACGTCCATTTCTAGTCAATGTTCGCCAGGCTGGTCAAACAATCCCGTCATCTACCTGTGTTAGATAGCTTGGTCGGACCGACGTATGTGAATGCAGACACACACACACAGGTTTTCCCGATCCCTCTCAAACACAGCCCACCATATTGACTAGATTAGTCATTAATGAAACACTGAGCTTATATTTTTGTGGATATTTTTTGGCATTACTCTACCCTACCTTCTCTGAGGCAGGTAAAGACACATTTCTAACTCCATAAATAGTATAGCTGGAATATTCCTAGTGTGTTTGTGGTGTGTGAGCCATTTTCCAATATGATGTCTAGACTTAAATCAGGCTGAAGCAGGGAGAGGTGGTGGTGGGGGTAGGAGAGAGCGCCTCAGCTGTGCCAAGTTTGCATCCACACTCACCATGTATCTGAATGAGCTTTTTATATTACACTTAACTTAGACCAGATGGCTTACACACAGTGCACCATGGATATTGAGACATTGTTATATGTGCGTGTGCCCTTGTGTGTGAGAACATACAGTAAGCTTGTCTGTACATATGTGTGTTTATCTTATCTGCTTTACCGTATGTGTGAGCAGTAACAAGCTTTGCGTTTCTGTTATATCGGTGTTTGTGTGCTTTTTGTGTGTGTGTGTGTGTGTGTGTGTGCGTGTGTGTGTGTGTGTGTGTGTGTGTGTGCATGCTGTGGCCAGCAGACGCTGTACTTTGCGTTGACAGTGTGCCCAGTCCTCTCCCAGTCAGTCACTCAGTGGTTTCCAGCTCCTCACAGCAGACAGTCGCTCTCATTGCTCCATATGAAATGCACATTTCCTGCTTATGCTCGCTGTATTTGATCATTTGGCATAACTTTTGATTCATGCCTTAATAAATGGCAGAAGAAAGTGAATTTCATGTCGCTGTAGGGATATTCCACAGAGAATTGATTTAAAGTCTTAGAAATATCATCTTCATCTTTTATCATTGCTCCACTAATAATAACATGATAAATATTTTATCTTGACAAACCTAGGGTTCTATTAAAGTGTGTCACATAAGACACATTATATCCCTGTGATGGCTTATTACTTACTGCAATTACAGTACTTAGGTACAAGTAAAATGGAGATATTGGCAGTTCACTCTTACAGTGTGTTATCAGTCAGTGATTGATGACAGGGCAATTAGGAAAGGTACAACAACATTTCCTGAACTAGAATTCAAACATGTGTAATTACTGCATACTTTGTGATTGCACCTCTACCCAACGCTGTTGTGATACGTTTTTCCTAAGTATTTATAAATGTCAGCTGAAAAAAAAAAAAACATTTGTGCAGCTTTGAAAGTTGACACAGTTATGAAAACCATCACCATCTTACACACACTCCATATTCTGAATATTTTTCAGTTATTTTTATAATTCCCTACCACCCAACTTTCCCCCTGAAGAATGTTCCCATCCTTTATTTCCTCCCCTTCCTGCCATACATGCATGTGTTTATTGTTTTTTTTCTGCCATTGTAACCACGCCACTGCCAGATGCTCACAAGATGGGATTATCGAGGAAAACGTTTGCGCCGCATATTTCTCACAAGGGCTCTCTCTGGCCAATTACTGTCTTGATGGAAGCCAGAGATTCTCACCAATTACATGCATTTTTCCCGTCTCACGCGTGGACGCCGGCCAAGGCTTAGCTCGCACTGTCGGCGTGGTGTTGTCTCTGGCAATGGCATTACCGATGTCCAGAGAAGTGGCACAAACTAGTAGTCCATTTTATGAATACTGGCAAGCAAATGGCTTGAATTACATGGAGGGGACACCACATGTCCCACTTCTTTCCTAAGCACTCAGAAAAAAAAGTGAATTGTTGGCATTGCTCAGATTTTAAAAGTCCCAATTATATGTTTGACTCTGCTAAGAATCATTGGGCAGCCCTGAACATCACTATAGAGGGCTCTCTGGCACATGTAAATGGACAGTTTTTGTGTAGCTTTAGCCCTGTGCTGATGATAAGCAGAGATTGGAAACGATAGATACATTCCTGATGCACTCATATCTATTGATTAAGTTTTGATGAGGGGACGAATCACAGTGTTTTTATTCTCATCCAGGGACAATTAAAGTGACTCCAAATGCCTCGGAGGTCTGTTGTTGGCTGTCTTAAGCCGCCAGCTTAATGTCTCCTGCCCTCCTCACTCCTCTCCCAAATAAAAACCATGTCCCTGAAACACACATACAGTTGCAACAAGTTAAGGTTTTAAGAGGCTGAGACTATAAACTGCTCCATCCGCCTGGACCACATTTGTTTTGTTGCTCTGTGTGGTTGGTGTGTGGCTTTCGACTTGTCCAGAGAAACAGGATCTAATTTTTCCCCCCGCCATTTACAGATGGACACAAATACAGAGATAAATATATTTATATTTTACATATGGACACAGTAATGCATGAAAAACATTATCTTCTTCACTTTCCTTTTTTTTGTTTTGACTTTAGATATTCAGCTCTCCTCCCTCCTTTCCTCTTCTCAGTTTATCCACACCAAAGTATTTTGACCTACTCACAACTGACCGGAGAAATGAGTCACGACACTCAGGATGCTGAAACCAAAATATCTCACCTTATTTACCTGGGGAATGTTTACATGTGTCAATCTCTCTTCGTTTCCTTGCCTTCCACTCACTTATAGGCTTTCCGGAGCCCCTGCTGTGCTCATAGGTGATACTGACACATGGCTGCTGCATTTGCTGTTTTTGCAAATCTGGCTCTTTTGTTGCAATGTCTATTCTTACTCCCCTCCGGTCTCCACTCAGCTTTGTGTAAATGTCACTCCTTCCCAGTCGTTTCCCTTGAGTTCGATCAGTTATGCTGTCAGTTAAATATCACTCATATTCAGCACAACAATAAGTCATAGCCTCATAGGTTTTTGTGTTCTAGTTATACCACTTTGTATCCATTATAACAATAACATACAAATCAATCAGTTTAATAGTGCTGTGCATGTTCAGGATTTAATCAGCAGTTTTTGTCCGACGTGGCTTAAAAAATTTCATACTGAATTATTAACTTGCTTGTTGTATTTAAACTACAAGGCAACACTTACTTTAGAAAATGTCGTAATATATAATTGTGTATATATATATATATATATATATATATATATATATATATATATATATATATGTGTGTGTGTGTATATATATATATATGTATACATAAATAAATATAAATACATATATAAAATAATAAAAAAAAACAATTACTAAATGTGTTATGTGTTCCAAAGGATATATTCTATTTCTTTGTTTGAGACATTTATGAGATTATGTGTGTAGTAAATTAATATATAAGTTGAATGCTGCATTTTTAGCAGCTGCATGGTTTTCATTATCAGTTAATCCACTTAAGCTTTTGATCTAGAAAATACCAAACGATTAATAAAAATAATGATGAGAAGCTGAAAACGGGCTTTTGTAATTTTTTTTGTTTATCAATTAATTGTTTCAGCTTTACATATTTGTGGGGAACTGCAAAAGAGAAATAAAACCTCTTACATGGATGTTTTAATCAAGAAAACGCATCGGTATGTATTTAAGAGTAAGTAAGCATGAGTTGGTCGTTTAGTTTGTTGCTGTTGTGAAACCTCATGAATAAGAATAGAAGTATGAGAACTGTTTTTTTGTGCCTCATTGACTTTTTTGACCTAAAAGTCATGATACACTGAGTCAACAGCCAAAGCAGCTAGTTTGAGCTCAAACTTGTGGCTGTTTTTCACAATTCCTTATATTATTTATTGTTCTGATATCCCTGTCTTTTACTCTAACCCAGTTTTTTGTTGTGAGATAGCAGAAGCATCAGTGGCATCGGTTTGTTTACAGCCTCTCTCTGTAGACTTGTGGTTGCAGGTACCGATAATGGCTGCTAATTTCAAAGGCCTTGTGGGAAGGGTGAAGCCTGCTGTTGTCCCTGTGGACCTTTGTGTGCAAGAAGGGAGACAAAGTGAGCAGTTGGATGATTAGCCGTCTTGCCTGTGTGTGCACGTCTGAGTGTGTATGTTTGTATGTTTCTCCCTCAAGTGGGTTTAATGGGGATTTGGGGAGGGTGTGAAAAGCACAAGCGAAACCTCACAGTAGGCAAGCCGCTGTTGGAAGAGGAGGCGAGCATGAAGCCCGGCCAAACGCTGGCTCCCCTGTAACTGAGAGGGGGAGACGGCGCCAGGGGGCCCATCAAAGCAAACGCTGTGTTTTTATGCATACGTGTTTATTTGAGTGAGTTTATGTGGATTTTAATTTATGAAGGCAACTTAAAGAGGTGTATGACCCACATATGTGTCCAATAATGCACGCTCAGTGTATGATCTAACACCTAAACTTCCCATCACTGCTTTCGCCAGGAGATGCAGCTGGAACATGCGCGGCAGGCTTTCATCCAGCGAGACCAAGCCCACAGCGGCTCCATCTCAGCCCTGGACTTCAGGGACATTTTGGTCACCATCCGGCCGCACATGCTCACATCCTTCGTGGAGGAATGCCTCGTGGCGGTGGGTTTTTGTCTGGCCCTGCGGCCATTCCTCCCTTCCTTTTGTTTTGCTGTCGGCCACAAGAGCCAAAGTCAGGCTGGTTAAAAATAGTGGGATCGGTCGCTGCTGAGCACCTGGAAGTTCTGATGCTCTGTCTTTATAAGTTCAGAAAACATTGTACACATTGATTGTCCTTTATTCAGCAGCACATAAGCAAGCCTGTTTTCTACCATCTCGCCGCCTCTTTCTTGTCTTTTCTCTTCTCTGTTTGTTTCATTCTCTCACAACCAACAACCAAACACTGTCCATCCCTCATTTATTCCTCTTCCTCTTTACCTTTTCTGTCACCTCTCATCCATCCTCTCTTTTTTTAACCATTTTTTGCTCCCTCTCTCTAAACCACCCCTCTTTCTCTCCCTCCCTCCCTCCCCCACGTCTCTGTCTCTCTCCCAACATGTCATTAAGTCTATCCTCTCTGGCAGTGTCAAAGCCAAGCAGGCCAGCTGAATGGGAAGATTGAGACAGAGATAGAGGCTAGACTGAAGCTTTACAGTCCGTCATCTTTGCCTGTGTGTTTGTGCACGAGCAGCCGTGCGTGTGAACTCTATTTGTTTTGAACTGTATGTCTTTTTTTTGGTTGTATCTTGTCTTTATAGTTGTTGGTGTTTCTGTTGCACGTGTGAGAGTCTTGCGCCCATTTCATAAACACCTTGTAGACTCTGTCATTTTCTCCGCTGTGTTTACCTCACCGACCAGACATCTTGGTGTGCTGTTAGTAAACACACACACACACACACACACACACACACACACACACACACATCGAAACCCTCATAAACAATGCAGACACATTAAAGACGGTATTATGGCAGAACACAAACAGTGAAACGGCAACCTTTAATTCACTCACCAAACATGGCAAATGATCAACGCCACACTCTCTTCACCCAAACATTATTCTCCTCTCCCCCTCATTTGAAAGCCTCTGTGTTGGATATCGTGGGAAGATCCATGCCTATAGACTCATGGTTATGAACTGATACAAAAGTGTCTCTCTGTTAGGGCAGTTTCAGCCAAGCCAGAGCTTCCCCTCTTGTTGCAAACACAGAGACCCGCAAGCAACTATCCCGAATATGTCTGTAAAGCAAACAGTGCCATCTAGTGAAAGGAAACTCCACATTTTCTATTGCCTAGAGCTGCAAAGCCTCAAAGCTCATCTGACACTCCGGCCTAAGCTACACAAAACATTTCTAAACAGACAGCAGTTAGAGCTGCTCCTCTCAGCGTTTGAGAGCCTGATTTGAGAAAGATGGGATGCTGGTTCACATTTAAAGAGTTTGTGTGCAGTCTGGAATGTCCTCGAGAGCCCAGTGTCTATTTTTAACCTGTTACCTTTTTTTTATTTTCTCTTCTTTTATCACTTCCTCCACCTCATAAAGAAAGTTAATTAAACTCCCTTAGAGTGTTGTTTTGTGTGTGATGGAAAAAGTTGCGGTCGGAACACGTTTACTTCTCCCTGTGGAGCGACGGTAAAGAGGAACGTTGATGATTAACCACTGGTGTGTGACAAGATTTCCTCTTGACGTGTGATGTTTCTTCTCTCTTACATCTAATGACACCTTGATGCATTCATTCTGTTTAGAGCATTTTGTGTTTCTGTATGTGTGTGACTGCTTGTTAAAATACGTGCCAACATTCTTCAGTCCAGGTTGTGGGTGGCAGCACTTCTCACCAGGTCGGGTTCTCGTACTTCAAGGCCTTCAGCTCCCTTCTGAACAACATGGAGCTGATAAGAAAAATCTACAGCACTTTGGTTGATCACCGCCGACATGTGGAGGTCACCAAAGGTACAGAGGGAAAAAAAATGGCTGCTAAAATGTGATGCATATCTGTATATACAGTATGTAGTCACATCCGGTGATGTTTTCTGAGGACTGACCAGAACCAGGACACACACTCAAAAAAAAACTAGTGATCATGAACTGATGCACAAAGTGATATAACCCAGCACTACAGGCACCATTAAATGTGTTTTCCAGATAATGTATTTACGTCTGCGTGTGCTGAGGGTGGAAACTTGTTTTTGTTTGGTTTTCTTCCTTCCCGGTGGCATTTAAATGGGCATGCTGGATCTGACCCAGCACACGTACTGCATACCCACAATCCCTGATGTCTATTAGACATCCTGGCACTGGTCTGAGGACCACTTTTTTTTGTCCTGGGATGCTTTCGGTAGTGAATGAGATTTTTTGATTATTCATGGAAACAGACAAAAATGAGGAATATGTACTTGTCAGAATCATGTGTTTACTGTGTGTTGTTTCACTCTGTACTTCCATAGGCACGCTACACAGTTAAAACCGTTTTATAGCTTTCTTAACACTGCCATATAAATTGCTGTAGAGCAAAGACGCAAAGCTACAAGGTGATGGAGATGAGGTATTATTATCTATTGATCCAATTTTCTCTACTTCTCTCTGTCTCCCATGGTTACTTTCTTTAAATCCTTATCTCTCTTACTTGTTCGCCCCACTTGCTATCTCTCATTCCTTTCCTGAGTCCTTGGCAGGAAGCCCTGTTAGCGTTTTCTGTCCCCCTACCTTTCTCTGTCTTACTTTCTGACTCCATCTCTCCTGCTCTGGTTGTCCGTTCTGACCTCTCTCCACATGGCCCAGGGCCGCTAGTGTAGCCTAATGATGCTATCTGAAGCCTTATCAGGGGTGTGGACCATAGCCGACCCAGACCCAAAGAACATATGCTCCCCAGGCTGTTCCCACCATGGGTACACCAAGGCTGGGCTTGGCTCGACCCGCAGTGGCCGTAGCCAGCCAGACCTCCACAGCCACCACCCATCCACCCTCCACTCCCTGAGTCATTAAGACCTCCTCTGGGACTGCAAGTGCTCGGCTCCATGTACCGCTGGCTGGCCGACAAACACACACTGTGTATGTTGTAGCGCACCATTTCAGCGTTAGGACGCATTAACTCGGCCAAGCATGCGCACATGCATAATAATCCTGATTGATTCCGTATGTGGAACAAGGCCACTGTTTTGCCTTGGGGACGCCATTACAGTGCTTAACACCTACACAACAGCGTGTGTGAGCGTTTGTGTGCATATGTGCACAGGAGACGTTTACAGGACACACCTTTTATTGAGCCAGCAGTGGTTACCATGGTGCAAATCATAACTGTATCTTTGCAAACAGTCACAGTTCACACTTAAAATCAGGAGTGTGCTGATAGATAAATATATGTCAGCACAGAGCACTGTAAATGCATCTTTAGCAGAGCTGAGGATCCTTCTAAAGGTCAGCTGACATCAATACAAAGATCGGGCAAAAATTGCCACCATGTCACAATCTCAGTTTTTTTTAGAGATATTGCCATATTGAGGATGTGACTCAGATATTTTTAGTTCAGAATGAATGTCTCAGTAAATATTGGATAGATTGCTATGAACCTTTCTTTACAGACTTTCAATGTCCCCTGAGAATGAGACCTTGGTGTTCCTCAAATTTTGTGTCCAGTACCATCATGAGTTTTTCAACAACTATTGACAAGATTGCTCTGAACTCTAGTGAGAGGTTGATTAGTGTTTTGATTTTCTATAAAACATTTTATTGTTTTTCCCTGTTAAGGTTATACTTGTATCTGTATTCCTAAGTTTTCAACCTATTTATAATGCACTTTGTACTTGTTGTAATGTTGTACACTTAAATATTAATATTAGATTACTCAATTAAGCACTCATTGGCAACAAAGCACCAATTATCTTAATGTATGGC
Organism: Synanceia verrucosa; assembly: GCA_029721515.1. Lineage (NCBI taxonomy): Eukaryota > Metazoa > Chordata > Actinopteri > Perciformes > Synanceiidae > Synanceia > Synanceia verrucosa. The sequence continues at coordinate 6,975,868 of CM056567.1, read as the reverse complement.
ACTTTAAATAGTTTTAAACTCTGTGATATAAAGCTTTTTAAAGGGATAGTAGTTTGAAGTAGGGTTGTATGAGATGGTGTATTACTACAGTAGATGGTGATCAGTATTGACACAGGAGCAAAGTAATAGAGTGCTGTGGGCGGGGGAAACTAGCAACACACATTTTCGCCACTAAAAAGAGTTTCCCTTAAAAAGAAACATATCTGTTTAAGTGTAGGTTTAAGATTTTAGAAGATCTTCAGGGCTTAATCTTGCTGTCAGTCCTTTCCGAAAGGGAACTGAATCAGTGCTTCAAATCCACAGTATGGATAAGTTTCACTGTCTGAAAATAGTCTTAACTAACTGCTGACTGTCCAAACTGGGTGTGCACTGACCTTCATCCACTGTTACACTGACTATGGATAAGTATCTCATACAACCAAACACTTCACATCACAGCTATTTACATCCTATTTCTTTTTCCTCATCCTCAGTCAATTTGAAAATTGTACAGGCAGAGTGGATGCATGTTTGCTGACTAGTGCACATGTTTAACTATAGCCTGCATGTATCCTATCAAGGAACTGTGTGTCGAAAGTGCCGTTAAGTGGGATTCTGCTTAGCATTTTAATACTCTGTAGGCTGGACCGCTTCACTGAGAAGCAGGTTATCATAAAATGTGTATAGAGGTCAGTCAGGTGTGTGTATGTGTGTGTGTATTTGTGACTACAGACTACAGGTAGACAGGTTATCAACATTGTGATCTGAAATCTCCCTAGACAGAACTCTGTCTATGTCTCAGTGTGTGTGAGGGAGATTATTCCTATGTAATATGCTCTTTCACATGCTTGTGAGTATTACCTGCATGTACCCATGGATATGTGTGTGTCTGTGTGTGTCTGTGTGTGAGAGAGAGAGAGAGAGAGAGGGAAAGAGAGCATGCCTCAGGGGTAAGCTGAGCCTTGACGGGGTGAATGGCTCCAGTGTAGGACGACTTTGTCACAGGCCCAGCCTGCTGCTCTTTGAATAAAGCAGGTCAAACAATGCTGACTCCTCCACTGTAAGCCAGCCTACAGTCAACCTGTTCTTTCTTCCTCCAACAATAGACCACGTCTTAAGTTACAGCATACTAAAACTGCCTCAGAAGAACTCTTGAAGTCCATAGCTATTATATTTTATGAATTCTAAAACCACTTCTCACTTGGAACCAATCATAGGAGATAACTGGTGTGAGTGACAGAACTCACTATCAAAAAATCACTATAAAATAGCTCATTGTTGAATTGGCCATTTTTCTGTAAAACAAAAAAAAAAAAAAAAAAAATCCCTTCCATCAATAGGAAGTGTCAAAAGACATGAAATCAGTGACTGCTCTGAACTGCCATGTAAAGGAACATGTTTCCTTTTAGACTTATTACACATCATAATAGCAGTAAACGTGTCATATTTTCTTGGTGTATTATATCTATGGTCATCACTGAGTCTATAAGTAGCATCATGAACAATTTAATGGAAATATGATCATTATAATAGATGTCAGTCAAAGGAAACTTCAGGTGATTCAATCTGCTCAGCATATTTCCTTATATGACTAATTCTGCACAGTCAAACGTCTCAGTGAGAGTCTGTTCCCTGTCACCTCCTCTGTTTGTAATCTCAATTGTATATCTCTTTGGTGATAATGTAGTTTTATTAGCTCCATCAGGGCATGGCATGGCATGCTCTGGAGCAAAATAAACCCAATTGTTGCCTTGAGTTGAGCAGTTAAATGTCAGCGTATTTATAATTGAGCATGAGATGGACTGTAGGAGCTAAATTATTTGTTTCGTGAAAATTGTTTCTTTTTTGTCGCAGTAAAAGTTGATTTCTTGCATTAATTAATATTAGGATAATTGGTCGTGGTGATCTGTCTGACTTTTCATCAGATAGAGAGGCACCACACAGTTTTTTGATTTGTCCCAACAAAGATTTTCCTGGAGGCTTGATGCCATTTTTTGTTTATTTTTATACAGTCTTTTGGGGCTGTTGTATGTGATTATTTTCAGTTTTCTTCTAGAATAAATATGCTATTTTTTTATACAATTCCCATCATCTTTTTTTGTCAAATAAGACCAGATTGTTGTCCCGTCCACAGTCTTGTTGACATTGTTGTACCCTTGTACTCTCATGGTGACGTGGGACCTGAGGCTCTCTTGTTACCTATCAGTCCTCGTGTACCAGTGATCAAGAGGTTTGAGTTGGTATCTGAGAGCTCAGACATTCAGGAGGAGCTCAGAGATTGCAGCTCTTTTGTGTTTGGTTGTTCAAGGATCTGATCATGATGCTTCCTGTGTGACATGCTGTGGAGGTCCCCAGACCCAGAACACACTGGAGGAATTATATATATCCCATCTGGCCTGGGGATCCCTCAGGTCATTCTTTGGGGCTTTGTGACTGTGTGTTTTATGAAATGTTGGTTTCAAACTGAAGGTATGGCGCTCTTCATTATACATTCAACTACCTCTTTAACTAAATATCCATTTTTTTCTTGTAGAGGAGCTCATTGTAGCAGCTCAGAGGTTTGGACAGGTGACACCCATGGAGGTCGACATCCTCTTTAAGCTGGCTGACCTGTCAGAGCCCCGCGGGTAAGACAGACACAAACCCACATACAGAAACAAGCACACACCGACTTTGTGTATTTAATAACCCAGGTTTTACAGTGTTTTGGGTATTACTTAATATTTAATCTAGTGGGTGGATGATACGATCTCTGAGGAAATTATCATTACTAATGTGGATATGATGGCCAAGCAGGTGTAGGTATTAATTCTGATAAATTGAGATGTGTGGTAGCTATGATAGATGAAAAGCATATCACAACTAAATTCATACTTAAGTCATTTAATTTATTCCTCGGTCAGGGAGTTGTTGAGGGTAAGTCGATCCCACACTTGCAGTCCAGAGTGCACCTTTAGCCCCAGGGTCCATACCTGAGAGAGACGAGCGTTTTCTTCCTTCTCAAACTGCTCTGCAGAGGATCAAAAGAGTCAGACATGACTGCGTCAGTGCCAGGGAATCCTCTTTCAGTTCAAAACCAATCCAAACTCCCATTTATCTTAAAAAAAAAAAGATCAATTCCAGCCTCTATGATCCGTGGCATACAACAACTGTATGCGTTTCACATTCCCCCACTTCCTTTGCGTCTGCCTCGCGGCCCAACCAGTGCACTCATAATTCCTAACCCTGGCCTGAGACACCACCTGATTATTATTTCTGGGCAATGGGATACTTTAATAGCTCTCTCCACTCCCCTTGATTGGAGATGCGAGAGATAATAGCCTCAATATTCAGAGGAGAGGTGTGGGGGGGGATTTGGCGTTCCCCGTTCCCTCAGCCTGGGAAATCTGGGACTGCCATAGAGATGCAATGGAAAGACTCAGAAAAGTAGTTTTTCATCCAAAGGTTAAATATCTTTGTTATACTTGGAAGAAGGGATAAAGGAGTGGGAGTTGTCATTTCGTGTAGATCAGCTGTCTTACTCAATCATGCCAAGTGCAAGCCTGGATTTTTGAGTGCCACAATATTTTCACATGAAACGATGGTAAAGTAGCCGTAAACTATGGGTAACTTCAGACTGACAGATCGTGCTTCCAAAGGTCACAGACTTGGTGATGCATTGATGAAATATTATATTCCTCGAGAAGTTTGTACAGCAGTTGAAGGTTACTTGAAACCTCTCACTCTCTCCACTCCCTCTCCTCATCAGACGTGTTGGTTTAGTGGACATTGAGCAGATCGCGCCGCTCGAGGAAGGCGCCCTTCCCTACAACTTGGCTGAGGTCCAGAGACAGGTACAGAATATGAAGACTTGTTGATGTGTTTGGTTTCCTCTTCCTCACTTGCAGCTCATTTTTCATCTCAGTACATTCTCTAGGGCTAGATGTCACCATGCAGAGGAAGATTCATAATCTAGATAAATGATATCTCCTGTTCACGAGTAATTAATTCTCCACTGATTTGTGAATTTGGCTTGTATTTTCCAATTCATTCACTGAGACATTATTTTAGATTAACATGTAAGTGAAAGAAGAAAATAAATATAGAAGACAGATCCAAACAAGTTTTGTCAGTTATAAAGTGGAAAAGTTTGCCCCTAAAACCTGCCAGGGTTCGTCAGACCTGCTCATTTTCAAAAGTTCATACCAAGGTTCAGACCAAGTTGTGTCCAAGTAACTTCCCATCACAGACTTAAACTTGAAGAGACTTTGTTGAGAGAAAACACCACTAGACCTCTCCCTGACATGCGGTTGGTGCCTTAAAAAAGCATTCAGGCAAAACTCACATATCCAAGGAAATACAGACAAGTAGAGCCATCCTCAAGGCCTGATGGACCTCAAACATGCTTCACATTGCAAATGATGGATGTGAAGAGACTTTGCAGCAGCTAACAAGAGTAGTTTGTAATGAAGAAGAGGAAGAAGGACGTATGGACAGCCAGACAGATGAGCAGAGGACTGTTTTCCTTCTTGGGCTGTTTGGTCAGAGCTGTGTTGCCTGGTGGGTTCCAGCACTACAGTGAAGGCTTGGCCAGGCCATACTGGAGCAGACGGGGGCCAAAGGGGAGAAAGCAAAGGGGCCCAGCACAACACAGACGCCAGTCCCACCACAATGAGCCACTTTAGGCCCTTGTGGTTTGGCCTCAGGGGCTGGCCGCCAGCTAGCTAGAGCTCTCTCCTCCTCTCTTTTGCTCTCCATTTCCTTTTTTGATCTACTTCTCTCTCCCTCGCTCTTATTTCTCATCTTATTTTTTCTCGTTATATCCTGTTAACGTATTCCCTCTTTCTCCCCCAAACATCTTGACAGTAGTGTTTGAGTAGGATGGTAGAAGTGGAGTAGAAACCCTCTGGGGATAATCTGTGGAGGGGGGTGGGAGTTTACTCTGACAGGTGGACCTGTTCTAGACTCCCATCCCCCTCACACACCACATACACACTTACAACACCGCCCGCTCCCCAGGGTCAAGAGGCCACGGCTGGGCAGACCAGACAAGGCAACAGGTACCTCAGGTGGAGGGGGAGTGTGGCTAATGTTACTGTGTGGCTAATCCTGCGTTCACACCAGATCCGGTGGTGCAGCGAAACATCCGCCCATGCGGTGGCCACAGAGGATGTCAAAAAAGTAGAATCAACTTTTGGAGACACCAACCCAACGTCATGTGGCGATGCAGTGGCCAATCAGGTAACCTGAAATTCAGAATTGTACAACCCAGCCATGAGGGCTCAAAAGACATTAACCATTGTGCATTATAGACCATTAAAATGACCCTCCGACACCATGAAACGCTGCTCTGCCTGATCTGGTGTGAAGGCAGTGTAATGCTGGCTACTTTGATCATCATGATAATGATCAAAGATTGTACTAAGATGACTCCAGTTTTATCAAATGACCCATTAGTTTAGACCAGATTAGTTAGACATGAGCAATAAAAAAATGTAAAAGATGATCAAACTTTCAGTCAAATTATATGAGCAACTTTGCATAAATGCTTAGTTCAGGTAAACACGTAGACTTCAGAGTTTCATTAATGGCATCTTCTGCTTTCACGTTTGATAATTAATTCATAATAATTATTGATTTGACTTTTTTTATCAAGTGAAAATGCCTTTTTGTTTCTATATCACTCAAAACTGAGAAGCACTGTCAATCAATTAATTAAAACTCAATTGGTGAAGAAAATAATCATTCATTGTAGTTCAGATTATTTCAGTTAACCTGATATTATATTGCAGATATTTCATAATGAAATACTAGATATCTTGATTGCATATCAAGAACATTTTTGTGTTTTATGACTGTTTATTTGCACACAATCTCACCAATTACAAATATTTATTTACTCTTATATTATAGCTTCCCACTCTCTTTCTCACGTGGCTTTATTAATTGACCATTGTGCTGTATGCCAGGTTCCATTATGAAATCGGGACTTGCCATCAAACACTATACAGCAGATGTGACAAATGATTGATTTAAAAGCCTGTAATTTAGCTCGCAGGGTGCTGGAATGAGAAGTGTGGAACGCGGCATTTTATGACAAACAATACTGAAGTGTGTGTGGATTGGTAGAGAGAAATCTGTGCCGTGTCTCACTGCTTTCCTTGTAACCTAATGTCTCTTCATTGTCTCTTTCCCACTGTGTGAGCAGCAGTTAGGCGCTGACGTCTCCCGCCCCGTCCTCATCCAGGCGGCAGAGTCGGCCTACAGGTTCGCCCTTGGCTCAGTGGCAGGGGGTAAGAGTCACGCCCCATTGGCTCCCTGCATACCTTCACCAACCTCCCACCCACCTACCTGCTAACGTCTACCTGCCCCCCCACCCTTTGCTGCCCTCATAAGAAAAGGGTGAGAGAGAGAGAAAGAGAGAGGACAATAGCCCCTCTATTGCTTTAGAGGCTGCTCCACTGCTTAAAGAGAGGTGCTCCTTCTCTTTATTTCTGTCTCTCTTTCCGTCTCTCTCCTGCTCTTTACCATCCCTCTACCTCACTCTGTCCTGCCTCTCCTCTCTTCATGCCATGCGAAATCCCTCCTGTGTGGATTCTTTTGTACTTGTGAAGGGTGTTGCCTGGGCCTTGTGTTTGGCTTCGGACTCCCCACTGTTTTGTCCTCCTCCTCCCTTCCTTCATTCCTCCTCCTTCTGTCCCAAGGGAGACAGCTTAATAAGGTGGTATGGGTCTGCCATCCCTTCTTCTCCCTCTGTCTCTCTCTAATTAAGTCTGTCGCCTTGGGTCGGTTCTTTTTGTTTGTGTCCGTCTGACAGGACGAAGACACTGGGACTCAAAACATTTCGATATCTTTCATAGCACTACCCCGACAGACTTCCTCTTCCTCCTCTGCCTTTTCCTCTTCATCCTCTTAAAGGTTTAGCTCATCCAAAAACAGATTTTCTCACCTGTCTTCTCTGGTGTTTAGCAAAGCTTTGTAGCACTGTAAAAAAAAAAATTCCAATCATCTCCTACTTCTTTTGATGAGGTATATTTCTAGTCTTTCCAAATTTTCCAAACTCTGTAATGGCACAAACTTGTCATAAATTGTTAGTTTCAATCTGCTGATGAGTGGGTCCATGATCCTGAGTCGTTTCATTCATTTACTCTGAATCTCTAGTTGCACTTCACACAGGTCATTCTCAGTAGAATCTGAAAGTAACTGTCATCAAATATAATATAACCTTTTCCCTTTACTCCTACTCCACCACATCTGTTGCATTTCTTCACTGTTTTTCCTGAGTGCTTCAGGAAGGTGGTGCGCTATGAGGGCGTCTTTGGCCTTTACTGAGGTCAGTTTGTGTAGAATGTGTAATATTATATATCTATATATTAGTTCTTAGCTTGTGTTTGTTATACATTCTCATAAATACATTACCTCCAATGACTGTGTACCATGTTTAACCATAGGTTTAACAGATAATATACTCAAAGTTATTAACTGTAATAAATTGGTCAAAATTGATTCCCAAATTTGTATTTACATGCAGCTTTCAGGAAACACTACTCACAGGCAGTCAAATCCCCAAAACAGACTTTTTTTTTTTTTTTTTTAAAAGGGCTATGAGAGAATAAATGAGTAGCAGGAACAATAAAAGTGAAGAGAAGGAAGAGGAGAAGAAAAGTGCAGGGTGGACCGGAGGGCTGAGCGAGTTCACCGCTCTGTTGACCTGTCTCCTTTGAAGTGATTACCGGCTTGCTGAGGACTTTCAGGCCACATACCTTTAGGACTGTGTCACGATGTGGTGATGTCGCATGTCTGGACTTACACACAGACACACAGGCAGGCGACTGCTCGGTCATTCAGGTACGCACATACCAGGGCACGGCATCCCTAATGACTACCTGCCCTGTCTTCAGTAGCTGGGGTTAGGGTGTCTGTGTCGGTATTGTTGGGGTCGGATTGAAGGAGGATTGAAAAAAGGTCCCCTGGAACCGTGGCGGGGCCTTTTTAAAATCCCATGATTCTGATTGACAGTGCTGGGCTCCCGAGAGGAAACTTGAATGCCTGAATTTCTGTGGGAAACACAAAGGCCATCAAGAGTGGGATGGATTCACAGACGCAGAGACAGACAGGTCTGGCTCCAGGTAGAAGGCCAGACGGATGCCCTGACAGCCAAACCATAGTTATGTGACATAAGGTGAGAGTGCTTTCACCAAAAACCTTGTCTGAAAACCAAAGTTGTATAGCTGCAACAATGAGTTAGTTTAACTATTAAATTATTAATCAGTTTAAAAGATAATAGTAAAAAAATCTCTGATTCCAACTCCATTAATGTTAATCTTTACACACATATATTTGAGTCGTGGACACATTTGAGGACGTCATCTCGCGCTTTATGAAACACTGATCACCAATTTTCTGACATGAGACTAAACACAATAATCAACAATGAAAATAATCATCATTTGTGGCCTTACCATATAGGCTCAATCACTAATGTAGCAAAATGTCACATAACAAAACACCACAAGAGAAGCAGGAGCATCTTCCTATAGATATGGTTTAGCCAAAATAAATTAGATGTATTTCCCTGTGTGCTATCGTGAGTATGCATGATCATCCTGTGTCGAAGAAAGTGTTAAAAAATGTTTTTGGTTTTTTTTTTTTATGACGTCCAGACATCAGTTCCTTTTGCCAAGTTCCAAATTGAGGATATGATTATGTGTGTGTGGCCTCGTTACACACCACCTACTGTAGGTCATTATGTGATATGATCAGTGTGTGTGTGTGTGTGTGTGTGTGTGTGTGTGTGTGTGTGTGTGCCCCTTGCCTTGGGGCTGGGTAGGGGGCCAAGTTTCATTGTGCTCTGTTGTGATTATTTTGTTTATTTTTATCCTGCTCTGGGTTGTAATTGAGGTCTGCGTAAACTTTTGGTTGGTTTGTTTTATACTCTGCCCTTTTTTTTTCCTATTCTGGGAAGCAGTTTCTCTCTTTATCCTCTCTTTACCCCTTCTCCCTCTCTTTCTCGTTGCTACTCTGATGTCCCCACACTCCACATCAATAGATTTCATTAGTGTCTGGAGGATCTTGCAGGGTCAGACGCATGCAGCGGGAAGCCACACATCATGTGGAGTGTGTGGAAGTGGTACATGTATACGTGTGTGTGTGTGTGTGTGTGTGGGTAGGGGTACCACAGCTCTCTTTTTTTCTAATCATCTCGTCATTTTCTAATGATAGGCCTTGTACCGCAGCTACTGGGTGTGGCGCCCGAGAAAGCCATAAAGCTCACAGTAAGTCACTGCGTTAGAAAGCGCATAAACACAGAAAAATGTCCATGAGGTGCCTCGATGGCTTCAGTCTTTTGGATATTGTTACCCGTAACATATAAATAGATGAGAGTTATTACCCAGTGTGATGTTACATTCACATAACACATTTTGTTAATTTTCCACCTTTTTTTAAAACAAATGTATATTTCATGTAATGTCCCTCCATACCAGCTTTACAAACCCTTGGTCTTTGCTTGATCTTGTCATCTTTGTTTCCAGGTGAATGACTTTGTGTGAGGGAAGACCAGACACAAAAATGACACAGTCCCACTGGCAGCTGAACTCCTCGTCAGTGAATGTGTGAGTTTTAAGTCAGTTTGGTGTCTGGTTCTACATGTTAATTCTGACTAAAACAGCAGTTTCTTAATCGAGTGAGTGTCTAATCACACCCAAGTGAACCCAAATCTCTCCTATGGTTTCTATGAGAGTGTTGTCGGTCAGTATGAATTTGACGACAGATAGTCAGCAACTTTGTGACAGTGTGCAACCACTCAAATACAGTCAGCACAGCATATTTCACCTTCTTTTCCATAAAAGCCCCAAAACATGGAGCCTCTCTCTCTCTTCATCATCGTCAAGTGCACTGTGCTGAAATGATGTCTTATGGTACACAGACAGCGTGTACAGCACTAAGGCAGCACACATCTCTGAACCATGTTTACCAGTTTTCTGTGCGCCGCCCCTTTGACAGTTGAGCAGACAGACATGGATCTGTTTGGAGGCCAGAAGTCGCTGTTTGTTGATGGAATGTGTGAAGATCACACATGAAAGGACGAGCGTGCATACTGTACATGCTTACAGGAGCATTAACATGCATGACAAACAGAGGAGCATACAGGTGCACGAAAGCACACACACACACACATGCACACACACTCTTGCAGGGAGGAGATGAAGATTGACAGCGGCTGCTACCTGAGACCCCTACCAGTCTGTTACCTGCACCCCTCCCATCTTAGGGTTTGATCACTGAGCTGTCACAGGCTACCCCCAACACACACACACACACACACACACACACACACACACACACACACACTGTGAGTCCACCAAGGACGGCAGCTTGAGTCTGAGCAAATGAAAGAAGGTCTTTCACTCAACTCTCTTTTGATGCTGATCACTAAAGCAAAGTATTTCAGGATACACAAGTCATTATGGGTTTAGCTCCACTCAGGCACATTCAATTGACCTTATTAGTTTTAGAAATGTGTTTAAGAAATGTGTTATCACTGTTCATTTGCTGTAAAATTTAGCTCTTTTTTTGTTTTGTGAGAGAAATAAAAAGTAAAGCTAACCGCTGGAAAGCAAATATATTGTAGAAATGTTCGGCACTGTACTGGGTGTGAAAACTAGTGGGTGCATTTTTTTATACAGCCCATATGGATTCAGAAGCAGAACCATAACAGATGCATAGGAAGGATAAATGTAGAGAAGTGTGGATGGATGGATTTTTCCTCTTTTCCTCCATGAGCCGTCGTGACAGCTCCTTTCATCCTGGCTGAGGCCCCGGTGTTAGTGCTGGCACTGCACTCTGCTGCCACTTTATCTCACACATACTTGCACACAATCACACACACATTGACGCCGAACCTTCCTGAACCCTGTTTTAGTGAGGCTCCAGCCGCAGCACATGAAATCTGTTTATATCATTTGGTAGCTGTGAAAGTGCTGGTTTGGACCACAGTGTCAGCTTCAGGTCCACAGTCTATAAAGTAAAAGACGGAAAGAGAGAAAGACAGGGGAAAAGTAATTCTCTCTTTCTGTGCGGTACATTCATCTCAGAGCATATTTAGCTCCTTTAAGGTGCTGCCTCATCCCTTTCTCTTCATTATTCCTCTTAAACCTCTGTCCTCTCCTCACTACCTCACCTCCTCCTCTCGCTCCCTCCTCTTACCCTCTCTAAATCTGTGGCTCAGCACCATTAAGCTCCAGTGTGGGCTGCCAGTTTCTAATGATTATTTGGTAAGAATGGCATGCTCCGTTGACTGAGCTGGCTGGATGCTTATCTGGCAGTTACTGGCCTGCATTTTAGGACTTAAGTTACACAAAATACTCACTGGGTCATTGCTGAAAGGGGAAGTGCGGTACAACTGAGAGTCAAAATACAGTAATACTTTGTCTGTGTTCAGTGTGAATGTAGCACAGTGTGCATCGCTGGTTTAAGCCTTTGTAATGAGTTTCTCATTCAGGCTTGATGTGAATTATGAAATCATTATCAGATAATCTAATATACACACCCAGACCTGCACATGTAGGGATTAAGCACTACTGAATTGTTATTTATGGAGAGCAGTTAATGTTGTTTATGTGTTTTTGTGTTGAACTTTACTAAGTTCCTGCAATGCTCTTTGCAGCACACACACACACACACACACACAGACAGGAGCTGTGATGCGTGCATAAGGTGCTGACGTCCAGGTTTCTAAGGATCACCTTGCCTTGTAATTACCTGAGAATCATCAGAGAGCTGCCGGCGCTGTCACTCCATAATCACAACCCTCAACCTCTCTGCCTCGACCTCGACCTTCCCTCACCTCTTTTGTTTTGACTACTCCTCTCTCTTGTTTCTCTCTCCCCGTCTTTCTCTCTCTCATTAGCTCATTCTGTTTATTTGTCTGATCCTCTCTTGTCCTGGATGCTCAAAGTTTTCAAGTTTATTTGCCACAGTTGAGCAGGAACGTGGGATGGTGAAGTGCACAAAAAGCCCCGTGACTCTCACTCCTTTTATCTTGCGTTGTCAGGCCTAATTGTCAGCTCATCTCTCGGGACAATGTTGTTGTTTACTCTCCTTGAGTAAACAACATCTCCATCTCCACCGTCATTAGTTTCCAATTGAAGCAGCCAACACTGCTAGGGGCCGGAGCCAATAGCCTCTTGATGCTCACACTATTAGCCAGCATGTAATCAACTCGGTTATTTCCATAAAACAAGTCATAAAGAGTTAGCTGTGAGATGTAGCAGCTTTGGAGCAGCAGCCCTCCTGCTATTCGCAGCCTCTCGTTGGGTCTGGAAGGGAAGCTGTAGCCACGATACTCTGTGTTATTTAAAAAGCGGCTACACACACCTTCAATGAGACTATTATGATCTCTGTCTCTGCCTCCTCCCCCTCTTCTCGTTGGCAATATATGGCAACACTTAAAACTGAGGGAAATTGAGCAAAAAAAAAAAATGCCCATGTTGCAGATTGGAGCTTGATGCCTTCCCGTAAAGCAGGAGGCGACGAGCACAATCCATCATTCATAACGAAGCAACTGAAGGCGGGGGAGAAAAGGAGAGAAACAACAACAAACAGACCAGGCCTATTTAAGACAGAAATGGCGCCATGGCAACCGATTGCTATCTAATTGCGATGTGCCACCCTTTTGCGTGTAGCTACGGTAACCACTGGCAACCGTAGCAAGAGAGAGACAATATTAGAGAAGATTGTTTGAGAGGAGGTCAAAGCAAGAAAGGGAGAGACACAACGCTGGCAGAGACATTCAGAGGAAGAAGTCCGAAAGAAAAACACTTATAAATCCTGAAATGGTGTAAACATCTCTCAGTATCAAGAGGCATTCTGGAAATGCCGTCATGTTCCCTGACTAGACACAGTTAACCATTTGTCTCGCCACAACTCTGCCACAGCAGTTGCCTCTTTATACTTAAAACCCCTGCCGGCTCGAAAGGCAAAGAATCCAGTTTGAACTTGCTGCAGTATTGTTGCCCTCAGAAGTACAGGTTTGGAGGGCGGTGCCAAGTGAGAGGTTGCAGAGAAAAAGAGAAGTCAGAGTTCCCTCAGGCTCTGTGTAACGAAGACAAACAGCTGACAGACTCCTCTGCATCAGCTGGATTTCCTGGTATTCTCCTGTACCCTCCTGTACTCTCGTCATGTTTGTTTTGCAGCTGGTTGCTGAGGCGGCACCATTGTTAAGTTGCATCACTTGCTACAGTCACATACAAGCAAGATAATAATTATATTTTCAATCTTGAGTGTATGACTTTATTCAATTAGTGTATTATTTTGAAATGAATGTGGAACCCTCGTACTACAGCACAACACTACAACACTGACAAACTGTGCTGGAATTGGAGGATAGTTGCTGCAGCTAATACTAATGATTAGTGTCAGTTTTCATGTTTAATTTAATCCATCTCTCTTGTTGGAGTTCATTCATTATTTTCTTTTTATCAATCTGACCGTCCAGGCTGGAGGCTTCCAGGTGATCTTCACCAACCCTGTGGAGATTGTAAAGATTCGTCTGCAGATTGCAAGAGAGATCACCACAGGGCCGAGAGTCAGCGCCCTGTCTGTCATCAGGGACCTGGGCTTCTTTGGACTTCATAAGGTGAGAAACCCCGCTGGGTTGGAGGTGCATGTAAATATCTGAAGCACAAATCATCCTGCTTGTACCTCATCATCTGAAACTTCTGCATTTAAAAGTAACTAAAGTGTTTATAGAATAGAAAATGAATAAATGTATGATGTACATTTGAATGCAGTTTTTTTTATTCTCCTGAAATACCACAGCATTTTTTCACACAAGAAATTAAATTTAATTTTAGGCTAACAATGGCATCCAACCATGTGCGTATGTTACTACATTGCATGAGGTAATGTGCAGAATGAAGAGCCGCTAACTGGGATGCTACATGCTACATCATTAGGCTGAAGACATAACTCAAAATGAGAGGGGCAGTCAGTCATGGAGGAAGCCCAGAGGCACATTTCATATAACGCTGAAGTTTGACTTTGTTTCCACTAGATTCATTAGCCGTCCAGTATCCCTTCCATTGTATTTTCATCAGCCTCACGATTTCACAACAATCCATTATTTGTCATTACTCTTATGACTAAATCATATGTGATTTTTCTATTAACTATTGTGTAATAATACATAGCTTTACCCCACATCAGCCTTCATTTAAATCAACAATTCCACATGGTCTTCTGTTCAAGAACAAGAAAAGACACAATTTATGCTAAAAGCTGTATTTAACCTTAATTGCCATAATTAGTATTTTTCAGTGGCACGGGGCTAAAAATTACAGCGCACTGTTTGACCATATCATGGTTGTACAGTGTGATGATTATGAAAGACTATAGTGTCAGAAGGGGCTAATATGAAAATATCATTGAGTAGTTGCTGTAAGTATTGTTTGTATAAATATCATGGCTTGTAACAGTGGTGTGTTCGCACCACTGAGATGGGAAGCCACCTAGTGTTTTTATTTGGGGCCACCAGTTAGACACAGAGCTATAGGAATCATTATAGGAATCAGTGAAGGAGCTGTGGCTACCGTTAACACTAGCAGCTTTACTGGAGAGACAAGAACATTAGCCCTCAGGGTAAAACAGAGCATGTCTAATTAAATTACATAAATAAGTCCTAATGGAGCTCAGCAGGGGACATTCTGTTTCAACTGTAAACACAATCAACTGTGAAAATGTCAATCTCACAGTTGTATTAATTTGTAAGTAAGATGATTGTCAAATTCCAATGAAGATCATCTACCCTTCCTTAGACAGGACTTTGATAGTCCAAGCTCTGTATGAAGGATCATGTAGTGAGCTCATCTCCAAAATAAAAAAAATAACATCATCATTTTCTCCATGCCATAATAAATATGGACATGTATGATGTTATTCTGAGAGAGCTTCATTCAACATTATTGTCACGGGGCATCTTGTGGATTTCAGTCGTGTTGCTCTCTCTCCTGTCATCTGTCTGCCATTTTCCTCTTGTGGTATATGAGAGCTTGGTACTTAGTAGTACACTGCTTATAGGATGTACTGTGGCATATTTATATTGTATGGGGTAACAATGCTCACTGTGCTCAACAAAATGGCAAACGAGTGATTTTGGACACAGTCTGAGTCTCCCAGGTGACCACCTGTCAGTTTCCACGTAAACCTTTTGGTAGCATGGTGCCTCCTCTTGTCTCCGTCTACCTGCCTCTTGTTCCTGTAGTTGTGCGCTCACTCCTCATCTCCATTCAGCTGTCTGTGAGAAAGCTGCATTACCCATGTGAGTGTGTGTAAAAGTGTGCATGCTTGTGCACATACCTCATTGTGTTCGTCTCCTGGTCCAGGCATAGAGAGGAGACAAAGTGCATTGAGAAAGCAGTAGTGGTGTTGGCGGTGGTGGTGGTGGTGGTGGGGAGGCGGGGAGAGACGAGCTCCAGCCTGCAAACCCCAGACGGGCTGGCTCCGGAGGGGCTGCACCCAGGCACAGAGCAGCCTTTGTCAGGGTAATTATCCTGACGCTCACCCTCCACTGGTGGAGCTACCGGTTGGTAGGGTGGCTAACGCACTAGCGCCACC
The DNA here is from genome assembly GCA_029721515.1 of Synanceia verrucosa. NCBI lineage: Eukaryota > Metazoa > Chordata > Actinopteri > Perciformes > Synanceiidae > Synanceia > Synanceia verrucosa. The sequence goes on along the minus strand of CM056567.1, from coordinate 6,960,295 downwards.
ATTCAACACTGGGGGAAAGCTGTCACTGTACCAAACCAGAAGCTTTTAATCTATGGATTTATTATGTGTTTTTTTCAGTGCATCACTACATTAGACCAAGTCAATCATTTGATTTCATCTTAAGGATTCAGTACACACAGTCTCTCAGCCATCGCTATGCCAGCGCCTCACCCAACATCATTACCCTGATATGAAGGCCTCTAGTCCCTGTGACGCTGTTTGTCTGTCCTGCCTCGATAGAATCTCCCAGCTTTCAGCAGCCAGCAGGAGGGACAGGCAAGCAAGAAGTGCCAGAGGAAAGAGAGGGAAAGAGATAGCCCAGGTATCTGCCAATCCTCTCTCTGTTCCCATAGGAGTAAATGAGGCCTGTCCCAAACAGGGAGACCCTTCCAGCTCTTTAAACACCCTCTGTTGACTGTAGTTGCTCTACCAAGACGGTGGCAGTGGATCAACAGGGTTGAAATACAGCAGGAAACTCAATAGGCTTGATGATATAGTGTTGTTTACAGTGGCAGACAAGGAGTCATCTTCGTCAGCCAGACTGTCTTTCTCTGCTTTTCCTCCCTCTCTCTCTCTCTCTCTCTCTCTCTCTCTCTCTCTCTCTCTCTCTCTCCCTGCTGAGCACACAGATTGTTTGCATCTAGAGAAACATGACTTGTTCGGCATGTTGTGAGCGATATTTCACTCTGCTTTTCCTGGACTCCTTTGGAAAATAGTTTCTTGGGTGTAACATCAGTTAATGCTTGAATAGCTGGTTCTGGATCTGGACAGTTTAAATGATGATGATTTTGGCAAAAAAATAAACAATTGGTTTGATTCCGTTTGAGCCCCTTTTTTTCTTTTTTGCTCTTCTTTCTGTTTGTAATGATCTGTCTTTGTTTTTCTTTGAGAACTTAACTCTAAACCTGATATTATGACTTAAAATGTCTTTCTTTCTCTAGGGATCCAAGGTCTGTTTCCTCCGTGACATCCCCTTCTCAACCATCTACTTCCCGTGCTACGCCCACCTCAGGACTTACTTCTCTGAGGAGGACGGCAGGATAGGGCCAGCAGAGATGCTGTAAAGCATGGTAAAACACCTCAGCCTTCATATTATTTCAACAGAAAAAATGTTCCTAGATAACATAAAAAAAGTTTTCAGGAATCAAACTAAAAATCAAAAGCATTTTTTGTGCTTTCAGGAAAGCTTTTCTCAAAGTACTGAACATATAAGAAGAAATAAAAGCAGAAAAATTCAAATTTTCCCCACATTTTTTCTTTGCAAATAGTAAAAATAATAATAAAATCTCTGTTTATATTTTGTCCATTTGTGGTCTGAATTCATAGTGAACTTAATCATGTAGCCAGTAAGCATCATTCACTTTGTCTACCATAATCAGTGACATGCCACTATGGACATTTAGGCAGACCTTAAACATGTAACCATGTGGTCTTTTGTTAATATAAGAATATTATTAAAAGGCAGCTGCTTTAAAGTGGAATTTCATTTCATCTCTAGACATTACCATCAGTGTGAACGGATCTCATGTAGCATTTTAAAAGTTGAACCCTTCAGAGTTTGTCAATAATTTCAAAAACAGCACTTTGTCTCGTAAAAAGTTTGACTGTTCATAAAGAGCCAAAAAGCTCCGGTCCCTCAGGCAAAGAGCAGAGCGCTGAAGTTTATGAAAATCTTTGGTCAGGTCCAGTTTTGAACAAAGTGTGAGCGCAGGTCTCTCTCTGATCCCTGCAGTAGCAGAGCTCAGAGCTGGAAGCGAGGCGGCCTGTGACCACAGGCTCCATGGCGGTAGCTGCTAATTAGAGCGCTGCTCGGTGATTGGGGACTGGGGTTTTGGGGCTCTGCAGCAGGGAAGCGCCTCAGATGCCTGCCGACCAGGCCGACAGGGAAACTTTCCAACCCTAATATGTTGGATATGAAGGCAAGCGCACAAACATGCTCGTGCATACTTTATGCATGTTCATCCTGCAAGAATGCACACAGTCTATCTGTAGGTTTTCATGAGAGTGAGCAAAGAGATGGAGCGACATCCACTGATGACTGAGCAGCTTTATCCTCTGCATAGGATTACTGTATGACCTGAAGCAGAGTATGAATATTGTATTTTTCCCTAAACACTAATAACAGATCAGCACTCCCCCGCCAAGTTAAAAGTCTTTAGAGCATTTGCATAAAAGAAATCCCTAATATTTGTTTTGAATTCTCTGAGATGTGTCAGCAGCAGTCTCCTTTTGACGCAGAGGCACAGCACAACACGGAAAGAAACCATAAATCCTGCCTCCCTCCTCCATTTTTACTCTGGTTTCTCACCACAGGACTGGCAGCCACGACCCACAGACTCTGACTCGAAACGAGCCTCATGATTTCTTTATTTTTTTCGTTACAGCGACACATTTATCGTCCCTCTTTCACTTGTATTTATCAGCGGTTACAGCATTCTGGCAATTAGTGTTTTACAGTCGGCACAGGAAATTGAATTACACGCTCAGTTTGCACAGCATTATTTAGCGAGGCATTACTCTGGTCTGTGAGGAACACAGTGTCGGCCATCTTTAACTGGCATTAGCTGCGTATGTGAGAAAGACTTACACAGGGAATGATTGGCTTCACTCACTGTGGGGTCTAAAAATACCCATATTGTTCAGACTTTAGTCATGTTCAGTCAAAACAGTTAGTTAATTGACTGGGTCGAACAAGCTGTCCGTAACTTTTTGGTGAGTACTGTTTTCCCTTTGGCTGTTAAATCAGAAATTCTGATCTGTGATCAGCTTTGTGTCATTGTTGACATCTACCTGGAGGCTGTTTGTTGAAATTGTTGTGCTGACAGGTATAAGAGCAAAGCTTGTAGTTGTTTTACTCACAGGTGTGTGAACTGACCTGCAAAATAATATCATGTTGGTTTCTATGGACATAAGGTGGAACCCTCCAGCCTGTTTTCTCTTCAGTGCTCCTATAAAGGAAACAACTCAACATTAGCAGCCCGATTTTCATAACATAGAGCCATCGATCATTGATTTTGATCAATTAAGTTAATAAGTTGTTGCAGCTCAAAACTGTTCTCCACTACGCCTCCTCAAACCCGAAGCCTCCTCTCCTCTCCTCTTATCTCCTCTTCTCTCCTCTCCTTTCCTCTCCTCTCCTCAGTGCAGGTGGTCAGTCTCCACCGGATGCCAGTGCCCTACCTAAAGCTGAATTGATTAGGCTCACTGAATAGCTCGTTTGGCCGTTACAAAAACCAAGAAGTCAGAATAAATTGTCAAGAGGGCAGTTGATGGTAATGACTGAGCCATCAATGATTGAGCCCATTCATGGCTGAAGTGGCTGGAGTGGGGGCTTTGCAGTCACTCCCTTCAGTCAGCCAGTCCCTTTCAGTGGCACACGGGGCACAGTGTGCATAGCTCTCATTACCATCCATTGTCTGGCCCCGTTTAAACGGCTGTAAGAAGAGTGGGAGAGGGAGAAAAGGAAGAAAGAAGGTAGAGATTAAATAATGGCCTCGCTGGTGGTATGGATTGGTTGACGGTGAAGTGATAGGAACTGGCCCCTACTTGTGTGTAGTGTATGTATGCAGCAGACTTGCGGCAAGATGGTCAAGTTCCAAGATGACGTCTTTTAAAAGAGGGAACAAAGATTGCTGAAAGCCACTCAGTGCAGTTACGATGATATGCAAGGTTTCAATCGACCGCTGATGGCTGCTTTCTGCAAATCATATCATTTGTTTGGGGCTGGAATCCGTGCGCTATTTACAATCAAACACATCCGGCTGTTTAAAAAAACAGCTCCTCTCCTCCGCAGGCATGCCAACCGCCTCTCTGGTGACCCCAGCTGATGTGATCAAGACCAGACTACAGGTGGCGGCCCGTGCCGGTCAGACCACCTACAGCGGCCTGGTGGACTGTTTCTGGAGGATTCTCATAGAGGAAGGACCGCAGGCTTTCTGGAAAGGAGCTGGAGGTAACGTCTGCTGAGGCCCACATCTAATGACGTTACAGTAAAATAGTAGTTTCATGCAGCTCATTGACTCATCAGTCAAACCTCATTTCCCTGAGTCAAGTGGGTCTTGGTGGTGCAGCACATTTTAAGGTCAAGCAATCGAGCTGCTCTGAACAAAGTGAAATCAGTACATTTCCAACCTCTCCTGCAGCTCGTGTGTTCAGATCCTCGCCTCAGTTCGGAGTGACCTTGGTGACCTATGAACTCCTGCAGCGCTGGTTCTGTATCGACTTTGGAGGACAGTAAGTCTCTGCTGATAACCCTCCACCACACTTCATTGACCGTTGGACTTTGTTTTGAAGCTCTCACTCAAAGCCCTGGATGTGACAGTTTTCTCAAATTCAAGAGTTTTGCCACGCAATGATTAGGGCAGGCTGCAGCCATTTGACTTGTACATGTACTTTCCCCACTTCTGTGATTGAAACAAGCTCATATTCCTCCTCAACATAGGTCACTCAGGAATAATTCGCTCATTTTCTGAAGCTAAAAAGGTCCAGTGGGGAAGAGAGGTGGTGAACCTCTCAAAATGAAAAAAGTGCTTCTTTTAATGGACAGCTGTGCTGCACATGCATGCATGTCACTGGATGGCTCATGACTTTTACGTGTCGCTGCCTCTCTCCAGAGACTCACAGTGAAACTAAATCAACTGCAGATCCAATGAGAACTTGCTGCGGTTTTTGGGCGAGTCGATCTGCGCTTTGCTGTCCATGTTGGCAGCTGATCACAAAGCTAGTCGTGAAATCAATGAGGGATTCGATTTGTTCTGCTGTTCCGCTTTAAGTTTTATAATAAGCTGTTTATTTCTGTGGTGAACAGTGTTGTATATGATAATATTCATACTAGATTTATTCATAGCAGTAATATAACTCCTGTGTGTGCGCACTCACTTTCTCCTCTGTTTGGTTAAAACATCTTGCTCCTCACCTTCCTCTCCATTTTTCATCTCTCTCTCACTTTGCTTCTGGCTTCCTCCTCCTCCTCCTCTCCTCCCTCCTGGTGTCTCCACACCACAGAAAGCCGGCTGGCTCAGAGCCCACCCCTAAGTCTCGGATCAGCCTGCCGGCGCCCAACCCCAACCACATCGGAGGCTTCAGGTTGGCCGTGGCCACGTTCGCTGGCATCGACTGCGAGTTTGGGCTCCATCTCCCACAATACATGGCGACGACGACGGCAGCAGTGCCTCCCTCCAATACAAGCGCCCCCTGAACCTCCACAGACAGGGGAGTAAGTGAAAGAGAGGACTTTTCACCAAGTCACTGTAGCATTTTCACTGACTTATATAATTTGTCTTCATATAATCATACACTGTATATAGTTGTCTTCGTATATATATATAAATATCTATATATACATATATATATATATATATATACACACACACACACACACACACACACACACACACACACAGGCAGCAGAGCTTTAAACACAACTGCTTGTTTTTTTGGAATATACTATGTGTCTTCCTTTTGTTGCTTTATAACCAAAAGCACATCCCTCACATGATCACCACTGACTAAAACAACCAGGGCTGATCAGAAATGTGGCACTTCTATGTTGACAGAGACATATTTTCATATGTATATACTGTATATCCATATGGATATTTTAATCCCGAGTTTCTCTTTCAGTCATGTGCTCAATTTAACCACACAAGTGTAATAATAATAATAATTGCACATTTTATTTGGTAGCACCTTTCAGGACAAGCAAGCATGCCTTTGACCCAAAAAGTACTTGAAGCAACAGTAACACATCCTGAATGAACATAAATGTTTACTGTAAGATGTTTGGTCTACATATATGCAGATGTGTAAATATCTGAGAAAAGGCTGGGTATTTGAATTTGTAGACCACAGAGACTATAGGTAATACATATGGTGTGTAATAATTGTGCCTTTCTATGCGTGTGGCAGCAACATGTGTACTGAGTGTAAAGAGAAACCTCTATTAGCAAACTGAATGCATTCTGCACGGCGAGGAAAAATCAAGACAACAGTTCATCAGCTATGCTTTAATATGTAGTAAACACAGCAGGTTTTCACAGCCAGCACTCTGCATCACAATAAACTTCTCGATAATTGACAGTTCATTAAACAATATACAGTTCTTGTTCATAACATATGACAAAGTGCTAATACAGTACCACACTTGATTCGGTTTCTGTCACTCTGAAACACTGACACAAAGCAGCCACAAAGCCTCACGTGAGGAAACGTCACCATAACAGCTCCCATGTTTATGCATCTGGAATATTTCAGGAATGTGTCGCATGCAGGCAATAATACAGAGAAAAGAAGCACAACATAAAGTGGACATGACGTTTTGTAAACAATACATGACTAGTCTATGGACCCTGCTTTATTTTTACGGTAGTGCAAAAGCGTCTTCACAGTACACATATCTTCATAAGGCTATAAGACTGCCACTTTGTAAAATACTGTAGGCTCACAGAGTGCAAGCAACAAATCACCTTAAGTCATGAGTAGAGGTCATCAGTTTAACCACGGGCAGGTTGCATTTATTACAGTAACACCGTGGCTTCATTCAGACCAGACAGGAACGTACATAAAGGTGAAGAAACAAATAAAAGCTTCTTGACATGCTACAGTGACACCGATAGAAGCGCACCAGAAGGATGGACTACGAAGCGAGTTTGAGTTCGACGTAGCCAGGCTTTCTTTGTGTTAGCTGGCTCAACAAAACCTGAAAAACCTCAACGTTTTCTGCACAAAATGACTTGAGTCATGAGGCCCAGGTGCTTAATAATGGATAGCAGCGTAAAACAGAGTTAAAGAGAGTAGAGCATTGCTGTGCCTTCATCATTCTTTGAAGCGCAGTAGTTTAAATACTACAGGAGAGGAGGAAGACAGCCTTATGATGCTCTCCTCTCTATGACGGATATGTACACTTGACCCCAGAGGAGCCTATGAAGGCGTTATACTAAAGGAAATGATTAATAATGAATAATACAAGATATTATTAATGTATAATACCTGGGATTTTATAGGAGGTGTCTTTTATATCCAGTGTGGGCAAATGACAAAGACAATGAGTTGATTAGTGAGGCTTTTTAATTTAGCCAATTTCAGTCAAATCATCTGTGTGTACAGCAGAGTTACCATGGCGATCTATCCAGGTTAATGTAATGTTTAGTGTGTCAACATGCCTCGCTAACTCATTGATGTCACTTCGTAGGTCACCCCTCTGCTCTTTGGTGTGGAGTGCTGCTCTATGAAGCCAGCTCCATAGGCCCCTCCTCCTCGCCATCAGCCCGGTTAGCACGAATCTCCACCAGGGTACGAGTGAAGCGCGCCCAGTCATCAGTGTGAGCCACTGACAGCTGTAGGAAACATCAGAGACACACAGTAAACATGGTGTGGACACTCTTAAGGCTCGTTATGATACTGATGAATCATTTCTGAGGATGCATGAACACATTTATTCTCACTCAGGAGGCCATTTTTTTATTAATGAGGGAAACAAGAGTTGTTTCTGCAAAAAACAGGCAAAAACTTCTCTTGCAAGACATCCTATCCTCTACTTAACAACATCCTCTCCTTAAACTTAATTTAATGTGGAAGTAAGATGGAAAAAACAAACAAAACGGAAATCAACAGAAAAATCTCCCTTGTCTGCAAATATTTGGCGATGCCCAAGGTATTTAATGTTACATGACCTCCAGTGAAGGCTGCTGGTCTTTCAAAGAGGGGAAAACTGAAACAAGGAAATATTATGTGTTTTATTTACAGTGTAAGAAATGATCGGTTGCAGCTTGTCTTTCGACTTCGCTTGGAAAATCTGCGATGGGACTGAGCTGAGCTTGACGGTGAATATCTCAAAATACCTGTCAATCAAAACGGGATTCAGCCTTTCCACTGATCCTCCAATCATCATGTGGAAGCTCAGCGTCCAGACCAGCTGAGGCCCGCCCCAGAGACGCTGAGACAAAGTCGTGGCATCTATCCAATGACCGTGGAGTTTAGAAGCAATGAAAAAAACTGTCCTGTGCAGTCCCATTGAAGTGCACGGACGCTCAGTTTTAGGCAAATGCACTGACCATAGTCCATATAAGAAAATGCCGCTATGTAAATGTATGATAAGTTAATGACTCAGTCAATTTGTGATAAGTAGCTGATTCTGAATAAACTTGTCTTCACGATGAACGTGTTGTAATGCATTTGTAGTCAATGAAATGTTAACAAAACTCCTGCGCAAGAGGAAAAAGTCAAGGATTATCTTATCTTATCTTCTGGGGACAATGTATATATACAATGTAAACTTTGTAATAATCTTTGTTGAGATGTTTTGGTCTGCTAGCATGAGCTGCACTCACTATACGACTAATTCAGGAAGTCAAACTAAATGTTCTTTAAGTGTTTAGCTGTGGGAGTTAGAGGGAGCGGGACAAAAGCTGTGGCTGCCACCCAAGCTGTCTGTAAGCGCTCCGCATGGCCAGGCTGTAATTAAACAGGAACCAGGAGGAGGGAGGCCGCCATTTTGAACCCCCCCAACCCCCCACAGAGCCAGGCTGGTCACAGCAGGGGGCTCCGCCAGAACATCACGTATATATCTGGTGCCTGAGAGACCGCAGCACCAGCAGCAGAAGCTCAAGTGTCAAAGAAACACTGTGACATTTAGTGTCGTCAGGCTTGAAAAGCAAAACATTTCCATGTCATGGAGCAGCACGGCAGCCATGTGAAAGACTTTTGTTTTATCTTTTGGACTTTCCATACAGGAAAAACACCAGAGGGGGAAGAATCAAAACAGTCCTGATCCCTGCTGATACACGACCTACAACCAGAACGCTCAATACAGATTTTTAGTGTTTTGCTTTCCTGGAAAGATCTCAAGGTGGGCTGCTGGTCCATTTTTTTCTTGCTATATGGGGGAGTTTCTAGCAGTGTCGGGGTTACGTGCTACACAATCACTAATCAGAAATTATGTTGTAACTTACATCGTCACTGTTACTGCTGCTGTTTTATTTAACGCCCGTGCAAAACTGTTTATCCTGTACATAGTCTAACATCCAGTGCAACACATCTGTACATTTCCTGTTTATATTCTCAGTGTTTATCCTTGTTGTAAATTCATTCTCATATTTATATCTGCAAACAAGACAATTATTATGCTTATTCTTTTGTACTTTTTGTACTTACATCCTAAGATTTATATACTTATTTTACACTAATCTTTTTACTTTTTTCTTATTTTTATTATTATGAACTGAAAAGGGAGAAACTCTACAATGACAATAAAGGACATTTTATTCTATTCTATTCAACTATCTGCATAACAGAAGACAGAAAAACTAATCAAAGGTCTGTTTTCCTGCGTGTTTGATCAACATTCATCAGTATGTGACTAAAGCTGGCAGAGCCGCTGAAGACGTCTTTTGGGTGGAAATAAGAACATTACTGAGAATTTCTTGTAGTAGTGTGACTAATTTCTTTCAGCAGTAATTATTTAGTACATTACTTTTTAAAAAAAGTAACTAATAACGTAAGAGTAACTAGTCCAGAACTGGATCTAGTGAAGTAAATACCACTACCACCTCTTTGAATCAAAAACCCTTTCAACTCGCTCACTTTTATCGATGACTCTTCGTGACCATTAACCGCCACGTCAAGCCGCTTTCCAACTTACCACACAACAAAAAGATGCTAAAATTAGCGCAGTGGCTAGGCTAGCACAGCCCCACATGGGGATCCTAACCAGAGCCTCCAAACATGAGAGAACATGCAGGCACAGGCAGGGTGGTTGGCCGCTTTGTGGTGACGGCAAAGTCATGTGGAGGCCATTTTACAGGGACATGAGAGAGGGAAGGAAAATCAAACACACATTCATGGTAACGCTGACAGTTGGGTAAACATACAGAGCTAAAAGACCTAAAATGATCGGTTGTGGTGAATGCAGAGGTTTTACTGTGAAAATATCTGCGGACCAAATATACATAAAACATCACTTAAGCATTCTGTACTCTAACAGCTCAGCAAATGCAAATATGTATTTGAGAAATCATGATGAAGTCAAAATTACAGATACAATTTCACTTCCTCTAAAGACAATGACTCTACCTGAGAAAGAGAGAGTGCTCACTCTGCCCTGAGTTCTGGGCACCAAAAAGGATTCATACGGTATGTCTTCAGCTAGACAGTAAATGTATGATGTGATCATCATGTGTACCTCTCCAGTGTCATAGATCCAGACTCGACCCTCTGAGTCGCCCACAGCCACCTCCTTCCCCCCAGAGGACCAGCGGACCCTGTTGAGGGCCGAAGCCCCCTCAATGGTCACACTGGCAGTTGGTACCTAGTGAACGACAAATTAAACAACCACAAAAGAGACAGTGAGCTGTTAGCTTATATATATTGATCAAATTACAGTATATCCATGTAAGATGATCTGAAAGATGAAGGTCAGATTTGAACTTGTGGTTGCAGCATCACAGACGATGGAACCTGGAAAACAAGTGAGGTAATCTGACTCATTTCAATATAATATACTGAGAATTAATTCAACACACCACGATAACGTGGTGTTTTGATCACCTTTTCTGACATTTTACGACATGACATTTTTAAACTTTTTTTCAACATGCTATACTATGATGTTTTTTTCACAATTTTTGACATCCCATAATATGGCTTTTTCATAATTTATGTTACCATAATGTAACATGAATTCATTCAAAAACTATAAAAAGACCTCCTCCTCACCTTTCATGTTACAACGTGACATTTTTCCACTTTTTCTGACATACTATACTATGACGTTTTTATGACAGTTTTTGACATCCCATAATATGGCTTTTTCATAATTTATGTTAACATAATGTAACATGAATTCATTCAAAAACTATAAAAAGACCTCCTCCTCACCTTTCATATTACAACGTGACATTTTTCCACTTTTTCTGACATACTATGACGTTTTTATGACAGTTTTTGACATCCCATAATATGGCTTTTTCATAACTTTTTTCTACATTGTATGCCTTGATTTAATTCAAGATACTACCATAAGGTCGTTTGATCACCTTTTCTGACATTTTACGATATGACATTTTTCCACTTTTTTCGACATGCTATACTCTGACATTTTTATGACAATTTTTGATATCCCATAAGATGGAGTTTCAATAATTCTTTTAATATTTTATACAACGTAGTAATTCAACATGCTATAAAAAGACCTAAAACAACTATGATAAGGTCATTTGATCACTATTTTTACAATGTGACATTTTTCCACTTTTTTCTGACATGCTATACTATGACGTTTTTATTACAATTTTTGACATCCCATAAAATGGCTTTCTCATAACTTTTTTCTACATTGTATGCCTTGAATTAATTCAACATGCTATAATATGGTCCTTTGATCATCTTTTCTGACATTTTACGATGTGACATTTTTCCATTTTTTTCTACATGCTATACTATGATGTTTTTTGGACAGTTTTTGATATCCCATAATATGGCTTTTTCATAATTTATTTTAACATAATGTAACACAAAATCATTCAAAAACCATAAAAATACCTCGTCCTTACATTTTATGTGACATTTTTCCACTTTTCTCGACATGCTATACGATGACGTTTTAATGACATTTTTTGACATCCCATAATATGGTGTTTCCATAACTTCTTTCAATATTTTATAGTATGTATTAATTCAACATACTGTAAAAGACCTAAAAAAACCATGAGAAGGTCATTTGATCACTATTTTGACATTTTTTACAATGTGATATTTTTCCATTTTTTTTTGACATACTATACTATGACGTTTTAATGACATTTTTTGACATCCCATAATATGGGTTTTTCATAACTTTTTTCTACATTGTTTGCCTTGAATTAATTCAACATGCGATAATAAGGTCCTTTGATCACCTTTTCTGACATTTTATGACGTGACATTTTTCAGCTTTTTTCAACATGCTATACAATGACGTTTCTATGACAATTTTTGACATCCTATAATATGGCTTTTTCACAATTTATTTTCACATAATGTAACATGAATACATTCAAAAACTATAAAAAGACCTCCTCCACACCTTTTTTTGACATTTCACAATGGGACATTTTTCCACTTTTTCGACATACTATACTGTGACATTTTTTGCCATCACATAATATGATTTCTTCATATGTTTTTTTTTGTTGTTTTTTTACATAATATAACATTAATTCATTCAAAAATCATGAACTCATCACTTTTTTTTTACATTTTACAATGTGAGATTTTTCCACTTTTTTCGACATGCTGTACTATGACGTTTTTGTGACATTTTTTGACATCCCATAATATGGCTTTTCATAATTTATTTTAACATATTATAGCATGAATTCATTCAAAAACTACAAAAAAAAACCTCCTCCTCACCTTTTTTTGACATGTTACAACGTGACATTTTTCCACTTTTTCTGACATACTATACTATGACGTTTTTATGACAATTTTTGACATCCCATAATATGGCTTTTTCATAACTTATTTCTGCAATGTATGCCTGGAATGAATTCAACTTATTATAATAAGGTCCTTTGATCACCTTTTCTGACATTTTACGATGTGACATTTTTCCACTTTTTTTTCGACATACTGTACTATGACGTTTCAGATGTCAGAAATTGTCATGAAAACAGTGTTAGTATAGTATAACATTAACAATCATGCCATAGCCACTCCAAAAAAGTCATAAAAAGTAATTTTTCATCATGTCAAAAATTTCATGAAAAAACGTCATACTAAAGTATGGCGAAAATTTTCATGAAAAAATTGTCATTTTTTCAGATGTTAGAAATTGTCATGAAAACAGTGTTAGTATAGTATAACATTAACAGTCATGGTATAGCCAGTCCAAAAAAGTCATAAAAAGTCATTTTTCATTGTGTCAAAAATTTCTTGAAAAAACGTCATACTATAGTATGGCGAAAATTTCATGAAAGAAATTTCATTTTTTCAGATGTCAGAAATTCTCATGAAAACAGTGTTAGTATGGTATGACATTAACAGCCATGCCATAGCCAGTCCAAAAGAGTCATAAAAAGTAATTTTTCATCATGTAAAAAATTTCAGGAAAAAACGTCATACTATAGTATGGCGAAAATTTCATGAAAAAAATGTCATCGTTTCAGATGTCAGATATTGTCACGAAAACAGTGTTAGTATAGTATAACATTAACAGTCATGCTATAGCCAGTCCAAAAAAGTCATAAAAAGTCATTTTTCATCATGTCAAAATTTACTTGAAAAAAATGTCATACTATAGTATGGTGAAAATTTCATGAAAAAAATGTCATTTTTTTCAGATGTCAAAAATTGTCGTGAAAACAGTCTTAGTATAGTATAACATTAACAATCATGGTATAGCCAGTCCAAAAAAAGTCACTTTCATCATGTTAAAAAATTCATGAAAAAACGTCATACTATAGTATGGGGAAAATGTCACGAAAAAAATGTTATTTCTTCAGATGTCAGGAATTGTCATGAAAACAGTCTTAGTATAGTATAACATTAACAATCATGACACAGCCAGTCCAAAAAAAGTCATAAAAAGTCATTTTTCATCATGTCAAAAATTTCTTGAAAAAAATCATACTATAGTATGGCGAAAATTTCATGGAAAAAAAAATTTTTTTCAGATGTCAGAAATTGTCATGAAAACAGTCTTAGTATAGTATAACATTAATAGTCATGCGATAGCCAGTCCAAAAAACTCATAAAAAGTCATTTTCCATCATGTCAAAAATTTCATGAAAAAAATGTCATACTATAGTATGGTGAAAATTTCATGAAAAAAATGTCATCGTTTCAGATGTCAGATATTGTCACGAAAACAGTGTTAGTATAGTATAACATTAACAATCATGGTATAACTAGTCCAAAAAAATCATAAAAAGTCATTTTTCATCATGTGAAAAATTTCTTGAAAATACATCATACTATAGTATGGGGAAAATTTCATGAAAAAAAATGTCATTTTTTCAGATGTCAGAAATTCTCATGAAAACAGTGTCAGTATAGTGTAACATTAACATTCATGGTATAACTAGTCCAATAAAGTCATAAAAAGTCATTTTTCATCATGTCAAAAATTTCTTGAAAAAACATCATACTATAGTATTTGGACAATTTCATGTAAAAAATGTCATTTTTTCAGATGTCAGAAATTGTCATGAAAACAGTGTTAGTATGGCATAACATTAACAGCCATGCTATAGCCAGTCCAAAAAAGTCATAAAAAGTCATTTTTAATCATGTCAAAAATTTCATGAAAAAAATGTCATACTATAGTATGGTGAAAATTTCATGAAAAAAATGTCATTTTTTCAGATGTCAGAAATTCTCATGAAAACAGTGTTAGTATAGTATAACATTAACAGTCATGCTATAGCCAGTCCAAAAAAATCATAAAAAGTCATTTTTCATCATGTCAAAAATTTCATGAAAAAAATGTCATACTATAGTATGGTGAAAATTTCATGAAAAAAATGTCATTTTTTCAGATGTCAGAAATTCTCATGAAAACAGTGTTAGTATAGTATAACATTAACAGTCATGCTATAGCCAGTCCAAAAAAATCATAAAAAGTCATTTTTCATCATGTCAAAATTTACTTGAAAAAAATGTCATACTAAAGTATGGCGAAAATTTTCACGAAAAAAATTGTCATTTTTTCAGATGATAGAAATTGTCATGAAAACAGTGTTAGTATAGTATAACATTAACAGTCATGGTATAGCCAGTCCAAAAAAAGTCACTTTTCATCATGTTAAAAAATTCATGAAAAAAACGTCATACTATAGTATGGTGAAAATTTCATGAAAAAAATGTCATCGTTTCAGATGTCAGAAATTGTCATGAAAACAGTGTTAGTATAGTATAACATTAACAATCATGGTATAGCCAGTCCAAGAAAGTCATAAAAAGTCATTTTTCATCATGTCAAAAATTTCATGAAAAAACGTCATACTAAAGTATGGCGAAAATTTTCACGAAAAAAATTGTCATTTTTTCAGATGATAGAAATTGTCATGAAAACAGTGTTAGTATAGTATAACATTAACAGTCATGGTATAGCCAGACCAAAAAAGTCATAAAAAGTCATTTTTCATTGTGTCAAAAATTTCATGAAAAAACGTCATACTATAGTATGGCGAAAATTTCATGAAAAAAATTTCATTTTTTCAGATGTCAGAAATTCTCATGAAAACAGTGTTAGAATGGTATAACATTAACAGTCATGCCATAGCCAGTCCAAAAAACTCATAAAAAGTCATTTTCTATCATGTCAAAAATTTCATGAAAAAAACATCATACTATAGTATGGCGAAAATTTCATGAAAAAAATGTCATTTTTTCAGATGTCAGAAATTCTCATGAAAACAGTGTTAGTATAGTATAACATTAACATTCATGGTATAACTAGTCCAAAAAAGTCATAAAAAGTCATTTTTCATCATGTCAAAAATTTCTTGAAAAAACATCATACTATAGTTTGGGGAAAATGTCACGAAAAAAATGTAATTTCTTCAGATGTCAGAAATTGTCATGAAAACAGTCTTAGTATAGTATAACATTAACAATCATGATACAGCCAGTCCAAAAAAAAGTCATAAAAAGTCATTTTTCGTCATGTCAAAAATTTCATGAAAAATGTCATACTATAGTATGGCTAAAATTTCATGAAAAAAATGTCATTTTTTCAGATGTCAGAAATTCTCATGAAAACAGTGTTAGTATAGTATAACATTAACAGTCATGCTATAACCAGTCCAAAAAAGTCATAAAAAGTCATTTTTCATCACGTAAAAAATTTCATGGAAAAAATTATACTATAGTATGCCGAAAATTTCATGAAAAAAAAATCATTTTTTCAGATGTCAGAAATTGTCATGAAAACAGTCTTAGTATAGTATAACATTAATAGTCATGCTATAGCCAGTCCAAAAAACTCATAAAAAGTAATTTTCCATCATGTCAAAAATTTCATGAAAAAAAAACGTCATACTATAGTATGGCGAAAATTTCAATGAAAAAATGTCATTTTTTCAGATGTCAGAAATTCTCATGAAAACAGTGTTAGTATAGTATAACATTAACAGTCATGCTGTAGCCAGTCCAAAAAAGTCATAAAAAGTCATTTTTCATCATGTCAAAAATTTCTTGAAAAAAATCATACTATAGTATGGCGAAAATTTTATGAAAAAAAAAAAAAATTTCAGATGTCAGAAATTGTCATGAAAACAGTCTTTGTATAGTATAACATTAATAGTCATGCTATAGCCAGTCCAAAAAAGTCACTTTCATCATGTTAAAAATTCATGAAAAAACGTCATACTATAGTATGGGGAAAATGTCACGAAAAAAATGTAATTTCTTCAGATGTCAGAAATTGTCATGAAAACAGTCTTTGTATAGTATAACATTAATAGTCATGCTATAGCCAGTCCAAAAAACTCATAAAAAGTCATTTTCCATCATGTCAAAAATTTCATGAAAAAAATGTCATACTATAGTTTGGTGAAAATTTCATGAAAAAAATGTCATCGTTTCAGATGTCAGATATTGTCACGAAAACAGTGTTAGTATAGTATAACATTAACAATCATGGTATAACTAGTCCAAAAAAGTCATTTTTCATCATGTGAAAAATTTCTTGAAAAAACATCATACTATAGTATGGCGAAAATTTCATGAAAAAAAATGTCATTTTTTCAGATGTCAGAAATTCTCATGAAAACAGTGTCAGTATAGTGTAACATTAACATTCATGGTATAACTAGTCCAAAAAAGTCATAAAAAGTCATTTTTCATCATGTCAAAAATTTCTTGAAAAAACATCATACTATAGTATGGGGACAATTTCATGTAAAAAATTCATTTTTTCAGATGTCAGAAATTCTGATGAAAACAGTGTTAGTATGGCATAACATTAACAGCCATGCTATAGCCAGTCCAAAAAAGTCATAAAAAGTCATTTTTCATCACGTCAAAAATTTCATGAAAAAAATGTCATACTATAGTATGGTGAAAATTTCATGAAAAAAATGTCATCGTTTCAGATGTCAGATATTGTCACGAAAACAGTGTTAGTATAGTGTAACATTAACAGTCATGCTATAGCCAGTCCAAAAAAGTCATAAAAAGTCATTTTTCATCATGTCAAAATTTACTTGAAAAAAATGTCATACTATAGTATGGTGAAAATTTCATGAAAAAAATGTCATTTTTTTCAGATGTCAGAAATTGTCGTGAAAACAGTCTTAGTATAGTATAACATTAACAATCATGGTATAGCCAGTCCAAAAAAAGTCACTTTCATCATGTTAAAAAATTCATGAAAAAACGTCATACTATAGTATGGGGAAAATGTCACGAAAAAAATGTAATTTCTTCAGATGTCAGAAATTGTCATGAAAACAGTCTTAGTATAGTATAACATTAACAATCATGCTACAGCCAGTCCAAAAAAAGTCATAAAAAGTCATTTTTCATCATGTCAAAAATTTCATGAAAAATGTCATACTATAGTATGGCTAAAATTTCATGAAAAAAATGTCATTTTTTCAGATGTCAGAAATTCTCATGAAAACAGTGTTAGTATAGTATAACATTAACAGTCATGCTATAACCAGTCCAAAAAAGTCATAAAAAGTCATTTTTCATCACGTAAAAAATTTCATGAAAAAAATCATACTATAGTATGGCGAAAATTTCATGAAAAAAATATCATTTTTTCAGATGTCAGAAATTGTCATGAAAACAGTCTTAGTACAGTATAACATTAATAGCCATGCTATAGCCAGTCCAAAAAACTCATAAAAAGTCATTTTCCATCATGTCAAAAATTTCATGAAAAAAAATGTCATACTATAGTATGGTGACAATTTCATGTAAAAAATGTCATTTTTTCAGATGTCAGAAATTCTCATGAAAACAGTGTTAGTATGGTATAACATTAACAGCCATGCTATAGCCAGTCCAAAAAAAGTCATAAAAAGTCATTTTTCATCATGTAAAAAATTTCATGAAAAAACGTCATACTATAGTATGGCGAAAATTTCAATGAAAAAATGTCATTTTTTCAGATGTCAGAAATTGTCATGAAAACAGTGTTAGTATAGTATAACATTAACAGTCATGCTGTAGCCAGTCCAAAAAAGTCATAAAAAGTCATTTTTCATCATGTCAAAAATTTCTTGAAAAAAATGTCATACTATAGTATGGTGAAAATTTCATGAAAAGAATGTCATCGTTTCAGATGTCAGATATTGTCACGAAAACAGTGTTAGTATAGTATAACATCAACAGTCATGCTATAGCCAGTCAAAAAAACGCATAAAAAGTCATTTTTCATCATGTCAAAATTTCATGAAAACGTCATACTATAGTATGGCGAAAATTGTCACGAAAAAATTGTAATTTTTTCAGATGTCAGAAATTCTCATGAAAACAGTGTTAGTCTGGTATAAAATTAACAGTCATGCTATAGCCAGTCAAAAAAACGCATAAAAAGTCATTTTTCATCATATAAAAAATTTCATGAAAAAATGTCATACTATAGTATGGCGAAAATTTCATGAAAAAAATGTCATCGTTTCAGATGTCAGAAATTGTCATGAAAACAGTGTTAGTATAGTATAACATTAACAGTCATGCTATAGTCACTCCAAAAAAGTCATAAAAAGTCATTTTTCATCATGTCAAAAATTTCTTGAAAAAATGTCATACTATAGTATGGCGAAAATTTCATGAAAAAAATGTCATTTTTTTCAGATGTCAGAAATTGTCGTGAAAACAGTCTTAGTATAGTATAACATTAACAATCATGGTATAGCCAGTCCAAAAAAAGTCAGTTTTCATCATGTTAAAAAATTCATGAAAAAACGTCATACTATAGTTTGGGGAAAATGTCACGACAAAAATGTAATTTCTTCAGATGTCAGAAATTGTCATGAAAACAGTCTTAGTATAGTATAACATTAACAATCATGATACAGCCAGTCCAAAAAAAAGTCATAAAAAGTCATTTTTCATCATGTCAAAAATTTCATGAAAAATGTCATACTATAGTATGGCTAAAATTTCATGAAAAAAATGTCATTTTTTCAGATGTCAGAAATTCTCATGAAAACAGTGTTAGTATAGTATAACATTAACAGTCATGCTATAACCAGTCCAAAAAAGTCATAAAAAGTCATTTTTCATCACGTAAAAAGTTTCATGAAAAAAATCATACTATAGTATGGCGAAAATTTCATGAAAAAAATATCATTTTTTCAGATGTCAGAAATTGTCATGAAAACAGTCTTAGTACAGTATAACATTAATAGCCATGCTATAGCCAGTCCAAAAAACTCATAAAGAGTCATTTTCCATCATGTCAAAAATTTCATGAAAAAAAATGTCATACTATAGTATGGTGACAATTTCATGTAAAAAATGTCATTTTTTCAGATGTCAGAAATTCTCATGAAAACAGTGTTAGTATGGTATAACATTAACAGCCATGCTATAGCCAGTCCAAAAAAAGTCATAAAAAGTCATTTTTCATCATGTAAAAAATTTCATGAAAAAACGTCATACTATAGAATGGCGAAAATTTCAATGAAAAAATGTCATTTTTTCAGATGTCAGAAATTGTCATGAAAACAGTGTTAGTATAGTATAACATTAACAGTCATGCTGTAGCCAGTCCAAAAAAGTCATAAAAAGTCATTTTTCATCATGTCAAAAATTTCTTGAAAAAAATGTCATACTATAGTATGGTGAAAATTTCATGAAAAAAATGTCATCGTTTCAGATGTCAGATATTGTCACGAAAACAGTGTTAGTATAGTATAACATCAACAATCATGCTATAGCCAGTCCAAAAAAGTCATAAAAAGTCATTTTTCATCATGTCAAAAATTTCATGAAAAAACGGCATACTATAGTATGGCGAAAATTGTCACGAAAAAATTGTAATTTTTTCAGATGTCAGAAATTCTCATGAAAACAGTGTTAGTCTGGTATAAAATTAACAGTCATGCTATAGCCAGTCAAAAAAACGCATAAAAAGTCATTTTTCATCATATAAAAAATTTCATGAAAAAATGTCATACTATAGTATGGCGAAAATTTCATGAAAAAAATGTCATCGTTTCAGATGTCAGAAATTGTCATGAAAACAGTGTTAGTATAGTATAACATTAACAGTCATGCTATAGTCACTCCAAAAAAGTCATAAAAAGTCATTTTTCATCATGTCAAAAATTTCTTGAAAAAATGTCATACTATAGTATGGCGAAAATTTCATGAAAAAAATGTCATTTTTTTCAGATGTCAGAAATTGTCGTGAAAACAGTCTTAGTATAGTATAACATTAACAATCATGGTATAGCCAGTCCAAAAAAAGTCAGTTTTCATCATGTTAAAAAATTCATGAAAAAACATCATACTATAGCATGTGGAAAATTTCACGAAAAAAATGTAATTTCTTCAGATGTCAGAAATTGTCATGAAAACAGTGTTAATATAGTATAACATTGACAGTCATGGTATAGCCAGACCAAAAAAGTCATAAAAAGTCATTTTTCATTGCGTCAAAAATTTCATGAAAAAACGTCATACTATAGTATGGCGAAAATTTCATGAAAAAAATTTCATTTTTTCAGATGTCAGAAATTCTCATGAAAACAGTATTAGTATAGTATAACATTAACAGTCATGCTATAACCAGTCCAAAAAAGTCATAAAAAGTCATTTTTCATCACGTAAAAAATTTCATGAAAAAAATCATACTATAGCATGGCGAAAATTTCATGAAAAAAATGTCATTTTTTTCAGATGTCAGAAATTGTCATGAAAACAGTGTTAGAATGGTATAACATTAACATTCATGCCATAGCCAGTCCAAGAAAGTCATAAAAAGTCATTTTTCATCATGTCAAAAATTTCATGAAAAAACGTCATACTAAAGTATGGCAAAAATTTTCACGAAAAAAATTGTCATTTTTTCAGATGTTAGAAATTGTCATGAAAACAGTGTTAGTATAGTATAACATTAACAGTCATGGTATAGCCAGACCAAAAAAGTCATAAAAAGTAATTTTTCATTGCGTCAAAAATTTCATGAAAAAACGTCATACTATAGTATGGCGAAAATTTCATGAAAAAAATTTCATTTTTTCAGATGTCAGAAATTCTCATGAAAACAGTGTTAGTATGGTATAACATTAACAATCATGGTATAGCCAGTCCAAAAAAAGTCACTTTTCATCATGTCAAAAAATTCATGAAAAAACGTCATACTACAGCATGGCGAAAATTTCATGAAAAAAATGTCATTTTTTCAGATGTCAGAAATTCTCATGAAGACAGTGTTAGAATGGTATAACATTAACAGTCATGCCATAGCCAGTCCAAAAAACTCATAAAAAGTCATTTTCCATCATGTCAAAAATTTCATGAAAAAAACGTCATACTATAGTATGGTGAAAATTTCATGAAAAAAATGTCATCGTTTCAGATGTCAGAAATTGTCATGAAAACAGTGTTAGTATAGTATAACATTAACAATCATGGTATAGCCAGACCAAAAAAAGTCACTTTCATCATGTTAAAAAATTCATGAAAAAACGTCATACTATAGTTTGGGGAAAATGTCACGACAAAAATGTAATTTCTTCAGATGTCAGAAATTGTCATGAAAACAGTCTTAGTATAGTATAACATTAACAATCATGATACAGCCAGACCAAAAAAAGTCACTTTCATCATGTTAAAAAATTCATGAAAAAACGTCATACTATAGTTTGGGGAAAATGTCACGACAAAAATGTAATTTCTTCAGATGTCAGAAATTGTCATGAAAACAGTATTAATATAGTATAACATTGACAGTCATGGTATAGCCAGACCAAAAAAGTCATAAAAAGTCATTTTTCATTGCGTCAAAAATTTCATGAAAAAACGTCATACTATAGTATGGCGAAAATTTCATGAAAAAAATGTCATTTTTTTCATATGTCAGAAATTGTCATGAAAACAGTCTTAGTATAGTATAACATTAACAATCATGGTATAGCCAGTCCAAAAAAACTCACTTTTCATCATGTTAAAAAATTCATGAAAAAACGTCATACTATAGTATGGTGAAAATTTCATGAAAAAAATGTCATCGTTTCAGATGTCAGAAATTGTCATGAAAACAGTGTTAGAATGGTATAACATTAACAGTCATGCCATAGCCAGTCCAAAAAACTCATAAAAAGACATTTTTCATCATGTCAAAATTTACTTGAAAAAAATGTCATACTATAGTATGGTGAAAATTTCATGAAAAAAATGTCATTTTTTTCAGATGTCAGAAATTGTCGTGAAAACAGTCTTAATATAGTATAACATTAACAATCATGGTATAGCCAGTCCAAAAAAAGTCACATTCATCATGTTAAAAAATTCATGAAAAAACGTCATACTATAGTTTGGGGAAAATTTCACGAAAAAAATGTAATTTCTTCAGATGTCAGAAATTGTCATGAATACAGTCTTAGTATAGTATAACATTAACAATCATGCTATAGCCAGTCCAAAAAAAGTCATAAAAAGTCATTTTTCATCATGTCAAAAATTTCATGAAAAATGTCATACTATAGTATGGCTAAAATTTCATGAAAAAAATGTTATTTTTTCAGATGTCAGAAATTCTCATGAAAACAGTGTTAGTATAGTATAACATTAACAGTCATGCTATAACCAGTCCAAAAAAGTCATAAAAAGTCATTTTTCATCACGTAAAAAATTTCAGGAAAAAAATCATACTATAGTGTGGCGAAAATTTCATGAAAAAAATGTCATTTTTTTCATATCTCAGAAATTGTCATGAAAACAGTGTTAGTATAGTATAACATTAACAATCATGGTATAGCCAGTCCAAAAAAAGTCACTTTTCATCATGTCAAAAAATTCATGAAAAAACGTCATACTACAGTATGGTGAAAATTTCATGAAAAAAATGTCATTTTTTCAGATGTCAGAAATTCTCATGAAAACAGTGTTAGAATGGTATAACATTAACAGTCATGCCATAGCCAGTCCAAAAAACTCATGAAAAGTCATTTTCCATCATGTCAAAAATTTCATGAAAAAAATGTCACACTATAGTATGGTGAAAAATTCATGAAAAAAATGTCATCGTTTCAGATGTCAGATATTGTCACGAAAACAGTGTTAGTATAGTATAACATTAACAATCATGGTATAGCCAGTCCAAAAAAGTCATAAAAGTCATTTTTCATCATGTCAAAAATTTCATGAAAAAAGTCATACTGTAGTATGGCGAAAATTTCGTGAAAAAAAAATGTCATTTTTTCAGGTGTCAGAAATTCTCGTGAAAACAGTGTTAGTATAGTATAACATTAACAGTCATGCTATAGCCAGTCCAAAAAAGTCATAAAAACTTATTTTTCATCATGTCAAAATTTTCTTGAAAAAACGTAACACTATAGTATGCCGAAAATTTCATGAAAAAAATGTAATTTTTTCAGATGTCAGAAATTGTCGTGAAAACAGTCTTAGTATAGTATAACATTCACAATCATGGTATAGCCAGTACAAAAAAAGTCACTTTTCATCATGTTAAAAAATTCATGAAAAAATGTCATACTATAGTATGGCTAAGATTTCATGTAAAAAATGTCATTTTTTCAGATGTCAGAAATTCTCATGAAACCAGTGTTAGTATAGTATAACATTAACAGTCATGCTATAACCAGTCCAAAAAAGTCATAAAAAGTCATTTTTCATCATGTAAAAAATTTCATGAAAAAAGTCATACTGTAGTATGGCGAAAATTTCATGAAAAAAATGTCATTTTTTTCATATGTCAGAAATTGTCATGAAAGCAGTCTTAGTATAGTATAACATTAACAATCATGGTATAGCCAGTCCAAAAAAACTCACTTTTCATCATGTTAAAAAATTCATGATAAAACGTCATACTATAGTATGGTGAAAATTTCATGAAAAAAATGTCATCGTTTCAGATGTCAGAAATTGTCACGAAAACAGTGTTAGTATGGTATAACATTAACAGCCATGCTATAGCCAGTCCAAAAAACTCATAAAAAGTCATTTTTCATCATGTCAAAAATTTCATGAAAAAATGTCATACTATAATATGGCAAAAATTTCATGAAAAAAATGTTGTTTTTCAGATGTCAGAAATTCTCATGAAAACAGTCTTAGTATAGTATAACATTAACAATCATGCTATAGCCAGTCCAGAAAAGTCACAAAAAGTCATTTTTCATCATGTCAAAATTTTCATGAAAAAACATAATACTATAGTATGGCGAAAATTTCATGAAAAAAATGTCATTTTTTTCAGATGTCAGAAATTGTCATGAAAACAGTCTTAGTATAGTATAACTTTAACAATCATGGTATAGCCAGTCCAAAAAAAGTCAGTTTTCATCATGTTAAAAAATTCATGAAAAAACATTATACTATATTATGTGGAAAATTTCACGAAAAAAATGTAATTTCTTCAGATGTCAGAAATTGTCATGAAAACAGTGTTACTATGGTTATACCATGCTAACACTGTTTTCATGACAAAACAAAAATTTCTTGAAAAAACATCATACTATAGTATGGTGAAAATTTCACGGAAAAAATGTCATTTTTTCAGATGTCAGAAATTGTCGTGAAAACAGTCTTAGTACAGTATAACATTAACAGTCATGCTATAGCCAGTCCAAAAAAGTCATAAAAAGTAATTTTTCATCATGTTAAAAATTTCATGAAAAAACGTCACACTATAGTATGGCGAAAATTTCATGAAAAAAAGGTCATTTTTTCAGATGTCAGAAATTCTCATGAAAACAGTGTTAGTATAGTATAACATTAACAGTCATGCTATAGCCAGTCCAAAAAAATCATAAAAAGTCATTTTTCATCATGTCAAAAATTTCATGAAAAAACGTCATACTATAGTATGGCGAAAATTTCATGAAAAAAATGTCATTTTTTCAGATGTCAGAAATTCTCATGAAAACAGTGTTAGTATAGTATAACATTAACAGTCATGCTATAGCCAGTCCAAAAAAATCATAAAAAGTCATTTTTCATCATGTCAAAAATTTCATGAAAAAACGTCATACTATAGTATGGCGAAAATTTCATGAAAAAAATGTCATTTTTTCAGGTGTCAGAAATTGTCATGAAAACAGTGTTAGTATAGTATAACATTAACAGTCATGCTATAGCCAGTCCAAAAAAGTCATAAAAAGTCATTTTTCATCATGTCAAAAATTTCTTGAAAAAAACGTAGTACTATAGTATGGTGAAAATTTCACGAAAAAAATGGCTTTTTCATAATTTATTTTAACATAATGTAACATGAATTCATTCAAAACTATAAAAATACCTCATCCTTACCTTTTTTTTGGACATTTTACAATGTGACATTTTTCCACTTTTTTTGACATACTATACCATGACATTTTTATCACAATTTTTGACATCCCATAATATGGTGTTTCCATAACTTCTTTCAATATTTGATAGTATGTATTAATTCAACATACTATAAAAAAAGACCTAAAAAAAACTATAATAAGGTCCTTTGATCACCTTTTCTGACATTTTACGACGTGACATTTTTCAGCTTTTTTCAACATGCTATACAATGACGTTTCTATGACAATTTTTGACATCCCATAATATGGCTTTTTCACAATTTATTTTCACATAATGTAACATGAATACATTCAAAAAGTATAAAAAGATGTCCTCCTCACGTTTTTTGACATTTCACAATGGGACATTTTTCCACTTTTTCGACATGCTATACTGTGACATTTTTTCCATCCTATAATATGGCTTCTTCGTATATTCTTTTTTTTACATAATATAACATGAATTCATTCAAAAATCATGAAATGACCTCCTCATCACTTTTTTTTTACATTTTACAATGTGAGATTTTTCCACTTTTTTCGACATGCTATACTATGACGTTTTTGTGACATTTTTTGACATCCCATAATATGGTGTTTCATAACTTCTTTCAATATTTTATAGTATGTATTAATTCAACACATTATAAAAAGACCTAAAAAAATATGATAAGGTCATTTGATCACTATTTTGACATTTTTTTACAATATGACATTTTTCAGCTTTTTTCAACATGCTGTACAATGACGTTTTTATGACAATTTTTGACATCCCATAATATGGCTTTTTTACAATTTATTTTCACATAATGTAACATGAATTCATTCAAAAACTATAAAAATACCTCATTCTTACCTTTTTTTTGACATTTTACAATGTGACATTTTTCAGCTTTTTTCGACATACTATACTATGACGTTTTTATGAAAATTTTTGATATCCCATAATATGGCTTTCTCATAATTTATTTTCACATAATGTAACATGAATTCATTCAAAAACTATAAAAATACCTCATCCTTACCTTTTTTTTTGACATTTTACAATGTGACATTTTTCTACTTTTTTGACACACTATACTATGACGTTTTTATCACAATTTTTGACATCCCATAATATGGTGTTTCCATCACTTCTTTCAATATTTATAGTATGTATTAATTCAACATACTATAAAAATACCTAAAATAACTATGAGAAGGTCATTTGATCACTATTTTGACATTTTTTGCAATGTGATATTTTTCCACTTTTTTTGACATGCTATACTATGTCGTTCTAATGACATTTTTTGACATCCCATAATATGGGTTTTTCATAACTTTTTTCTACATTGTTTGCCTTGAATTAATTCAAAATACATACATACGAAAAAAATACGATAAGATCATTTGATTACTATTTTGACTATTTTGATTTTTTACAATGTGACAGTTTTCCACTTTTTTCGACATGCTACGTATACTATGGCTTTTGATAACTTTTTTGAATATTTTATTTTTACAGTATTAATTCATTCAACATAATATGGCTTTTTCATATTTGTTAACGTAATATAACATGAATTCATTCAAAAACTTTTTTGCCATTTTACAACGTGACATTTTTCCTATGCTATACTTTGACAATTTTATGACAATTTTTGACATCTCATCATATGGATTTTTCATATTTTTT
The DNA here is from genome assembly GCA_029721515.1 of Synanceia verrucosa. NCBI lineage: Eukaryota > Metazoa > Chordata > Actinopteri > Perciformes > Synanceiidae > Synanceia > Synanceia verrucosa. Next base: position 6,933,163 of record CM056567.1, on the reverse strand, counting down.
CATTCTAATATTATATCCTTCGTTCACTTTTCTTGACCATTTTCTTTCCATTTTTGTCAACATGACATACTGTGACATTTTTATCACAATTTTTGATAACAAATGTCATGTCATGGAAGTATTAGTATGGTTTGTTGAAAAAAAAAACAATAAAATGCCATACTGTAGCATGTTGACAAAGTTTTCATAGAATAGTATACTGAAAAATGTCAGTGTAAAATATCAAAAAAGTAATCAAACACCTAATATGTAGAACGTTGAATGCTGTGATATAATATCTTGAAAAAAGTTTTAAAATAGCGATTGATGGCATGTCAAAGATTTCATAATATAGTATGTTGAAAAAATATATGTATGTTCAAAAAATGTCAAAAACTCACAGCATAACATGTTGAAAAAAGTTATGAAAAGTGATATTATGTGTTAAAAATTGTCATAAAACTGTCATAGCAAAAAAGTGAAAAATGTCATGTTGTAAAATTTTAAAAAAAAGTGATACAAAAGCCTCAGTTTAGTATGTTGAATGGATTCACGGCAATGTTAGAAAAAAGTCAACAAAAAAATGTTTAAAAAGCCACATTATAGAATGTAGAAAAAAACGTTATAAAAATGTCATGTCTAAAAAAGTGGAAAACTGTCACAGCACTCAAAAGGTCATAATATTGTATATATAATGAAGTGATGGTATTATATCATGAAAAAAGCTATACACAGTATGTCCAAAAAATGTTAAAAAAAATGCCATTGTATAGTATGTCAAAGAAGTCATCAAAGATGACATTATATATTATGTTAAATGACTTCATAGCAAAATATCTTGATACAAATCAGAGAAAAGCCTGATTATAGCATGGTGAAAAAAAAGACATAGCTCAAAATGTCAAAAAAGTCATAAAAGGCCATATTATAGTAAGTTGAATAAGGTGATGGTATAATGTGTTGGAAAAAAACAGTTGTGCATTTAAAAAAAAATAGACAAATTTGTCAAAAAGTCATTTTTTGTCACATTAGAAAATAGCTGGACACCATTCTTGTCTCATTTCCAGAACAAGCTTCATCTAAATGAGGAGGTCAGACAAACATAGCTGTCAAATGGACAACTTCTCATTGAAATGGACACACACACAGCTTTTTACTGTATAATAGCTGCACTCATGTTCTCTGTTGCTCTGTTTACTAAACAGCACTTATAGCAGTGCTTGTGTTGCACCTTTGAAAACCTAAAACCATGTGGGTTTCCATAAACTGTTCCTGACATGTGGCAGGGGAGTCTGACACATGTCACCAGTGGAGACGAGGCATTGGCATCGTGTCACCTCACACACCGAGCCTGCGTATTTAAAGCAGCGCTAACCACAGATTGACTGCCATTAGCCTGTTAGCTTCCACCGCTCCGCCCGAGTGGATCTGAACTGAGCGCTTTAAATTGGCTGTATATGTCTGTGAGTGTGTGCTGGAAATGAGAACCAGGCGCAGAGCGCTGCTCCGTTAGCGTCGTTATGTGTGTTTTTAATAGGAACGGTAACAATGGCCGTCTGTTGCTATCGGACTGTGTGCATGTGTTTGGTACATCCGCTTGTGTGTGAGTGAGCAAATGGTTCTCATAAAGCACATTGTTCGCCGAGTTAGGTCGTTGATAATGAACTCTTCCTCTGTCTGTGAAAAGGCCGCTGTTGAGGGAAGCGATGGGAAAATAGTCATCTGTGCTGCAGAGGGAAGACCCAACATTAGTGATGGGATCAGTGGAGGAGAGTGGCAGGGGTCAAACAAGCCCAGAGGACATTAGAGGAGACAGATGAAACTGAGATGTGACATAAAAACCAGAGAGTGAATTTTATATGTAGACGGTAAGAAGAAGAAGAAGAAGTGTGAAAGGCTGTTATGAGAGAAAAAGAGAGGAAACATCTGCGAGATGCAGACTCGTATTAAGGTTAAAGGCACTGTGGGCGTTGTCTCCATGGAAACCAAGAGAGAAGGAGAATGGAGGATCCTTTTATCCCTACTTGTATGTACCTGAGTGATCAAAGGTTTGGTACCCACTCTCATATCAGCGCTGTAAAGAAAGTATGGTTTTTAGACTCATGGCTGAAGAATATTCTCTGTAATGTAGCTCAACATTTAGAGAAATACGTCATATTTTCCAAAATGTCGAACTACTCCTTTAATCAATAAACTCCAAACATGATTTGTAAAATAAAATAAGTGTGTGTGTTGGATCAGTCAACATGAACAGGTATGTAACTTATTCTATAGTATATAGTGTGTAAGACAATATGCATGTCTCTGGCCTTGAATGCTCTCTACAGAAAATAATTCTCCTTTTATTATTTCCATGTTTTGCATGGGACTGAGGGCTGGGGCTCTCTGCTCGTGGTCTCTTGCACATCTGCATACTTCACTGATGGAGCAGAGAGCAGCACGCAGATGAGATGAGGTGGTGGAGTGCTGTGGTTGCATGAACGTTGGACAGAGGTTGCAGGGTGGGAGCTGATGTAAGGAGCTGTCACCCAGTTTGATTTAAAGCGAGGCCTGTGGGAAACGCCCACAGAGGAATCTTGAATCGAGTGTGTGTCAGGAGAGATGTGGAAGGAAAAGGGTCTGGATGTTTGGTTGTGTGGTTCGGGCTGCAACAGGCCCTGAGGACAAACACACATCCATACACAAAGGGATGACACAGAAAAACACGCCCACAATGACCTATGTTCACCCAGCAGCACACACACCTCTGTGTCGTTGTTGAGGTTCCACAGGTCTAAGCGGCCCATGCCGTCCACGGCAGCGAATATTGCAGGATGTACGGGCGACCACATGACGTCATACACATAGTCAGCGTTGTCCTCAAATGAGTACAGAGGCTTGTTGTGCTGAAAGAGAGAAAAAGAGGACATTTGTGGAAGTGTGCACGGCGTGAAATAAAAACTGTTGAGAAAAAAATAGAGAGTTATGGAGTAAAGAAGATGACACACTGAAGACAGAGAGAGAGGGAGGGAGAGAGAGAGGAATGGAGGAAGGAATGGAGAGAGGGAGTGAGCGAGCGAGCTTCAGACAGAGTGGCGCTGCCTCAGCCTTGGGGCCTGTCTGGGTGCAGAGCCTAATTAAAAAGCCTAGCACATTCACACAGCACCATAAAACCACTGGGATAGATGAAAGGGAGGGCCCCTCCACAAGGTGTACAGTAACCTCAACACAACAGCTGTCTGAGAGAGAGAGAGAGAGAGAGAGAGACAGAGAGAGAGAGAGGGAAATGGGAGGAAGAGGAGGGGTGGACAATGGATAGAGGACAGGATGTGTGTGCGTGTCCATAAAAACAAATCTGATAGTGATATATCAGCAGATATCCATCTTTTAAGGGTTATGACGGAGCTGGAAAGAAACGTGTCAGTGCTCTCTGCTGGACAAACTATTTAATGACTTGTTACTTATTCATGAAATAATACACTAATGAGATACTATATATCTGTGAGGAGCGAACATGGGATATATAATATCGATCCAGACAGTTTATGGAGTGTTTGTGAAACTACGGAGACCAACAGTCCTCAAAGGCATCGCTGTGTCAGCGGCTGTTTGGATTCCAGAGGCATTCCTGACAGGTAGAGTGGGAGGGTGGAGGACAGGAGACAGGTTGGCTGCGAGAGCAAATGAAGGAATGTAGTCTGTCCCTCTCTCCTCCTCCTCCTCTCATTCCTTCTCTTTCTCTCTATCACCTTTTCTCTCTCACTCCACAGTTGTTCGATAAGGCGGACCTCAGACAGATAGCTGTGAACACACTCAGACGCACACAAACACAAACAAACTGAGCCGAGCCAATTTCAAGCCTGGATTGAAACTGTTTTCCAGGCGGCAGGGTGACAGCAGAGGTCATCTTTCTCCATCTCACACTTTCAGTAGTCGATCAGCTGTGCCATTCCTGTTTATGTTCTCTCTCTTGTTTTTGTCCATTTTACTGTGACTGTGTGACCACACTCTTTTACTCATTCTGCTGCTCTATTTCACATTACCAAATTGCATTTTATTTTGACAAAATGCCTCTTCATAATCAGTGTTAATTTTGCTAACAAAAACTATGATAAATATGTTCCTCATCGACCTGTTTTTTGTGACAGAGACGAAATGATGACGAGACAGCTGTGGCAATAAAATAGTATGCAATACTGTTTATTGCTAATTATGTAATATTGGTGACAAAAAATGAAAATTGCTTCTTTCTCTTAAAAAAAACACGACAAACTATTATGAAGCATTTTTTTCAGTGCACCAGTTTTGTGTCCTGTACTACAGCAGAAGCACACAGTGAACACATCAGGAGTAACTTACTTAAGTTAAAGTATTTTTAAAGGTAAACTGAACTGAAATAATTAGGGTTTTCTTTGTCTAAGACTGAAATGCTCAGACTTTTAGTCAACTAAAGACTGGCCAGGGATGACTGAATGTGATGAAACCAACAAGGACATCTGACACAGGAATAAATAAAAAAAAAAAATAGCTGGTAAAATTAAACTACTCTTAATACAATTTCATACTATCTTTTTCTTAAATATAGCCTTTAGGCCATTTGCCTCAAGTAATGCGTCACATTAGAAACGTGATGAATAAAGTCCATAAAATGTAAACTACTATTTTACTGCGAACTGTCCATAATCTACCTCATCTTAAATAAGGTGATTTAGGTAAATAATCTGCAGCAACAAGTCTTAAAACTAATCTTAAAATGACGCTTAATCCTTGTGGCGCCGCACGTGAAGTAGCTGGTTGTCATTATGTTTCCTGTGGAGAGAAGCTGGGGAGCTTCTGCAGCAGCTGGATACTGATAGTTAACATCACAGAGCACAAGTTGAGCATTCACTACTTTATGGTTCTTACAGGAAAGCATCGCATCTCATCAGTTTCAGAACAACCCAAACCATCTCATCTCTGCAGCAGCAAGAGTTGTACAAATCTGCTTCACATCCTGGGATGTTGTCCACAAATTAGAAGATGTTTCAGTGCAGAAAAAGAATATGACGAGAAGAGAACATTTTCTTTTTCAGCACTTCTTAACAATTGTATGAACTGACTGCGATGTAGGCCTTTAATTAACTTCTCAAGAGAGCATGATTATGCTCCATCCATCCAATCACTTAGTAGATGCCAGTTTTGGGGTCAAGAGAGCAGGATGGATCAAGTTATGCACAATCATAAACCCACTCCCAGCTGTCGCGACGTCTTCACACTCTGGCCAACTCCACATTTTTTTTCACTAACCACAATATTTGCACCGCCGAGTGTAAAAACATGAGCAGACTTCTGTGCGACGGCCTTTCTGAACTTTGAGGGCAAACGTGAATGCAAAGAGAATTCACTGCAAATACGTGCATGTGTGTGTGTGTGTGTGTGTGTGTGTGTGTGTGTGTGTGTGTGCGTGTGCCGCAACAGTTGGGTTAAGGGCAAACCTCTGGGGATTGTAGGTAAGCAAAGGCAGCTTGCTTAAGGTGCATGTGAGGCATGTGTGGTGTGTCTGTATTTGCATGCACACACACACACACACACACACACGCACGCGCACGCACAAACACACACGCACACGCACGCACACACACACACACACACACACACACACACACAGAGTCAGGTATGCTGTCTGCCCACACACAAATATGGGTTATGTGGGATAAGAGACAGACACACATTCCTGCGGTGCCCCTCAAAGGAAAGGGAATTCCCAAATCCTGAAAAATAACACACTCTTCTGATGAAAATCCGCAGAAATGTTTTAATATGTGTCACGGGACTCTTCGCTCAAGACTTATGGACTGGCTGCATGCAAACATGAGCTGGAACTCAGCAGAGTGCTTTACTGCCTGTCACAGCCGAGTATGAAAGCTGTAACTGGATCTTGCATGGAGCTGAAGGTATTATGCAATATGCATCATGTATTTCCCTCCAATTGAATGGGTCTCTCTTTGATTTTTGGATGTGTTTGCTGTTTGTGTCGATCCCTCTGTCCTTCAGCGTTAGCATCACCTAAACTATTAACTATAACATTTTTTTTTTTTTTATCTTTAACATCCTGGCCCTTTTACTAATACTGAAACTCACTATCCCATTGACTTTTATCCTAAGACAGAGATAATTTTTTTTACTACCTTCTCCGTTATCCCTTTTGTTCCTTGTTTCCACCCACACATTTACATAAATCTAACCATGAAATATCTCGTTTTAAAATTCTGGATTTCTTCTCGTGCAGCGGCTGAACTCACTCCTCCGCGTCTCACGAACACCATCATCACCAACACAAAAGTGCCTGTGAATGTATTAGCTAACTTTTCTATTTTCCGACATTTTCTATTTTTGACAGTGACAGTTTTCCTTTTGCGCTGCCACTGAACCACTGCCAAATGGATTTCATCACATCGGTTTGAAAGGAGAGAAAATGCCCTGAGATGAAGGGGTCGCTCAAATACCATGGAGAGGAGGAGCGCCCATTTTTAGAGAGCTCTCTTCGCCTCACTGAGCACCGCAGGGAACCTAACACTGTTTAAGATCTGATGAAGACCAACCAATACGAGAAAATGATGTGTTTTAACCATGAGGGTTCACAGTGTCACAATGAAAGACTGTGTCTTCTCTGCATTTTTTTAACAATAATCAACAGCTATCAGTAAATAAATTTAACCAGGGTGTAATTTTGATACTTAAAGTGGTTGTGATTTGTTCTTAAGTGACAGTGACACACTTTAAATCTACTAACAAGGATATCTGCCCTAAAATTAACCTTGCATGTATATCTTCCTCTGACGTTGTGAAGACATCTTGCCTACTTCTCCACTGTACACCTGTTCAGTACCATCTATAAAATGTTGTATTAATTGGATTGAGTAATTTTGGGGCTTCTGGGAGATGTAGTTGGAGCATAAAGAGATGGTATACGCCACGGAGATTAAAACAAGAAATGGAGATTATCGCGATTAGAGAACAAAACGGACGGATTCTAGAGAAAAAGTGGCATTTAGGGTGGGAGTGGCCTCTGCTCTACCTCTAATATAACAAGAATTGAACAAGGTAAAAACAAACATTGTTTTCATGATGAAAATAGAGAGTCTTCTTTCATTTGAGCTATTCTGTTTTTTCAGAGACATGGTACAAAATATTCTGTGGGTCTTGAAATATGACTCAAAATGGCCAAAACAACTGGCACAAGGCACTTTTTGTTTTAAAAAACAGCTGGCATTCAAAGAGTTAATACAGAAGGTGACAAAAAATTGTGGGGAAATTGCCTGACAGGAAAAATTCAGGTCAAAATAATCAAACAAAAAGATAAGCAAGGTTTCAACATTTTTCCTCCACACAGTATCCATACAGCCAGTGACTGAACCAGCTCAAACACACGAGTCATGAGAGAAAAACTGATTTTTCAGAACATTGCTCACCTATAGGACTCAGCATCACTAACTAGTTCATTGTCACGTTTCCCTCTTTCTGCAACATGGAGTCCACAATCAACCCCCCACACTTTGTCTCCTGCCCAAAACACACACACACACACACACACACACACACACACACACACACACACACACACCATACCTTGGTGCTCCACAGTTTGACAGTCCAGTCGAAGGAGGATGTGATGAAGAGGTGGGAAAAGTCGACGCTGCCCACTGCACTGTGACAGCTGATGCCCGTCACCGGCCCCTGGTGGCCTTCGAACATCTCACAGATACCCGCCTTGCTGCAGAGTGAGGACACAGACGAGACTTAAATAACTACATTATTCAGCTATAAAGCAGCGTTTTACTGGATTTAACTTGTTGAAACACAGCGCAGTGAAGCCATTTGTGTCATCTGTTGATGAAAAGTGAAACCATTTGTATATTAACTCTTAGTCATTGACATATGTCGTCGTCATTTAAAATCTAACGCTTGAGTGCCATTGACGTATTTCGCCATCAAAGTGTTTTTTCGGCAGCGGGTCGCTGATCGCAGTCTCCTGCAGACTGTGAGTAATTTTGGGGCTTCTGGGAGATGTAGTTGAAGCATAAGAAGATGTATCCCACAGAGAGCAACACAGGTCGATTCTGGACAAAAAGTGGCATTTAGTGTGGGAGTGTCCTCTACTCTACCTCTGATAAAACAGGAACGGAACAAGGTAAAAACATTTTCAGAGTCATTTTTCTTCAGAGTCATAGTACAAAATATTCTGTGGATCTTGAATTATGACTCAAAATGGGCAAAAAACACTGGCACAAAGCCCTTTTTGTTTCCTAAATCAGCTGGCACTCAAAGAGTTAATGGGAAAATGATCAATTATATTTTCTTAAAAACAATATTTTTCTTCTGATCTTTTACTCAGCACTTTGTCTTTCTAAGTGTATATTTTTACAGAATTATTTTTACTGTGATGTGGTAATTCTAGATCACCCAAGCATATAAACTGGGACTGTGTTGAGTGTGATGTAAATCACTGTGATGTTTTCTTTGTGTGTGTGTGTGTGTGTGTGTGTGTCCACCAACCTGCCATGTCTGGATGCAGTGTACACAGTGCCCTCCTCACTCCCGACCACATAGTTGTTAACGTCTCCCGTGGGGAAAGCCATGCCTGTCACCGCCACAGGTTTGGATTTATTGTACACCAGCTCCATGGTTTCCTACCGTACAAACACACACACACACACACACACACACATACACACAGGATGAAGCACTAATATGAGCCTGTACAGACACATTCAAAGACACAACATATCAATACACATCCATCAACAGTAATGTGGAATACCAGATGCATGAACACTAAAACTCAAATCATTTTACAGTGTTGATGGGTGAGTTTCCTACCTGTGGCTGGGAAAGCATGTCCAGGCTCCAGGAGCACATCCGGCCGTCTGTAGACACAGTGATCAGGTTGTTGGCATTCTGGGTGCCGACCACGTTCACGCAGTACACTGGGTGCTGCACAAAGAAATAGAGACAGACAGGCACATAAATAAGACGGGTGAGTCGACACACTTGCACAATAGACTAAACCAGCCACATGCTTTGATTATATTGTGTGACTTCCAACTGTAAAAGTCCCCACTGAAATGCTCATAATCGTAAATCCTTATTACACCGTTTGATTAGAGGCATTACATATTTGAGCACATTTGTTATTTTGTATAATAAAAACTTGGACAATTTCTACTGTGACTGCAGTAGGCTGTCAAGAACATTACATATTACATATAATATTAATAAGAGTAGAGTTTACTCTTCTACTCTTCTCTGGTATTGTCCAACTTAATAATGTGTTGTTGTTGTTTTATGTAACTAATTAAAACACAGCAGGGAGCTTTTCTCATCTTAGGTCAGAGCTTTTTTTCCCAGGGCTGCAACTAACAATTATTTTCATCATTGATCTGGAATGTTTTCATCATTATTTCCTTCATCATAGTTTCTCTGGGCCTGTGGTGACATCCTAAAATAGCTCATTTTGTCCAACCAACAGTCTAAAATGAACATAATTGCCAAAATCCAATGAAATTGAATTTATTTTCATATGAAACAAGGAACACTTTAACATTTTTATCCATTTAGGAGCATTTGAGGTTCATAAATGAGCTAAGTGATTATCAAAAATGTAATTATTAGAGAGCCTGAAGACTAAGGCAAAGAGCTGATTTTGTTCTTTTAATTCTTTCTGTGCATGTTTTGGGTTTTGTAAATGTGTCGAGGCTAAAATATATCAGCCGTGCGTCACTCTACCAGTGTTTTGGGTCACAGTTTGTGGTGCAGGACTGTCTTACAGTGTGAGCAGCAGCAGACAGGGGAGTCCTCTGGACGGGGGTCCGTCGGTGACTGCGGTTGTCCCACAGGACGATCTGTCCCGAGTATGTCCCCCCCACCACCAGGTTGGGATGAAACTTGGCAAAACCCACAGATACTACAGGAGACTGAGGAAAGAGAAGGGGAGAGGATAAGACAGCAGAATCACAGCCTATTATTCTGGTGTGAGGTTACTTTATGGGATCTGATACAGACAAAGGAACATTTAGATAGAAATAGTTTGGTCAGATGAAATGTGGAGATAAAATAGCAGACTGTGAGAAAAGAGCAAAAACAAAGAAAAATATGAAGCGAAAACAGCAACACTAGACGGAGCAGAGTGAGAACGAGTGATCAAGGCATCACGATGGGTGGCGGACATCAGGAGATGGACGGAGATGGAGATGATGAGTTCGGCTACGGTGAGGGTCCACTGAGGAGAGGACAGAGGGGTGACGCTGGGGCCGAGAGTAGACAAAGAGGGGAACTGTAGTCCTCTTTCCCCCAGCCGTTTCACATTACAGCATCAAAACCCCAGCAGCCACTGGAGCGCTCACTGTAGCCTCCATCATGACAAGCGCACCCTTGAACTCCCTCCCTCCCCAAAGGCGTATTTATTGAGTCTTGGTTCCTCTTCAGTGCTCGTCCCATAAGAGATTCTGCATGCAGCAGCTAGCCTTCCCTGACCCAGAGCCACTGAAGTGGAGTTATGAGAAAATGTTACAGCATCAGTTCGCCGCAGGAGGGTAACCGGTGTCATGCACTGACAAATTTATCCCTCCATCTATCAAGTAAAGCTGCATAATAATAATTTACTGGTGACAAAGGACCAATAGTGCATTAAACAAGCAGCTCACAGACACTCATCACAATTAAAAACAGTGAAGCAATAAAAACACTCAGGGTGGGTTTTTGCAAAAGCATTGTTGCCTAAAACCGTTGTAGATTTTGTTGGCAGAGCCACCGTTGACAGATTTAGTGTTCCAGAAAAAAACGGTACGTCAGACATTTTGTTGTTGGAACAGCTCTGAGACAGTGTGAGGAGGCAAAAATCCTGCCAAATTAGCATAAACAAGATTTATGTGAATACACTGACAGTTTAGTATTCCTTACGAATGTTGCAAATGGTTGGTGGCCTAAAACCTCATGATATGACTACTTTGAATTGAAAAGATGAATATGATTTTAGGAATTCAAACATAAGAAATTCATATTTGATTAACTTAATGAACTCTTTAGTCATCCTAAAAAACAATTATGGCCGACGTGAATCCCCTCATAGGAATGACCCCGCTAAAAACACACTGACTCATTTATGTGGAACATTTGAGAATAAACATTACAGTATATTAATAAACTGCTGAGGCTGCAGGATGTCAATTGTCCAGCTGAAACATTAATAGACATAAAACATCAGTTTTTGCCACAGTGTTGTGGCAGTTTTGGGGAGCAGTTGTTACTAGATAAGTAGGAAATCAAATAATGTGATTTCATGTATAGGAAAAACGTAACATTCATTTTATTTTCACTTCTTTTTTCACGTTTCTCTCCCTTGCACTCCCCCCTCTTGCATCCCGGCCACCACACCATGTGCGAAGCGGCCAACTCCAAACCCCAGTTCGTTTTGAAAGGAGACTGGAAAACAAACCAGAGGGAAAGAAAACACGGCACACTCTTTTGCTCTCTTTTTTGTTTCTTCTGAGGAGTCACGGGTTCCAGACGAATGGCTCGGGAGTCGCTTCAGATGTCAAGGCTCAAAATAAACTGAACTTCGGTGGTAAAAATAAAGTCCCTCGTCAGGCGGCAAGGAGGCACTCTCTGAAAAGTTTATTTATACTGTATGGTCAGACGAAAAGGGATCAGGAATTCAGGTTTAATAGAACATATTAACACACATGATTTGATGGCTATTCAAACGGCAATTTGCGTGAATTACTTTGCCTGATTTATTCTATATAATATGTACAGAAAAAGCACCAACATTTGTATAAAACACATTAAATATGTGTCTAAATGTGAAAGGACCATGGAAAGGATAGGAAAAAGCATTTTTTATACATTAATTTGGAAGCTTTATGAACATATTTCTAACCAGGCCCATGTGTAAAGGTTAAGCAAAAACATTTGTAACAGTAAAACTACTCCTGGAAAAATGTAAAGACAATATACATGGATGTTTCCGTGTCTGACTTCACTTTTAATATCCAAGAGTTTTGGGATGACCTTTGGCCTCTGTGGCTGTCTGACAGGCTGTCTGAGGTCTGTGCCGCAGTCCTGGCACATACACACACATGATTTCACCACCACCACAACCAGTTCATCAATTTATCAGTCAAAAAGTAGAGGGACTCTAAACGATATTTAGCTTCTGGAAGAGAAGCATAAAAAATATCTAAATAGCTTAATATTTCTTCTGCAAATGAATAGTTTGACATTTTGGGAAATGTGCTTATTTGCTTTCTCACAGAGAGTTAGATGGAAAGATTGATACCACTTTCACATGTCCATGACATAAAGGCTAGCGTGAAGGGTTATCAGCCCTGTGACAACCAAAACCAACCAATTTAATAATACATTACCTCAAATATATTAATAAAGTCTTAAACTCATTCACTCAGATGAATATACGCCCATTTTTCCTATTAATACCATCAAAAATAAACACAACTCCACAGGCACATACAGGCACAAATAGAAAACATCCCTGCTTGCCTGTCTCTTGTCGTTCCTCCACCAGTTATCACACTAAATAAACATCTCTACCCCACATGAGTAATGGCAAAGAGAGGCCAAATTAAATCAAGAGCCCCCTCTATTTGCTCCATATGTTAGTTTAACTCCTAAGCCCTATCAGTGTCCCCATCTTAAGAGGAAAAATCCTGACTAAACTCTTTGAGAAACCACACGTTATGCCATCATTCCCCTCATGTACTGTCAGGCTTAGTGAAAGAGCTACTGAAAATTAGCCCAGCTTTGTCCCGATTGTGCACTTTGAGGCGTCTGCCAGCAACGACTTGGACTTAGCATAAAAGCCATCCTCCCTAAATGCTTCTAATCAAAATGTCACATCAGCACATGTGTTTTGGAGTTCTCTGTCTTTTAAATGCACTGTAAGTCATTTGGTGCTAAAATAAGATCAATTTGTCCAGAGCTATAAGGAAGTTTATGAGCTCAAGGGGAATTGGTTGACACTTTAAAGTGGATTCTCAATTTGAATGTCATGTACGAAATTAATGACTGAGTTTAGAGCTGAATTATGGGGCGCTTGGTTATGTTTCAGCTATATTTCTGTTGTCTTTCTCTTTACTTTTTATTCCTTCATGAGCCTTTGCCATCAATCACTCAAATACTTTGGCATCTATTCGAGGAAAATTATCTCAGAGTTTGTAAATATGATTGTCTGGGATATTTTGTGTGAAAAAAACAACATTTTGGAAAATACTTTCATGCTGTTATTTAACACTCTTGTGTCTGTCGGTGAACGAATGGGTCCTAACACGTGGATATGAGTCATGCTTCTCAAACATCATAAAACACACCTTACTTGAATCTTTTTACTTAAAAATCACAAAAGCGGTGCTCATTTGTGAATATTATGTTGAGGTGAAAAACATAACATAAACCAGTTTTTTCTGCAACGATGCAAAATCTGATGGAAACATCTTGAGGCACCCAAGACGATGCTAACTTCTGGATAGGCCGACAAAAATACATCATACTGTACCTGCATAACTCTATATGAACAAAGCACAAAGACTGGAAACAGGAAAACAACTAGCTCGAATTGTTGGCCAATAACACCTCCAGGAAGTCCAGTGAAAACACCAACAACCAAACACATAGTTTTTTTATGACCAATATAAGCAGTTTATAGTACATTGTTGTAAGTATATAGGGGTTATATAGAATATCCTTTTCCTGCCTTTTAATAAGAGACATTGTGAATGGGGAGAAAAAAAAGTGGTATTTGTGTTTTTATACAAAAGAAGTCACATGTTAATTAATGAGCTTTAGATGTGCTGTTACCTTCCCTATGTTAGCAATCTTGCTGTCTGTAGCATCATACTTAGTACAGACTTCACAAAATGGTATCAATCTTCACATCTAACTCCTGAAAAAGCATTTTTTTTTTTCAAAATGGCAAACTTTTCCTTTAAATCAAAAACAGCCACTCTCCTCTCATCCCCTGCAGCTCCTCTTCACACTTCAGACTGATAAGTTTGGACGTATCCGTCACACGAGCGCCACATCTGCCTAAATAACACCTCAACAGCTTTGCTCCGGCAGATCAGGGCCGACTCGATACCGAGCCTGACATTTCATTTCCAAAACTGCGGCTCTGTGGATGGTTCTCATCTGCCATGCAGCGAGGGTCAGACACCTGCCAAGTCATCTCCTGCCAGCCCAGACGGAGGGGATGTGGGAAGTGACAGCTCCAGGAAGAAAAAGCAGCGGAGAGAGTCACTTCGCTATATTGGGCCTGAGATAAATTGTGGAAGTTTTACAGGGAGACATTTCACAGTCAGAACAGTGGGTTTCATTTCTTTCTCGTCTGCAGCGTATTTGTGTGTGTCAGAAACTCACACACACAAAGTATCATCTACCATATCTCACACAGGCTCACAAGGCTAAGTGCTTCTGGCAGCCCTTATTATATTGATGGGAAGTGTTCTGTAGAGGATAATACACACATGGTAGGCCCTGATGAAAGATGGCACCCAGCGAGGGATTAGGAGGTTTGAAGGAATGACGGAGAGAGAGAGAAAGCTAGAGAAATGCGAACACTCCTTCCTTTGTTGCCTCCTCCTCTCTTTCGTTCTTTCCTCGGGCAACAAAATGTTGCTTAAGTCGGCTCAGGGAAGCAGAAGTGGAGCAAGGGAAGAAAGAGGGAGGCGTGGGGCTGATAGGGAACACAAGACAGTATATCCTCCCAAATAGATCCACGCTCCATCCCTCCTCCCTCCGCTCCCTCACCGCACTCATCTGTTTTCCACTTTGGGTTATCAGGACCAGATGGATCCGACAGTCTTCCCTTGCATCCCCGCTTCTCAAACTCCCCCCTCCTCCCAACCACCTTTCTCCCCCTGGCTTCGCTCGTTTATGACACCCCACGGATTTTGTCACTCCGCGGTTTCTGGCAAAGAGAGAGAAATACCAAAGTCGAGTCTCAATTTCAGCAGGCAAAGAATGAGGGTTTGAGGAGGAGGCTCTGGGAACACAAACAGGCCTTTCTCTGCCTCCCGACAGCTCCTTTCCCTTTATTTTCCATATCTTGTTTGTGTTGTAAATGTAATGTCAGTGCAACTCAAGCATGCAGAGTTTCTATTCTCTCCTGGTAGTGAAACATGAAATAGATGCTTTGAGTCCTTCCTCAGATCTGTTTTCTAAACAAGTTTTACATTTTTTGATTCTTTTTGTCTGAATTGAACAAAAGCTTACTGTA
The DNA here is from genome assembly GCA_029721515.1 of Synanceia verrucosa. Lineage (NCBI taxonomy): Eukaryota > Metazoa > Chordata > Actinopteri > Perciformes > Synanceiidae > Synanceia > Synanceia verrucosa. The sequence continues at coordinate 6,917,937 of CM056567.1, read as the reverse complement.
ACATTAACTCATTGAGTGCTAGCCCTTTTTTAAAACCTAAAGTGCCTTGTGCCAGCGTTTTTGGTCATTTTGAGTCATCTTTCATGATGCGCAGAATATTTTGTACTATGTCTCTGAAAACCCAGAATAGCTAAATTTAAAGAAGAGACTCTATTTCATCATGAAAAAAGTTTGTTTTTACCTTGCTCCATTCTTATTTTATCAGAGGTAGAGGCTAGTTTCACTAAAGTCACCACTTTTTGTCCGTTTTGCTCTCTAATCTTGATCGTCTCCACTTCCTGCTTTGATCTCTGTGGCGTAATACATCTCTTTATGTGCCGACTACAAATCCCAGAAGCCCCAAAATTACTCACAGGCTGCGCGAGACCACAATCAACGACCTGCTGCTGAAAAAAGGAAAAATGTATATATACATTTTGGCACTCAACGAGTTAACCTGTGAGATTTAGAGGAGCTGGTATGTAGACTTTTTTTAAGCAGTTTTCCTGTTTCCAGACATTAAGCTAAGCTAAATTAACTTGATGCTTAACTGACAAGTAGAGTGATGTTCTCATCTAACTCTCTGCAAGGAAACAAAAACACTGAACTCTTCCTTTAAACGGACACTGTGTAATTTTTTTCTCCCATCTAGTGGTTAAATTTGACTTTGCATGCATTGCAACATGGTTGGAACCATGGTAAGCGGAATGGGTCAACTCCCGGGCGGCCACTATCACTGCGGATCCCCGGCCCAGAGCTCCGGTCATTTTATGGCCCTTTTATGCTTTTTTGGCGATGAGGATTCAGTGCGGCATAAGTATGATCTTGTATTATGGGCAAAAGTGCAGTGCAGGTTTTAGTTTAGTGCCGGGTAAGTAAAACCGGCGTCTCCACCTTGCTTCTCTGTGAAAAGTGAATCGCAAAACGCGGAAATGCATTTTGTCCTATGGGTACTAGCAGGTAGTGCTTTATGTCCCTCTTGGCAGTTCGTAGTTTTTGATAGACCAGAAAGACATGGAAGCCTCCATATGAGCGATCCACTCTATGTAAAGACAGATAACTGATTCTGCGCCCAGGAGGATAAGTCAGATGGCAATAAAATATTTAAAAATTTACACAGTGTCCCTTTAACTCTTTTTGTCATTTACAAAAGAAAACAAACTGCTGAATGTGTGAGTATTAAATAAAAACATAATGCCTAATTTGTTGTACACCAAGACTCTGGCGGTAACACTGACTAGTTTTTCTGAGTTCTTCTCCCATAATGAGCAACAGACACTGGAACCATTTTTTAATTTCTCCCTATAATACCAATAAAAACCGACCTCTGTATAGTCAAAGTTGTACAAAATAATGTAATTTACCACAATATTCATCTAAATAATGTTTGCCAGTGGAAGTTACATGTGTTTGGTGTGCCACAAATCAAATGCAGTCTTGACCCATGTGTTCAGAGAGCATTTACAGGACTCTGCTAAGCTTTCACACACAATGCTTCATCCTCCAGTGTAATTTCACACGAGTGTGAAAAATGCTGTTGCACTGTTCTCTCTTTCTAAATCTCTCTCCCCTCGCCCTCCCTCCCACTCTCCCCCTGCTACACTTCTCCTCTTCAAACTTTCTGGAAGTGTTAAAAGCCTCGAGACCGACGCAAGGCAGCGAGATATTAATAAAAATATGGCTGAGACCAATGGGATATGACAGTAGCGGCAGGGGTTGTTACAGGGAGGCGTGTGGTTTGGGGGGTTCAGCAGAGGTTTTAAGTCAAACGGGCCCTTTAATGTGGTGTGACTTTGCCCACTTGAGAGGGTGGTGTGAAGTTACAAGATTGGACCCAACTGGGATGGGGCGATGATGGGTCCAACTGCTGAGGCGGCCGTGATGAGGGAAACCACGCTCAACTGGTACCAGAATCCACAGCAGCGGCAGTACAAACCCAACCCACACACTGATGGATCACACACTTCCTCCACTATACTACAGATCAATGGCTCCTAAAGTGGGGTCACGAAACTGCCACGGGCCTTGAGAGGATTGTAAAAGGCTCCCTAGTATACTGAGATATTGTTTCAGATACGCATTATTCACTGTCTGGAATTAAGTAGAGAGCAATGCTAAATGTAATTTGAGTTTGCATAACTTTAACATAACTTAGAAGCACAATATATCATTGAATTGGCATAAATAACTAAATGTATAGAAATGTGTAAATATAAAATTGGCTCTATGGATGAAAACACTTTTGAACAGATTTTTTTTAAATATCTCTACATACCATTTATTACTGTAAGATAAGATAATCGTTTATTCGTCCCACAGACGGAAATTTAAATATAAATCTAAATAATAGTAACCTAATAATAGTAACCTTAGCAGAAAATAACCAAGTGGAAAAAGCTAAGGCATCATATATACAATAAGTGAATAACTAAGCATCATATATACAACACTAGAAAAGCACTCAGAGCGCAGACCTCCGCCAAGGCAGCATTCTGCCATGATTTTGTCCTCTATGCAGTTTTTCACGATTATCACGGAAAATATCAATATTTGACGATAAGATTACAAACCGCATAAAACCACATATTTGACCTTGGTGACTCTGACCTTTTACCAGTCTTAACCAAATCGCTGACTTCTGGATTTCTGTATTAGTTTATGTACCAAATTAGGTGATGATTGGCTGAAAATTGTACATCCCGGAACATGCAAAATCTTCCATACATTACTATGGCGTCACCTTTCATTTGACATTGATGACCTTGAGTCAAATCCGATCAACACCAAAAATTAATCAGTTTTAAGTTAGGCCATTTCTGATCAATCCTGAAAATTTCATCAAAATCTGTCCATAACTTTGCATGTGGATAAACTGGAACTGAATGTTATAAGTCTGACAAAATATTTTATTATAATAGAATTATAATAATTTTAATATGGAATTTGTTTTGAATTGGTTTAAATATCTTCATTTTCACCCCAAAAGCCAAAAGAATTCAAACTGCATTAAGTGCAACTGACCAGGAAACCAATGATAACAAGCGTGAAAGCCACTGCGTTTGGCTGTAATAAAGAAGCCTAAGATACTCAAAGACAGAATCTAAGGAGAACGAGACGGAACATTGAATATATACAGTAACTGTCAGATGTGTTTAGTCCAGAACTCCATTTTTCAAGCCAGGACTTGTCTGTCTAACTGCTGCATTAGAGTGCAACATTGTTTTTTAAAGAGTTTCATCTGTACAAGTATATATATCTATATATTTTTCCATTGTTTTTTAGTTCATTGTAAATATGTAAATATTTTTATTCTATTCTATTCTATTTTATTCTATTTTATTATTATTACTATTGTGTCTGTGTTTTTGTCTGTTGTTGCTGTGACAGGTAAATTTCCCCCCAAGGGGGATGAATAAAAAAACTATTCTATTCTATTCTATTCTATTCTATTACAACACTGTTGTATACTGCCAAAAATGCTAGTGCACAATCCCCAGATTGCACTTGCCTAAAATCAGAAACACTGAGACTCATCCTGGACTCTTAAACGTTTGACAGAAAACCCAACAATACTATGGCAAAATTGTGCAGTGTCCAGTGCAAAAAGAACTTTATAATAGTGAATAATCTGCATCATAATAGAGCTGAAAAAAATCCAGAGACAATTAAAACTGCACTGGAGACAACTGAGACTATCAGACCCTAAAAGATGAACCTTAAAACCCGAATAAGATGTTGTGTTCTTTTTAAAAGAACATTGCTGAGTCCAATCAACCAAACTGCACACCGCCAGACAAGAAATATAGAAACCTGACCTCACCAAAACCCCATCTGAAACATGAAGCTTTCTATAAGCCTTAGCCTTATACAATAAAGCCCCTACTGAACCAGACCTCAACCACAAAACCCCAACCCTCCAACACCGACCAAGCACTGTCATTCTTTTGTATCCTCCACACACACACTCCACAGCCTTTACATGTGTGATACATGCACAAAGATACAGTAGCATTCAGCCATCGACCTACAGCATCCATCCATCAGACACAAGCTGTGGCAGACGCATGGAGAAAGCCCGTGAACAGCCTGGAAGGTGAAAAACAAGAAGAAGAAGGTGAAAAAAGAGAGGGGAAGAGGCACCCAGCCCTGTGGTTTTAGGGGGTTAAACGGTAGAACATGCTTGCACATTAAGAGCCAACTGATCCGCGGCTAGCTGGGAGTCGCGACTCTGTTTGTAAAAGGCCCCGCAGAAAGAGAGGGCAGGAAGAAACGCCTCTACTCCTCTTTCCTCTCGTCTAACCGCTCCCGTGCTCCTTTCATCCAAATCCAGCAGAGACATGGGAAGTCACGGCTCACTCCACATTACGCGCAACCTCTTTCTATTTCCAATGTATTTTACTCTATCTCCATTTGTCCTTTACCTTTTTTATGAGCACTCCACTTCTCTCATTTGCTCCCCACTCTATCTTTATCCGTTTTTCTGTCATTCACTTTTTTCTCTCTCCGATGAAAAGACCATGGCACAGCCCCAGGCCACACTAACTCACTGACGAACATGGGGGCGGTAGGAAAAGTGGGGCACTTGGGAGTTTCTGTTCTCTTTCAGTTTTTTAAGTCTGTCTTTTCTCCATCTGATATCACTTCATCGGATGCACATCCTTCCAGTAAACACTCACTTTAAACAAATCCCAGCATGTGGAGAAGTGGACTGTGTTTGAAGGAGTGGTTTGTGTTAGCTGGAGAATCAAAACAAACACCAATGACAATGCCTGCTAACGTTACAGATGAGCTATTTTTCAATGCAAACAGATGCCATTGTTTTCCTGTGATCGTCACTTTCCCACACGACCTGTTGGACACATTTGTAGCTGACTGCATTTTATCAGCTGCTTTCACAAATGGCTAATATTCAACACTGATGATCAGCATGCTCAGAAACCATGTTGTTAATGAAGGTCAGATGTACTGTGCATATTTCGTCAGAGAACCACATGGAAAAAGCGGTGAATCGTACAGCTACAAGACGCATCGCTGTAATCTATCCCAAAGACCACATGGTTTTCAGCAGTGGCATAAATTATGGTGCACTGAGAGAACGGAGTGCTATTATGAAGCCAAACTTGTATGGCAAGCTTGATATTGAAATAATTTCACACAGCAGGAATATGTGGAGAGAAAATCTATTTCCTGTTTGAATGAAGCTGAGTATGTTTGTGTGTTTCTGAGCGGTGAGGTGAATACCTGACATTCATACTACTACACGTAGTACTATTCACACATTTACCGTGACGTGTACGAGGGAAACACAGCACTGCTGACATTAGACGCAGCATCACTGTGGGTGGGCTAACACACATGTGGCAGCGTTGGATTAGGAAGTGGTAGGCCACATCATTTTACTACCAAGACGTCTCTATATGGCCTCGCCTGTCTCGTGGGAGCCGTGAAGCCCTCACACCCAATCCCTCTATCCGTTCTCTCCTCCTTACCGTTTTCTCAGCGTCACTTGCTATTAGCATCTCACCCATCAATGAGTTTCTTCCATTAAAACTGACCACTTAAAAGTGGCAGTGCTCTATAATCCAATCTGGAGGGTCAAATGAAACTCTCATTTCAATTTCCTACGCTCTTTATGTTTCATTCACAAAGGTGCTGTCATTATAGGGTAGAAAAGAGGAGCATGCTATAGATTACCACATGGACTGACTGTTGCCTTGAGGTATGAAAAATAAATAAAACAGTGTGAATTTCTGATAGGCAAACAAGGAGATGAACTTCCTCCCAACAGCAGCCTGCACTCATGACTACGTATGTGTAAGTTTCATAATAGTTTAAGTACCTGACAGTGAAAGATGTACTCTGGGGTGGCCTTCTTAAATTTGATGTTCCATACTAAGGCAACACCGTCCGGTTCATGAGGAGCATCTTCATTGTTGTTATAGGAGGCGACCAACAGCTCAGGATACTGCAGGAGAGAGAAAGAAGCAGAGAGGGGTGAAAATGAATCTTTACATAGTCACATGTTTAACATTGACTTATTTGATGCTAAGACTTTATAGACATACACCAGACTGCAGGGCTCACCTGAGGAGACCAGTCCAGGCAGGTGATCACTCGATGTTTCGACCAGTGTTCATCATAGAAGAGTCGACTGAAGGACAGACTGGAGCCGCTACCCAAGTCTCTGAAAATGACAGCAGAGATAACGCAGGGGTCATTTGTGGTCACTGATAAGGTACCGCTTAATCTGGATATTCACAAAGTGTACTGGCCAGAGTAAGTAGGGTGGAGTAAGTGGAGAAGCTTTTGTGACACTGATCACTGAGTTACACAACACTTGTTCTTGTCATGACGTACATCAGAACCACTATTTATTAATGAAGCTCAGTCCTGACGCATCAACTGTTGTGTAAAGTTTCTGAGATGCGCTGGCTCTAGTCAGTCCCCAACAGCGGCCGTCAGCTGATTCAGCATGTTGAAATGATGTTGGGAGAAAGTGGTGAGAGAGCAGTCTGACTGGCTGCTCACCCTAATGAGTCAGTCATTTCAGCCAGCATGTTGCCTGTGGTCAAACTAGATCCAACAGTATGAAGATTGTTGCATCATTTCAAAACGTTGCACCCTACTTTTGTGTTTGCATCTAGTTGTTCATGTCAAACATTACCAGATCTTCTGTTGTAAATAAACAAATTAGTGTGAATAATGTGAATGATCCACTTTGTCTTTATTGCTATGTGAGAATGGATCATAACGGATCAAGGTAGTGAAATTTAGGTTATGATGTTGCAATTTTACAAACAGTGTATGTCCATGGAAAAAAGAGGAGGGCTGATCTTAAGCACTGGGCCATGGTCTGTTTTAGACATAATCTCTATTTGACCACAGGCTTGATGCTTCTCTGAGGCTGCAGTGGTCAAAGTTGAAGTGAGCTGCATTCCTCTATAACAGCAAAGCACTATACTAACACAGCTTTGCACTTATGACTCTTATAAGTTCAACCAACACGCTGATAACCCCCATTTGGAGACAACTCCTCAGATGGTGAGACAAAGTTCTTTAAGTTTGGTTTTGTCAGTTCACAGGAGATTTCAACCCCCTGAGAGTGTGACATCAGCAAGAAGACATGCATTTTGAAGAACAAAGAAGCTCCCATGCCTCAAGAGTGACACAGTGGGCATGAGTCAGTCTTTGCACATTTCTTAGTTTAAACACTCTCATGTGCTCTCACATCCCTCCCTTCTCCTCCCTGCTCACCCCTCTTTGTCCTCAAGGTCCCGGCCGCTGTAGTCGAAGAAGATGTTGCTGTCTTCGGCCAGAGCTCTCTCCATCACCCGGATGCTGCAGTCGAAGAAGCTCTGAAACTCAGAGGAGTGCAGGATCTGCTGCCTCTCCTCCTCTGTCAGCTCCCGCAGGACTGGAAAGGATCCTGGTAGGAGAATAAAGACACAAGCACAATTTTTTCCCTCATCTATTAATCCAACAATCTCCACTCTCTATTGTTTTATTGTCTGTCTTATATTCTATTGTCTGACCAATAGTCAAAATCCCAAAATATATTAAATGAATTATAATTATAAGACAAATAGGTAAGGAATGCTTAGCATATTTGTTTGAACGTTTACGATTGATAGATTTTTAAAGTGATTTATTTCTGGCAAAAGATCCTTAGAATCAATAACACAAAACATTGTAATGGACATAAGTTGTCGTTCAATCTAGAGAGTTGCAGCTTTTTCACTGCACCTTACTCTTTTATTTGCACTATAAGTATTTTACCACGGGTCATACTTCTAATTATTGATCTGTATATACATTTTGATACTTTTATATTGTCCTTCTTATAATTTTTACTGTAAATATTAAAACGTTTTCTGTTTTATATTGCTTTTTCTGTTTTTCATATTGCCTATTATGCCTGTTGCCTGTTGCTGCTGCTGCAAAACAATTTCCCAAGTTGGGATCAATGATGTAAATCTATTTTATTCTATTCTATTCCTCTGCTGTACTGTAAACAGTATTGCCGTGTCTACTTCTGCATAAAAGAACGTCATGTGCTTCCGATAACAGATTAGCATTCATTTCATCTTTATAAAAACCAGAATCACATCCAGGACATAATAAACTACAAACAGTTCCTAATGCATCTTTTCTAATAAAAACCTACAGCAAGAACTTCATAAACAAGAGCGAAACAAAGCCCTCTGAGCGGGATGCCTCCCTTTGAACGTAATGGCTGCACAGCACGGCGTCCGGTTTTTGAAGTCACTGTCCCCAAGCACACATGCAATTTTACACACACAAGCATGCACAGGCACACATATAGCGACCTTTACCCTGCCTCTTGACTTTGATCCCCTCCATCCCTTTGTATTTCTTACGACTTGTCAGAAAAGACCCAGCGAATCGAGCGGCAGAGATCAAAGGCCAGACCTTCTAATAGGCCAGGATGGAGAGGAGACGGATGACTGTGCGTTTATGAGTGCGTGTGTGCATACATCTGTCTATGTGTGTCTTGGAGTCACATTCACTACAGTGTTGTGTTTATGTACACGTATCTGAATATGAATATGTCTATCCATCTATGTTTTGTCACTCAAGCCCTATTTTCTTCATATTTTGCAGCTTGAATCGTCCACGCACACGCTTCTCCATTCCTCTCCACTTTGAAGTGTGGTCAGGAGGTCATGTGACAGGTTTTTAATCAGTGCTGACCCCCACATGCCATGGCGCTGATATGCTGGACCCGCCTTAACACGACCCTAACCTACCCCCATCCCTCCATCTGATACACCCACAGACTGGCAGAGGGTGTCACACACAAGAGACCATGACAGTTTCACCAACAACAAAGAGACTTGGGGGTAAAGAAAGAGATCATTTTAGCAGCTACAAAAAGTGAATATATGCATTAAACTGACACCTGACCATTCTGTTAACAGCAGGCTGTTTTTGCTCTCCCATCATCCAACCATCCTTTGTACCTTCTTTGTTTTCCCTGTTGTCATCTTCATCCTGCTGCTCCGACTCAGGACCTGGCTTCGCCACCATCGTCTCCTCATCTTCCTCTTCCTCCTCTACTGAAAGAGAGTAAAAAAAAGAAAGAGAGAGAGAGCACTCATGTTAATCAACAGCTGTTCCAATTTTCCTCGACCTCCCGCTGTGTACTGCCTCCCCCCCTTAGTATAATAATCATTCCCAGACATGCACCGGTACACCTGACTAACTAACATTTGAACCGAATGGGTTTCATTTACAAACACACGCACTAGTATCTGTTGTTGTTTTTTTAAGACAATACAAAAATTAGAAGCATAGATGCTGCACAGTTCCCATTATTGTTGCACATTGTACATTTAGTATAAATTGTCTTGGGAAAAGAAAGAACAGGAAGCAAGTCTGTGTTGTAGCTGTAATGAATGCATGTGTCCACATGGTACGCATGTGTGGACACACACACACACATACACTCAGACAGCAGGAAATGTCAAGAGTTGTGTGAGCTCTCCTCTCCTTCTCTCACCTTTGACCCCAAGCAAAAAGATCCAATGATGTGAGAGTGTGTGTGTGTGTGTGTAAAAGGGGATTCCCTCTCCAATCAGGCACTGCAATTACTCTTGCCTCTCCAGGATTTATTGTAAATGTGTGTGTGTGTGTGTGTGTTTGGGAGGAGGTGGGGTTCAAGTATGAAGGGTTACTGTCAACATAGGCACCTGCTTGTCAGCTACTACCCCTCCACCAGGGACCCCTCAGGGAATGTGTTGGTAACCCTCGCCAACCTCTCCTCCTCTTTTCTGCCGACCTCTTAACATCCTGACACCGTGACCAGACACCTGTGGTCTGCTGACACACACGCTACACACATACAATCTGTCTTTCTCTCTCTCTTTTTCAAACACACACTCGGGGCCCTTGCCTGCAGTGCCAGGGGTGGCGAGGGGTTAACTGGTGCAGGGTCAAGCTGACAACAGTCGCTCAGTCCAGTGGGAGGAAGTGACTACATCACACCCTCAGACGTGTCATGTCTCTCTCTCTCTCACACACACACACACACACACACACACACACACACACACACACACACACACTTCGGGGTGTGTTTAACTCAGCTGGAGTATGGCCCGGGGCAGCGTTAAAAACACTTGCTCAAGAGCTGCTCTCCCAACGGATGAACTGTCCATTCATTGCTCGGACTCGAATAAGCTTTTCATGAACTGCTGCAGCTTTAAAAAGGGAATAAAAAATAATTAGAGCACTTCAGTTATGTTACTAATATGACTGCAATGATTTCTGCTGTATTTTATTCATGACTTTAAGCTCCCCAGTATGTTCTCCTCTCACCCTGTCTGTGTGTTTTCTTTCCTAGGTTAAACTTTTTGATATATGACTTCAATTTTCATGCTGTGCATACAGTACATAATACGTGACTAAGCCAATTCAAACCCATGGCGGTGAGGCTGAGTCCAAGTCGGTGGTTTACAGCTAGCTGTAGTGATCCAAACACCAGTGACCCACCAGTATGGAGGACAGACCAGAGAGGACCAGACAGGCAGACTGCCAGACTACTGTAGGTCCAAGAATGAGCTGCCAAAACAGACACACAGGAATACCTTCTTCTTTTTTCAGGCCCTTTTGTCTCTCCCTCCATGCTTCAATTTTAAAGCATTACTCCTCCCGAATGTTGTTTTTTTCATCATCTATCTATCATTCTCATCACTCTTCCCCTCCACAAACTGCTGTCATTGATCTGCTTCAGGATGTGAGACAGCAATCAGGATCCTGCTAACCAGCTTTGGCGAGGCACATTACAAACTTCTTTATTTTCTTGACCTTATGTGACCGGTCCCGTGGTTGGAATGTGTGGTGATGGCGATGGGAGGAGCGTAGAGGAGAGACACCACACTGAGGAGCGGTCAAACTGTCAACCCCTGGGACCGCAGGACTCTGGAGCAAGGCAGCGTGATTCATGGCCTATGGGTTACCTCACCGAGGGGAGACGGTCCAATTCCCGTATGAGGATACTGCTGATGCTGCTGCCAGCAGCCATACATCAAGTTGTTCTGTCAGAGTCCCCGCACCAAAAATATCCCGGCTATTTCCTTAGAATGGAAATTTTCAGAGATACATTTCTGTGTGTGTTAGTAAAGCAAAAGCTATATTGCGGTGAATGGTACTGGAAAGTCACGGGTTGGAAAGGATAATATAAAACTTGTATGTAAAATGTACATGCAAACGCAAACAGAGGCACTACAGGGTTTCCTGTTGAGTTGCAAAAGAAGCAGGGAGAGGAAATGAAAAGAGACAATCTTCCACAGTTTGAGCGTATGAAAAGAGACAATCTTCCACAGTTTGAGCGTATGTGCTTTCTACCCTGTAAGTATCTGCACACTTTCTTGTTTCCACCTCTTTCCAGTCACGGGATGGCTTTCTCTTTCCACCTGCCGCTTAATACCGCTCCTCACTGCAGGACAACAGGTTAACTGGTATCCTCCCCCACGCCACAGACAGGGGTCCACCTTGATGAAACTCCGCTTGAGGGCTCCCGTTTTGGCCGACTACATGCCCGGGGTAATGATATCCTCGGTAGCCCGGGGCCGCCACATCTGGCTGCCTCAATCTTCCCCTGGCTGCTTACTCATGCTGACCGTGCCCAGTCAATTCAGCACAACCCAGCAGGTATGAAGACACACAGATTCACACACAGTGTTGAAATACAAACAAAAAGTACACACCCAGATGTGTAAAAGTGTTAGTAAATGCATATTAACACACAAACAGAGGCATGTGCACGAGTGTCTGAATTTGTGAAATTGTATGGAAGCACAGAAATATTACTCACTGCAAAAAAAGATGGAAGTAACAGACTTTCATCTCATATCTATTCATTTCTTCAGAAGTACTGTACTAGAAACTGGTCAATATGCCGTCAGTTAGGACCAGGACAACAATCCACTATATTACTGTATATTTTTGGGATGCACAGTCCATACTATCTACCAAATTATATCCAACTGAGCGGATCATAATATTTCTTTGTCAGCACTGTTGTAAAATTCAGTGTTACAGTCTGTCTCTGTCAAGTTTTCAGCAGGATCTACAGGTAATGAGTATACAGCATGCAGAACTGATGTTGAAATCATCTTGTGACAATATGAACATATTGTGAGCAGGTAAATCTAAATATATTTTTCCAAATGCATGATTCCAAGCAAATTAAAAATCTAACACAATTAGAAGAGTAGGATTTTATTAACAGTTCTGAAACGCGGCAAATGAAAATTATTTTCACTACTGACAAATCTTGATTATTCTCTCAATTAATCATTTCATCTTTATTCATCACAATTTCTCAGGATGCATGGTGACATATTCAAACAGCATCTTCTAACAGTAAAACCAGCTGCCACCAGCCGTTCCATCATAGAGGGTGAAATATTCACATTGGAGAAGCTGCATCCAGCAAGTCTTTGTCTTTTTTTTATGAACAAAATTATTAAAAACTAAATATTTGTTATTGTTTTTTATTAAATAATTATGTTTTAATTAATTTATGCAATATAATCCTCAACAGTGAAACACAACACTACCGAAAAAAATAACTGATGTTCTTATCTCTTTTAGTGTTTCTGTAACTCTGCATCATTTGCTGGAACCATTAAATTAAAATATAAAGCAGCTGAAGAAATCCAACATGTGCTTGTGATATTCAGAGATTGCGCTTGTTTTCCTGCTCCTCCAAAGACACATCACCCTTCAGCCTCTCAAACACACAAGGAGGAGTACACTCGTAATTACAATGCAACTATAGCCACTGTATTGAGGCTAATTAACACATAATTATCATTTCTCTGGTTAGCCAATATAAGCAGCATCATTATTGCTTTTATGAACCAACAGAAGAGTGAAATAGAAATGAGATCTGTTCATGGAATAAAGACGGCTGACACACCGCTGAGACTTTCATTACCTTAAACATCTTGTATTATTTCACAGTAGGCAGCTACTATCGTGCATGTGGAGAGAAGTTTTAAAGATACTGACAGCTTATAAAAAATGTATACACTGTCTTCCGCATGGCTAGAACAGACAGCATGTGTGTCACAGTAATAATGTGTTAGCGTGTGTTCTGTTTGGTGAGGATCAAAGCGCTCGCTAACCTTTTATTCTCAACCCAATCCACAGTAAGTGCTAGTGTGCTGAAATGTGTTAGCGCACGCTTGCAGCGATTGGCACAGCTATCAAAGAGCTGTGTGTGTGTGTGAGAGAGTGTGTGAAGAAGGGAGGATGAGACCAGGCCCAGAGTTTGACTACATTATGGAGGCAGATTTATCACAGCAGTATGGAGGTGACTGCTAAACTGAGTCACGCACAATCGTCATTTTTATAGATCTCTATTGTAGGAAGCAAAAAGAAAAGAGAGAAACTGATACGAACGACAAGAGGTGGCGTTCACAGGAAAGGGGACACAAAAGAGGGGATCCCACGCACTGGGAATAACCCCACAACATTATATATGCGGTCATATGGACGCCCATACACACAGTTCGCAGGGGTTCTGGGAGGTTGGCTGTCAAGCAGACCACAACACATAGAGGAGGAGGAGGAGGAGGCCGACATGACATGAAAGGCTTCTCTAATGTGGCCCTGGCACGACACATACACACACACACACACACACACACACGCAAACAATGACTTCACTGAGAACAACTCTTATTGTTAGAGACAGACACAACACTCACACTCCATCCACTTCACCTCTGCATAAATCACAAATGACCTGAGGCATCAGGGGAATTTCCTCGCTATTAATTTGTCCCACCTTCATCGAATATAATTCGTTTTACGAGTAACCAAAAAAAAAGATTTATATAACCATAATGATTTGATATGGATTACAAATAAAATGACATAATTCTAAGATAAATCACAGGTGATATGACAGGTCTATGGGAAATTTATCATGTCACACAGGGAATTATCTTTGACCTGAACAAGACAACAATCTTATGGAGTAAGTCTGTTCAAATCTGGAACTCTTTTTCTCGCTATATTAAATCATAAGAGCAATACTGTGTTCTCACATTTTTGCTTTGGCATGAAAGGAATATGAAACAAGGTTGTGGTACATTTTCATGTTTTTGACAGTCTGACCACCAAGTTTTGTTAATACTCAGCTTAACTCACCCAAATGTCTCTTTCAAAATACGGTGAAACACTGCCAACAGGTTAGAGGGCAAATTGATGGCATGATTTGAGTCTTACAAGTCTCAACACCACTTAACCCTCCTCCAAATTCAAGTAAATGTTGAGTAATGGCTTGATAATTCCTTTTTTTAAATTTAGATAGAAAACAAAGTGAAAATGCCTGAAATGTGAGGAATCTTAAACCCTTTTTGCTTGAGTTTGTAAATATGATTCAGCTTTGCCTTTCCATTTGTTTTTAATAGAAAATAATGCTGAAAATTCATCATGGTTCATCAAGTCCTGATTACCACAGTAGGGGTAAAAGTATTCAGCACACATTAGCGGCAAGACCTCATATAAAACTGGTGAGACTAAAACCTTAAGGTTGATTTAGATTAATTCATTTTTCACCACACTTCCTCAACTGATCAAATCTTGTGTACAGCGTATGCACACACCTAATCAGCTTTCATTAATGCAGCCCATTCAGGGCTTTGGAGTCTGATCTGTACAGATGGAGCAGATTCTCTCCACATCTCCTTCTTTCTTTCAGACCCTCTCTCTCTCTCTTTCTAGCAGTGCCACCCAGGCTTGGCTCAGACCCAATCCCACATCTTTAAACTGAGCCATCATGCCACGCCACGCCATGCTCTGAGCCCGGCCACAAGACCCTGATTAAAAACCATGACTTCAAACTTTCCAAACTGTCAAAAACCCAGTCAGAGAGAGAGAAAGAGACCAACAGAAAGAAAACGTCTTACATAAAGTCGCCGCTGTGGCATCGACTCACTTTTCAACGCGTCACTCGAGTTGGGATTTGTGTCACTCAGAAATAGGACTCTGTGTGTGTGTGTGTGTGTGTGTGTGGCTCAGATGCTGATTGGAGGTCTGTGTTTGCCACTTGGATGACGATGGTGTTTCATTTTGTTTTAATGAGTGACGGATGGACAGATGGGACAAACAGCTTTTATTGGTTTTTGCTAATGGTTGATTCTTGGGGTTGAATCCCTCTGGCTTGTACTAAAATAGACAAAATTACTCACAGCGACTGAGCAACACTGTCACATAAACACACAAACACATGTTTGGAGTCAAAAAAAAAAGCATTACCCTTTAGTCTGTGGAACTTTGTCAAGCAAATTAAGACTCCCAAACATTGGATATTAATTGTAAGACTGTTATTTTATAAAACCAGAATTTAATTCCAGTTGATGCTTATTTCTTATAAAAAATCTCTGACACGATCTCTGGTTGGTGAGATTTCATCCTGAAGTATATGTGCCAAGAGTGCTCCCTGCTGGAGAGCTGCAGAACAGCATGCCTCGCTGCAGCCAACCAAGAAACCAGCATGGTTATCAAATTTCACTTCAATCAACTGTCAAACTATAAACTGTGATAATTATCTGGGAATATAAAGTTTGACACAACAGGAAAAAAGCCTGTTAAATTTGATTAACAGGGCTGACTGAAGAAAAGAAAACAAACTTTCTACCTGGATTTATTTTGACTTGACAAATAATATTTGGGGTTTCTATGATTAATAGGTTTTATGCCCAGCTCCACTATTTCCTGAACTTCATCCAGCTTCTTTATTTCCTGTCTTACACTACTGGACAAACTGATTAATCCAGACATAAAGCCTATTGTGTTAAAATGTTTGTTCTGTTAAAAGGAGCCATTTTAAAACGGAGAGAAAATAATGCAGTCAAAAGTTTGCAAGCGTGCCAAACAAAGGGTTAACAAACATCAAGCTGAAACAACTAAAGCGAAGCAGGGCTGTGAGCTGCAGGCTAGCTGTGGCAGTGAACCGCTACCCTCTCAAATGAAAATCCCTGGAGAGTCAAAGGGATCTCGGAGTACAAGTGAGACCACCCAGGCAAACGTTCAAGACACACTGTTGTTTTACACACGTATAAAAAAATGCAACAATGAGGGGGAAGGGTGAGGCACATGTCAAAAAGTCAAGTTCAACAAAATGTAAGTGAAAAGGAGGAAAAAAACACTTGAAAAGAAAAAAGGGTCCCATGAAACTGTATTCCTACACATCTCAGGCCCTCATCAGATGGCAAATATTATTTTGGATGATGGCCGTTTACTAAAGAGAGAAAGAAAGCCAGAGGGAGGGAGATAAAGAAGGAGTTCATGTACCTTATTATATGGTGGTCATAGGGGAAAATTGCAATCATCTGTGACTCACTTGGAATACCTTACGTACTGTGAAAGACATTATTTTTCTCTAATATCAAGAGTTTTTTTCTGGGTTTCGACTACCATGGCCATTTTGACAGAAACCGCTTGGGACCACGCATCAATTTCGGGAGTGAAACGGGAGTGAAGGCTGCGCCCTTTCGAGGGCGACGACGATGAAAGCCAAGCTCACGGTTGTTTCACCAGGAGAGAAAGAGAGAAGCTTTGACCGATTATGTGCGTCTGCAGAAAAGATGGAGGGAGATCACGTATGAGTTTGTGTGAGCAGCATGTGTGTGAACATGCATGTACAGCACATTCACACTTGGTTTAAATAGTATCCCTGGAAGCTTTTTCTTTTGACAAGAGTCACCAAACATAAAAAGACACTTGCAAAATAAACAGATTCAAAGTAAAACAACTGAGTACATTTTGTTCGGAGACTGCTGGGTATTTTCCTTGAGTTGTACCTACAGAAAACATTCTCACACACACACACACACACACACGTTGTAGCCGCCTGACTGGAACAACAACAATGTATGAGACAAGCACTTCCATATGTGGCTGCATACACATCTATATGCACATATATATAAGTACCTAGCCATGCAAAGCACACACTCAAGCAACCACATTCCTCCCTCCAGGACCTTGAAGACTACCCACAAACCCCTCAGTCATGTTGGTTTCACATAGACTGGGAGTGTGTAACATTCACTGTTTTTATTTGACTGCATCGTTGCTTCACTGGCTTGTAAAAAATGCTACACAGACACAGAATAAATCAACTGAGGGATGAACCTCAGCCTGCTGCCCAACATGGTAAAACTTCCCCCCGATGATGTCTTGTTTCAGAAGCTAAATGATAATACTTTAGCTGAGCACAATTATGGCACCTATCAATACCGATCCCTGTGTAGATACCCATACGGAACAGAAACAGAAACAAATTATTGAAAAAATGGACTGAAATTCATGAATAGTGTATGATTTAGTCTTGAAAGTGGCCTCTTTTGCATTCTTTTCATACAAGATAAAAACAGAAGTATAAGGATATTGTATGTATCATTCACTGTTGTATGCTTTATGTACAAGTTTCATACATTGGAGCATTAAACAGTGAATCCAGATATAAGATCCTTAGTAAATTTAAACAAATAGTAACAAATAGTAACAATAGTATATGCCCGTAATGATACATAAAATATCCTTATACTTCTTTTTATTATCTTGTATGAAAAGAATGAAAAAATGGCCACTTTCAAGTAAATCACTACACTACTCATGAATTTCAGTACATTTCTTTTTATATTTTTTTTTGTTTCTTTTCCGTATGAGAGGAAGCTAACAAAAACATAACTCTTAGTTTCATGTGATTATACGCAAATCAAATTTTTATTCCATTTGTGTCAATAGATCCCCCAAATTCCTACACACTTGTTCTTGACTAGCCTATCCAGGTTATAACATTTGACATTTTTTGTTGTAGTGTTTTATTAAATTACAATACATTTTACAATAGATTCCTTTGCATGACCGTTAGCATGGCTTCAGATTTAGTGATTGGAAACTGATAGAAAGAGTAAAATAAAAAAAAAGGATTTTAGGATCTTGAAAGTGTGCTAACTAGTACTGGCAATATGGCTGAAATCAATATCATAATGTTAAAAAGACTATTTCCCCAATGTTGATACATGATGCAACATCACATTAACCCTTGTGTTGTCAAAAATGACTCAGTCATGTTTAACAGCAGAAAAAAAAACCTAAATTATGTTTTTTTTGTTTTGTATTCTGTAGTTGAATTGCACAGTATAAATATATCACAGTTGTTTCCCTTTTATATTTTTTTCCTTTGGCTATGCAGGTACTATCTCTTGCTAAACCATAATGTTCAGAGCAACAATAATAATTTATTCATTAGTTAAAAAAGCAAAACTGTTCATGTGAAGTAATGAAACTAAATGGTGTGCAGTGATTAAATGTTTGTTTCTCCACTATAAAGAAGGAAAACCCAGACATTTACAGAGATTTTGGGTTATAATATTAATTAAGCTTCTTTATTTTCATGTTTGACCCTTATATACAAGGGTTAAAATATAAACAGATTTCCAAACCAGTGTTCCTTTGTTACGCAGCACATAAGACAGACATATATGTCTAATACAAACACTATAATAATATAATAACCTAGTGATGTAAATTATTAAACTGGTGTAGTAATGAGTTTCATTCGTTGCCAATTACAAATCCGGTCCTATTGGATTAAATCCTGAAAGACATTTTGTGTACAACTGTTGATAAATACCTGCAAGTTCAGGACCTGTTGGACCATGTTTAATATATTTAGAAGTTTGTGGAAAACACACAAAAGTAAACAGTCTAATTGGACCAAGGTGCTGCCAACGGTCAGGATCTTTTCATAAATCTGCCGTTTGGTTTCTTAACTGCTCTATTATGGGATTATGTAAAGCTCAGGTGACGTTTGCGTGTGGCCACTTGTTCGCTTTGCCAGTGTGCTTCTGTGTACATTTCTATTACAGAACTTACATTGTGTGTTTACATTTATGAATCTGTGTGCGGGTACACTCACAAAAATGTGTGTGTGTGTGTGTGTGTGTGTGTGTGTGTGTGTGTGTCTTTTCAGATTAGTGCTTGGAAATGGGGTTTCTCTTGCAATTAGAGGTCATTACCAGTCCACCACATGTCAAAAGAAAGTCACTTATTGCAGTAAATATACTTAAGGGGTGAATTACTGACCAACTATATGCTCAAGCTGTACAGACCCTGAAAACTAATGGGCCAGAAAATATTAGGAGAGAGAGAGACAGGGAGAGAGCGAGAGTCATGCACACATATGTACAGATGTACAGACATTATAGCCACACTCTTGACCTTATGCACTTTTAACCCCAACAATGGGGTTTTCCAAAGTTGCAACATGAAATTGCAGCCACACACAGCCTTGTATTTCTGAAGGCCGGCTTGTGGTTCACTGCAAACAATTACTGCTGTAATATCAGTACCAGTGCTGCAGCATCTCTCAGTGGCATCCTCCTCTCTGCTGACCAAAGATTTCTCTTCACCTTTTACACTCTCCCTTTCTCCCTTCCCTTCATTTTCTCTCTGATTCTTTGGCTTCCTTTCCACTGAGGCCCATTATGGATCTTTTAAGGCTCCACTGAGCGAAACCAATTTACTACAAACTGGGTCAGGCCATGCCAACCTGCGCACATGTATACGTGCATAAGCACATGCACAAAATGCCTGCAATCCCCTTGACCTTTCCTGCTCTTGCCAACATCTCAAGAAAGCACACGTACACACTGATAGTTATCTCCAGATTGAGATCAGTAGAAAGTAAAAGAGTGGGTTTGTCAGAGTACTGACATTCACTCCGTTCATGGCCGTGAGGGATTGGCCGGTCCAGAGGAGGGATGAAGGGAGAAACAAAAAGAGAGGCAGAAAGGTTGCCCACATTTCACTGAAACTATGTGAAATCGCTCCCCCTCCTCCCACGAGCATTTAAAACTTGGCTCTTCAAAATATATTGTCAGACCTGAGGAAAATGGAGGTGGAACATTTAAACTGCTGTGGTTAAACATGAGCAATGGTTCACAGTCTAAATGAAACTCCTTGTCTGTGTTCATTTGTAATAATTACCTGTTTTATTTTAGAAACAGTCTCCATTTTGTTTTCTTGCAATGTTTTTTGCAATTTTCACAAAAAAAGTTTTGGTCAAGTCTCCTTAAATGTTGTGAGCCAAAACTGTTACTGATACTGATGGTGGTTCAAAGATAACCTGGCTTTTTAGGTGGTGTAAAAGAGCTGAAAGACACTAAAACGCAGTGGTGTGCTCTAGGCAGGGTTGCCCCCCTCATGGCCCAATTGTTGGAAAACATGCACTAAACATGCACACAAAAACATACACTGCAATGCCCCCTTTGGAGCCAAAACACACTAAATTACCGTCTTGGGTGGAAAAAACACACCAATCGGCCCTCTTGGCTGCTTAAAACATGATAAAATGTAGTAATATCATCATATTACTGCACCGACATCTCCAAGTTTAATTCTGCCATACATTATTCTTTTTATCTACTTAGAAAATCAGCATGTTTCATTTTGTGCAACCATACCTTTTTAAATAGGGAAAACGTGGAAGTGCTTGGTCACTTCTAACTTCACCCGTTTGGATCCCAATGAAAGTACTGGGCTATGCTAAATGCTAACAAAATAGCGCCGGCACCAGAGCGATGGACTGCACGCACAAAGACGAGAGATGTATGTATCAACTTGTCTAAGATCAGGGACGAACATATTTCCAACGCTACATCTAGCTGAGAGGAACTGTGAAATAAAAATCTTAAGGCACTTTCACAAGCTAATATTTAGTCCTTTTAACTCTGTGAGGTTGAATCCCTGGTTTGGCCAGTGAGGTTTGATCGCAGTGACCTGCCGACCGAAATCCAGGAAGTGACCCAAGATTCAGGCTTCCTGTGTGGGCATGTTGAGAAGGACATGGGTAAAAACAACGGGCAGATTAACTTGAGTGGGAGAGGACTAACTTGGACTTCAGCAGGAGTCCAATGTTTGCTTTGGGTTATCAGCAGTAACCGTCATGTGAGTGTGGCGCAGATGGTGACGATTAGCTAGGCAGTGATGTACACATGCATGGCAGAGGAAGAGTGACTTCTTTGCTTGAAGCAAATAGTTGTTTGCTGCAATAATAACGCTCTGAATTTTAAATTTAGCACCTTTAAATGTCTTCTTTTGTCAGTCCAAAAACGAAAACATGCAGCTTAATATATAAAAGAGGCTGAAAACAGCATTTTCCGTAATTTTTGCATGAACCATTACATGAACCAACCATTAATCGCTTATCAAAATAGCTGTCAATGGACTAATTGTTGCAGCTCTATTCTGTAGTGGATGAAAAGTGTGTACTGTAGTTAATTTGAAATACAAGCCACATCTCTTTCTCAAGAACATGTCAACATGGTTAGAGACAAGAAAGAGGCATGAAACACCAGCGACCCAACACACACTTTGTTTGACCTTAGGTAGGTTAGATTACTATCACACACCACATTAGCCTTTACTTTATTTTCCTGCTATGTGGTTAGACAAAGCGCCCATCCCTCGCGACAACCATGTCCATTCATACCCATGAGGAGAGCAGTAAATAGCTGGAGCCAACCGTGACTGAGGCTAATCCGATTGCCTGACACAATGGACGCCCAGGACAGACAGATCAGTGAGCAGCCAATGGGAAAAAGGAGCACACATAGACCGCTACACATCACGATTATAGGAAGGCAATTGGTCACGGAAATGAAAAGCCATATCATTAACTGGTTTAAATGAGAGTCACACACATAAAATCCATAAACACAAACTCTTGTGTAGAACATGAACGCACACAAAGTCAGACCGAATCTATACAATTTGATAAAGCTGTGTCTCCAACACACACACACGCCTATAAAGCATATTCATACTGTTGCACACAAATGCAATAAGCCACCTTGGGCCTGAGGGCAGACATGAGAACTGGGGAGGTCAGTAGTTCATCCACCAACAATTTACATCAGTGAAGGCCCCTTCCTTTGACACATACTATGTCAAAATTACAGTTTTAAAGTGAAACCCATTTCCTACATTATTAAGGTCTGTCAGGTCCAACTAATATCTGATAGAGTTAACAGTGAATCCAGTCATCAGAGCATAAAAAGCAACAACTCGCCACATGTGACCTTCAAGAGTTCTTTATAGATAGTAGAGCAGCATGTGTATTTTTTTAATAAATTACTCATCCCTTTTTTCCAGTTTAGCAGGGAAGATATCGACCAGTCCAACCAGGACCAGTTTGCTGCCCTTGAGATGTGCTGAATCACTATTAAAAATGTCCATAACTCTTTGAGTGTCATTGACATATTTTGACATCATTTAGAATGTGAGGCTTGAGTGCCACTGACGTAATAATACGTCAAGTGGTTTTCCGCAGCCTGTGAGTAATGTTGGGGCTTCTGGGATTTGAAGTCGGAGAATAAAGAGACAACATACACCATATAGATCAAAGCAGGAAGTGGAGACGATCGAGATTAGAGAGGAGAAGAGAAGAGAAGAGAAGAGAAGAGAAGAGACGGATTCTGGACAAAAAGTGGTGATTTTGGTTTTTTTTTCATGATGAAATAGAGAGTCTCTTCTTTCATTTGAGCTATTCAGTGTTTTCAGAGACATAGTACAAAATATTCTGTTGGTCTTAAAAAATTACACAAAATGGGCAAAAACACTGGCATAGGGCACTTTCTGTTTTATAAAATGGCTGGCAATCAAAGAGTTAAAGGCAACAATATACACATATACACACAGAGGATAACAAACAAGTCAAGGTCCCTCCATGGAGATTTACTGTACATGGACCTGAGACACACCACCGTCATTGAGACAACAGATTAAGACTTCCATTCATTCCTCCAGAGCAGACAGCTGGCTTTCTCTCCCAATAAATCTCTCTTCTCTCTGTGTGTGTATAATATATGTTTTGACGTAGCACAGGGGTAGCATTAGCTGCTGTACAGAACAGAGAAGCTCAGATCAGACTCCCCGAGGGCAGAGAAGAAAGGAAAGAGACTGAGCATGTTTCTGAAAGAAATAACGAGTGAAAAGGACATTGTTAAAAAAATTTAAATGTTTTTAGTTAAGAATTTTAGAGTAAAGTTCACTTAGTTAAGACTAAAAGAGTTATTTGTCTGATACATAAAGAGTGACATTAAATAGCTTTTGCATACATGCATACTGTACCAAACCCCAAACAAAAACCACAAAACATCACTGTGGCCACATGAAGCCGATCCTCAAAGAGCTTTGGAAACACTAAACATCTGCATGTGGAAACCAGCAGGAGCTTCAAGGTGAGCTCTCCAGCTCTCTCAGCTCAGAGCTACATAGATGGACATCAGGAACACACACACACACACACACACAAACAGAACACACGCCTGCTTTTGAAGCTCCAAGAGACTTTTATATACAGCATATACTGCTATATTTAATCTTAAAGGGGACCCAGGTGTCCAAGCTTTTCATCCCTTAACAAATCCACTCAGCATTAGCATCCAATATTTTAAAGTACCTACATTTATAAATAACTTAAAAGGCACTCACAGACTTATGCAAAATAACAATCCCTCTCAATCATCACTTAGGACCCACTAGAAGCATGTGGCAGCGTCTGTATCTGTAGAGACCCTCAGTCTGTTCTGTCGTACTTTGCTGTTTGTTTATGGGCGTTCAAATTTATGAATGCATAAACATGCATTCATAAATGAAGCTATGAAAATGGCAGATAGTGTTGAAAAATGCAATTATAAACAAATGAAATGTGTTCCAGACTGTTGTTTTCTAACCCTAGTTGAGTTGAAAAGAAGACGTAAATTTGAATGTTGTGTTTCCCCGACCACACCCCTTAATTGTGCCTTAAACAATTAACAAAACCTCCGTAGATCCAATATAAAGCTGTAACCATGTTTAGTTGGTTGGGGTTGTAGGAAACAGAAGGAGACAGAAAAAAGTCAACTCAAGGCCTAAATAATTATGTGCACCTGAAAATGAGATGTGTGTTGTGTGCATGCTCAGTAATCAACAAAAGGAACTGGCCTGAACAAACATAGAGCTAGAAATGCAGGCAGGTGCTACCATCAGCCTCTTTTCCTCTTTTTTCCTCCTCCAGACACACAAGCTCTCTGATAGTCTGCAAAAGGGTCTCCTAAGGCCAAGGTCACCTCCCTGTAGACCACCACAGCTCTGCTCTGGCTTCCAGATGTTTTCTCTTTCTCACACACACACACACACACACACACACACACACACACACACACAGAGGGACCTCCAGAAAATGCTGTTGGAAGCTGAAAACAAACACACTTAAGTGGGCCAATGAGATTTGTTTGGATGTATAGTAACTACTGCTTGTTTATTAGTTTGGATGTTTATCTCTTTACCAAATTGCCCAGTACAATTTACAAAAGTTATTTTGTTTGTGTGTGTGTATGTATATAAATTTGAATTAACCTATATTTAAACAGGTAGGTCAACTGAGTGACGACTTGGCCAAGAAGCAGAATAAGTGTCAGAAAACAGGACAGACAAAACATAAGATAATACAAGAACATGATAAAAATATAATGCAATTATACAACACGTCATACCAACCTGAGACAAAGAGTTAAAAGTGTGTGTGTAGTATTGCTGCCGTTATCCTATTGTTGTGTTTGTGTGTCTGTGTGTACTTGCATGTGCATGTCTCCCAGCACACATCATGTGAGTCAGTGCATGTGCACTTGTTGAATAAATGATCTATTCCTGGGTCTGTCAAGGAAATGGGGGGAGTTGAGGCGGGCCGTTTGGATGCTGATCAGGACAGACGTGTGTGTGTGTGTGTGTGTGTGTGTGTGTGTGTGTGTGTGTGTGTGCATGGTGGTGGTTTGCTGGTGGAGGAGGGCAGTGGAATCCACACCAGACCATCTATTATAATGACAGGAAGCAGGAAGTACAACCCCTTCACAGTCACATGGCTGCCAGCTGTCTTGGCAACTATAGCAGGGAAGATAGAGAAGATGATAGGGAATGTGGTGTGTGTGTGTGTGTGTGTGTGTTATATACATGTTTGACAGTTTGGATGTAGATTGCGTAGGTGGAGTGCTATTTGTATGTGCATTCCTACACGTACAGATGTGACATTTCTGAATGGAAAAATCGGAATTTGGAATAAGAGCAAAAGCTTGAAGTTCAATTTACTGGAGCAACTTCAACTGTCATCCATCCAAATCTCCATCATCCCCCTCCTCTCACTGAAAAATACTCAAATCTATATGCCTTGAATTTACAACCACCAGCATTATGCCAAATCCAGCGCTGGACCAACCTCAATGTTCACCATATGGATGTGTTTAGTAACTGCAGCTCAGTACACACACACACACACACACACACACACACACACACGCCCGCCCACTTGCAGAGACACAAATATGCACATACACATTTCCACATATAACCTTGCATGTACACACCCTCATGTACAAAAACACATTATTCTTGTGGCATTTTCCTCTTGATGGACAAAATGACAGCTCTTCCTATTTAAAAATACAAAATTGTCCGTAATGGTGAGGAATACGTAGAAACGCACATAGACAAGTGTACGTCTTTGTGTGCACACAGCACACATCCACACAGCGATACATCAGGAATCATCTTAGGCAACTTTCATCTGTCAGCCCTTTAAATTACTCCAGGTTTACAGGCTGTGAACCGGCTAACAGAAGGAGTATCAAATTCAACCACACAACGGCAACCCAAGACCTTCTGTTGCCTCTTGTGAACTTTGGCGTGGACTTTAAAATAGCTTGAATCTTAGACTATGACATGGAGTGTTAAGAGAAGTCATGCATTATGCGTACACACACACACACACACACACTCACCTTCAGACAGGTGGGCAGTGAGCGGCGTCTGTGTCTCCTTGCAGTAAGATACCAACTCTCTGGGAAGGAAGTCCACCTGTGTGATCTTCGAGGCTCCCAGCCTCTGCATCCTGCGCCTGGGCAACAGACATAGCATAGCCTATTAGCATAGCTTTTACATATATTCAATATGTTGCTATGCAATTTGAATTTGTTTAAAACAATGAATGACATGATATGCTATCAATAAGTGCAGTAAAATGCCAAATAAGGTGTGATGCATTTTGTGAGGGTCATTTATAAAGGGCAGAGAGTGTCATATCTTGTTCAGATTGTAAAGCCCTCTGAGGGTAATTTCTAATTTCTGATACTGGCTAGAGAAGTAAAACTGACTTGACTTGAACTAGAGGAGAGAAGGAAGATGTACCCGAGCTCAGAATCAGCCTGCAGCTGCAGCACAGAGGGGTCTGTGTCCCACTGCAGCGTCCTGATGTCACCAACAGGGGGGGCAAGAGAGGACATGCATGTTTACAAACAGACACATTAGAACAACAATCACGCAAACACCAGCATGTCAGTGGCACTGGGGGGGGGCACTAACACACTAACACATGTATGCACATACGCGCTCACCCACGGACCACTTATCTAGAGAACGGCTTAACGGGTATTCCCATCGAATTTCATGCAAAGATTTCACTGTTTAGATAAGTGGATCCAGCGTGGGAAGGCTATACATTAGGGAGACATTATATTCCATTATACTTTACAGTACTCTGATTATTTAAAGACCTCAGCTCATCTCTTGGAATAAATTCCTTGTTCTTCTGCTAGGAATCAACAAGTTGAAAATGCCAACGCATATATGGAGAAAAGAAATGTTCCACTGTCGGGTGGAAGGAGGGCAAAATAATTTCACCTAAAGACTTTTAAAAGCAGGCTAGCTCTGCAGCGTCCAACTTTAGCAACGTGTGTGATATAGATCCATATTTGTGTGATGTTCTATCATGCATCATTGACGAGTTCGCCAAACGTTGAGGGAATTGCTGATCTCATTCAGGGCTTTTGCATATTCTTAGTTGCTACATATGCCGATAATTCAGGGAAGCAGAAATCACTTGCCTACACTGCAGTCAAGCAACAACTGAAACCTGGAGAGTTTTACAGCAACTTGGTTGAAATCTACTGTGAAAGGATAAGGCTTTTTGATGATACCTTTTAGGGCCAGTGAACAGCACACACCCATCACACCTTCAGCTTGTGCCACACAGCGCCAGGTGAGAGTGGCAAGGCATTTCTTTAGCGTGACAGGCCGGCTGTTTTGCAGTAACAGCGATGACACTTTAAGTAGCAGATTGTCAACTCTGTGAAGGCTGAAATGACTTCTGTGGCTCAACTCATGCAAGCAGAAATCTTTCGAGCTGATATTAAGGGAGACAGTCGGGGAAGTCACCAGAGGGGAGCAGGGGAACGGAGGAAAAGAGTGGCACTGCGCTGTTTTGATCTTAAAAATCATGATGGGAGCACGTTGCTGAGACCGCTGACAACACTGCTGGTGCCTCTCTGTGTTCATATGAGGGTAAACTCAGCTTGAGAAAGGAAAGGGAGGGGGGTCCTGAGTTTGACGTGAAAATGCTTACCTTGAGCTCTGTGCTTGGGACTTGTTTTTAGAGAAACCTGACCTAAGAAGGGACACACACACACATACACAGCCACAGATGGAGAAGCTCAAAAAGGCATGCCATCATCCAGGGTGGATTTGGGGGGAATCTTTCATTCCAGGCAGTGGAACTAACTCACCAATTTGTAAAATCCAATTGGTAAAAGCTAAAAAGGAACGAAAAAGTCTCATATAAGAGTGTTTATTTCTGCTGCTAGGAACTTTACTGAACTCCAACGCGTTCATAATCCCCAATTCCACCCCTGGCCATACCAGAACACCACATCACTAATGACACCTGAGAGCATCATTCACACACTGACCTCTGCAGTCTGCTGCCATTTAAAAGCGAATGGAAAGCGCTTGATGACCACTCTCTTTAATTCACCAGAGCAGCCATGAAGAGAACGTAAAGGTTAGTAATAGTTGCTCCACTGGTCTGGTGTGTTATGGATGTAAAAGCATATACTGTATATAAATGCAGGAGCATGTGTGACACATGAGCTAGTAAGCACTGTGAATGCATCCCACAGAACAGTGACAAAAGAGCAAAATTTGTGCATATGCTTCATGCTCATTACATCCAAACATATCCCATGAACTGACTCACTAAGGCTGCTTTCTGAACGTTCACCAACTTGCACAGATAATATAGACCTCTCCGTATTCTCAAACTAACGACTTCTTTACAGAAATGACTACATCTAACACTTACCTCATCATCAAACTTAACTTCTCAAGACTAGTGAGAAGCAACAAGCAGCACAGTGGTCATCAAAACACCAGACACTGAGACAAGTGACAGATACAACATTCAAAACCTCATGAGGCACCACAACCTCACCACGAGTGCCACTCATCCTTACCTAAACCTGCCGTGCCATTGGCAAGAAAAGAGACAGAACATGTGTCAAAAATGGCCAAAAATATCCACAGCCCAAAGCAACTTTATCAGCACTTTTTTTTCTAGTACATGGTAACCTCTCAAAAAGCATGCCTGGTAGGCAGGAGTGAGAAAACCTGTCTTTCATAGAATATCTGGAAAAAGACTCAAGAATCAAGGGAGACTTTGAAAGTTGACCTTGGGTATGAAGCGTGTGACTTTGTCCTACCTGCTTGCTGCTCCACCTCCATCAGTGGAGTCCTGGCTCCCCGTCTCACTGGGTGTGCTCACTGATTTGGAGGGGGACACAGGGGTCGGGACTAAATAATGAAAATAAAATTAATGTAACATTAAAGGCAGCAAAGAATGGACTGCTTAAAATAAGGATGAATGTTGAAAAGCAAAGAGAGGGAGGGCACTGCATCAAAAGCATTGCTGATTTTGTATTGCTATATTTGTACTCAGCGTCATTTTGAGGTGTATTATAAATAACTAAATAATTGACCCAGTTCTGAGGTATTGAGGGTGCTTTTACAATTTCAGGCCACTAGAGAACAGTGCCTCCAAAGATTGCTGGAAGCACCACAAGGACTCAAGCCGCAGTGATTTATCACATTTGTGTACAAGGGGAGGAATTTTTTTAGCAGCATACTTTTATAAAATTATGTTTCAATCACATCTCAAAAGAGGAATAGCATCCATGCCATGTCCTGAGACCAGAGACACGTGAAAGGAATTATGAAAAATGTTCAGCACAGTGAAAAACACAGTGTATAGCAAATAACAGAATGATAATAAAATAGAATACAATAATAGAAAAATAACAGACTGTTACTTGATAAATTCTACTAAACTACCTGCTAAAAGTGTGATAAAGAACATAATCATACATAGTCATGGTAACAAAGATATTTGTTGATTAATTCAGGGTGTAAAAATATTACCGACCTAATGGAGGCTCCGGAGAGATGCCGATACTCTGTAGCAGGGCTTCAGTCTCCCTGCGCTTACGGTCCAAGTCTGAATCCTCTGGGATGGCCTCTCTCTTCTGCTGGCTCTCTGACTGCTCAGGATGTATAGAAAATAAATGTCATCTTATCATCATCATGACTTAAAGGACAAGCTAACACATGGACATGCATGCATATTTTCATCAAAAATTCCAACACCAACCTTCTGCACACACATAGATGATGTATGCACGCATGGACACACACAAGCTCAGCCTTTTATGTGCCACGGCCTGACAAAAAGCAGTCGAACACACAAACAATACACACTAGAGTGCAATATAGAATGAGTGCCAGTTGTGTGAATTTTACTCACTTTTTTTCTTACCTCTTTCTTCTTCCTCTCCTCCTCCTTTATCTTTTTTTCCTGCCTGATTTGGGCGAGGCGCTGCTTCTTGCGCTCCAGCTCTGCTTTTAGGTCACTTTTGTCTGACATGGTGTCCTATAGGGGCTTCAAGTAAGAGGAAGGAACAGTAATGAGCTGCATACGGCACTGTCACAGTATGCTCTGGTTTTATTACATCATGATACACAATAGAGGGGTGTTAATTTATCCAGCGAGCATCAAGTGATGCTCCCCCTCCAAAAACACACATCCTTAATACAGTGAATCCACAACGTTGCCAATGAAAACTTGATATTGGCAGAGCAGCTGTCAATATCCTAGGCTGAGAAGGATTTCCACATTGAAACCTAACTCATCCCCTTGAACTCAACACCTCTGTAGCCACTATTCACACATACCATGATTTAGCAAATGAGTAGAAAATACTTGACCCTGGAGGTTTAAAAATGTCTGTTTAAGCTAATTGCTAATTGCATACAGCACGGATTAGCTAGCTTATCATGTATTTGACAGCATTTGTAGTTACGTCGACGCGTTTAAGGCCTTGCCATAAATACTACAGTTGATTTTCATATCAAAAAGGGACCTTTTGTACGGCAAATAACCATATAATCTACTGTTGTTGTGGTATCACTCGTACCTTGTCCACTCGTGCTGATAATGATGTGTCACCCGGCAAAGATGCTGTCTCACTGCTGCACCCGAAAGGAACAAAAAATCAACACATCCTCCTAACTAAATCAGTCGAGGCCGCTCGGTAACCACAGAGTAGGTCTTTTCAACCTTTTCGTGTTGCTATTGGTGGTCAGTGTGGAGCATTTCGCCGGTTGATGACCCAAATAATTCACAAAACAGGTGCTTGACACGCCGATACATCCCTGGGATCGGTGGGATGATGCTGAGAAGGAGGAGAGGAAATCCCACCTCCTCCGTCACTGTCATCGTCTTTTGGCTGTTGCAACGCCGCCATCTTGTGCCCATTTGAAAAAGTGCACTGGAGTGACCAGAACAAACAAATGAACAAATATTAGTTGTCAGATGTTTCTGGACCATAATAGACCGTCTGTTATTTTTATTTATTATTTTTTTAAGACAAGAGACTAGTGGTTGAACGCGTTGTGAGTTTTAGTTAGCGGGTCTAGCTAACCTAGCTAACGACTGAAGCAATGGTCGCAACGGCTGGTCCAGGTGAGTCTCTGACGAAGTATCAGAAGTATAACGTCTCAGAAATACATTTTGTCAGCTGATTAATGTCGGTAAAAAAAAAACTAAAAACAACCATGTGCTTTGAGTGGCTCGTCGGTAGAGGATGCTAAGCGCTTCTTCCTCTTCCTCTTCTGGTGTTATTGAGGGTTAAACCAATCAAACATCTTCTTTTAGCCTCATATTAACTGAATGTTGTATTTTTGCAGTAAAGTTGAACAAGTTTGACTGTTTGTCACTTGTTGTTATTATTTTATTTTATTTAATATAAAAATATATATATAATATAAGATGTTATGAGGAATCTTGGAAGTTTCATTTTGAATGTTTGTTTGGCCAACATGAGCAGGAACCCAGACAGGAAGTGTGTACCCATACCATTAATCTCCATCCAATTCATTGATAAAAGCAGTCCTAATTAATGCCATCTGTCAGATGCATTCACGGTGCTATTTCTTTCCATCTCTACCACTGCGGGGCCAACAACATAAGCTACTAGCAAATGATCTAATACTCATACGACTCTGGTATATAGTGTTGCATCTGCACACTATTTAACAAGACCTTTGGAGCCAAGAAAAATGCTGATTCAAATAATTCTGGAGTATGGGAGAAATTGAAGCTGTACTGTAATTGACGTTATCCTATATGCTTTCTGCCTTTGCATCGCCAAACCACCCAAAACATATGAAATTTGTCTCATTATGTTCTCAGTGGTGTCTTAAAATGTTCGTGGCAGGATGTATATCATATTTCCCCTATAGATATTAAACCAGTGTGCCAGCATTACTTCACTCTCCTGAACCTCAAAGGCATTTCCACCTGCATCGCTGACACTGGAGACATTTGGAAAGCTTTGCTGCAGATTCTCAGGGCCTGAGCTTGTAATACAGCTAATTCGGCTAATGACATTTAAGCCATCCAGTTATTTCAACTTGACTAGGTCAGTTATTCTTTCAGCTGCACATCTAATATCCAATTTGTTGGGAGTAAAGTCTGTGTAGTATACACACCATTTAAAGATTGCAATATCCATCCATCCATTTTCTACTGCTTATCCTCACATAGGGTCGTGGGGGAGCTGGAGCCTATCCCAGCTGTCTTAGGGCAGAAGGCAGGGTACACCCTGGACAAGTCTCCAGTTCATCACAGGACACATAGAGACAGACAACCACTCACACTCACATTCACACTAATTAGAATTAGCCAATTAACCCAATTCCCTTAGGTTTTTTTGGATGTTGGGAGAGGTTCTCCCAGAGAGAACCCACGCAGACACAGGGAGAACATGCAAACTCCACACAGAAAGGCCCCGGGCTGGGAATTGAACCTGGTACCTTCTTGCTGTGAGGCGACGGTGCTAACCACTACACCACCATGCCGCCCCAGATTGCAGCAATAATAATAATAATAATAATAATAATAATAATAATAATATATTCTGTTATAACTAGGAATATTTTCAAGATTTCCCAAACTTAAAGACACTCATTATCCACTTCACGTAACTGATGCATAAATGTTTATATCAATGCCATAATGGTTCTTTCTTAGTATAGCCTGCTTTCCAGTCACTCATTGGATAAGATTAGACAAGATAAGATTAAATAATATAAGAAAAAATTAATGGGGTAAACATTTTCTATATCCCTATATAAATAAGAACAAGTCAAATCAGTAAACAAGTAGAATATGTAGAAAAACATGCCAAAATCTAGAACTAATATAGATATGTAAGCAATGTATAAATGTCTAAATAGCAACAGAACAAAAACAAAATAAGTGAGCACACTGGACCAACTGGTGTGATAAAGATAACAGAAATATTGCAGAATGAATAGAAGTGATTACATTAATAGATAACATAGTTCCACATGTAGATGAATAGAGAGCTGCAGCGGTGGAATACAGGTAAATCAAAATTAAAATCGCATTTGAATTAGATTAAATTGTGATTTGAACCCAGTGTGAAAACAAGCAGCCTTTCATCAACCCTCACCCTGCACTAATCATCCCTTCAACGCTGCTCAACTTCCTCCTGCTGCAGGGAGATGCGCGGCTCTCATTGGTTGGTTTCCCCGTCAAGCCCCTCCTCCTCCCGGCCCAACAACAACAGCACTCAGCCCTCAGTGCTGGAGGTAGCCTGAAGGACACAACACGAGCAGCCAGCCCAGCTTCCCGAGATGCGTCCAGGCAGCTCGAGAAAAAACAACGATGGCGAGCTCATCTTTAACATCTACGAATGTATTGATTTAACGGGTTTTTCTACGACGCCACCTTTTTTTGTTGTTGTCTCTTATTTTTAGTTTAGCCGTGCTAGCTAACAGCCGTCAAACTGGAGGACAGAAGGACAGTTGGTCCCCAGAAGGTTGACAGTTAGGAAACATGAAGTTCGCTCAGCTCCTGCTGAAGACTGGCTCTGTTGCTGGGATACCGAATCAAGTGGAGAGGTTTGCTAAGTTCTCCCCCTCTCCCCTGTCTATGAAACAGTTCATTGACTTTGGTAAGTAGTTTCGAGTAGCATCGATCGCTTTAATGCTGTCCCACACTCACACGGCAGTTGTTTTATATATATATGGGGGGCAGCTGGTCACTGACCCATGGTCAGTGCAGGTTCTGCTGTTTCTGAGGTCCTCTGTTGGGTTTTGAGGACTCCTGATTGTTGTGCACACAACTCCTGCAAAAGTCACAGTCAACAGCTCTGCGTTTACATTATGCACCATCTCATGTTACTGCTACATCAGCAAAAATAGACACTTAATTTGCACAATAGGTTTAAGGAAATATGCACACAAATACCCAGGACAGATTTCCTTTTTTTTTGACAGAATGGGGTCAAAAGTTGGATGTTTGCTCAGCTTTTTTTGTGTCCTTTTATCTGCTATATTACACTGATTTTGTCTCTGTTTTTATCACATAATCAGAGTTTTTGCACCCCTTATTTATTCTTCTCAGCGCTACATTCTTATGTTTATATGTCATGCACCAAGATACCATGTTAAATTAGTTGTTTGTGCAAACTTACTTGGCAATAAACTTGTTTCTGATTTCTGTCCCCCCCCCCTCCACTCATGTGACCGCAGGTTCGGCCAATGCATGTGAGAAGACCTCGTTTGTGTTCCTGCGGCAGGAGCTTCCTGTCAGGCTGGCCAACATCATGAAGGAAATTGATTTCCTGCCTGACAAACTCCTCAGCACTCCATCCCTAAAGCTCCTCATCAGCTGGTAGACTACACTGCACATCTGTCTACATAATCTGTTGAACTCTAGCAATAGTTAAGGAAAGGGTGCAGATGAATTATTCTCTGTGTATTTCAGCTTGTGAGGGTTTGTCACCGCCAATACAAGGGATGCATGATCCACTTTTTCACTTCTGATACAAATTAATACTATAACGACACTCTTTGGTGGATTATTTGTTTGCCGTATTACAGGAGAAGCTTGGACAGATTCAGAAAAGATGGTTAATCTAATTTTATCAGCATGTTTGATCGTTAGTTACAACTGTGTTGTTAGTTTCCCTTTTTTTTGAATGGAGTTCTGCTTCATGACCTGCCAGCACATCTCTGGCTGTTTGTCTAAGTAGAGTTACAGTCACGCATGCTGCTGAGTCAACACAGATTAATCGCTTTAACGAGCTAATTTTGACAGCCTTATAAAAAAATCTAACAAAACTTTGCTCACTCCATTTTGAAAACAAAGGTGCATCACCAGCGCATGACATCACTCACAGCACACAGCATAGAATTACACTGAGTAGATCTGCCCCTATGGGCCCATTGTCACCAATAACCGATCTAGACTTTTCTTCAATATCGGTACTGATATTGATACCAGTATCAGATCAGTGCATCCCTCGTCATTACATGCATTAAATCTCCCTCACCCTGCTCTTGTCTGTACACTCACCATTGATCAAGGAGCACACTCTCTGTGAATGTGAATTAGATGTACTGGCTGCTGTCATGTTGGTGTTATGCTTATGTAATGTACCATAATAGGTCATGTATATGCTCCATATGTTATGTTGTGCCACAAATAGGCAGCGCTGATTATGAGAATAAATGCATACTACTTGGTGCATGGCGGCATTGTTTGTGGTTGCTCACAACCCTCACACAGTTGGAGTTGTACCAGCGTGTGTGTGAATCTGGGCACACACCCACCCGGTTCAATGTCCACTGTCTAAAGACTGCAAACACTGGGGATGAAGCCAAGTGCATGTGTGTATGCATCGAGGAGTAATGGTTAGTCGAATGGGTGTAATAATTTTACATCATGTTAAAACACAGTAGACTGCTGCAATGTTTACCCCAGCTTGCTGACCATGCATGGTAAGACATGTTAACAAATTGCACCACCCCCACTCTTTTCATAGAGGCCACACTGTCTGTATTAGTGAGCCGTCTCCTGCACTTTCTCAACACTGTAGATCTGTGATGTTGTCATGTCGACAAGTGGGGGGAGAGAGGTCACGCCTTGATATTTCCTGGCAAGCGTGTGAAAAGTCATGTCGCGAAATTGTCTATTTCAAGATGTACACCTGTCAGTATGACGGGACATAATCCAAAATCTGAGAAATGAAGGTCAGTTGAGGGACAAACTGAGCTCATAGCTAGTCACACTGCTGTTCACCTTTCACCCAGTTTCTCTACTGAGAGCCGATGAGAGAGACTCAGCTGCACTCCAGTCTTCTTCTAATGGCCTACAGACATTAAAGTCTGCGATTAAACATGCAGCTGTTATCTGAAGAGAGGAGTGTTATTCAGATCATGTGGAAATGATCAGTGCAAAGTTAAACTGTTTCAGAATGTCAAGTTTAAGACATCCCTGATTGCTAGTTATTTGTTAATGCTTTTACATAAATGTAGTCACCAGATGTTTTTGGAGCTGTTTTTTTTATCATTCTTTCATACAGTAAATTACCTAGAGTTGAATGTCTTTTCTTTCGTGTCCACCAGGTATTCACAAAGTTTGATGGAGATTGTAGATTTTTTAGAAAAGGATCCAAATGATAAGGATGTCCTGACAAAGTAAGTTTACAGACACTTTCCACTACAGTACAGTCTGTGTAAACCTGAGTAATGTCCTGTGAAGTTGTTTTGTCACTAATAGGAAAAAAGAAAACTTACTCAGCTTAAGGCCTGAAGCTCTGTTCAGTTAATGATCCGCTGCTTCTGTGAAATCTACCACAACCACTTTTCCTGCAGTTCAATAATAACAATAATTATTGTAATTTGAAACAAATAATCTTGTTTACTCAACACACAGCTGATCAAGACTTTGCATCAGGTATTTAAACATGTCTTACTGCTTTTTAATATTCTTTAATACGTGATTAATAGTTTGCACGGTCACGGCGAACACTAACAGTAGTTTTACCTGTTTAATGGAAGTAGTTCCAGGCTAAGAAAAGATAAGGTAGATGAGACAAAACCTTATTCATCCTGAAGGGAATTCTGTCACAACAGTTGCTATGCACAGCAGGAAAAATTAAGTAAGTAAGCAGACAATATACAATACACCAAACACTTTAAGAACATAAGAAGACAGTAAGCTGCCAAGTAAAGTAAAAGATGCTCCTGGAGTTTCTGACAACAATGTGCTGCAGTATGTAACACCCTCACATCTTCATTTTCACATCTTTGCCCCTCAGCTTCACACAGACTCTGGTAAACATCCGTAATCGGCACAACAACGTGGTCCCCACCATGGCTCAGGGTGTGGTTGAGTACAAGGAGGCCTTCGGCGTGGATCCCGTCACCAACCAGAACGTTCAGTACT
The DNA here is from genome assembly GCA_029721515.1 of Synanceia verrucosa. Classification (NCBI taxonomy): domain Eukaryota; kingdom Metazoa; phylum Chordata; class Actinopteri; order Perciformes; family Synanceiidae; genus Synanceia; species Synanceia verrucosa. The sequence continues at coordinate 6,881,228 of CM056567.1, read as the reverse complement.
TCCTGGACCGCTTCTACATGAGCCGCATCTCCACACGCATGCTCATGAACCAGCACAGTCAGTATAGCACTCTGTGATTGACTGTGAGTTAATCAACACAGTTGCTCACACTCGATGCTCACGCGTCACGGCTCATTTTCTACTTTTTTTCATCGCTAAGATTCAATGCAGCCCAAATTGCCACATACTCAACACCCAGCTTTGTGCTTTATAGTTGATTTAGTAGTCACTACGTAATGTACCTGTGGACAGTGTTTTGAGTCTATACATATTTTGAATCACACACATTCGTCTGGTTGTTCCCTGCAGCACTAATCTTTAAAGGCAGCGTGAACCCAGCCCATCCCAAACACATCGGCAGCATCGACCCCAGCTGTGACGTTGTGGAGGTTGTAAAAGGTAACAAATGCTCCTGTACTGCTGTTTACACACACACACACACACACACACACACACACACACCACTGCCTGTTTGTACAGCCGACTGTTTGACCTTTTATCTTCTGATATTTTTCGAGTCAATATACAGAGTGGGAAGTTAAAACATGCTGTGATGTGCATGGCTGCAAATACACCCACCAAAATTGTGGTATTAACTGTTTCACTAAAACATGTCTTCTGCTGTTGTTCTCCATGTCTCAAGTGAAAAGTAAGCACAGGTCTGCTTCTTTTTGTTTCAGATGCCTATGAGACTTCAAAGATGCTGTGTGAGCAGTATTACCTGACCTCTCCTGATATGGAGATCACAGAAGTCAATTGTAAGTCTTCAACCTTTGTACCTTCTCTCCTGTTTACCCACATTTCTTTAAGTTACTCTTGATCTGGATATTTTCTGCTGTAGATGTCCAGCATAGAGGATAGTTTTACTGGTGTCTACTGTAGGATTAATGTTGGTTTAAGTGAAGCCCTTAATGTCTGCGTCCTGTTAGGTGGGCCTGCCAAGAGCGAACGTCAGCGTTAGACATTCCTCCATCTGAGCTATTATCCACAGATAAACAACCTCAACAGAAATAGACCAGGATTCTTTATGTCATCATGCCCATATATGACAAAAAGGTTTCAAATCAGGGTGTTCTGCATTCGCTATTCAGTCACGATTTCAGATGTTTTTTTAATCCACAAGCTCAATACTATCTCCTTTTTCACAGCCAAAATCCCCAACCAGCCCCTCCACATTGTCTACGTGCCGTCCCATCTCTACCACATGCTGTTCGAGCTTTTCAAGGTACAATAGCCAACAAGCCTGAAAACCAGTCGTATGTTATTTGTCAATACGTGTCCACTCGCTCATTTTATAACCAACTTCTTTGACAGAACGCCATGAGAGCTACAGTAGAAACCCACGAGGCGAGCGTGACCTTGCCCCCGATCAAAGTTCGAGTCTCACTGGGAGCTGAGGACCTCACTATCAAGGTAGAAGACGACACAGAGTTGAGAAACCAGTATTAAGATTATACAAACAACCTATTGTACACCACTGACACTGTATGTAATTGATGAGAACAATGAGGAAACCCTTAAATCTTATTTTTAGATGTCTGACAGAGGAGGTGGAGTTCCTCTGAGGAAGATTGAGCGTCTGTTCAGCTACATGTACTCCACAGCTCCCAGTCCAGTCCACATAGACAACTCTCGCAACGCACCACTGGTGAGACTAAACCGGTCTACGGTTTCTCTGTTGTAATGAGAGACTCACACAACTGGACATGGTTGCAAATTAGCTTGTTACAAAGAGGACTGTAAGGCAGCAACACTGCTTTGGATTAAACTGTAACCATGACAGAAACTGAAGACCTGTTAACAACACACTGTGTCCACTAATGTTTTAAATGTAATATTATACCACCTAGCCCTGATAGGTAATCTGTCCCTCTTTTCCTTCAGGCTGGTTTTGGCTATGGTCTGCCCATCTCCCGTCTGTATGCCAAATACTTCCAGGGAGACCTGCAGCTCTACTCTATGGAGGGCTACGGCACCTCAGCTGTCATATACCTGAAGGTGAGAACTGCATTACCAGGGTTCCCCTGGTTCCTTAAAAAGTTATATTTAATTAAGGTCTTAAATTGTCTTAAATTTACCGTAAATTTGCTGTAGGTATTAAATTTTCAGATGGTGCATTTAATGCCAATAGGAAAACACTGATTTACTGCAATTTGCACATTATTTTATTCACAAAGTTCACTTCTTTGTTGTTGCAAGTGTTAAAGGGCTGAAACAACAATAAATTGACTATCTTCTACCAAAGAAATGTTGGGGTCTTAAATTATATATGTTGAGATCTTTAAAAGGTCTTAAAAAGTATTAAATTTGACTTTTAAAGTGGTGCGAGAACCCTGAGTACGTGGTGGTGGTGTTTCAAATAACTTTGAAAGCTAAGTTGGTGTAGAGTTCACATCATGTAGTGTCAACTGCACACTGTAGTGGGTTGGTTGACTGAGCGGTGGCAGATGTAACTGTTACTACAAACAACACATAGCTATGTTGCAAGCCATAACTCAGCACATGTTCCCTGTCAGGAGACATTTGCCGTCTCTACTTAAGTAGTGAACTGAGTTTTAATTGAGCACAAAGGGGAAGTTTGTAGGAAAAGCCAATGAGAAACGACCTGGATCACTGTAATAAGTTCCCTTGTGTTCTGTATCACAGGCCTTGTCCTCAGAGTCAGTGGAGAGACTTCCTGTTTTCAACAAGTCAGCCTTACGACATTACCAGACGAGCATAGAGGCTGACGACTGGTGCATGCCCAGCAAGGACCCAAAGAAACTGGGCAACTCCAAGAGGACTCAGTGATGGTGGACAGAAGGAGAGGAAACTCTAATATAGGTTATATGAAAGAATAGTAGGATTAAGGAGGTCCATGTTGGAAGAAATGGATGATCCTGTACTGTACGTGGGAGAAGTGTGCTGCTGGACCTGGACTTTTGTACGTGAAATGTGGGTTCCTTCCTCACAAAGACAAACCTAGATGTGACGAACAGCGTGAAGAACCAGATAAATGCACAGAAATAAGAGAACTCTTCCTACCAGCAGTTTAATTTCATTATGTTATATGACAGTTACAGGCTGCTAATGGCACCAGAGCCAGACGAGTCTCCTTTAGCCAATTCTAATAACATGGTTACACTTTGAAGTAAGCATGTTCATGTTAGTGTTTTTATTTCAAAATGTATAATTTCTCAAAGACAAACAGTCTTTGGTTAATTCATTTGGTTGTGTTTTTTGCTTTAGGCATAATGTGTATCACTCCTGTGAAGAAACCAGCCAGAGCCAGCTGCAGCAGGGTCACTTAAGTTAAACAGAAGGGGAACAAGTTCAACAACTCCAACATAAATACAAAGAGAGCAAAGTCTCTTCCTCTGCTTTAGGTCATGTCAGCATTACAGGCCTGTTGCTTCACGCACACACAACCTCAGCATTTCACAGACATTATAAAGAAGAATTTGCACTAGTTATGCATAAAAAAAAAAGTTAAAATTGTTCCATTTTTTTTTTTTAGTCTTTTTGCTTTTAGCTAAAGAAGGATGTTGAGTTTTATCAAGCAACATGAGAATGTGCCTTTCTAGAGAAGTGGAATTGTTAAACCAGTGTTCCTATATATTTGAAGTTATGTTATGTATAATAATATATTTTAAAAGCACCATGTTAACTATGACCTCCACAACAATGTTTCCCTCTTTTGAAAGTGCTGTGAAGTTAATGGCAGTAGGAACTGAAAAACACACCTTTTAAACATTTTCCAAGAAAGTTTTCAGTAACTGTCTACAACTACGCTGTCACTTAATCATATATCACTTGAAGTGTTTTGTAATAATGCATCATAGGAGGAGCGTCTCACACACACATAAGCTATAATGATCTTGATCAGCCAGTTTGCATTTCATACTGTGTAAACATCATGTCCACATGCTGCGTGTTACTGTACTGAAGCTGTGGTTTGCCAATAAAAGAACCAGTGAGTTTAGAAAATACAAATATCACCTCTCAGTACATCGTTTCTTGTGCCTTTTGCAGCTCATAACATGCTCATGATTTTAACGCCGTGCTTCTGCTCGGAGCACAAATGTCTGTTAAAGTGTAAATGACTGCTCTCTGTAACACCTCTGGAAGTTGTTGCTTCCTTCACTGTCCCCCCTGACTCCCTCCTCTCCCCACAGCTTGTTTTAGGAAACTCTGCTCTGTTTGTCTGTCACCATCTCAGACACAGTCCAGTGGCTTTTTGCGGCGTGCTGCCAATAGGGGTTTGAGAACAGGCTGCCCTGTTTTGCTCCTTCATTAGTGTGCCCACATGTCACACTCTATTACATTTTTGGGCTTTTCTCTGCTTGTCTCTTCCAATGTTCTCCACTTCAGTCAGGCATTATTGGCACGTCGACAACACTAATACAGCATTATGCAAGTTTGCTCTCAAAGATAAGGGAATAGAAAACACTGCAATGTTATTATCACAGCAGAGGTCAAAACCCTCTCATTATAATACATGATTTCAGAATATAATGTCTCTCTCTGCCTGACTTTGCAGGTCTATTTTAAGAGCTCAGGGAGTCAAGTCTGACCCTTTAGTCATCCAGACAATGTTCCCTCTATAGAAGACGCCTGGTACACGTGGAGACCAGCAGCCACACCTGTTCATATTTATGATCCATGGACTGCCCAAGGTTCGAAACGATAACACCACGGGTACAAACAACAGTGAGGTCACTGACCCAAGTGACATCTAATTCCTTTGTATGTAAAGATATGAAATTCTGCCCCCGTATATTTTGATTTGATTGTTCCAAGAACGTGGAAACTGGAAATAAGACAAATAAAACACTTAAATAATTCCTTTATCGTTCTTTGAAACGTTTGCAAGAAAACTTCATTTTAATGTTTCCTGAGGCTGCAGTTCATTGTCTAGACTTTCTCATCAGCAGCATCTCTCTAGTGCTTCCCTCTGTTCACTGGCATTATCTCCCCATGTGACACCAGGATAAAATGGACTGACACTCCCTTTAGCTGAGAATCCTGAAGTTGGGATGGAAAGCATCTGATGGATCCTCTTATAAAACTTCTTATGAAGTCGTCATCGCTGCATTTGCAAAGTGGCTTCTGTTTTGAGGGATTTTTTTTTATTATTATTTTATTCCTAGATGGCAAAAGTTGGTCCATGTACATGACTTCATGTTCAGTCAACTGGGAAAAACAAACACTTGTTGTGGAGGGCTTTGTCAAGTGTTTGCTCTTTGCAAATAGTGAGCAGGAGAGGGAGCATTAAGGCAGGTTGCCAGGTAGATCTGCAGGCAGCACTGTGATAGAGAGACGAGTGAGGCCTCAGTAGAAGGTGAAAAATAATACAAAGATTATAAAAAGAGAGGTGCTTCCATGTGCGTCCTCTGTCATGCACAGCTGTCATAAATAGAAGTCTTGGAGTAGTATTCAGGATACATGTAGTTTCTTCTGTGCAGTCAAACACCAAAGTGGGATTTCTTAAGTTCCATACAAAAGCCTCTGGGAATGATATGCAAAAACGTAAAAACACACCTGTTAGCATCAACTAGCAGCATTTTCACTTCCCATGGTCTGCAGACAGGAAGTGTCTACTTCATCAGTACAGGACCCCCTCAGGCTCCAGGAGTAAATACTTCTTCATGCTTGATGGCAGAGGCAGCTGTGCTACACCCCTGTAGCAGAAACCACCCAGACTGACTCTGATGGCACACCTGGTCAGGTGAAGCAGGCTGCGAGGAGTGTCGGCGCAAACGGCGAATAGAGAGTCGTAGAAGTTTTTGTGTCTCTGAGGAAACAAAGAGAAGCAGACTGGAATCATATTTGTTCCAGGTTATAAATTGCTGTTTTTATTTACTTCATTCTACACTGAAAACACACGTGATACTGTCCGTATCCGTGTTCAGTAGATCATTTTACTACCTGGTAGCAATCATCAGGAATGGCAGCTCTCCACTTCTTTGTAGACTTTAAGTGTTCATAAGAGTTCACCATGATTTCTACGGCTCCGGGGAAGTCATAGCAGGTCTGTAACACCTGAACAAAACAATGTGTTAGCAACATAATTCATGTGGAAAATATCCACCAATTATATCAGTCCTGCAGGGGCGTGTCTAAGGGATGGGCTGGAGTGGCCACCTCAGGTGCCACCCTGCCTGATGGACTCTCTGATTGTCAGATGTCACTTGGTTTGCAATTCGACCTCCGACCTGAGGGGCAGTACTGTGCCAGAATGCTGGTCAGACATACACCGAGTGTTAAGAAGAAGACGATGCTAAATCTGAAGATTTGTAAAGTCAACCTTTAAGTTATTTATTTATTTATTTAGTTTGATTTGGTCGGCATTTGAAATTATGATTTATGTTTTTGCACACTTGTATTGTCCCATTCTGTCATTTGTATTTATTTTGTATTTAATTTATTTGTATTTAAATTTATACTAACATTTAAGATTTAAGATCATTTTAGTATTCAAATTAATCACAAAAAAAATAATGAACTGACGCCATGTTTGATGCGTAGTAACTTATCCTGCTTGCCACCCCTGCATGACTTGGTGCCCCACTTGGGCCACCCCTGCGAACAAAATCTGGACACGCCACTGCAGTCCTTTTACCTTGTGGAACTGGGGTGGGTAGATCCGTGCTGTGTTATGGTTGAGCAGCAGCTGATAGCAGAGCTCAGGGATGGCCATTGGCCTGACATCAGTCACTTTGAGGACATACTGAATGGGAGCACAGCCGTTGATGTCCATGGCTCGAGTGTCTGCTCCGGCCTCCAGCAGCATCTGCATCAGGACGTGATCACAGTTCCAGGCCGCCTTGTGAAGAGCTGTTTTATTATCCACTTCTCGGAGGTTGGGATCTTGAAAAGAGAGGGGAAACGCAGAAAAAAAATGGAACACTGACAACAGAAAGTCCAAAAAAAACCCTCACCTGCCTGGTGGTCCAACAAGAGGCGGCAGACCAGGTGGTGATTCTGACTGTACATCTGTTCTTTAGCATCAAAAGCCCAGAAGCAGGCAGTCATCAGGGGAGTCTCCTGGAGAGAGTTGACTGCATCTACAGCTGCTCCTCTGGACAAGTAGAGAGCTACCAGCTCTGGGACGCCAAACCTGGCTGCTGTGTGCAAAGGTGTGTCCTCCTCACTGTTGTGCCCGGGCATGTTGACGTCTGCGCCTTCATGGAGGAAAAAGCACCGGTTATTTAGTAGTTTTGGATGTATTTGCTCTTTCATACATGCAGCATGCATCCTTCCCTCCTGACCTTTGTGGATTAGCTGCTTGGCACAGTCCACAGACTCCCTGGTGATGCAGTAGTGCAGTGGTGTGTGGCCGCTCAGTGACAGACTGTTGACTTTTGCCCTGTGAGCCAAAAGCAAGGCGACACATTCAGCGTTGGAGACCTCGCAGGCCACGTGCAGCGGCGTCTTCCCGTTAGGCATCCGGTTGATGGCTGCACCTTCCTGAAGCAGCAGCAGTGCAGTTTCCACAGCGTTGTACATCACACATACATGAATGCCCATCGCCCAGGACTTCTCCAGTTTGTAGCCTGGGAGCCAATAACCTGCAGCAAATAAGACAAACAGGTAAAACTGTTACTGTGATCATTTCACTTGACAGCTTTCCATCTGTTTCCTTTGTGCTTTTCTTTCCGAAATGTGTGGAGTCCAGTTAGAAACAATAATATAATATTAAATATTATTTTTCCTTTTATCTTAGTCATGAATGTTTAAGGTCTCTAAAATGGGTTTTAAGTAAAGGTCACTGCAGTAGGGTTGTTGTAGTTGCTGGTCATCGCCAGCTTTAGGATACATGGTGATTTAACTCCACCTAGTGGAAAAACTACAGAACAAATCTTTGTTATGATATTCAGGAAGTAAATAAAATCTATTTTTCATCATTAATGCTTTGTGAAATCTATGATATCTCACAATCTTGTAGTTTATTCTTATAAATACTCATATTTCTGGGCCTTAACACTTGATATAGCATGACAACCTTGGATTGCACTGCTGCTGGTGAAATGTGGATCAATCCCATTCGATTTCTCTGTACCTTGTTTGTATGAGGCCAGCACCATGCTGGGGTCCTCCACCTCCAGCACGGTGTCAATGTCTAGCTTCCTGTCGCGCAGAATCTGCAATACCTGCTGGGCATCGTTGGCCTGCAGGGCCTCCAGGAACTGTTGCTTCAGCTGTTTGACAGCCAGTCTGCTGGGGCTCAGCTCGTCCATGAGCTCTTCGTATGGCACAGCCGAACCAGCCGGCTCAGACACGAATGCTCTCCACACAGCAAGGAGGAGATAAGAAATAAATGCTCGGATGGTGGTAATAAAGATGTCAATCATAACCTGACTAGAAGGCCTCCGTAAGCCATCAGATAAGGTGTATGAGGAAGGACGGTAGAAATGAAGAGGGGCAACAAGTGCCAGGAGGGAGCAGTCAGAGAGAAAGAAATAGCCCTGGAGTGAAATTAGGCTGGATATAAATAGAAAGAAGAGAGGGAGGGACTGGAGGGCTACAGCTGACTGTGGCTGACTCCAGGTCAGCCAGTCTGAAGAGATGTCCACTGAGAGAGAGACAGCAGGCGGTGGGAGGTCACATGGTAAAAATAACAGGCCATGTAAACACAGTACATACAGATTTTGTTCTCTTCTATCTTAAAATGATGCTACACACAAACAGAGAAGAGGAACAATCAGTCATATTTTGAATTTCCCAGCATGGGGAACTGAATTCTGTCTCTAGCTCACAAATGACCCTTAAAACTATGTAGAAACGGTGAAAAAAAGAAGAAACAAAAGCAGAATATGGACAGTGACTGCACATTTTATTCAGTGTGACAGGTAGCTGCCCTTTCAAACTTTTCAATATGCGAAAAAAGGGGAGCAAGGAGATGACAAAAAAAGGAAGAGAATAAGCACATCTTTTTAAAAGATTGAAAGCATGGCTAAGCAGTTTGTGATGATTATCTTTTACTCTCTGCGTACATGAAACACAAACCCTTCCGGACATGACTCAAACGCCTGCCAGGAGCACCAGGGTCTCATCCACACGTTGGGTTCATCATGCCAAGCAAGCTCAGCCAAGCACATAGAAAAGATCCCCAATCACATATCTGGCCTCAGGTGTGACCTTTGAGCCTCCTCAGACAAACTGTGCACACATACTGACATGATAGAAAACAAGGCTCCTTTAGGATTCTTACAGCGTATTGCTCTCAGTGTTTTACTATACATACAAAAGAGTCAAAAGAGTGCAGTCGGTGGACTGGCTTGTCAGGGGTCAGGGGTCGAGGGGGAGGTATTCAGCGAAAGGTTCAAGTGTTTACAAAATGTTCCATAAGAATACATCACGAGCAGTTTATTAGAGTTACACTGGAGCAGCACTATGGTTGTATTTAGAGGGAAACCACAAGCACAAATGGGGGAGTATTACTGTGTTTTCTTCTCGCGTTGCAAACCCTCTATTTGAAACAACCATTTGAATCTAAATCACTTTTAATGAACACTTATGTTTTTGGCAATGGGAAATAATCATACAATTCTGGATAAATCAGTGTTAGGTGTTAATAATGCTTTTATCATAAACAGTAGTCAGTTGCTTCATTAAATACAGAAATAAATAAATAATAACATTAACAGATTGGTGATACCTGTGTCACTGTGGCGTTGCATGGAGGTATCTGTACCTACTCGTCCTCTTGTTAGTATTTTTTTTTTTTTTTTTTTACAGTTTATCAGGCAGGGTCTTTGAGACAAAAAGGGAGTCAGAACCAAAGCTGCCTTCGTTTGGATCACGGTGACACTGGAGTCTCTATATTTACTGTAAACCTACGGACTAATCGTCAGGAATGCTAAAGAAGTGACACAGGGAACATGTCTTTCAGTGAGCGCCATAATCCCAAAACAAGAATTGCATAAAATACATTTGTTTTCATCTAACAAGTAAATCAAAATGTTTTAAGTTTCACTGAACCAGTCTCACAGGAAAATTAAAACTACACTGCATCGATCAGATGCAATTTCCAGTGTTTCACAGAGAGGATTCGTCTATATGGCAGCATTCCTACGCATCATTCAGAATATTCCAAAGTAATTTGAGCAATTTTTATGAAAGAAAAAAAATGTGTTTCGACACAAAATTCTACTACTCTAGAATTTCTAAAGGCAGCGGCGGGGAATTACTTTGTTATTGAGAGAGAATAGAAAAAAGAGGTCAAAAGCAGGTTACGAGCGGTGTCAAAGCAACACTATGCATATAAGCAGGTTTCACTTTTTTCATGGTACATGTGTGGTAAGTTATAAATTTCATGATTACAGTGTACCTGAAGTCTCCATTAGAACCAATCCAATGAGTACAGTATGTCCTTGTTGTCGTTCATACTTTAACTACTGTAGTACAGTTCATGTATACTGTAAGGAGCACCAGACAAGCCAGTGCAGAGGTTAAATTTACAGTGTGCGCACTTCCAGAGTTCTTGAGCACTGAGAGAGTTTCGTTCCTCCCAGTCAAACTTGGTTCCTGCTTCAGTTCCTGTTGGAAAGTTCCAGTGTGTTGTCCTTCAGTAGTGACAGGAAGCAGCGTGGGGACACCCAGTGGTGGAGGACAGGTGCTGCCTCATACAGTCCAACACACAGGCCTGACCTGTATGTGCTTCATCAAAGCAACAGAGCAAGTTCACTGATCGATGTATCTGAACAGGATGTGCATACTAGTCCATCAAAATGGCACATCAGACGTATTGGTATCGTTATTTTCACTCTACATGTACATGTTTATAGGTGTTGTGACGGGTGATGCTCCGAAGATGATGGGATGAGATAAATTTTTCACAGACTTATTCTGGATATGAATAAATAAACAGCAATAAACAGTGAAATAAATAGAAATGAGTAAAATCTTAAAGGGCTAAAAAGAAAAAAAAAAGTGTAAAATGAGGCGACTGAACGGGGCAGGATCCTGTTAACCAACTGCTCATTTTGGTTTAATTTGCTTGGTGAAAAAGTCACTCAGCGGTCTCTGACAGTTGGAGGTGTCGCTCCACCACTAAGAACTATTGAACTACTTTGCAGGAGTCCCTCAGGGTTCATTTGTGGGGCCGACTGACCTTCTGCTCCTCCAGATGCTACTTGTTGTGGTGCTACAGTAAAGCGGGAGGTGACCTCACGATTCACTTCACTCTTTCTGCTGCTCCAGCTCTTTCTTTCGTAGCTTCTCGCGTTGTTTCTCTACTTTCTCTCGATTCCTCTTGGCCTTCTCCATCAGAACTTTAAGTTCTTTGATCTTTTTCTTGATCAGGGCACGATCCTGGGAAGAAGTGACTCCGAGAGCCTGAAACAAATAAATGAGCATCAGCCTCAGTGTGCAGAGCTCTGATTGCCTGCTCTAACCTGATTGTGTTACAAATCTGTCTGTCATCTCACTGAAAAGACTCACAACAACTTGTTATATATTTAACTCACTGAGTGCCAGACGTTTTATAAAACAGAAAGTGCCTTATGTCTGTGTTTTTGCCCATTTTGAGACATTTTTTTAAGACCCACAGAATATTTTGTACTATGTCTCTGAAAACACTGAATAGCTCAAATGAAAGAAGAGACTCTTTTTCATCATGAAAAAAAAAAAGTTTGTTTTTACCTTGATCCATTCTTGTTTTTTCAGAGGTAGAGGACAGTTTCACCAAACTTTTTGTCCAGATTCTGTTTGTTTTGCTCTCTAATCTAATCTCCACTTCCTGCGTTGATGTCTGTGGCGTATACCATCTCTTTATGTCCCGACTACAAATCCCACAAGCCCCAACATTACCCACAGGGGGAGGGCGTTGAGTAATGTTTCCACAACAGTCAAACACTGACAACCGAGGGAGGAGGGTACACACAGAAGGAAAACTGGACATTATCATTCATTAATAAAAACCCCCCCCGGACGCCCCAGACGGGACGTAAAAAGTGGACGTTTGGTCAGCCTACACTCAAGCATTGGATTTTAGATGATGCTATGCTGGTTCATGTTGGGTAAAAGATTTTTTGATATTTGACAGTTTAAATAAACACATATATGATTTCTTGCACTCACTATCTGACATATCTGTGTGCTTGAACATAGAAAGCACAGTATATGTATGAAGAGCTTTCATCTTACCTTGAGCTCAGAACTCTCCAGCTGTAGCAGCTGTTCTCCGTCAATGTTTTTGGCAGTGAATTCTGGGATGTGGTGTTCTAATTCGAGGCCCATTAGCCAGCGGGCCACCTGCTGGGAGCTCCACTCTGCGATGCTACGGTTCTGCCACTGATACTGCTTTGGAAAGTGTCCGTCGTCTAGGATCTGAACACATTCAACAGGGACGGAGACAAAGAAGCAGATAAGACACAAAACTTTCCACTTCCACACATCCAGTGAAGAACCAAGACTACTGACACACACACACACACAGACAAATGGCTTACACTGAACAGACACATAATGACATGCATGCAGTAAAGAACAGGTCTCACCTCATCATCAATCATATCCAGACTCTGAGTGCGGCAGCATTAAGAACAACAGGATATGACCAGGTTGTTAACAGGGGAAAAACAACATGGCTTCCTCTACTGCAGCTTAAAACAGCATTTCAATAGGAATGTGAGGGAAGCTTCTTCTGTAGGGATAATCTCATTATGTTTTCTGTCTTTATACCCATTGAAATAATAAATGAGGGCTCTGACACACGTTTTTTTTAATTTAAATGTGTATTTTAAATCAGAGGCATGCAAATGTGGAGTCTGCTAGTTCATTTGGGGCGGCAGTAGCTCAGTCTGTACTGACTTGGCCGGAAATCAGAGGGTAGCTGGTTCAAGTCCAGGTCGGACCAAGTCTGGAGAGTGGACTGGTAGCTGGAGAGGTGCCAGTCCCTCCTCCTGGGCACTGCTGAGGTGCCTTTGAGCAAGGCATCGAACCCCCAACTGCTCAGGGCGCCTGGATAAGGGGCAGCCCCCTCACTCTGACACCTCACCTCCAATGCATGTGCAAATATATACTAACAGAGTGAAAATGCAAATGAAAATTTCCTTCATTGAGGGATCAAATAAAGGAGTTCTTCTTCTTCATTTGCTTCAAGTCGCTAATCAAAAAAAAGTGCACTTTGATCAATGTTTTTGGATGTCAGGTATTTCAATACGCTAAGCGCCTATTTAGGGGGAGTAGGTAGGTTTTGATAACGCATTTAATCTTGCAGACTATAATTTGCTTGCCCAACTTCCATTTAAAAAGACAATATTTTAAGCAGCGTACCTCATCTGAGGAGAGCAGCAGTGGGCGCGAGCGTCCCGACATCTTGGCTTCACTCAGCAGGCCGCTGATCTCCACTGAGCTGCTGCTGCTGGCGCTCAGATCATCGTTCAGAGAGGGTCCCTGAGAAATCAACAAGACGCTTAAAAGAACGGTGGGAGAGCCAACTGGCTCTGAAGCCGCGTTCAGTTGATTAGATGAAGTGCTTCTCTATTTCTATTTGTTTAACAGAAAGACTGGAACGAGGACAGAATGAATCAAGAGAAAGAAGATTTTTTTTTCCTCATGATGGATGTGCTTCTTCCTGGTATTTGACAGTCAATAAAATGCACATCAGACTAATATATTGAAGCGGTTTCATTGCCTGCAAGACGTCAGGGTTGTGCACATCTCTCATTTTAAAAAGCAGAAAGTGTGACTTTGATTTGTGATGTAGTGAGATTGTGTAGCTGGATACAATCCAATTAAGAAAAAGTGTCTTTGTGAGTGGGCCAGAGTGTTTACAGAATGATCGCTGCTGCTGAGAAATACCAACTATCATCGTGGAATATTCCTCATTTCCACTGATCCTCTGAGTGAAACATATTTATGTAAATGTTTGTGTTAAAAGAGAGAACTTCATCTAACATTTGGATCTATATATCTTTGCATGTCAGTTCTGTGTGAGGAAAAAATGAAACTTATCTTACAGATTCAGACTTTCAGAGTCCTCACTTAAAAGCTCCACATAATTATTAATGTGAATACATTTTGCACTGATTTATCTTGTGATGTGCACTTGTCTCAAGCTGAGAGCATGTCATTGGAGAAGAGAACTGGATTGGGGCAGGATCAAAAATAATCTCCTTTTTAATCCAACCACAGCTGATATTATAAAGGATTAGAAAGAGTTTTCATGCAAGTTCCTACACTGCAACAAATGCCCATGTTAACAACTTTAATCTTATTGTATCTGCATGACATTTATCTGACTGGAGATGCATTATGAAACAAACTGATTTGCTCTGGGAATACATAGGAACACTCTGTTCTACAAAATTGGAACTTAATACTTAAAAACAGATCATCCAATTGATAAAATGGACATTTTTTACAGTGCCATTGAAGACATTCTGCAGTTATGATTATATATTTAATATTACGGAAGACTATTTATTGATTTTATAGCAATTAATAATGCAATTACGCACAATAAATCATTTAGTGCTAAACCTTGTTTCTTATTAGAGTACCAGCTCATCTCCAGCTCAGTGGATAGAGTTATAATTGAACAAAACAAAAAAGAATACAATACCAAGTAATATGAATAGGAGAAGAAGTGGGGCCATGTAAGGGAGTTCTGTTCAACAGAAATGACACAACACATCAAAGCCTCATGGCACAGCGTCAGAAAACTGGTCCTCAAACTTATATTTCATAAGAATACGTATCCAGCATGGACAAACGGCCTGCTCTGACTGCAGGTATTAATGTCTTCACTGTAAGCTCTGGTAAGGTAGTCGTCAAACCTCATGTACCTTCTTGAGTTTCTCCGGACTGTCCTCTGCTGGTGGCTCTGTGGAGCTGAGAGAGAGAGAAAATGAGGGAAAAGGGAAAAATGAAACAGGTTAGTTGTGAATTCTGTACCAGACCTACATAAACAGGTCCTGGTCCAGGACTCATTGAAGAGAGACACACGTGTCATTTAGCAGTAAATGCCAGAGGAAAAGCAGGAAAATAACACTGTCACTTTTACTTATTTACCTGTTTCCAAGTGAGGCTCTGGGATCTTTGTCCTTCACAGTAGTTTTCCTGAGGGAGGACCTGAGCAGAACAAAGGCACAGTGAAAAAAAAACAGTTTGATTCGCTAAAAGATGCTAATTCAAAGGAATGATTGATCAGTAAGTGTGCTCTTTTATTTTTTTGCAGTATTTATAAAAACATCATTGTATACTGTAAATACTGACATGTCATTCCTTTACCTAGACTGAATAATACTGTAATAACAATAAAGTTGAATCTAATTTAATATAATATAATGACTAAATACTTTCTGTCATCCATCTTGATTAGTTTTTTTTCTTCATCATTTTGACCAAATCAAGCCTGAAAATTAAGTTGGTTATAAAAAAAAAAGACTTTGGGTCCCAAATAATCACAAAATGACAAAGTGAGCAGACTCTCCTGCTGCATTTGTTAGCTCAGTGTTTCTTAAATACCCTGAGGAATATTCTGGAGTACAGATTCAAAAAATATCAATGGAGCATAATAATCCCTACATTTTTACACATGACAGTTTAATAAAAATTGTTATTAAGTGTTTACCAAATTTATTAGAGCACCACCCAGTGTAAGGTGTTTATCTATTTTAAATTAACAGAAATACTGATTATCAAAAAATTTTTTCATGCTTCTGTGATGGTTAATCCACCAGTATGTGCATGGCTGTGGTGGACAAAGTACTCAACTCCAGTACATGAGTCAAAGTATTGATACTCGTGGTCAAATTTTACTCAACTACAAGTAAAAGTTGCTTGTTCAAAATTTTACTCAAGTTGATGTACTAAAGTACTTACTTTTAAAAATATTTAAATATTCAAAGGTTCAAAGAACATTTTCTGAAATCAGTCAATTGCTGTATTGTTTTATGACTTAATGTCATCAGTAGTTATTATTATTAATATTACCTCCACCAAGGAGGTTATGTTTTCACCAGGGTTTGTTTGTTTATTTATTTGTTGGTTTGCAAAATAACTCAAAAAGTTATGGACGGATTTTGACAAAATTTTCAAGATTGGTCAGAAGTGGCCTAACTTAAAATTGATTAATTTTTGGTGGCGATCGGATCTGATTCAAGGTCATCAAGGTCAAATGAAAGGTCACTCCATAGTAATGAATGGGAGATTTTGCATATTTCTGACAATTATAACCTAATTTGAATTTATTATGTTAATAATAAATGGGTCAGATTTTTTTCTCAGATCTACTGTTGCTGACTGTTGTTCTCTGTTTGAGTAATATCACTTGATCAAGCCTTTTCTAGCAATCCATACCACAAAATAAGTAATAAAAGTGTGAATGATTTGCGCTGATATCGTATAATTCACACATCCAATAATCTTTACCTCAGCTAAACTTCAGTAACTGCAATTTTTCTGTGAAATAGCTTCACTGTAATAACTGTAAATATCACACAATATATTTTTACCTTAACTGTTGATGTTTTTATTTTTGTCTAGCACTGAGTTGGAGCAGCACTCCTAATTTCATGGTATTCACTGGAATACAACGATAATAAAGGCTTTTGATTTGAACACTTTCAGTAAAAATCAAGCTGTCAGAAGTGGGATTCGAACCCACGCCTCCAGGGGAGACACCTTAAATTTTCTCCTTCTTAAATTGTTTCACCTAAAATAATTTGCCTGATATCAACAATTTTTTTTTTGTTTTTTTTTAAAAAGTAATAACAACAATAATAATAGTTGTTTTTTTTTGTTTTTTTTTTAATAATTTTTTAAAGAAAAACTCCTGATGGACATGGACCACATTCACACCAGAAAAGTGAACTCACTTCACTCTCCATGTGTAAATTCTGAGTGATCCTCACAGTATATGTATACAAAAACAAATGTGTGTATGTGTGTGTTCATTAGTAATTATATAATTGTGAGGACTGGTATCACACCAGATCACAAGTATATAAAAGCAAATGCACACAATGCGGTCGAATGTCTGGAGCTGGAATTCAGAAGAGCTTCCACCACTTCTTCTTCTTCTTCTTTTGGGCTATCTGCCTCTCCAGCTCCTCCACCTGCTTCCTCATGAAGCTCTCGGTGTCCTTCCACTCTTTCTCCCTGTCCTCCTTCTCCTGCTCAGCCTCCTTCAGAGCAGCCACAAGGGTGGTGTTTCTGTGCATCTGCTCGACCAGCTGAGCCTCCAAGGACAGTCTGTTTTCCTTCAGCTCCGCTAGCAGGGAGGTTTTCTCCTGCTGCCACTGAAGAGCGCCGCTCACCAGCTGATCTTCATAGCCTGTCTTGATGTCAGCCATGATGCTCCTGTTGACCTCTTCCTGCATCTCCAGCTGGGCAACATAGTACTGCTCTGTCTTTTCCAGCTGTTCGATGTGGGCTGACTTGTCCTCCTGCCACTGGAGACGTCCAGAGTTCAGATCCTGTACAGCCTCCTGCAGAGCAATCATGATGGTGGCCTCTCTGTCCTTCTGTTCTTTCAGCTCAGACAGATAGTTGGAAGTAATCGCTTTGGCCTCCTCCTCCTGACTTCGGAGAGCTTCCTGCAACGTGCTCAGCTCTTTTTTGAGCTTCTGAGTCTGAGCCACCTCAATTTGCAGGCAGCTCTCCAGCTCCAGCTCCACGTTGGTGTTAGCTGCTGCGACCAAGGTCTTGTACCTCTGAAGCTCCTCCTTATTTGCCTCCAGTTCTTTTTGAAGGTCGTTGATCTCTCTCTTCATGTGCTCAATGTTGAGGCTCTGGTCCTTATTAATGCTGTACTGCTGCCCAAGGTCTTTGTTGGCTTCTTCCAGCATTTTGCAGACTCTGTCCAGCTCACATTGCTGGAACGTGGACTCCCTGGATGGAGAGAGTTCAGCGTCTTTAAGCTGGGCTTTGCGGTGGCTCATCACCTGTTCAGTCAGTTGTCTCTGGTTGAACCAGATGTTGTCCACTGGCTCCAGGAGGTTATTCACCACATCATCCAGCATATCCTCCTTTAGGTCCAGGAGAACTCTCCCCTCTGTTGGACTTGCAGAGACCGCCAGCTCACTGTCCTTCAGTTCACGCTGCAGATGTTCTTGCAGCGTCAAAAGGTAGTTGAAGTTAACTTCCACCTTCATGGTCTTGCACTTTTGTTTTTCTTCTCTGTCTTGGACTACTCTTTGTTGTGTGCACCTTCGTCACGTCAAACCTCTCTGAACCAAACTAGTTTGTGAATGACACCTGTCACTTAACCTCCAGGTCCAGGTATATGACAGCCTGAACGTGATATCATGCCTTTGATGTTTGTTCCATTAGAGCCCATATGACGTTTCCATGATTCCACTCTTATGGAATCAACTGATTCCAGACATTCTTCTCTTTTTTTCATTTTTGGAAAAAAATGCTGTTGCTATTGGATACCAGTTTGATTTATTATTTTTAATTATTTATTTCTTACTGCTATTTTCTTTATTAATTCCATTAATATTATCACCATTTATTTTTGGATGTTTTGTCTTTTAATTTACAGTTTCTGCCTGTTATTACATGTACATGTGAATTTATTGTGGATTCACAATGTGACAACATAATGTCCAACATATGTTGTGAATACACATGGCAAAGGGACAAAAAGTATTTTAGCAGACAGCGTAAATATCAGTATTAGTGGTGGTGTTTGGAGTTTATAGCTTCCATACTGAAGACCTAATGAGTATTCAACTGGTCAGAGTCACAGTTTTCACACTATACTCCACTGGAAAAACCACGTCCACTCAGAGTCCAGAGTGTTCACCATTACACCCTGGAACCACCTACAACTACAAAATCAGGTGTGATTTTTTTAAGCAGACACCATTATTCCCTTCACAACACAGTGAAGTAACAGTTCACATTAAAGTCAGTAACAAGAAAGGCTTCACTCATGCACAAGGGATTGATGTTCATTTAAAGGCCAGAAAGATTCCACATTGTAGTGACGTGGTCTGACTGCTAACCCAGCTAACACATTTATGCATGTTATTATGGTGTTTACATAGCACACAACATATTTACACGACAACAACCATCAAAGATGCATATGGGCGTCCGTGGCAGATTAACTGGCCTCATGACCTGACTTGGCATAACAATAACTTGATAACTTGGGCTGAAATATTGATTATGAAGTGACATGAAATCAAGCTATCTAAGTTAAATTAGTTAGCTACCTTAACCAGATAAATGTCACTTTTTCACAACTTCAACTGCTCTGTGTCACTGTCCTGTCTAGTTTTATTTTGAAGTTAACTGTCTCTCCTCTCGTTTCAGCCACTTCACTTCCTGCCCTCCCATTTCCCCCGTCTGGTTGATTGTCTGCCCGCCCCTGATTGTTTCCAGCTGTTCCCCATTTCCTCATGTATTTAATGTCTGTGTTTCCCCAGTCCTGTGCCAGTTCGTATTGTTCGTGTGATCATACAACCAGCTGTTACCAAGTCAGAGTCAGTCGTGTCCATGAAAGGTCACGCCATAGTAATGTATGGGAGATTTTGCATATTTCTGAATGCTCCAGGGTGTACAATTTTCAGATAATCTTCACCTAATTTGGTAAATGAACTAACATAAGAATCCAGAAGTCACCAATTCAGTTTGGTCAAGATCAGTAAAAGGTCAAGGTCACCAAGGTCAAATATGCCTTTTTAACCATAACTTCATGTAGGAAGGAGCTAGAGCAATGCAACTGGTCTCAGAATATCCAGAAAAGAATTCTCAGTTTATTATCTTTGACATTATTTTCCGCAATAATCATGAAAAACTGTGCATAGAGGACAGAATTGTGGCTCAGAAATCAGTCTACTGGTATGTTGGTCTTTTTTTAAATTCAAATTGAAATGTGACAAACTATGAATGTGAGAAAAAATAAATAAAAAGACACAACAAAAAAGATTGTTTTGCTGATGTCGTCAAAAACAGAAATGCATTGTTTCTGTAAAGTCAGCTGGAGTTCTGTTCAGGCTGAAGGATCCGATGCAAACCTAAATCCCTTTGCAGGCAATGCACTATTGAAGTCAGTTTTCATTGTGCTGCTACCTCTGACTAACTCATCTGTGCTTCTACTTAACATACAAATTGTCTTAAAAATATCTGCTGTAGGTTTTTCCAGAGACTCTGCTAAGAGTCACGTTGCTGCACATTAAGTAATATTTTGGCCCATGGATCATTCTTCTGGATAGGTCATTGTTTGGGACATATGTTTATCCATATATGCATGTAAACAGGACTGTAACAGACATTTATTTTCATTATGGATTAATAGCTTGATCTATGAAACTTAGATCAAGGGGAAAGAAAATCACAATTTCTCATAAATGCTAAATGTGACATCTTCAGTTGTCCTCTTTTTGTACCTTTTATTCACTGACTGTCTGAATAGTTGCTGTTTTTTTTTTTTCCTCTAGAACCATAAATAGAAAATGCACCATTTAAAAAGTTTGCCTTGATTTATTTGAATTTAAATGTGTTTTTTTTTTTTTATTTTACAGTTGCCAGTTTATTAGATATGCCTCTCTAAAACTAATTTCACATTTCAGTGTACATAGCACAAAATATTCTGTGCATCATGAAAGATGACTCAAAATGACCAAAAACACTGGCACAAGGCACTTTGGTTTTTAAAAAAGGGCTGGCAATGTGTTGAGGATAATTTTAAAGGTCTTCTAATTTATTTTTTATTTTATTCAATTGCAGAATATTCTTGTTTAAGGTTAAAATTGATGTAATGTAAATTTATTATGTTAATAATAAATGGGTCAGATTTTTTTCTCAGATCTACTGTTGCTGGCCGTTGTTCTCTGTTTGAGTAATATCACTTGATCAAGCCTTTTCTAGCAATCCATACCACAAAATAAGTAATAAAAGTGTGAATGATTTGCGCTGATATCGTATAATTCACACATCCAATAATCTTTACCTCAGCTAAACTTCAGTAACTGCAATTTTTCTGTGAAATAGCTTCACTGTAATAACTGTAAATATCACACAATATATTTTTACCTTAACTGTTGATGTTTTTATTTTTGTCTAGCACTGAGTTGGAGCAGCACTCCTAATTTCATGGTATTCACTGGAATACAACGATAATAAAGGCTTTTGATTTGAACACTTTCAGTAAAAATCAAGCTGTCAGAAGTGGGATTCGAACCCACGCCTCCAGAGGAGACACCTTAAATTTTCTCCTTCTTAAATTGTTTCACCTAAAATAATTTGCCTGTTATCAACTATTTTTTTTATTTTTATCTTTTTTTAAAAAAGTAATAACAACAATAATAATAGTTTTTTTTTTTTAATAATTTTTAAAGAAAAACTCCTGATGGACATGGACCATATTCACACCAGAAAAGTGAACTCACTTCACTCTCCATGTGTAAATTCTGAGTGATCCTCACAGTATATGTATACAAAAACAAATGTGTGTATGTGTGTGTTCATTAGTAATTATATAATTGTGAGGACTGGTATCACACCAGATCACAAGTATATAAAAGCAAATGCACACAATGCGGTCGAATGTCTGGAGCTGGAATTCAGAAGAGCTTCCACCACTTCTTCTTCTTCTTCTTTTGGGCTATCTGCCTCTCCAGCTCCTCCACCTGCTTCCTCATGAAGCTCTCGGTGTCCTTCCACTCTTTCTCCCTGTCCTCCTTCTCCTGCTCAGCCTCCTTCAGAGCAGCCACAAGGGTGGTGTTTCTGTGCATCTGCTCGACCAGCTGAGCCTCCAAGGACAGGCTGTTTTCCTTCAGCTCCGCTAGCAGGGAGGTTTTCTCCTGCTGCCAATGAAGAGCGCCGCTCACCAGCTGATCTTCATAGCCTGTCTTGATGTCAGCCATGATGCTCCTGTTGACCTCTTCCTGCATCTCCAGCTGGGCAACATAGTACTGCTGTGTCTTTTCCAGCTGTTCGATGTGGGCTGACTTGTCCTCCTGCCACTGGAGACGTCCAGAGTTCAGATCCTGTACAGCCTCCTGCAGAGCAATCATGATGGTGGCCTCTCTGTCCTTCTGTTCTTTCAGCTCAGACAGATAGTTGGAAGTAATCGCTTTGGCCTCCTCCTCCTGACTTCGGAGAGCTTCCTGCAACGTGCTCAGCTCTTTTTTGAGCTTCTGAGTCTGAGCCACCTCAATTTGCAGGCAGCTCTCCAGCTCCAGCTCCACGTTGGTGTTAGCTGCTGCGACCAAGGTCTTGTACCTCTGAAGCTCCTCCTTATTTGCCTCCAGTTCTTTTTGAAGGTCGTTGATCTCTCTCTTCATGTGCTCAATGTTGAGGCTCTGGTCCTTATTAATGCTGTACTGCTGCCCAAGGTCTTTGTTGGCTTCTTCCAGCATTTTGCACACTCTGTCCAGCTCACATTGCTGGAATGTGGACTCCCTGGATGGAGAGAGTTCAGCGTCTTTAAGCTGGGCTTTGCGGTGGCTCATCACCTGTTCAGTCAGTTGTCTCTGGTTGAACCAGATGTTGTCCACTGGCTCCAGGAGGTTATTCACCACATCATCCAGCATATCCTCCTTTAGGTCCAGGAGAACTCTCCCCTCTGTTGGACTTGCAGAGACCGCCAGCTCACTGTCCTTCAGTTCACGCTGCAGATGTTCTTGCAGCGTCAAAAGGTAGTTGAAGTTAACTTCCACCTTCATGGTCTTGCACTTTTGTTTTTCTTCTCTGTCTTGGACTACTCTTTGTTGTGTGCACCTTCGTCACGTCAAACCTCTCTGAACCAAACTAGTTTGTGAATGACACCTGTCACTTAACCTCCAGGTCCAGGTATATGACAGCCTGAACGTGATATCATGCCTTTGATGTTTGTTCCATTAGAGCCCATATGACGTTTCCATGATTCCACTCTTATGGAATCAACTGATTCCAGACATTCTTCTCTTTTTTTCATTTTTGGAAAAAAATGCTGTTGCTATTGGATACCAGTTTGATTTATTATTTTTAATTATTTATTTCTTACTGCTATTTTCTTTATTAATTCCATTAATATTATCACCATTTATTTTTGGATTTTTTGTCTTTTAATTTACAGTTTCTGCCTGTTATTACATGTATATGTGAATTTATTGTGGATTCACAATGTGACAACATAATGTCCAACATATGTTGTGAATACACATGGCAAAGGGACAAAAAGGTTTTAGCAGACAGCGTAAATATCAGTATTAGTGGTGGTGTTTGGAGTTTATAGCTTCCACACTGAAGACCTAATGAGTATTCAACTGGTCAGAGTCACAGTTTTCACACTATACTCCACTGGAAAAACCACGTCCACTCAGAGTCCAGAGTGTTCACCATTACACCCTGGAACCACCTACAACTACAAAATCAGGTGTGATTTTTTTAAGCAGAACACCATTATTCCCTTCACAACACAGTGAAGTAACAGTTCACATTAAAGTCAGTAACAAGAAAGGCTTCACTCATGCACAAGGGATTGATGTTCATTTAAAGGCCAGAAAGATTCCACATTGTAGTGACGTGGTCTGACTGCTAACCCAGCTAACACATTTATGCATGTTATTATGGTGTTTACATAGCACACAACATATTTACACGACAACAACCATCAAAGATGCATATGGGCGTCCGTGGCAGATTAACTGGCCTCATGACCTGACTTGGCATAACAATAACTTGATAACTTGGGCTGAAATATTGATTATGAAGTGACATGAAATCAAGCTATCTAAGTTAAATTAGTTAGCTACCTTAACCAGATAAATGTCACTTTTTCACAACTTCAACTGCTCTGTGTCACTGTCCTGTCTAGTTTTATTTTGAAGTTAACTGTCTCTCCTCTCGTTTCAGCCACTTCACTTCCTGCCCTCCCATTTCCCCCGTCTGGTTGATTGTCTGCCCGCCCCTGATTGTTTCCAGCTGTTCCCCATTTCCTCATGTATTTAATGTCTGTGTTTCCCCAGTCCTGTGCCAGTTCGTATTGTTCGTGTGATCATACAACCAGCTGTTACCAAGTCAGAGTCAGTCGTGTCCATGAAAGGTCACGCCATAGTAATGTATGGGAGATTTTGCATATTTCTGAATGCTCCAGGGTGTACAATTTTCAGATAATCTTCACCTAATTTGGTAAATGAACTAACATAAGAATCCAGAAGTCACCAATTCAGTTTGGTCAAGATCAGTAAAAGGTCAAGGTCACCAAGGTCAAATATGCCTTTTTAACCATAACTTCATGTAGGAAGGAGCTAGAGCAATGCAACTGGTCTCAGAATATCCAGAAAAGAATTCTCAGTTTATTATCTTTGACATTATTTTCCGCAATAATCATGAAAAACTGTGCATAGAGGACAGAATTGTGGCTCAGAAATCAGCCTACTGGTATGTTGGTCTTTTTTTAAATTCAAATTGAAATGTGACAAACTATGAAATTGAGAAAAAAATAAAAAGACACAATAAAAAAGATTGTTTTGCTGATGTCGTCAAAAACAGAAATGCATTGTTTCTGTAAAGTCAGCTGGAGTTCTGTTCAGGCTGAAGGATCCGATGCAAACCTAAATCCCTTTGCAGGCAATGCACTATTGAAGTCAGTTTTCATTGTGCTGCTACCTCTGACTAACTCATCTGTGCTTCTACTTAACATACAAATTGTCTTAAAAATATCTGCTGTAGGTTTTTCCAGAGACTCTGCCAAGAGTCACGTTGCTGCACATTAAGTAATATTTTGGCCCATGGATCATTCTTCTGGATAGGTCATTGTTTGGGACATATGTTTATCCATATATGCATGTAAACAGGACTGTAACAGACATTTATTTTCATTATGGATTAATAGCTTGATCTATGAAACTTAGATCAAGGGGAAAGAAAATCACAATTTCTCATAAATGCTAAATGTGACATCTTCAGTTGTCCTCTTTTTGTACCTTTTATTCACTGACTGTCTGAATAGTTGCTGTTTTTTTTTTTCCTCTAGAACCATAAATAGAAAATGCACCATTTAAAAAGTTTGCCTTGATTTATTTGAATTTAAATGTGTTTTTTTTTTTTATTTTACAGTTGCCAGTTTATTAGATATGCCTCTCTAAAACTAATTTCACATTTCAGTGTACATAGCACAAAATATTCTGTGCATCATGAAAGATGACTCAAAATGACCAAAAACACTGGCACAAGGCACTTTGGTTTTTAAAAAAGGGCTGGCAATGAGTTGAGGATAATTTTAAAGGTCTTCTAATTTATTTATTATTTCATTCAATAGCAGAATGTTCTTGTTTAAGGTTAAAATTGATGTAATGTAAATTTATTATGTTAATAATAAATGGGTCAGATTTTTTTCTCAGATCTACTGTTGCTGGCCGTTGTTCTCTGTTTGAGTAATATCACTTGATCAAGCCTTTTCTAGCAATCCATACCCCAAAATAAGTAATAAAAGTATGAATGATTTGCGCTGATATCGTATAATTCACACATCCAATAATCTTTACCTCAGCTAAACTTCAGTAACTGCAATTTTTCTGTGAAATAGCTTCACTGTAATAACTGTAAATATCACACAATATATTTTTACCTTAACTGTTGATGTTTTTATTTTTGTCTAGCACTGAGTTGGAGCAGCACTCCTAATTTCATGGTATTCACTGGAATACAACGATAATAAAGGCTTTTGATTTGAACACTTTCAGTAAAAATCAAGCTGTCAGAAGTGGGATTCGAACCCACGCCTCCAGAGGAGACACCTTAAATTTTCTCCTTCTTAAATTGTTTCACCTAAAATAATTTGCCTGTTATCAACTATTTTTTTATTTTTATTTTTTTTTTTTTATAAACGTAATAACAACAATAATAAGTTTTTTTTTGTTTTTTTTTTTTTTTAATAATTTTTTAAAGAAAAACTCCTGATGGACATGGACCATATTCACACCAGAAAAGTGAACTCACTTCACTCTCCATGTGTAAATTCTGAGTGATCCTCACAGTATATGTATACAAAAACAAATGTGTGTATGTGTGTGTTCATTAGTAATTATATAATTGTGAGGACTGGTATCACACCAGATCACAAGTATATAAAAGCAAATGCACACAATGCGGTCGAATGTCTGGAGCTGGAATTCAGAAGAGCTTCCACCACTTCTTCTTCTTCTTCTTTTGGGCTATCTGCCTCTCCAGCTCCTCCACCTGCTTCCTCATGAAGCTCTCGGTGTCCTTCCACTCTTTCTCCCTGTCCTCCTTCTCCTGCTCAGCCTCCTTCAGAGCAGCCACAAGGGTGGTGTTTCTGTGCATCTGCTCGACCAGCTGAGCCTCCAAGGACAGGCTGTTTTCCTTCAGCTCCGCTAGCAGGGAGGTTTTCTCCTGCTGCCAATGAAGAGCGCCGCTCACCAGCTGATCTTCATAGCCTGTCTTGATGTCAGCCATGATGCTCCTGTTGACCTCTTCCTGCATCTCCAGCTGGGCAACATAGTACTGCTGTGTCTTTTCCAGCTGTTCGATGTGGGCTGACTTGTCCTCCTGCCACTGGAGACGTCCAGAGTTCAGATCCTGTACAGCCTCCTGCAGAGCAATCATGATGGTGGCCTCTCTGTCCTTCTGTTCTTTCAGCTCAGACAGATAGTTGGAAGTAATCGCTTTGGCCTCCTCCTCCTGACTTCGGAGAGCTTCCTGCAACGTGCTCAGCTCTTTTTTGAGCTTCTGAGTCTGAGCCACCTCAATTTGCAGGCAGCTCTCCAGCTCCAGCTCCACGTTGGTGTTAGCTGCTGCGACCAAGGTCTTGTACCTCTGAAGCTCCTCCTTATTTGCCTCCAGTTCTTTTTGAAGGTCGTTGATCTCTCTCTTCATGTGCTCAATGTTGAGGCTCTGGTCCTTATTAATGCTGTACTGCTGCCCAAGGTCTTTGTTGGCTTCTTCCAGCATTTTGCACACTCTGTCCAGCTCACATTGCTGGAATGTGGACTCCTGGATGGAGAGAGTTCAGCGTCTTTAAGCTGGGCTTTGCGGTGGCTCATCACCTGTTCAGTCAGTTGTCTCTGGTTGAACCAGATGTTGTCCACTGGCTCCAGGAGGTTATTCACCACATCATCCAGCATATCCTCCTTTAGGTCCAGGAGAACTCTCCCCTCTGTTGGACTTGCAGAGACCGCCAGCTCACTGTCCTTCAGTTCACGCTGCAGATGTTCTTGCAGCGTCAAAAGGTAGTTGAAGTTAACTTCCACCTTCATGGTCTTGCACTTTTGTTTTTCTTCTCTGTCTTGGACTACTCTTTGTTGTGTGCACCTTCGTCACGTCAAACCTCTCTGAACCAAACTAGTTTGTGAATGACACCTGTCACTTAACCTCCAGGTCCAGGTATATGACAGCCTGAACGTGATATCATGCCTTTGATGTTTGTTCCATTAGAGCCCATATGACGTTTCCATGATTCCACTCTTATGGAATCAACTGATTCCAGACATTCTTCTCTTTTTTTCATTTTTGGAAAAAAATGCTGTTGCTATTGGATACCAGTTTGATTTATTATTTTTAATTATTTATTTCTTACTGCTATTTTCTTTATTAATTCCATTAATATTATCACCATTTATTTTTGGATTTTTTGTCTTTTAATTTACAGTTTCTGCCTGTTATTACATGTATATGTGAATTTATTGTGGATTCACAATGTGACAACATAATGTCCAACATATGTTGTGAATACACATGGCAAAGGGACAAAAAGGTTTTAGCAGACAGCGTAAATATCAGTATTAGTGGTGGTGTTTGGAGTTTATAGCTTCCACACTGAAGACCTAATGAGTATTCAACTGGTCAGAGTCACAGTTTTCACACTATACTCCACTGGAAAAACCAGGTCCACTCAGAGTCCAGAGTGTTCACCATTACACCCTGGAACCACCTACAACTACAAAATCAGGTGTGATTTTTAAGCAGAACACCATTATTCCCTTCACAACACAGTGAAGTAACAGTTCACATTAAAGTCAGTAACAAGAAAGGCTTCACTCATGCACAAGGGATTGATGTTCATTTAAAGGCCAGAAAAATTCCACATTGTAGTGACGTGGTCTGACTGCTAACCCAGCTAACACATTTATGCATGTTATTATGGTGTTTACATAGCACACAACATATTTACACGACAACAACCATCAAAGATGCATATGGGCGTCCGTGGCAGATTAACTGGCCTCATGACCTGACTTGGCATAACAATAACTTGATAACTTGGGCTGAAATATTGATTATGAAGTGACATGAAATCAAGCTATCTAAGTTAAATTAGTTAGCTACCTTAACCAGATAAATGTCACTTTTTCACAACTTCAACTGCTCTGTGTCACTGTCCTGTCTAGTTTTATTTTGAAGTTAACTGTCTCTCCTCTCGTTTCAGCCACTTCACTTCCTGCCCTCCCATTTCCCCCGTCTGGTTGATTGTCTGCCCCGCCCCTGATTGTTTCCAGCTGTTCCCCATTTCCTCATGTATTTAATGTCTGTGTTTCCCCAGTCCTGTGCCAGTTCGTATTGTTCGTGTGATCATACAACCAGCTGTTACCAAGTCAGAGTCAGTCGTGTCCATGAAAGGTCACGCCATAGTAATGTATGGGAGATTTTGCATATTTCTGAATGCTCCAGGGTGTACAATTTTCAGATAATCTTCACCTAATTTGGTAAATGAACTAACATAAGAATCCAGAAGTCACCAATTCAGTTTGGTCAAGATCAGTAAAAGGTCAAGGTCACCAAGGTCAAATATGCCTTTTTAACCATAACTTCATGTAGGAAGGAGCTAGAGCAATGCAACTGGTCTCAGAATATCCAGAAAAGAATTCTCAGTTTATTATCTTTGACATTATTTTCCGCAATAATCATGAAAAACTGTGCATAGAGGACAGAATTGTGGCTCAGAAATCAGCCTACTGGTATGTTGGTCTTTTTAAATTCAAATTGAAATGTGACAAACTATGAAATTGAGAAAAAAATAAAAAGACACAATAAAAAAGATTGTTTTGCTGATGTCGTCAAAAACAGAAATGCATTGTTTCTGTAAAGTCAGCTGGAGTTCTGTTCAGGCTGAAGGATCCGATGCAAACCTAAATCCCTTTGCAGGCAATGCACTATTGAAGTCAGTTTTCATTGTGCTGCTACCTCTGACTAACTCATCTGTGCTTCTACTTAACATACAAATTGTCTTAAAAATATCTGCTGTAGGTTTTTCCAGAGACTCTGCCAAGAGTCACGTTGCTGCACATTAAGTAATATTTTGGCCCATGGATCATTCTTCTGGATAGGTCATTGTTTGGGACATATGTTTATCCATATATGCATGTAAACAGGACTGTAACAGACATTTATTTTCATTATGGATTAATAGCTTGATCTATGAAACTTAGATCAAGGGGAAAGAAAATCACAATTTCTCATAAATGCTAAATGTGACATCTTCAGTTGTCCTCTTTTTGTACCTTTTATTCACTGACTGTCTGAATAGTTGCTGTTTTTTTTTTTTCCTCTAGAACCATAAATAGAAAATGCACCATTTAAAAAGTTTGCCTTGATTTATTTGAATTTAAATGTGTTTTTTTTTTATTTTACAGTTGCCAGTTTATTAGATATGCCTCTCTAAAACTAATTTCACATTTCAGTGTACATAGCACAAAATATTCTGTGCATCATGAAAGATGACTCAAAATGACCAAAAACACTGGCACAAGGCACTTTGGTTTTTAAAAAAGGGCTGGCAATGAGTTGAGGATAATTTTAAAGGTCTTCTAATTTATTTATTATTTCATTCAATAGCAGAATGTTCTTGTTTAAGGTTAAAATTGATGTAATGTAAATTTATTATGTTAATAATAAATGGGTCAGATTTTTTTCTCAGATCTACTGTTGCTGGCCGTTGTTCTCTGTTTGAGTAATATCACTTGATCAAGCCTTTTCTAGCAATCCATACCCCAAAATAAGTAATAAAAGTATGAATGATTTGCGCTGATATCGTATAATTCACACATCCAATAATCTTTACCTCAGCTAAACTTCAGTAACTGCAATTTTTCTGTGAAATAGCTTCACTGTAATAACTGTAAATATCACACAATATATTTTTACCTTAACTGTTGATGTTTTTATTTTTGTCTAGCACTGAGTTGGAGCAGCACTCCTAATTTCATGGTATTCACTGGAATACAACGATAATAAAGGCTTTTGATTTGAACACTTTCAGTAAAAATCAAGCTGTCAGAAGTGGGATTCGAACCCACGCCTCCAGAGGAGACACCTTAAATTTTCTCCTTCTTAAATTGTTTCACCTAAAATAATTTGCCTGTTATCAACTATTTTTTTATTTTTATTTTTTTTTTTTATAAACGTAATAACAACAATAATAAGTTTTTTTTTTTTGTTTTTTTTTTTAATAATTTTTTAAAGAAAAACTCCTGATGGACATGGACCATATTCACACCAGAAAAGTGAACTCACTTCACTCTCCATGTGTAAATTCTGAGTGATCCTCACAGTATATGTATACAAAAACAAATGTGTGTATGTGTGTGTTCATTAGTAATTATATAATTGTGAGGACTGGTATCACACCAGATCACAAGTATATAAAAGCAAATGCACACAATGCGGTCGAATGTCTGGAGCTGGAATTCAGAAGAGCTTCCACCACTTCTTCTTCTTCTTCTTTTGGGCTATCTGCCTCTCCAGCTCCTCCACCTGCTTCCTCATGAAGCTCTCGGTGTCCTTCCACTCTTTCTCCCTGTCCTCCTTCTCCTGCTCAGCCTCCTTCAGAGCAGCCACAAGGGTGGTGTTTCTGTGCATCTGCTCGACCAGCTGAGCCTCCAAGGACAGGCTGTTTTCCTTCAGCTCCGTTAGCAGGGAGGTTTTCTCCTGCTGCCAATGAAGAGCGCCGCTCACCAGCTGATCTTCATAGCCTGTCTTGATGTCAGCCATGATGCTCCTGTTGACCTCTTCCTGCATCTCCAGCTGGGCAACATAGTACTGCTGTGTCTTTTCCAGCTGTTCGATGTGGGCTGACTTGTCCTCCTGCCACTGGAGACGTCCAGAGTTCAGATCCTGTACAGCCTCCTGCAGAGCAATCATGATGGTGGCCTCTCTGTCCTTCTGTTCTTTCAGCTCAGACAGATAGTTGGAAGTAATCGCTTTGGCCTCCTCCTCCTGACTTCGGAGAGCTTCCTGCAACGTGCTCAGCTCTTTTTTGAGCTTCTGAGTCTGAGCCACCTCAATTTGCAGGCAGCTCTCCAGCTCCAGCTCCACGTTGGTGTTAGCTGCGACTGCAAGGTCTTGTACCTCTGAAGCTCCTCCTTATTTGCCTCCAGTTCTTTTTGAAGGTCGTTGATCTCTCTCTTCATGTGCTCAATGTTGAGGCTCTGGTCCTTATTAATGCTGTACTGCTGCCCAAGGTCTTTGTTGGCTTCTTCCAGCATTTTGCACACTCTGTCCAGCTCACATTGCTGGAATGTGGACTCCCTGGATGGAGAGAGTTCAGCGTCTTTAAGCTGGGCTTTGCGGTGGCTCATCACCTGTTCAGTCAGTTGTCTCTGGTTGAACCAGATGTTGTCCACTGGCTCCAGGAGGTTATTCACCACATCATCCAGCATATCCTCCTTTAGGTCCAGGAGAACTCTCCCTCTGTTGGACTTGCAGAGACCGCCAGCTCACTGTCCTTCAGTTCACGCTGCAGATGTTCTTGCAGCGTCAAAAGGTAGTTGAAGTTAACTTCCACCTTCATGGTCTTGCACTTTTGTTTTTCTTCTCTGTCTTGGACTACTCTTTGTTGTGTGCACCTTCGTCACGTCAAACCTCTCTGAACCAAACTAGTTTGTGAATGACACCTGTCACTTAACCTCCAGGTCCAGGTATATGACAGCCTGAACGTGATATCATGCCTTTGATGTTTGTTCCATTAGAGCCCATATGACGTTTCCATGATTCCACTCTTATGGAATCAACTGATTCCAGACATTCTTCTCTTTTTTCATTTTTGGAAAAAATGCTGTTGCTATTGGATACCAGTTTGATTTATTATTTTTAATTATTTATTTCTTACTGCTATTTTCTTTATTAATTCCATTAATATTATCACCATTTATTTTTGGATTTTTTGTCTTTTAATTTACAGTTTCTGCCTGTTATTACATGTATATGTGAATTTATTGTGGATTCACAATGTGACAACATAATGTCCAACATATGTTGTGAATACACATGGCAAAGGGACAAAAAGGTTTTAGCAGACAGCGTAAATATCAGTATTAGTGGTGGTGTTTGGAGTTTATAGCTTCCACACTGAAGACCTAATGAGTATTCAACTGGTCAGAGTCACAGTTTTCACACTATACTCCACTGGAAAAACCAGGTCCACTCAGAGTCCAGAGTGTTCACCATTACACCCTGGAACCACCTACAACTACAAAATCAGGTGTGATTTTTTTAAGCAGAACACCATTATTCCCTTCACAACACAGTGAAGTAACAGTTCACATTAAAGTCAGTAACAAGAAAGGCTTCACTCATGCACAAGGGATTGATGTTCATTTAAAGGCCAGAAAGATTCCACATTGTAGTGACGTGGTCTGACTGCTAACCCAGCTAACACATTTATGCATGTTATTATGGTGTTTACATAGCACACAACATATTTACACGACAACAACCATCAAAGATGCATATGGGCGTCCGTGGCAGATTAACTGGCCTCATGACCTGACTTGGCATAACAATAACTTGATAACTTGGGCTGAAATATTGATTATGAAGTGACATGAAATCAAGCTATCTAAGTTAAATTAGTTAGCTACCTTAACCAGATAAATGTCACTTTTTCACAACTTCAACTGCTCTGTGTCACTGTCCTGTCTAGTTTTATTTTGAAGTTAACTGTCTCTCCTCTCGTTTCAGCCACTTCACTTCCTGCCCTCCCATTTCCCCCGTCTGGTTGATTGTCTGCCCCGCCCCTGATTGTTTCCAGCTGTTCCCCATTTCCTCATGTATTTAATGTCTGTGTTTCAGTCCTGTGCCAGTTCGTATTGTTCGTGTGATCATACAACCAGCTGTTACCAAGTCAGAGTCAGTCGTGTCCATGAAAGGTCACGCCATAGTAATGTATGGGAGATTTTGCATATTTCTGAATGCTCCAGGGTGTACAATTTTCAGATAATCTTCACCTAATTTGGTAAATGAACTAACATAAGAATCCAGAAGTCACCAATTCAGTTTGGTCAAGATCAGTAAAAGGTCAAGGTCACCAAGGTCAAATATGCCTTTTTAACCATAACTTCATGTAGGAAGGAGCTAGAGCAATGCAACTGGTCTCAGAATATCCAGAAAAGAATTCTCAGTTTATTATCTTTGACATTATTTTCCGCAATAATCATGAAAAACTGTGCATAGAGGACAGAATTGTGGCTCAGAAATCAGCCTACTGGTATGTTGGTCTTTTTTTAAATTCAAATTGAAATGTGACAAACTATGAAATTGAGAAAAAAATAAAAAGACACAATAAAAAAGATTGTTTTGCTGATGTCGTCAAAAACAGAAATGCATTGTTTCTGTAAAGTCAGCTGGAGTTCTGTTCAGGCTGAAGGATCCGATGCAAACCTAAATCCCTTTGCAGGCAATGCACTATTGAAGTCAGTTTTCATTGTGCTGCTACCTCTGACTAACTCATCTGTGCTTCTACTTAACATACAAATTGTCTTAAAAATATCTGCTGTAGGTTTTTCCAGAGACTCTGCCAAGAGTCACTTTGCTGCACATTAAGTAATATTTTGGCCCATGGATCATTCTTCTGGATAGGTCATTGTTTGGGACATATGTTTATCCATATATGCATGTAAACAGGACTGTAACAGACATTTATTTTCATTATGGATTAATAGCTTGATCTATGAAACTTAGATCAAGGGGAAAGAAAATCACAATTTCTCATAAATGCTAAATGTGACATCTTCAGTTGTCCTCTTTTTGTACCTTTTATTCACTGACTGTCTGAATAGTTGCTGTTTTTTTTTTTTCCTCTAGAACCATAAATAGAAAATGCACCATTTAAAAAGTTTGCCTTGATTTATTTGAATTTAAATGTGTTTTTTGTTTTATTTTACAGTTGCCAGTTTATTAGATATGCCTCTCTAAAACTAATTTCACATTTCAGCGTACATAGCACAAAATATTCTGTGCATCATGAAAGATGACTCAAAATGACCAAAAACACTGGCACAAGGCACTTTGGTTTTTAAAAAAGGGCTGGCAATGAGTTGAGGATAATTTTAAAGGTCTTCTAATTTATTTATTATTTCATTCAATAGCAGAATGTTCTTGTTTAAGGTTAAAATTGATGTAATGTAAATTTATTATGTTAATAATAAATGGGTCAGATTTTTTTCTCAGATCTACTGTTGCTGGCCGTTGTTCTCTGTTTGAGTAATATCACTTGATCAAGCCTTTTCTAGCAATCCATACCCCAAAATAAGTAATAAAAGTATGAATGATTTGCGCTGATATCGTATAATTCACACATCCAATAATCTTTACCTCAGCTAAACTTCAGTAACTGCAATTTTTCTGTGAAATAGCTTCACTGTAATAACTGTAAATATCACACAATATATTTTTACCTTAACTGTTGATGTTTTTATTTTTGTCTAGCACTGAGTTGGAGCAGCACTCCTAATTTCATGGTATTCACTGGAATACAACGATAATAAAGGCTTTTGATTTGAACACTTTCAGTAAAAATCAAGCTGTCAGAAGTGGGATTGAACCCACGCCTCCAGAGGAGACACCTTAAATTTTCTCCTTCTTAAATTGTTTCACCTAAAATAATTTGCCTGATATCAACAATTTTTATTTTTTTTTTTTATAAACGTAATAACAACAATAATAAGTTTTTTTTTGTTTTTTTTTTTTTTTAATAATTTTTTAAAGAAAAAATCCTGATGGACATGGACCATATTCACACCAGAAAAGTGAACTCACTTCACTCTCCATGTGTAAATTCTGAGTGATCCTCACAGTATATGTATACAAAAACAAATGTGTGTATGTGTGTGTTCATTAGTAATTATATAATTGTGAGGACTGGTATCACACCAGATCACAAGTATATAAAAGCAAATGCACACAATGCGGTCGAATGTCTGGAGCTGGAATTCAGAAGAGCTTCCACCACTTCTTCTTCTTTCTTCTTTTGGGCTATCTGCCTCTCCAGCTCCTCCACCTGCTTCCTCATGAAGCTCTCGGTGTCCTTCCACTCTTTCTCCCTGTCCTCCTTCTCCTGCTCAGCCTCCTTCAGAGCAGCCACAAGGGTGGTGTTTCTGTGCATCTGCTCGACCAGCTGAGCCTCCAAGGACAGGCTGTTTTCCTTCAGCTCCGCTAGCAGGGAGGTTTTCTCCTGCTGCCAATGAAGAGCGCCGCTCACCAGCTGATCTTCATAGCCTGTCTTGATGTCAGCCATGATGCTCCTGTTGACCTCTTCCTGCATCTCCAGCTGGGCAACATAGTACTGCTGTGTCTTTTTCCAGCTGTTCGATGTGGGCTGACTTGTCCTCCTGCCACTGGAGACGTCCAGAGTTCAGATCCTGTACAGCCTCCTGCAGAGCAATCATGATGGTGGCCTCTCTGTCCTTCTGTTCTTTCAGCTCAGACAGATAGTTGGAAGTAATCGCTTTGGCCTCCTCCTCCTGACTTCGGAGAGCTTCCTGCAACGTGCTCAGCTCTTTTTTGAGCTTCTGAGTCTGAGCCACCTCAATTTGCAGGCAGCTCTCCAGCTCCAGCTCCACGTTGGTGTTAGCTGCTGCGACCAAGGTCTTGTACCTCTGAAGCTCCTCCTTATTTGCCTCCAGTTCTTTTTGAAGGTCGTTGATCTCTCTCTTCATGTGCTCAATGTTGAGGCTCTGGTCCTTATTAATGCTGTACTGCTGCCCAAGGTCTTTGTTGGCTTCTTCCAGCATTTTGCACACTCTGTCCAGCTCACATTGCTGGAATGTGGACTCCTGGATGGAGAGAGTTCAGCGTCTTTAAGCTGGGCTTTGCGGTGGCTCATCACCTGTTCAGTCAGTTGTCTCTGGTTGAACCCAGATGTTGTCCACTGGCTCCAGGAGGTTATTCACCACATCATCCAGCATATCCTCCTTTAGGTCCAGGAGAACTCTCCCCTCTGTTGGACTTGCAGAGACCGCCAGCTCACTGTCCTTCAGTTCACGCTGCAGATGTTCTTGCAGCGTCAAAAGGTAGTTGAAGTTAACTTCCACCTTCATGGTCTTGCACTTTGTTTTTCTTCTCTGTCTTGGACTACTCTTTGTTGTGTGCACCTTCGTCACGTCAAACCTCTCTGAACCAAACTAGTTTGTGAATGACACCTGTCACTTAACCTCCAGGTCCAGGTATATGACAGCCTGAACGTGATATCATGCCTTTGATGTTTGTTCCATTAGAGCCCATATGACGTTTCCATGATTCCACTCTTATGGAATCAACTGATTCCAGACATTCTTCTCTTTTTTCATTTTTGGAAAAAATGCTGTTGCTATTGGATACCAGTTTGATTTATTATTTTTAATTATTTATTTCTTACTGCTATTTTCTTTATTAATTCCATTAATATTATCACCATTTATTTTGGATTTTTTGTCTTTTAATTTACAGTTTCTGCCTGTTATTACATGTATATGTGAATTTATTGTGGATTCACAATGTGACAACATAATGTCCAACATATGTTGTGAATACACATGGCAAAGGGACAAAAGGTTTTAGCAGACAGCGTAAATATCAGTATTAGTGGTGGTGTTTGGAGTTTATAGCTTCCACACTGAAGACCTAATGAGTATTCAACTGGTCAGAGTCACAGTTTTCACACTATACTCCACTGGAAAACCACGTCCACTCAGAGTCCAGAGTGTTCACCATTACACCCTGGAACCACCTACAACTACAAAATCAGGTGTGATTTTTTAGCAGAACACCATTATTCCCTTCACAACACAGTGAAGTAACAGTTCACATTAAAGTCAGTAACAAGAAAGGCTTCACTCATGCACAAGGGATTGATGTTCATTTAAAGGCCAGAAAGATTCCACATTGTAGTGACGTGGTCTGACTGCTAACCCAGCTAACACATTTATGCATGTTATTATGGTGTTTACATAGCACACAACATATTTACACGACAACAACCATCAAAGATGCATATGGGCGTCCGTGGCAGATTAACTGGCCTCATGACCTGACTTGGCATAACAATAACTTGATAACTTGGGCTGAAATATTGATTATGAAGTGACATGAAATCAAGCTATCTAAGTTAAATTAGTTAGCTACCTTAACCAGATAAATGTCACTTTTTCACAACTTCAACTGCTCTGTGTCACTGTCCTGTCTAGTTTTATTTTGAAGTTAACTGTCTCTCCTCTCGTTTCAGCCACTTCACTTCCTGCCCTCCCATTTCCCCCGTCTGGTTGATTGTCTGCCCCGCCCCTGATTGTTTCCAGCTGTTCCCCATTTCCTCATGTATTTAATGTCTGTGTTTCCCCAGTCCTGTGCCAGTTCGTATTGTTCGTGTGATCATACAACCAGCTGTTACCAAGTCAGAGTCAGTCGTGTCCATGAAAGGTCACGCCATAGTAATGTATGGGAGATTTTGCATATTTCTGAATGCTCCAGGGTGTACAATTTTCAGATAATCTTCACCTAATTTGGTAAATGAACTAACATAAGAATCCAGAAGTCACCAATTCAGTTTGGTCAAGATCAGTAAAGGTCAAGGTCACCAAGGTCAAATATGCCTTTTTAACCATAACTTCATGTAGGAAGGAGCTAGAGCAATGCAACTGGTCTCAGAATATCCAGAAAAGAATTCTCAGTTTATTATCTTTGACATTATTTTCCGCAATAATCATGAAAAACTGTGCATAGAGGACAGAATTGTGGCTCAGAAATCAGCCTACTGGTATGTTGGTCTTTTTTTAAATTCAAATTGAAATGTGACAAACTATGAAATTGAGAAAAAAATAAAAAGACACAATAAAAAAGATTGTTTTGCTGATGTCGTCAAAAACAGAAATGCATTGTTTCTGTAAAGTCAGCTGGAGTTCTGTTCAGGCTGAAGGATCCGATGCAAACCTAAATCCCTTTGCAGGCAATGCACTATTGAAGTCAGTTTTCATTGTGCTGCTACCTCTGACTAACTCATCTGTGCTTCTACTTAACATACAAATTGTCTTAAAAATATCTGCTGTAGGTTTTTCCAGAGACTCTGCTAAGAGTCACGTTGCTGCACATTAAGTAATATTTTGGCCCATGGATCATTCTTCTGGATAGGTCATTGTTTGGGACATATGTTTATCCATATATGCATGTAAACAGGACTGTAACAGACATTTATTTTCATTATGGATTAATAGCTTGATCTATGAAACTTAGATCAAGGGGAAAGAAAATCACAATTTCTCATAAATGCTAAATGTGACATCTTCAGTTGTCCTCTTTTTGTACCTTTTATTCACTGACTGTCTGAATAGTTGCTGTTTTTTTTTTATCTCTAGAACCATAAATAGAAAATGCACCATTTAAAAAGTTTGCCTTGATTTATTTGAATTTAAATGTGTTTTTTTTTTTTTATTTTACAGTTGCCAGTTTATTAGATATGCCTCTCTAAAACTAATTTCACATTTCAGTGTACATAGCACAAAATATTCTGTGCATCATGAAAGATGACTCAAAATGACCAAAAACACTGGCACAAGGCACTTTGGTTTTTAAAAAAGGGCTGGCAATGAGTTGAGGATAATTTTAAAGGTCTTCTAATTTATTTATTATTTCATTCAATAGCAGAATGTTCTTGTTTAAGGTTAAAATTGATGTAATGTAAATTTATTATGTTAATAATAAATGGGTCAGATTTTTTTCTCAGATCTACTGTTGCTGGCCGTTGTTCTCTGTTTGAGTAATATCACTTGATCAAGCCTTTTCTAGCAATCCATACCCCAAAATAAGTAATAAAAGTATGAATGATTTGCGCTGATATCGTATAATTCACACATCCAATAATCTTTACCTCAGCTAAACTTCAGTAACTGCAATTTTTCTGTGAAATAGCTTCACTGTAATAACTGTAAATATCACACAATATATTTTTACCTTAACTGTTGATGTTTTTATTTTTGTCTAGCACTGAGTTGGAGCAGCACTCCTAATTTCATGGTATTCACTGGAATACAACGATAATAAAGGCTTTTGATTTGAACACTTTCAGTAAAAATCAAGCTGTCAGAAGTGGGATTCAACCCACGCCTCCAGAGGAGACACCTTAAATTTTCTCCTTCTTAAATTGTTTCACCTAAAATAATTTGCCTGTTATCAACTATTTTTTTTTTTTTTTTTTTTTTTTTTATAAACGTAATAACAACAATAATAAGTTTTTTTTGTTTTTTTTTTAATAATTTTTTAAAGAAAAACTCCTGATGGACATGGACCATATTCACACCAGAAAAGTGAACTCACTTCACTCTCCATGTGTAAATTCTGAGTGATCCTCACAGTATATGTATACAAAAACAAATGTGTGTATGTGTGTGTTCATTAGTAATTATATAATTGTGAGGACTGGTATCACACCAGATCACAAGTATATAAAAGCAAATGCACACAATGCGGTCGAATGTCTGGAGCTGGAATTCAGAAGAGCTTCCACCACTTCTTCTTCTTCTTCTTTTGGGCTATCTGCCTCTCCAGCTCCTCCACCTGCTTCCTCATGAAGCTCTCGGTGTCCTTCCACTCTTTCTCCCTGTCCTCCTTCTCCTGCTCAGCCTCCTTCAGAGCAGCCACAAGAGTGGTGTTTCTGTGCATCTGCTCGACCAGCTGAGCCTCCAAGGACAGGCTGTTTTCCTTCAGCTCCGCTAGCAGGGAGGTTTTCTCCTGCTGCCAATGAAGAGCGCCGCTCACCAGCTGATCTTCATAGCCTGTCTTGATGTCAGCCATGATGCTCCTGTTGACCTCTTCCTGCATCTCCAGCTGGGCAACATAGTACTGCTGTGTCTTTTCCAGCTGTTCGATGTGGGCTGACTTGTCCTCCTGCCACTGGAGACGTCCAGAGTTCAGATCCTGTACAGCCTCCTGCAGAGCAATCATGATGGTGGCCTCTCTGTCCTTCTGTTCTTTCAGCTCAGACAGATAGTTGGAAGTAATCGCTTTGGCCTCCTCCTCCTGACTTCGGAGAGCTTCCTGCAACGTGCTCAGCTCTTTTTTG
This sequence comes from Synanceia verrucosa, assembly GCA_029721515.1. Lineage (NCBI taxonomy): Eukaryota > Metazoa > Chordata > Actinopteri > Perciformes > Synanceiidae > Synanceia > Synanceia verrucosa. The sequence goes on along the minus strand of CM056567.1, from coordinate 6,841,036 downwards.
AGCTTCTGAGTCTGAGCCACCTCAATTTGCAGGCAGCTCTCCAGCTCCAGCTCCACGTTGGTGTTAGCTGCTGCGACCAAGGTCTTGTACCTCTGAAGCTCCTCCTTATTTGCCTCCAGTTCTTTTTGAAGGTCGTTGATCTCTCTCTTCATGTGCTCAATGTTGAGGCTCTGGTCCTTATTAATGCTGTACTGCTGCCCAAGGTCTTTGTTGGCTTCTTCCAGCATTTTGCACACTCTGTCCAGCTCACATTGCTGGAATGTGGACTCCCTGGATGGAGAGAGTTCAGCGTCTTTAAGCTGGGCTTTGCGGTGGCTCATCACCTGTTCAGTCAGTTGTCTCTGGTTGAACCAGATGTTGTCCACTGGCTCCAGGAGGTTATTCACCACATCATCCAGCATATCCTCCTTTAGGTCCAGGAGAACTCTCCCTCTGTTGGACTTGCAGAGACCGCCAGCTCACTGTCCTTCAGTTCACGCTGCAGATGTTCTTGCAGCGTCAAAAGGTAGTTGAAGTTAACTTCCACCTTCATGGTCTTGCACTTTTGTTTTTCTTCTCTGTCTTGGACTACTCTTTGTTGTGTGCACCTTCGTCACGTCAAACCTCTCTGAACCAAACTAGTTTGTGAATGACACCTGTCACTTAACCTCCAGGTCCAGGTATATGACAGCCTGAACGTGATATCATGCCTTTGATGTTTGTTCCATTAGAGCCCATATGACGTTTCCATGATTCCACTCTTATGGAATCAACTGATTCCAGACATTCTTCTCTTTTTTTCATTTTTGGAAAAAAATGCTGTTGCTATTGGATACCAGTTTGATTTATTATTTTTAATTATTTATTTCTTACTGCTATTTTCTTTATTAATTCCATTAATATTATCACCATTTATTTTGGGATTTTTTGTCTTTTAATTTACAGTTTCTGCCTGTTATTACATGTATATGTGAATTTATTGTGGATTCACAATGTGACAACATAATGTCCAACATATGTTGTGAATACACATGGCAAAGGGACAAAAAGGATTTTAGCAGACAGCGTAAATATCAGTATTAGTGGTGGTGTTTGGAGTTTATAGCTTCCACACTGAAGACCTAATGAGTATTCAACTGGTCAGAGTCACAGTTTTCACACTATACTCCACTGGAAAAACCAGGTCCACTCAGAGTCCAGAGTGTTCACCATTACACCCTGGAACCACCTACAACTACAAAATCAGGTGTGATTTTTTTAAGCAGAACACCATTATTCCCTTCACAACACAGTGAAGTAACAGTTCACATTAAAGTCAGTAACAAGAAAGGCTTCACTCATGCACAAGGGATTGATGTTCATTTAAAGGCCAGAAAAATTCCACATTGTAGTGACGTGGTCTGACTGCTAACCCAGCTAACACATTTATGCATGTTATTATGGTGTTTACATAGCACACAACATATTTACACGACAACAACCATCAAAGATGCATATGGGCGTCCGTGGCAGATTAACTGGCCTCATGACCTGACTTGGCATAACAATAACTTGATAACTTGGGCTGAAATATTGATTATCAAGTGACATGATATCAAGCTAGCTAAGTTAAATTAGTTAGCTACCTTAACCAGATAAGTGTCTCTTTTTCACAACTTCAACTGCTCTGTGTCACTGTCCTGTCTAGTTTTATTTTGAAGTTAACTGTCTCTCCTCTCGTTTCAGCCACTTCACTTCCTGCCCTCCTGTTTCCCCCGTCTGGTTGATTGTCTGCCCCGCCCCTGATTGTTTTTAATAAATTTGCTGAGCACTGTAAGTTTGTTTGACCCCATTTTATATTGAATACTCCTATTAAACTGTCATCTGATGAGTGCGATCGCAGCATTCAGTCATGTTTGTCGTCTTACCCAGGAGGCGGAGCTTGTCTGTGTTCCTCCACACAGTGGCCGAGGCACGACTTTGCAGGAGACTGAGAACCTGTGGTCACAAACACCCAGTGATGAGTAGCTATTTTTCCAGATGAACGAGTCACCATTGGCTCTTTCATTGTAGGGTGTAGTGAGGGTGAAGGAGGACTAACCTGCAGTGGATGGTGGGTGCAGTGCTCGTCTGGGGGAGCTCTCTGCACTGCCAGGGGTCTTGAGGACTGAAGCTCCTCCATCACAAGAGGCCACGCTACGAATGGATCCGGATCGACTGTGGGCTGGACTGCCATGTCCCTCTGACACCTAAAGACAGATGTCAAGGGACAAAAAGAGAGGGAAAGGTGATGCAAATGGAAGAGCAGGGAGATGGAAATGAGAGAGGAAGTGCAGAGAGAGAGAGAAAATGGAAGGAAAATTAAGGGAAATTTGAAAGGAAAGCAAAGGCTCAGAAGTGGTCACAGAAAAAGGGAAAGTGCAGCCAAAGAAAAAGTGATGTGAACAGCCGATGCTGCAGACTAATCTGAAAGAAGTCACTTGGCATACTTTCACCATTTCTAATTCCTCGCCCTCTTTTCCCCCTGGAGGACTCATACTGTCTGATTTCTGTGTTCCTGCCAGGTCTGATCCAACACTCGAAGTTATTCAACCAGTCTGTATGTATTCCTGCTTTAGCTGAGTTAAGTAACAGCATTAGCCAGACGAGAGCCTTTCATCCAGGAAGAAAAAAAACTGTGGCTGTTATTATCACACAGGGAGAGACAATAAGTTGTGACAGCACCATAGACTCAATTAGTGCCGCAGAGCAACACGTAGCAATTAATCCATTAAAGAAATACAACAGGATGGACAGAGGTTGAAGAGGCCGATGAACACACAAATAATTAAACAACCTGTGGTGAAATTAAAGAAGAAGAGTCTGATGAGAATAATGTGATTAAAACACATCAACAGCTGCCTACAAGTAAAAAAAAATCTATTGGTCACTGGAAAATGTGTGTTTTAATACAAACCTCTCCCTCTGTGGAGCTGATGCTGTCTCGGGCGACTCCTCTGTAGCTTTTCTTTTTGCTGGGTGAATGGAGAGAGTCCTCCCTCAGGTCTAGAGTCACAGAAAGAGAGTAAAAACTGTATAATAGCTTGTCATGGTAAAAAGACAAACACTGTATAATCCATTCGTTCAGGAAAATCATTCTTCCATCAACTATGTGTATGTTTTCTTTAGTTTCAGTCTTACTGAGAGGTGCTTCATTTAGCCCTATTAAAAAAACATCAATGCAGTTAAACTACCACTCAAAAAGCAACACCAATTATCATTTTTTCTGCTTGTTGTCTGAGCGCACATGGAGACACTGGCAGAGGGGAAGGCATATGAAATCATCTCAATTGAAAAAGATGATTTTCAGCAGATTCTGTCTCCACCGACATGCTCTTTATATCCTGTTCCAGCCGATTCCCCCAATCCCCCGTTTAAGATTGCATAATGGGCTGCGTCACTCAGATCAGTACGGATCCAGTCGCTCTGATGACCCGTCTGCACTGTATGGTATCGTATGTACACTTATCTGTGCAAACGCCATACTGACAGATGCAGCCACTGAAGTGAAGCCAGCGGAGCTTAAAAAGACTTGAGGGGAACGGAGGCAAACAGATGTTCTTAAAAGGGATTAAGAGTTTGTATTTGTTTGTGTCAGTGCAACTCGAGGTTCAAGTGTGTGTGAAGGTTGAGGCTCCAGAGGAGAGGATGAGTCTTTTCACAGTCCAAGAGAAGTCAATAAACTGAGGCTAAAAAAAGTTCAAGACAACACTGTCGAGTTAGAGCGCTGGTTATTTTATGGGCATGATAAATGTAGGTACTAGCTGGTGTTTAATTTAAACAAGAAATGCAGTAGGAAAAGTTGATTTAAGAGGATATGTCATAGAAACTGTTCACTATTTGCTGCTATTTCAGCTGTCACTGCGTCCATTAAAAGAGACTACACAACACTATTGTCATGTTTGTCTTCAATATGAAACTGCCACAAGCCTCTTGTCTTAGCTTAGCTCATAGACTGTGAACAGCAGGACTTGTTTCATTTATTTGATGACAGATATGATGGTGGAATCAATCCCATCACCTAACTCTCAGCAACAGAGTGACTATTTCCAAACATGAAGGACTATTCCTTTAAATCAAACTCCTGATAATAATCCTGGCGGAGATGAGTGCCCTCACAAACACACCTCTGGCTTGTGCTGCAGCTCTTTTGGGGCTGTGCTGCTGAGCGCTGAGCCTCTCTGCACTGTTGCTGTTGTTGTTGTTGACCTGGATGCCGTTCTGCTTCATCAGCTGCATTAGCTCGGACTCTAATGCTGCAATCTGTAGAGGGAGAGGAACCGATCATTGTTAATCAGCCATGGGCATTTACCTGTCAAAGCAGCTGCTTGAAAGCACTGAAACAAATGGCTTACATGATGAGCAGTGTATAATTCATCTTCTGCTTCTGTTTGAAAAGAGCCTTACATGAAAAGCACAAGTGAAGTCAGTTTAGTTAAAGCGTGACTTCATTTGCTTGTGTTGCATTTCACCACTCGATGCAGTGCAGTGGGAGGATGAGTGCTCACTGTGCAGAATAATAGCAGGGGACAGTCGGGTTGACTGCCCGTTCATCTGTAGGCCATGGCTTCAGACTTGAGCAGAAAACAACACAACTGTCATGTTTCATGACTAGGAAAGCGGAAAATCAATACGGAGTTCGACAACAGAACAAACCACAGGTCCAGCTCATCCCCCATCACTGTCTGAGGAGGACAAAATCTTTTGATGTGGCAGAAGTGGCCATATTGACACACAGCCCATGCCATAAAAGAAACATAAATACTGCATAAATAATATGGCATGTGCAAAACCCCAACACTTACTTTACTGTTTGTTTGGGGGCCAATATGCAGACGGACAGAACAACTAAACACAGAGGAGCACACATGGAAAGATGGAGGAGAGACTGAAAAAGATGTGCTTTACCCTGACTTGCAGTCCCTGGATCTCAGCCAGGTGAGCTTTCTCAGCCTCCTCCAGCCGCCTCCTCTCCGCATCCTCCTTCTGGATAAACTCCACCTCTCTGGAGAGACGAGGGGGAGGGGAGATCGTAGTGTGGTGAGTAAGTGTGTGCTAACACAGGAAAACAAGATACAATTATGTGTGTGCGTTTTTGCACCATGTGTGACGGAGCCTGCCCCTCGCTCAGCTGTTTTAGGATGTCAGTGTGACTTTGCTCTGATCCTGCAGCTCATAACACACACTCACCGAACACACATTCACAAGTAAACATACACGCATTTCCATCCCTAAGAATACTAAACTCAGCCGCTTCTCATGCATTCTTTGTCCTTGCTCTGTGGACTCGCTGTCGCTCCTCTGCCACAGATCAGCACGGAGAGTTTGTTTCATCAGTTAGCTTCCAGTTGGCCTGCAGGGCCAGAACCAATTAGAGGCAGTCAGACCAGAGCTGAGCAGGAGAGGCTGTGATGGGACTGACCAAAGAGATCAATGCATGGAAAAAAGCAGAGGGCTGCGCTGCATGACAACAGAGAGACTTGGCTCTTACTGTTGAAATGGGATAAGGCTTTGGCTATAAAAAGAGGCAGGAGATGTAAGAGAAGCTGTAAAAAGGAATAATGAACACCTAAAATGAGTTACCAAAGCATACATTTAACATAAGTTTTATGTCAGGCCCTTAAAGGTCCAGTGTGTATGATTTAAGGAAATCTATAAGCAGAAAGTTCAGTGTTCATTAGAGTAAAAACTTGCATCTTTACGTTACCTAAAGGCTACCATACCTCTCAGGGTAGGGTATTCAGTCGGTCATAACCTGCAACCTCACTGCCAGTAAAAACTACACACTGGTCCTTTAAGTGAGCAAGGCAAGGAAACAAAGCTGGTTAAGTAGAGGTAGTAAAGAAGTAAGCATCTGTTTCTGACTATTATTATTATGCTACATTAAATTATGACGACCAAAACGACAGACTGGCCTGGTCCTAGTGCATCCTGATACATTTTACTGAATAATTCTAGGTCTTAAACCAGAGATGTTCAACAAAATGAGGAAAATCATTTCAAGTCAAGTCAATTACAGATTAGAATAGTAAATTCAGGTTCAAAGCCCACCTTAGCTGACCTTTCAAACAGAGAACTAACAGCAGAAATGCACTTTAACTGAGCTCAAATTTGAAATGTCTTGCTCCAATCTTACATATTTATTCACAGATTAGGACGCCCAGTTTAATGCAGGTTCACTCACTTCTGCTGGAAGTCTTTGATGAGCTTCTTGGCCTTGTTGTACTTCTTCTCCAGAGCTTGGTACTGAGCCTGGGCCTCCTTCAGGTGTTCATTAACCGTATGGCAGAGGGTCTGTGCTTCGATCCAGTAGCTCTCCAGCTTCAGCATCCTCTCCTTGTTCTCCTCGATGCTGGCCTTCAGCTGGCTCTTCTCCTTCTCCCAGCGCTGCTTCTCCCTCTCCACTGATGCCAGCTGGATGGGAACAAAAACAACTATTATTATCTATTACAACTTTTATTATTATGAGAGTACATACATAAGCCAAGAAATCCTAGACCATAAGGTTTTGGAAGTATATTTTCCAGAACGGATAGAGATGCATAAGGTGTTGTGGAATAAAAGCTTTCATATTTTATTATCTTACACAGAACAAAGCATTAGCACTATCTGTAACTATGAAAATACAAGATGTATGACACAACATGACGCTGGTCAAAGAGAAATGCTTTTCAGAGCCAAGTATGTATTCAGAGTTCAAAGTGCATCAATTTATTTCTCTTATTGCTCTAACTACTAAAAAAAGCCTTTTAGGCACCACTTATCTGATGAATTAAATCACAGCCACTCTCCACAAATTAATTTGCGAATTAATAAAATGATACTCTTAACATTTAGTAGAGCATATCAATAAAAGAGTCAAATAGACAGCTCTACCAGGAGCAAATAACTCAGCCCCTTTCTAGACGCTTGATCAGTCTCCTCAATAGCCACTGTTTTAAAAAAAAAAATTAAGATTAAGATTAATTTTTTTTCGTAACGCTTTCCCTGTCATCCTGCCTACACACATTACTGAATTATTTGAACTCAGACAAACTTTTGCACCGCAGTTTTAATCTCTTACCTTGTTTTTGAGCTTCTGGATCTCGGCCTCGGTCACTGTGTGTTTGATCTGGAGCTGTTGAGAGCAGAGAAAAGAGACGATAGGAGAGAAAAGAGAGGGCGGTCAGATAATCAAATGCATGGCTGCGCAGCCTCTCTCTACTGTCGATACTGTGTGACGGACGGAGGCAGCCGACCCTGTCCTCCTCCTGACAGCATCCCAGCTCCTGCACTGACACTCGCTCTCAGAGGAGAGGCAAGAAGAGGCAAGATATGGATAGACAGAGAAGCACTGAATTAAAATTCCCATATTTTATCCCAGAGAAAACAATGCATTTATTACTTTTCTTTAGTTTAATGTCTAAAATTGTTAGAAACTGTATGAAGTTGTTTTTAGTCCAATGTTAGATGATAGAGTTAGAAATAGAGTTGAGATGAGCAGTGATTTACAGGCAGATACAGAGAGGGAGAGAGATAATGACCCAGCAGATATTAAAGAGGAGGACATGTGGAAATGAGAGCTAAGTGAGGCAGAGATAGAGAAAACTGGAGGAGGGACATCATAATATAATAATGACTGATAACGACCATACATTCCACTCTCTTCAAGAATTTCCTTTGGGATGAATACAGTTTCATCTTATCTTATCTTACTTTCTTTTATCCTTGGAGGCCTTATGTTCTTCACATTAAAGGTAAATGTCCTAAAAGAAGAGCTCATATGTGTATTAGGTCCAACTGTTCTGCCTTGTTGTTCTGTACTGACTGTAAGGAGATGGAGATGGAAAAGTCTTCACGACTTAGACAAATCTAGTTTGAAGTGACAGTCTTTTTTAGTCTGGGTCTGGGGAAAACAAAAGTCCTAAGAATGACTTTGACAGATCTCACATGATTTAATTTACTCTGATTGTTGAAGCTTCATATTAAACTCTGGAAAGTATTTTTGCACAGATGGAGAAATCGCTTGAAATAATATGCACTATACAAATACCATTCAAAATGTTATAAATGATTTAAGTTTTGTGGAGCATTCATTAACAGTTTGTTATTTTAAATGTGGCATAAACAATGTGTTTATGAGTAAATCAGCCAAATCATCTGTCTTGAGTGAGACATCAATAATTACTCCTGACTCCGAGTTCATAAACTCCCCAAAATGTAAATGGACTTGAACAGCAGCGTAGTAGGAAATAATATCTTTAAAAATGTTATTTGTTGAACTTTGTCAAACTATCTGTTTTGTATTATCATTTTAAAGGCTTATTTCCCCACTTCAGAAACAGAGACAGAAAAGTAAAAAAAAAAAAAAAAAAAAAAGTGAGAAGTGGGAAATAGGAGCACCTTTAAATGGAAATGTTAAAGGAGACAGGGGTCAAGACACAGAAAAATGAGAAAGTGGAACCAATGTACACATGGTGTGACCAGGGATTGCATTATGGTTTCACTCGATATCCCCTGCAGAGCCTGCAGTGCTGCTGAGGCCATTTGTTAAATGTGTCATACAGTTACTGTGGCAGTCTACAGAAAGTGTTATGGAGCCAAAAAAAACAGCACTAGAGAGTTCAATCAATATTAGCAGCATCTAGAAGGCATGAAAAAGAAGAAATATGTTAACAGTGGGTGAATTCATTTATAGAGATGGTATCAAAAGTTCAATAAAATGTTTTTTTTCTATTCTCAGAGGCCAGTTGAGTTAAGAGGTGCCAACATCATAATACAAACTGCTTTAAAAACAGGTTCAGCTCTGCAGCTCTTTCTCCTCATCTGTGGTTTTTAATCAAACATGGGTAATTAGAGATGTAACGAGCACAGGTCTCGTATCGCTTTTGTATTCATCCAGATTACGAATTAGGGAGGATAAGCGGATCTTAGATCTGGACAAAACTCTGCCAAGTAAAGCAGGGGTGCTAGATTCCATTGTGTTGGTATCTTTTGCTGTTTCATTGAATTATCATTTTTTCTGTGTTATGCTAGTGGGTGTGTGGGTGTTTTTTTTCTTTTAAAGTTATTATTCAAAGCGCTGACGGGTTGAAGTCAGGTGGCGGGCTCCCATCAGCTAAGTAATATTCACATGGAGTTTACCTCTCTGAACTTCTGGTAGAGTTTATTGGCGTCTAACTCCGAGGGAGACAAGATGTCCTCAGACTCTGGCAAGTCAAACACCTCGATGCTCTTGTCCTCGCCTGCCACTGTCGTCCCCGTCTCCTCGTCATCTGTGGCGTACTCTCCTGTCTGCTGTGAGAGGAAACACAAAGTCAGTCATGCAGTCCAGTTTACAGCACATACACTTCACAGAAACACCACAGTGTGAGTGACATCTTACTTTGGCTTCTATTTATCCTGATCCAGGTGGCCGAAAATGACATAATATTAGTGCATAATTTTGTATGAACATAGAAAAGAAACACTGACATATAGCAATATAACTAGGGCTGTCGAAGTTAAGGTGTCAACAAGATTAATATGCGTTTACGCACTAATCTGCATGATGGTAACATGGACAAACAGCTGAAATGTGTTACCAAAGATGTGCGACCTCTAATATATAATGTGTGTGTATATATATATATATATATATATATATATATATAATATCAAAGCGACACCTCAGAAGCTCTAAGCCTATTCGCCTATTTCATGTTATAAATTAATACTTAAACGATGCTCTTTGGTGGATTATTTGTTTGCTGAATTACAGGAGAACCTTGGACAGGTTCAGAAAAGATGGTTAATCTAATTTTATCAGTATGTTTGATCGTTAGTTACGACTTTGTTGTTAGCTTTCTTTATTTTTTGAATGGGGTTCTGCTTCCTATCACCACGCCTCTGGCAATGCATTTTGGGCAGTTTGTCCAAGCAGAGTAACTGTCACGCAAATTAACGCGTTGATGCTGATTAATGACGTTAACGCGCTAATGTAGACAGCCCTAGATATAATTGAAGATAAGATGTTTTCTTTTGGCTCAAATTTAGTGAGGAGATCAGACTCTACTTGCAGCTTATTAAAAGTAGAGCAAATGTTGAAAACAGGTTTTTACGGAGCAGCAGACTGAATATTTATTCACCCAGATGGTTTTTAAGAGTCTTTGAGATTAATATAATAAATTTTAAACAACATTAAGTGAGGATAATGCCCTACAGAGGCACAGTGTTGTCCCATGTTGTTAATTGATTCCTGATTATTGAAACCTCTATGGGCTATATCATCCTGCTTACATCATGGTCACTTGCCTGGGGCAATACTGAACTATTTACCCCTTAATCAATAGGCTGCAAAATAGCATGAACAGAGAAACCAGCCAGCTGTCTTTTTGTCACCTCTCTCTGTCTTCTCTCATCTATAAAGCCACACCAGTCAGAGAGCATCCCATCACATGTCAAACTCCTACCCACTTTCCTCAAGCCATCCTTTTTCCCCCACTTTCTGTTTTGCATAAGTAATGCTATTTTAATGCTACCAGTTATATAAGAATGAGAGAACAAAACTTAAATTGGTTTGACAGCCCGGTCAGCCATTTCTATAACGACAAGATGTGCTGGCCAAATTTTAATGTCACTTTTTATTATCTTTAAATATTAGTCACCATCTCGCCTCATGTGTAAGGAGGCTGCTGAGCAAAACTAGTGAGGTTCAAGCTTTTATTAGTGTCTCTAAATGTGCTGATGACGAATGTTAGAGTTCTCTGACTAATAAAAGTCAACATGTGTGATTATGAATTGACATTATTGTAGTTTATGCTGCATATTTTAGGCAGTTTTTCTTTCCTCCATTTCTCAAAATAAACTATAATAAACATTGATGTCAGCATTAGGGTTAGGATCTAAATGGATCGGTTGATCATCTTTCTGGCTGATGACCAACCTGATATTTCCATGGAGCTACTTTGTGAAATCACCCATCTTTGTTCCCATCAGTCACCTCAAGTTGTTGCTTACATTTTATCATCATGTGAATATTCATGTCACCACTCTCTCTGTCGCTTTATCTTGTCTGGTCTATTCATTTTTCCCCTCATTACTTGTCTTTGATCCTGATCTTTCACATGCATGTAGCACAGTCTCATATCCTCTCGTCTCCTCCTCTCGTTCCCTCCATCTGTCTCCCACCCAGATAGCAGAGCTCAGGCCTGATTTGTTTCCATGCATCACTGATATAGAGTACCATTTCCATAATAGGCACGCTTGTTGCCATGGTACCAGCATCATGTATAAACGTCCCATTTAGTGATGGTGGAGTCAACTATTGAACACATGGCAGGGGAGGTCAAACACTCATTTGCATATGATAAATGCATCACCTCCTACCACATGCCTGAAGAATCAGGAGAGGAAGGGACGACTTAAAGAGAAATCTTGCTGCTGTTTGGAGCATGTCATGGTCTGCACTATGAAAGTCTAACATGAGTAGGGTGTCTGCATAATGACTGTCACTCACTGGAGGAAAGGGTTGTGACTGCTCTTTGAGTGGAGGAAGAGCTTTTAAATGATTACATCAAGGTGCAGAATGCAGGATTTGATGTCATCTAGTGGCGTGGCAGATACGTATAACACCTTTCTCATCATCCGACAACTTAAAGTGCTTTTACTTTACATAACATTCACCCATTCACTCACTGATGGTGGGAGATACTGTAGCCATTACGTACAACCTGGACACAGTGTCTATGTGTGTCTTCCATTGTTGTTACTCTGTACAAATTTAGGTGGAGTTTTTCCTCAGTCAATGTGAGGGTGGTGTGTATAGGACAGAGGGAGTCATATCCTGTACAGATTGTAAAGCCCTCCGAGGCAAATTTGTAATTTGTGATATTGGGCTATACAACTAAAATAGACTTGACTCATTCACCGATGCACAAAATTAGGTGCAATTAATGCTAAATAATACAGAAGAGCCTAAATTCAGAAAGGAAATAAAATGCCTCACATCAGCCAAAATCTGTTGTTCAAGATGATAACAGTCAAATGTTATGTGATGTCAATACACTTGATTTACACCTCCACACCACTTGCAACCACATGCACCCGTCCTGAGAAATGTGTGTCTTTCCCATCTCAACCAACCACCCCCATATGATGTAAACGTGTGTGTGTGTGTGTGTGTGTGTGTGTGTGTTCGTGTGTTCACATGTTGGTGCTGACATAAATAGATCTGTCAGCACGGTGGTGCAGATCAGCTGGTTTTATCCATTATTGACTGCTACTTTTACATTTGTTTCTGCAAGATTTATACAAAAAACAAGTATCTTTGTCAGGCAGCTAATGATTTCTTTTATGAACGACTGTCAAATAGACTCATTAATTTACTGTCTCAAAACCATAATTTCCTAGAGCTTCAAACCCCTAATTAATTTTATTTCTAATGATATCATGTGGGAATTGTTAGATATTTAGTAGTGTGTGTGTCTGCATTTAACTGCTGACAGATGGCCATGCATGTGTGTTAGATTACATATAATTGAACCCACAAATGGACTGACATGTGTGTGATGTCTTTTGCCAAGTGAAGGAGCATCTCTTCCTCTTGGGACAGACGCTCCAGCACCAATAATGAGCTGTCTGTCAGATCAACCCAGGCAGCTCTCTCAGTGAGAAATAACCTCCCTCCCCACCCCCCTGTGAGAACTCGTTCTAATATTTATAGAGATATTAATATTGATGAGTTCATTTTTTATTGCCCCACAGATCTTTGTAATGGTTTTGTAACTGTTTACCCTATCGGCAGTTACGTAGGGAGGTAATGGATGTCTCAGTGCTCGGCGGTGGCAGATTTCAAGTGTGTTTTTACAGCGGGTAGTAATCTATGTATGGATTAACAATTTTAATAAAATCACCATTCTTATGTTTATGTGTCCTCTTGGGGATCTGTGGCACAGGGTGTTCAGTCAAATAGAAAAAAAGTACTTCTAAGTATATTTTTTGACTATAGATCTGAACTGATGACAAACAGCAGAACGAAATACAGGAGCTTTAATAACAGCTGACAGTGCTACATGTTCCTGGGGGTGTGATCATCTTCTCAGGTCTGTTGAGGAGTTTCTTATGCATGAAGGCTCTCAATCCAAATGAAAGACCTCACAACACAGATAAGCAGAGGAGCGTCTGCATGTAAATCTACTGTCCGCATGAGTGCAGCTGTTCCCGTGTGTGCATTATGCATTGATTTATGTTAATTTAGTGTGTGATTACATGTGTATGTACAGTGTGAGTGTGTCTCTGGGGTGCACACATGAAGATAGCATGGGTTGCAGGGGCATGAGCTCAATGTGTGGGGGATTAAACGTACTGTGAGTAAGCAGCACAGAGGGGAAACGCTGAGTGATGCTTTCTAGGGCTGAAGCTAAGTGTGTGTGTGTGTGTGTGTCTGTGAGAGAGTGTGTTTTGTGTGGCAGCATCAAAAGCCAACTGTCAGTCAGTTTTATGGAGTTAATAAGCTAAAACTTTCAGTCAACTGTCATGAGAGGGGAGATGATTTACATTAAGTGACAACTAGAAGCCTCAAGTTTCCAATGTAGCAGCACGTGAAGTGTGTGCGCTATTAATATAAGGTAATCTTCCTTTTATTAAAGGAAGGACTCTTACTCTGTTTGCACATTGGAAATATTTTAAAAAGTAAAAATGTGTATGCATGTGCGTACATAATAACCTGTGGTCATTACCTCATCATCATCGGCGTCATAGTGGGCGTACTGCTGTTCCAGCAGCTCTCTCTGCCTCCTCTCTTGCTCCAGGGTCTGTTGGATGAGCGTGGCCACCTCGCTCTGCTGGCCAGGACGCTCTCGGCCAATCACAAACCTGCAACGGCACGCACTGTTATAGGTGGTCCTGGCAACACAATTTTATTAAAATATAATTTAGAAAATTATCAAATGTGGAAAATGTTGAACAGGAATTTAAATGTAGGCTAACATTTTGACACCAAAACTTTTATTATTTTAATAAACAGTCCGTTTCCACTCTGTGTCGGCCTTGTTCTTATATTTCTCTTTGGAAATGATTCAGATTAAAATCCTGAAACAAGGCGACCTTTACTCCACAACCTTTGACTTCAGAAATTAAATATTTAGAAGTCCATGTTTTGCTAAACTCTATAATCTGTATCAACTGTGCCTATATTTTTGTGGGCTTAAAGCTAACTTACTTCTCTCGTCAACTTCTGATGCAATGAAGATGCAAAGGGCAGCAGGCTTGCCCACAGACGTATGTAAATTAACAAAACAGCAGACGTCTTCAAAATAAAAGCAATGCTCATTATTTTATATTAACCCCTATTTCAATTATCTCAAACTTATTTCATTTGTAGTAGTATAGTATTATTGTACAACATGATTTCCAACTGATTTTAAAGTTGGTTTTATTTCATTTTTTTTAAAATACTACAGGGATCCTCCAAGTACCTCCAGCAGGAGGCGCAAGTACCACCAGTGGTACACGTACCACAGGTTGAGAACCACTGTTCCAGAGGGTTCCCCACTTGTCTGAGCCTTATTATCATTAATTGAGGCATACAGGCACATCATACCTGACAGTTTCAGGCTTAAATAAACGTATTTACTACAGTGTCCAGTGTGAAACGACCACAGTAGTCACTGTGTGAGAGCAGCAGAGGCCCACAGCTACATTACCATGACAGCGATATCTGCTGACGTATCAGGGCAGGGCAGGGAGACGGTACGCATAATAATATGAGAGGACAGTGAGCTCAGCCAGGCAGCCTGTTATTAGCGTGGCAAGGAACCAAATAGAGAAAGCCACAAGCTCTGCCTCCGCTGCTGACTGCTAACTACTGCAGATACACATGGGACCCTCTGACGATACACATTACTTTAATATGTTGACAGTGTGAAAAAGAACACCAATTATGTTTGTTCAAAATGAAAAGTGAATTGTGTGTGTTATGACAGGCACAACAGAAGGCTCTTAAGAGTCGAGAACACATGGTTCACATGATCATGAATCTAAAACAAAACTGGATTCAGGTTTGTGTCACGTTATTTTGCGGGATCTGCCGGAGGGAATGCTCCAGTAAATGGCAGATACATCCTGAAAATATGTATAACGGCTGTAAAAATAGATTTATTGCCTCGTGGTTGTTTGGATCTGCCAAACAGTCAGGTAGCAATTTACGTTCAAAATGCTGTGTCAATTGTGTCATCGTTTTAGATTAGATTAGCGTATGAATTATTGAGTTACGGCCAAAAACATCATTCTGTGATGTGACCTTGATAATTGACCTTCAAAATATAGTCAGTTAAACCTTAAGTGGACATTTGTGCCAAATTTGGGGAAATTCCCTCTTGGCTTTCCTCAGATAATGTTGACAGATTGATCTACCTTTGATTTTCAAACTGAGACAAACTACTTTTACAACGTAAGAAGGACAAAGTCTCTGCTTCAAAGGCATGTTCCTACCTACTCCATGAGAACAAGGAAGTGTGTCAGAGTGACAGAGGGAGACAGAAGGATAGAAAGAAAAAAGAGAGTGAGATTCGAGATAGAGTCTAATCAAGTGAATTCAGTCCCTGAGAGCTCTTTCATATATTTCTAAAAGCGATGTAGAAAAGGCCTTACGCTCCAGCAGAGAGAAGGATTTGATCTACATGTAAAGGAACAAGTGAAGGGCAGGACAGAGAGAGAAAGTTAAAAAAAAGGAAAAGAAAAAGAGGGAGCGCACACTGGCTGAGCTAAGTACTGTACTGGAAAAAAAAGCCTTTGGACAGCAGGGAGGTCTGAGGAGCAGCTGACCTAGAAACAGCCTTTCTCCTCATGCATGGGGAGTCTGTCTTGGTTGGTCCTGGCCTCCCACTGATCTGAGGCTGCCACACACGGCGCTGCTTCACTTCAGCCTCAGAAACCTTCACTACTCATCTCATTCACTCCAATTAATGCTGACATGGAAGCGACAACACAACAGACTTTAATGACGAAGATGGTGCCATTCTATGTTATTATTATGTAGAAGGGTCTTTCCGTCAATATAGTGTTTTGACATTCAGTCACAGTTTAATATATTTATTTAAAAAAACACTTTTACTGTTTACTAAAACAGCTGGGCACTGTAGTGTTTAGTAAATGTAACCTAAAAAAAAAAGAGTAGTACATTTGCTGGGGACTACTGTCAGTTGTGTATTAATACACATTTGGTGCACTGGGAGGTATTTGGATGATTGGATGATTCAACAACAGTGTGACTCATTTTTTATAGTTTTTGGCTCTATGGCACAAAGGAACAAACTATATCAGGCTTAGAAATTATTAGTTAGAGGGTTTTTGTATTTCATGTTGACAATAAAATAAATATAGTCTATTTCAAACAAAAGAAGGAGGCACACATTTAGAGTTAACGCTGATGCCAAAGTGTGTTTTTGTAAAGGACGACTGCTGAAAGCTCATGTTAGCTTGGCCTTTCTTTCTGGATTGTAAGACTTTAATGCAGCTAACACAATTAATCTGAGTAGCTTTACAGCCAACAGAGGTGCATCAAATCATGCTGGGCTAAAAGAAGTGCACATTTCCCTGAAGTGATCTACTGTATGTGACAGTGCCTTTAAAACTGTGTATTTACTGTCACACTTGTGACTAAACCCTGGATGATATGTTGCTGGAAGTCAGGGTTAAATTTAGCTAAAATAGCAAATCTAGGACAGTTGGCCATAAAACCTCTGGTGATCAGACAGAGGAAGAAGGATTTACCGAAGAGGAGGAGGAGGAGAGTGGGTGAGACGTAATGGAGGAAGAATGAAATAGTGAGAGAAGGGTGAAAATAGGTCTGATTATTCTACAAGAAACAGAAATAATCACCAATATCATTTGTGTTGCATCATATCTTATCGTCACTCACTGTATTTCTGGACCTTTAGTAGACAGATTAGACAATAAACCTCTCTGCACCGCTCACTTTAATCTATTTATATTTGCTGGATAGATGGCCAGGTGATAGATGGAACCTTTTCAAGGCCACCTCACCTATAGTGCCACATCCTGGTATGTGGAAAACGTCCATCGTCAATATTAGTTCAGCAAACAGCATCTGTTCTGATGCTTTTGGACATGTCACTGTTTGTGAGTGTGTAATGCAGTAAAGTAAAACATTACTAATCAAAAATCACATCGTACTTGAGTTGATTTACGTCCTTTAACTATCTGCATAATGGGAGGACAGAAAAACTAATCACACGTCTCTCAAACAGTCGTCCTGATGTGACTTTATCACTTTAGCTCATGGATGAGGAGGAGGAACAAAAAGAGCAGAGCTGGCTAAGACGTCATTTGTTTTGTGAAATGATAAGAAAGTGTCAGTGAAGGGTGAAGCAGGACTGTAGCCTCTGTTTGGACTATAGTTCACCACTTCCTGTCTTAGTTTTGTGATATTAACTCTCTGAGTGCCAAGGAAGTATATTTATTGTTTCTTAAAATAGAATACTTGAGTGCCATAAATGTATATATACAGTACGTTTTTCCTTTTTTGGCAGCGAGTGGCCAAGCGTGGTCTCTCGCAGCCTGTGAATAATGCTGGGGCTTCTGGGAGATGTAGTCGGGAAATAAAAGGATGGTATAGATCAAAGCAGGAAGTGGAGACGATCAAGATTAGAGAGCAAAACAGACAGAATCTGAACAATGACTTTGGTGAAAGTGGCCTCTACACTGCCTCTGATAAAACAAGAATGGAACAAGGTAAAAACAAACATTTTTTTCATGATGAAATAGAGAGTCTTTTCTTTCATTTGAGCTATCATGAGAGATGACTCAAAATGGCACAAAAAACTCTGATACAAGGCACCTTCAGTTTTAAAAAAGAGCTGGTACTCAATGAGTTAAAAAGCACAAAAGATAAAAGGTTTGTGCAAATGAGGTTTAAATCATTGCGTGCCAGCCCTTTTTTAAAACTGAAGGTGCCTATTTTTTAAAAAAAAAAAAAAATCGCAACTAGTAATGTATAATCCATTACTATTTTGGAGTAACAACTCCAACACTGATTGACGATATATAGATCAAAAGTAAACAAAGGACATGGACGTGCAAAGAGGGGTGAAAGGTCAGAGAGGAGGACAGGAGGTAAAAACAGATCGTAAAAAACAAAGACAGGAGCAGGAACCAACTAAAAGTGAGAGAAGGCAGGCTAACAGAACTGCCAAGGACAGCACTGGTTTTCCAAATCAAAGCCTTCCTGCCATGCTGTGTGAGTGAGTGTGTGTTTTCGTGCTCCCCACCGCTCTAAGTGGACCCCTGCCAGAAACTGTTCGACTTAAAAACACACCAGACTTTTGTCACATATTGTGTTCCCGCATCTTCAAGTAGCTCAGCTATGGTAATGGCGTCAAGAGGCCTGCCAAACGAAATCCCACTGAGGGTGGCTGCTTAAGCTGCTGTTTGTTTTTTTTGTTTTGCAGTGAAAAGTGAAAAGACTGTCTTCCCTGATTGTTGCTGGGTTTAAAAGGGCATTTTCAGAGGCTTCAATTTGTTAGTAATATATCTGATACTGTGCGACGGTACATCTGGTTTGAGCTGCTTGACACAAAAACATACAAATCTTATATTTGAATGAGATTGCTGGAGTACAATTATTGAACATGTGTCCAATCGATAAGGGAGTAATAATTAGCAGTGACTGGTGTTGGTCATACCTGACCACTCCTGATGTGTTCCTGAGGACGGAGGCAGCGAAGCTCTGGGTGACGCCCACCAGGCTGGTCCCATCCACCTCCACGATCTGGTCGTTCACCTTGATCCTGACGCACACACACAGAAACGAGAGCATCATTCAACACTGTAGGAGAAATCCTGTCTTTGAACTATTAGTGAATTTATGGATGTGTTTGTGATCTGTGTGTGCCGATACTGTCCCAGACTAGTCTGCAAAAATAATATTATGCAGCAAAACAACTACAAGAGGCACATCATCATGCATATTCAGATCATTTTGAAAATTACATCAGACGTTATTGCGGTCATGTATTCCCACCCTGCGATAGCTCCAGACTATTCCCCAACCAAGAGACAGAAGAGATGAGGCTCAAAACAAACTAGCAGGGCTAACAAGGACATGGAGGCCAGATAGCCTTTCGCCCTGAGCCACAACAAAGCCAAATTTCCTGCTCTGCTCCGAACGGGACGATAGGTCAACTAAGTTCTCGATCTGAAATGAAACTCTGATGATCCACTATTCACGACAGGGGAATACAGAACAAATCACTTAAAAAAGATAAATATTACATTTATTTTGGAAATCTGCATAAAAACAGACAAAGGAGGATTCTGAAACTAAGTTTTGAATAATTTCTTCAACATGAATAACATGAATAAAACAAAAAACAGAATACATAATGTTCCTCACTGCAGGCACAACACGTATATCATTTTCTTCTATAACAAACCACTCTAGTCTCTGCTGTAGAGGTCCTACTTTGTTTGGTCCAAGTGATGACAGCACATAAATTTATGGAGGGCTTCTTTTCTATATCTCCACATGCAAATAATTTAATAACACTTGTCCACTTCTCACAATTGTATGCTATAAATGGTTCAATCAAACCAGTAAATCTACTGGAGAATGGAGGGTGATTGCAAACAAGATAACTGAGAGGATAATGAGGTTTTTTTCCAGTTACACAGAGGACAGAGCTGACTTTACAATATTTGTTGCAAATGTTGAAGAATGCACCAACCTGAGCATCACTGACTGCTACTTAAATCAGTAATTTTTTTTCTTAGTTTGCATGATGGAACAATAATTGAAGAACCCATAGACCCAATTAAATTCAACTAAAAGGTTAAGTGTCTCAGTGACATTTGTTATTGAGTACAGAAGTGATTTGAAATCACTCACAAGAGAAATATTAATCGCAGAATCAGTATGGCAGAGGCTGACATGAGATTAGTCCCTTTGTTTCCTTATCGCTGAATTTTTTGAGTTAAAAATCATGCAAATTCCTCTGAAGGCTGCAACATCAACGTCAGTAACCTGTGTCCATTCAGCTCCTCTCTCAGTCTGTCAAAACATCCAGCAGCTGCAGAGCAGGATTTAATATGACCGTGACGGCTGACACATCAAGCACAGCTGTCACATGGATGTATAGAGACGCATCAGCCTGACAGGAACACAGAGAATGAGCTGCTCAGACGCTTTTCTGACCTTTACGGCGTCTAACTTCTCAATTTGGCTTTAGGTGGCTGAAGCTGTTTGACGAACAGCTGGTGAGTGAATGCAGCAGGAAAAAAAAAAATACTGACAACAAAGGAAGAGTCATATGAATACACCTTCATCTCATAACCCACATCTGACCCCGGTGCGCACACACACCTCTGGTCATCTGTACCAGACAATACAGTGAGCCACAGCCAAGCCCATCTATCTGTCTGCCGCGAGTGTGTGTGTGTGTGTGTGTGTGAGTCAGACCATTAAGTCTGACTCAGCAAGAGAGAGCCCTATAGCTGGAAAGGGTAACGATGGAAGGAAATTACTTTCTGGCTAGTGACTGTGTGTGAGTGAGATAACACTAACAGAGTGAATGAATGTCCAAGATATCCTGTATTTGTTACGCATATCTCAAGTCTTTGGTTTATTTCTCTGATAAGAGGCTTTAAAATTGCATTAAACTGACCTTTACCATCAGAAAACGCTTTATGCATGTAAAGAGGAAGTATCTCCTGCTCTGTTTGGGGAAAGGTCAACAGCAGCAAATGGGATCAAAGGCTGAACTGTAAATGTTTTCTGAATAGTGAATATTACCGAGAGCACCTCTGCTGAGTTACTGTGTGAAATATGATACACAGTATTGAATAAATCTTAAATCTTAATTAAATAAATCTGTAGAAACAGATAGTGGTTTGCTTAATGAGCTCAAATTCTTTCATACACACGAGTCCTTCTGTATGAGGTATATATCCAATGTAATCCAAATATCTAACAATTGTCCAAGGGAATGTATTCAGACATTATTTAACATAAATATTCTATTAATTATTTTTTTTTTGCATTTTTGGTATGGTGGCAGTATAGATCCAAGCAGAAAATATAATAAAAAGTGGGGTATGACATGCAACACAGGTCTCCAGCAGAAAACGAACCAGAGATGATGCATCTACATCACTGCAACAGGACGCCCATGAATGAACGTCACAGCAGTGGACCAACCAAAGGACAGACACTGCCATCCTTTAGATCAAGAAGCTAGCTGAAAATGTAAACAGGCATAGTTTCTCAAGAGTCTGTGACAATTATTAAGAAACAAAAAAACAGCGGATTGATTGTGGAGAACAGTAACAATTTTTTTGTCAGTGTTCAGTTTTAAAAAATAAGAAAAAGGACCAAATCTTAAGTCTCAGAATTGAACTGAACATGAGCTTTAACAGTCTTCTCTGATCTCTTTCTACTTTCACAGCCACTGAGGGAGATGAGAATTTCTGGAGTATATGTCATCTTAGAACAACTTCTCTCACTTTTGAACAAGCTGTTTCATTTCCTCTCTCTGCTCTCTACATTTCAACTAATCTCACTCTTGAGTGTTGCCTGAAAATGGCAGCCCTGTCTGCTACACAATAAAAAAATAATCCCCGAAGGAAACACACCTACTGCAAACAATCCCAGGGTTCCCAGTGTGTATGTGGAGCTTAGAGTACTTACTGCTCTCATCCTGCTTGGAGTGGAAGTGTCTATCAGTCTTTTAATCTGTTTATGGGGAACCTGAACCACACAGGCACTCTAATAGGTAGAAGCTGGCGGTGTAGATGCAGAAAACCACAGCTCACCTGCTGGGAAGCTGTCATCTCCTCCTCTACTGCTGGCTGAGTGCTTACTCTGCACTGTTCACACTTTATAATGCATACATAGTTTTTCTCCCTCGCAACAACACACACCATCATCTAGAGACACACTGAATATGGAAGTCTACACAAAACAGCCTCTCATTTTCTGCAGACCAACTTATGCAAACAGAAAACAAGAAATTCAATGTCTCTGTTACACACACACACACACACACACACACACACACACACACACACACACAGTCCTATGTGAGACTTCATGTCCCAGACGGTGCCTCTCCCATTTAATCTAATCCGAACCCCTGCTGCTAAATCTGACAGGGACAGAGAGTATGTGTGAGCGTGTGACAGGGAGAGATGGTGTTGATGGGAAAACAGAAAAAAACCCAGGTGTTTTTTTTTGTATGATATGTGATAAGATAAGCAGTTTTTGCTGAACTCTAATCTGCTGTAACATGTCTCCAAACTCACTTATCGATCAGTAATGTGTGATGTTCGACAGGGGGTAGATCTCACCTGGCGTCTCTCTCAGCAGCTCCGCCCTCGATGACAGTCTTGACGAAGATACCCAGTTTCTCCAGGCCTGCGTCAGCACCGACACCCATCCCGATTATACTGATCCCCAAGCCGTCTTCATCTGGAAACATTCACATCATGAAGTATAGTTAATAAAATGTGAGTGTGTATGTTTTTGTGTCTGGAGGTGTGTGAATGGTTAACACTCAACAAAAGAAGAACAGTTGATTTATTATTAGAAATGAAAAAAAGATTTTGACTGTAGACGTGGTGGCCTTCACATGAATCAGAAAAATGTGCTGGATGGGAAATTCCCTTCCTGTGTAGCATTCTTCCATCTCTATGCTGCATAAATTATTCACGAGTTGTTAGGGTTACACAACAGTGAGTGGATGGTGAAACGCCATGATGTAAAGTCAGTCTATTTCAGGGTTAGTCGTTGGCAATATTGGATTTCAACACAGGAAAACCTCAACAGAAGAAGAGAAATTTGAACAATCTGCTATAATACCGTTGAACCTTAAAGTCATAATGGGGGGAAATGGATAAAGAAAATCTGAAAGAATAGAATGAATGAAATAAACAAGGACCTGGATAGAAATGCAAAAATAGAAATATTCATCCCATATGTGGGTGATTCTGTCTACTGGATATAGTGACAGGACTGACAGGAACCACCTCCTCATTTTTTCTTTCTCACCTTTCTCCAGCTCCACTGGGAAGAGCTCAAGTTTCTCCACCCTCTTCTCCAGCTCATACTCTGCAGAGGAAGCCACTGGATCCACCTCTTCGTTACGGCGGTCGTAGTCCTCGTTGGAATATGTGTTGAACACCTGGAGAGGGAGGGAAAGAGGTCAAAGGACATGGAGCAGTTGGTTTACATGTAGAGAAATATCGAACCAATAAATATGACAATACTTCCATTCTTTGATGATAGCAGTGAGTAACGCTGCTTATATTACAAGTTTATGAATGGAAGTAAATGAAAGCTTTTATGTTCCTAAACATCACATTATTTACACAACAAAACTGACAACACTGTGGTAAATAAAGGCCTGTATGAGATAAGATAAGATAATATAAGATAAGATATTTATTCATCCCAAAGGAAATTCTTTAGGAAGAAAAAAGTACAGAAGATTTAATAATAATAATAATAATAATAAATTTTATTTATAACGTACTTTACATTTGGCAACAAATCTCAAAGTGCATAAAACCAGATAAAATCAACAAATAAAATTATCAGAACAATAAAAAAAACAAAAAAAAAACAGTCAACAAATACAAACAGATAAAATTAGTCTTTTCTGAAAAAACCTTTTCTAAAAAGGAAGGTTTAAAAAATATATACAGTGCACAATAGTACAAAAATGCTGTATAGTGAAAAATTAGCAATCTAAACCATCTAAAAATTATGACAATATAGAACAAATCTACAAAAACTATGAGAACATAAGTATGCAAACATAAGTAAACTGTAAGGTGCCAAGTTTGAGTTTAAAAGCCACAACTACGACCACAAACGATGGCGGACAGGGAGGCGTTTCTCCTCCTTTGAACTGTGTGGTCCTCGTAGGACATTCTCCTTCACAGCAAGACTCTGCCGTCACTTCACATCTCATCCCGGCCAAGCTCTCACACTGCTCTCTGCACCGAAGAGGAAGGGGAGGAGGCGTGAGAGCTTTGCACAAGCAGACTCAAGCGGGCATGCTGTTGTCACGTCTGCCGCCGAGTAAAGGGCTGCAAGGGTATGCAAAGTGTTCATGAGGATATGTGCATGCTTGTTTGTTTCTCAGTCAGACACACACCTGCACACATTCACATTGAGTGCAGCTGCTGTTATTAAAATCTGAACTAGCAGCATTCGCCACATGGTGTTTTTGTCCTACAAGCTAAGCTATCACACATTTACAACAATGACGTCAATCACCAAAGTTATTCACAACGCTGCACGCCCACAGAGTTTCACCACATCTTCCACCCTGCTGTAGTTCCTCTGCATGGTCAGTCGTTGCCCATCTCAGCGCCCTGACCTTGTTTATTTGGGTGAAAGACAAAATCTCTCGCCAGCAGAGATCAATAAGGCGCCATGTCACATCACATGTATGGATCTGGCCTGTCAATAAGCGATGCTGGCTTCTGTCACGAACACTTTAGTATTGCTGGAACCGTGAAAGTTCCTGATAATAATGAGCACAAAAAGGTCAAAACATAATGGTTCAATCAAACCAACAAAAAAAAAAAATAATGAATATTTTGAGTCAAGATATCTGTGCTTTTAGTTTAGCACACTTTTAATGCTGCAGGGGATGTGGCATGGGTTTGATTATTATCCTTCCACATGATAAATACGCAACAACCATTGGATAAATAAACAGCCCTCTGTTCAGGAGACACTGTGCTGGTTGTACGCACAGCTTGGGCTCACTGACGTAGCGTGACGCTGCCACTGTTGGTTTGTGGTTTGTTATTTGTGAGCCTGCGTGAGCTCTACCCATGACCTCCCTGTCATCAATCATTCAGTGTGATCAACGGCCCTGCATTATTCACACTAGCATGCACACACAGACATGCATGCACTTGAATACACACACATTCATGTATACACCCCCACATCATACATAATGCTGTGCACAGCACTAAAAATATATAAAAAAGAAAATACATAGGTGAACAAACACTCAAAATGAATGCCAATGCATAAACACACACTGCTGACGGATGCTAACACCAGCACTTGGACTGTCCAGGACGTCCTGGATGTGATGCTACCGCTGGCAGTAAGTACAGTCTCTAATGGCCTCTCTCAGTCACTGTATGCTCTCCACAAACACATTAGCATGTGGCCAAGTGCTTGAGAGAGGGAGAGAAAGAGAGAGAGGTCATAGAGGGAGAAGAGGACAGATGAGGGTGGATCCATGAGAGAAGGCCTGCGATGAAGAGCCAGAGGAGCTCAGGGATGGAGACAGGAGAGAGAATCCCAAAATATCTGAGAGGCAGATGAGCTGAGCAGACAAAGGATGGACGAAAGGGCATTGGTGACTGAGAGAGGTAGTGACAAAATAAATAAAAGAGCATGCACTGGGGAAATAAGAATAGGTAGGCGAAAGAGAGTGAAAGAGAAACAAAAAGACAGACTGCGCCGTCGGATGGGAAAGCATTTACCAACAAGATAAAGAAACCTGCCCGTTATCAGGCTCTGAGCGGAAACTACCGCTTCATATCTCCAGATTGTCAGGGCCTGTTCAGTCAATTTGGTACGTATTAAGGCACTCAAACAGAGAAAGATCAGAGCTCAAAAATGACCCTGGCTTCAAAACAGGATAAAGAGGTAGAAGGTCAGTCAGTGAAGACTGATTCAATTGATGTCTTTTTTTGATTTTAATATGATTCAAGAAAAATTTAATTAAATTGCATTAAATTGTCTTTTTAAAATTTACATCCTCATCAAGCCAAGATGACAAACACCTATAAATTTCCACTTTCAAGTATAGTTGGAGTGCGCTGAGGCAGGTCATTATGCTCGACTGAAATTCAGCTGTTATTGAAGAGGCAGTACACAAGGACAACCACTGAATATGGAAGTATAATGGGCTGTCTCCTCATGTGGTGCCCCCCCTGGAATTGCAATTGGAATCGTCTTTTGAGAGATTTAACAAAACACACAACCATTTACATGTAAATATATTCCTCTACACTGCCTGCACTTTCAGGATGAAAAAAGCTTGCATCAACACAAACTCTGAATTTTAGGATTCACATAAAACTGCTCTATTTTGAGATGGCTGGCCGTAAAAATCATAATATATGCTTTTCAATAGTTTAATGGACTCTGGGGTAATGGTACTTGCGGAATACATTGAGTTACCTAATTTTACGCATGCGAAATATGAAACCAAATATAAAAATATAAATGCAAGTAAATGCAGTGGTCTTACAGCAGGTCTTTCATATTAGAAGGGTATGTCTCTGTATGAATGGGATGCTTGTTTAAACAGAACATTCAATAAATACACTTTGATTATTATTACAGCAGGTCTTTCAGTTTAATACCACCGCTCATCCACCCAAAAACTCACATCTAATCTCAAATCTCATTCCTCCTCTTCCCTTGCTTATCCTCATCTTTAATCCGTACAACACACTGATCAATGCCCCGACTCCAAACACGCTGACAAACATACACTTTTATGTACTGTCAGCAATCAAACCCCCTACAATGGAGATACTGGTACTTGAGAGCAGATAGCAGTTCTCCCTCTAAAATGCAGTTTTCCTGTCATTCAAGGATGATGCTGCAACTGCTGTGACTCTGCAGATGCCTTTGGTTGCCCTCAGCCACCGACTTCAATAAAGCTGAGTCCTCTCACTCTGTTCAAGTGCCTCTCACTCTCTCTGTATTTGTTTATGGGTGCTTGAGTATGTATTCAAAGTGTGCACATCAGGCTATTTGAGTGATAACAGTATGAGTATGGATGCAGGCTGCAGGTGTGAGCATGCATGCGTACGAGTCACCTCACAATGACGACCCCTCAGGCAAATAATGTCTGTCAGTCTGTCTGGATAGCTGTTTGCTTCGGGGACAGAGGAGCGAGGATTAACCAAGAGCCAACTAAGCCACGGGGGGGAAGAAACAGGGGGCAACGGAGCATGGGGGGAAAGCTGGATGAGGAAAAAGTACAAAAAAGGAGACTACAACATTTCAGTGGGGAGGAAAAAGAGGGATAGTGTCCTTGGACGAATAAGGAGGGCAAATGAGGAGACACGAAGAGATAATGGAAGCTTTAAGATGATGAGAAAATGGAGGAGTAGCAAATGAACAGGAAGAATTGAGTTTACGGAGGATGGGAGGCAATATCCAGAGAAAAACAGTGACTCATATGATTCATGGGTTAGAGCAGCAGCAGGCAATGAGGCTATTGAGAAGTGAAACAGGCAATAAGAGAGAATTTAAAAAAATGGAAAAAAAGAAAAGCTGAGGGGCAGACGAGGCTTGGGGTAATGTGCTCCAGGGTTGTTTGATGTCACAGCATGGCGCCCATGCCCGGCCAACTGCCTCTGATGGTATTAAACCAGGCTATCATCTTGGCGGTGCCGTCGCCCGCCCTGTGCCTTCCAGACAGTGGACGCTGCCCAGGGCAATAAGAGGCTAGAAAAAGCCCAGGAGAAATGTTCCCACTGCTGTGGTACGAGCCCAGCAAACCCTGCAGTGGATTACCCACAGCCTGGCACACACACACACACACACACACACACACACACACACACACACACAGTCTGCTCTGCTGCGACAGATCAGCACATTTGCATGCCATTACTTCTACCTGTGGCCACCCTCCCACTCACACAACAGCATGCCAGAGAGCTGACAGGTGCCGAAGAAACAATGTCTGGACGCTGAGGGGCGAGCCCGATGCTGCCGCTGCTGACGGAAATGAATTCATGCCTTGTGAGAATAGACCAAGAATGACAGATATAAAGGAGGTGGGAAGAAGAGAGAGTGAGAAAAGAGAGAAACAGAAACATTCAGTAACCTTCACCATACAGAGAGAAGTGAGAATTCAAGGCCAGCCGTTCTGTCATCTCCCCCTCGACTGAGGAAGTGACACTGACTTTTGACATGTCCGGGAATGCCAAAATCCAAGTCAGCTTTTCTTTTTTTAACTGAAGTATACAGAGTACACACAAATACTGTTATAAGTTGGAGAGAAATACACTAACGTACCCTTTTAAAAAAAAGACATTTTCAGCTGCTTCTTCTGGAGCTGGCTTGTTTTCCCCCCCTATAAAAAATGGACTTCAGTCTGCTGTTTATGGTACAATACCACTGGGTGCCATGACTCCCACCAACAAACGAAGCCACTGGGCAACTACAGGACGAGAGACACAGCGAGAGAGAGAGAGAGAGCGAGGGGCCAGCTTTAAGCAGGGTGCAGAGCATAGTAAACAACCACAACTGAATGGCTGCAGAGGAGACAATGCCCTGCTTTATTTTATGTCTTGGTCATATACTGTACAATGAGTGGGAGGCTGGAAACACAACAACATGTTGCTTGTTACAGTACCAATGCTCTAATGCCCACTTGCTCCGCTATGTACTTCATTATGCTACAACGATGACTTGGCAGAGTTCTGGACCACGCTGCATAATAACCACTCTGCATGATCTGGAATAATTCTGCTCGTCGAAACCAGTCAATAAGGGTTGGTGTTTCAGCATCTGAATACGTTTAAATTCAGACAGTTCACTTTAATCACATCCCTGACTCACTGCAAACAAGGGCATGGTGACAGTGCGGCAGTCTGAACCGTCCTCACGCCGGCTTCACAAACACTGAGAACATTGTGTCACTGAGACTCTCTGTTCTGTGCAGTTTTCCACTGTAACAGAAAATACATGCTGATGATGTGATCAGCAGAGGACCACATCGGGTAGGTGGCGTTTGGATGATGCTTCATGACACGGTCCACTGTATGGCGACTCACCTGGCCTCAAAAACCACAAAGCACGTCTCGCCTTCCATCATTAAAAATGCATCCCCCTGGGGAGGATCTGGTGGCACCGGAACAAGCAAACAAAAACACCACTGCATTAATAATGGAGCGGCTAAGCTAGAAGCACGCACAAATACGCACATACCCACAAACTTGGCTCGTACCGGTCCGCTAATTTTTTCCATTCATAGCCACACTGCTACACCAAAACATTTCATGACAGTTTCTGATGCCTAAGAATAGTGCTGCATTAAAATATCTGCATATTAACATGTAAAGCCACCACACAAGTTTCTCCACTACTATATCATTTGTAGTTGTCAGTCAAAATTTTGATTTAGCCTCCCCAAAAAGAAGCCTCACCAAAATACTTGACTGTCCTTCTGACTGAGCTCAGCTGCTGTTTTTGCAGGTCTAACCAAAAGTGTCAGGGGTTACATCGCTGCTGTACCAGACAAACAAAACCCTGCTTTCTCCCATTATGCCCAGCCACAGATTGCATAATTAGGGAGCTGACAGCCAGCTTCAGTCAGTCCACAGAGGGAAAACACCAGAATTCAAAGCAGAGGGGAGACAATGCTAAATAATGTAGCAATTGGAGATAAACAGGTACAGTAGGATTTGT
Source organism: Synanceia verrucosa (assembly GCA_029721515.1). Classification (NCBI taxonomy): domain Eukaryota; kingdom Metazoa; phylum Chordata; class Actinopteri; order Perciformes; family Synanceiidae; genus Synanceia; species Synanceia verrucosa. The sequence continues at coordinate 6,811,596 of CM056567.1, read as the reverse complement.
TTGCAAATAATATGTTCTAAAATATTAGAACATTAATTCCTTTATTAATCCCTCAGTGAGGGAAATTACATTTTCCTATTGAAATTGAAATAATATTGAAATTACAGATTATATTGAAGGTGGCTAACTGTAGCTGCTGCAGGCCTTAAAGGGACACTATGTAATTTTTTAAGTATTTTATTACCTCAAATCAACGTCTTCATTCATAAATAGATCCTCATTGGTGTAAAAGAACATATGCCAACAATCTGACTTATCCTCCTGGGCGAAGAATCCGTTATCTGTCTTTACATAGAGCGGGTCGCTCATACGGAGGCTTCCATGTCTTTCTGGTCTATCAAAAACTACGAACTACCGAGAGGGACATAAAGCACTACCTGCTAGTACCCATAGGACAAAACGCATTTCTTCGTTTTGCGACTCGCTTTTCACAGAGAAGCAAGGTGGAGATGCCGGTTTTACTTACCCGGCATTAAACTAAAACCTGCACTGCACTTTTGCTCATAATACAAGATCATACTTATGCCGTACCGAATCCTCATCGCCAAAAAAGCGTAAAAGGGCCATAAAGTGACCGGATCTCCGGGCAGGGGGCTGGGGATCCGCGGTGACAGTGGCCGCCCGGGAGTTGACCCATTCCGCTTACCATAGTTCCAACCACGGTGCAATACATGATAAGTCAAATTTAACCACTAGATGGGAGAAAAATTACACGGTGTCCGTTAAAGTACTATTCACAACTGACAACGCCAACATCCATGTCAATTTTGGTTCCAAAATTCAAGCAATGTTGTTGCACATATATCATCAGCCAGAATGACAGTCTGCTCTCAAGTAGAGTAATCCTTTCCATCAAAAACATGGTCAGGAAGTTCCTGGATGGAAGCCAATCTCATCTGAGCTTGTGAAGCACAAGAGTGTATTAGATGATGCTCCAAATAAGGATGAAGTTAGGATCACATATGTTTACTGTGGATGCATGTATGTTGGATTTAAACAGGCACTTGCAGTGTGCACAATATTAAGGGTCAAAAGAGCTCCAAAGTGTTCCAAACTGTCTGGCAAGTCTGTGAAATGGCACTGGGAGTGTGCATTTTCTCTGTGTGCAGTTTAAGCATCAGCAGCTTCATCTTTATGTTCTTTCATGCTCCAGTAAAGTACAAGATGAGTCTCTAAATTGCTTAGATGTATTGCTACCTGATTTACAAACCTACATACAGAAAAAGTGCAAGAGGAGTGTACAAGATGTCTGCAAAAATAAGGATATTAGTCTTAGGTGAGTTTAGAAAGTTGTGCCAGACTGCATACATATTAAATTGGACTTTGAGTAGCTGGAACATTTTTCACTATTTTCTGACTTTTTATAAACCAAATGATAATGATTGAAAATGAAAATAATTGTAAGCTGCAGCCTTATTTACCAGACTTTCTAAAATTGTTCATCACTTTAAACAGAGGCTCCAGTCTGAATCTGCTACTGCCCTAGTCCCTGCCTCTGGTCTGAGACAGATGAGTCATCTAAGTGACCTTATATCACCCTGTGTTTACTTCAAGTCCAAGAACAAAACACAAAATTATTTACAGACGATTATACAACAAACAAAATGAATGAACAAGAGTCCTTATTCTGGAACAGCACACCGGTAAACGACATTCATAAAAATGTCTAGCGGCTAAATAAACCATTGCCGTGGAGAAGAGGAGCGACACACATCTATCATATTGATTATGGCTCTGAGCTCAGATCTATGCTGCTCAGCGTACCACTAGCAGTGCAGCAGCACAGTCTAATGGACAAAGCGCCAGTGTCTTTGATACAGTAAAAGACTGATTACAGAGCCACTTCTGCAGCTGGTGAACTGGTGCTCCGCTCATCGCATCTGCTTAATTCCAATAAGATTGCTCTGCAGGCACAACAAGTATCATTAAAAAGACGATCTGAATGGCATTCACGGAGCGAAGGAGAGAGGAAAACAAGGGGAGACTGCATGCAGAGGGAGAAGACTTCTTCTGTCAAACTCCTGGAGAGAGACACAGACAGAGAAAACACACTGCCTGCAAAGAAACCTGCAACAAGCGTGAAGCTTTTGGGATTTGTTTTTGCGATCAAAGTTGATTTTTCTAAAGCGTGAGGGAACTGAACACTGGCTGAGATGTGTACCATACCTCCAGATCTAACATCGTACTCTCAATGTCATATCAGCCGCTGCACAGAGCATGCTTTAACAACAGGACATCAAAAGTGCGATAGAATCTACTTCAATGCCGCTACATCAACCGATATGCCAAAGACTGAACGACCAAACTAGAGGCTTTAAAGTCCAGGATAAAACCAGTTGCTTGGATGAACATGAGATGTGATTCTCTTCTGTAAGTCAGTGCTCGGGAGAGCAGGCTGCCTTCGCCTCGGGCAGCTCAAAGCAGTCACTTCTCACTGGGTCACCATGCTACAGCTGAGTGAAAGGATGTGGAAGAAATCCCAAATGAAAAAAATAACAAAAAAAAAACACTACTCTGTATTATAAGCACGGCTACATGTCAAGCTACATGCTAAGATGCTCACAGTGACAATATTGTGAAGCATGTTTACCATCTTAGTTTAATGTGTTGTCACGCTAACATTTGTTAATAAACACTAGGTAGTTGGGAATTTCAGTAGTTTTGGTCATAAACCCCTTGGACAATGGACAAATACAAATTTAATGTGATTTAATTTAAAATTAAATTTAACTAATGGCAATTTATACAATAGTTGTTGAGACATGTCACTCCAAAGCCATCATGGTGGCACTAAAGCAAAAACAGGCAATCAGTTAAGCCATTAGGATTAATCCTCTGGGAAATGCCTGAACCAAATTTCAAGGGAATCCATCCAATGGATGTAAAGACACTTCCTTTAAAGCCAAAAATGTCCTCAACCCTCAAAACTAGATGAGTCAACACAACACTAGGCTTCCCTGAGCATCTGGACCTCTTATTCTTCCTCTCAGTGTGCATGCTTACAAAAATACTGCCAAAAAGCTGTTTGTGTGTCATCTTCTCCCTGTGGCTGCCATGATGATTTGTAAAATTAATTAAGCTTTCAGAGCTGGGATGTTGAAATTGTTTATCCGCTTTACAAGGCAGGACCAAGAAATATTACATGAAGGGGAGGGAACGCTGGGTATTAGATGATAACATGATGTTTTTTTTTTTTCCCCAAGATCTCCTTTGTCGTCTCCTCCCACAGGGGTCAAGCCGGACTCGTGCAGGGCCGAGGGCTGTGAAAATAGCTTTGTCTCTTTCACTACATAGACGAACAAAAGACAGAACCCTGTTTGTTCCTCGTGTGCTGGGAGGATGGGGGCGTTATGATGGAGAAGTGGGAGGGGGTGCATGTCTAATTGTGCGTGTGCGTAAAGGGGGGGCAGTGCTTCTGTTGAATATTCTATATGATGAACGAGCATCTGTCCTTTTCAGAGAAAACAGACAACACACAGGAACCTAAAAGAGACAACAAGCCACTGAAAGATGAAAATAAAATTTACTAAATTGATCTTGAGAAAAAAAAATTACCAATGACCAAAAAAGCAACTTTTGTATTTTTGGCATTCGTTAAATATATTATGAAAAACATAAACGTATGTTAAATAATGTAATGATGAGTATTTGTGGTGAAAATGTTATGCACGTGTGGAGAGTCCTGAGAGAAGGAAAAGAGGAAAATGCAAAAGGACACACACTGCAGGTTTATTAGTGAGCCAACGTCACGTTTTCACCTCAGAATAACTGGGCTAATTGCTCTGGTTCGTTACAGCACGTTAATAGGGTTGATTCTCAACTTGTGGAACGTTTCTGTTCGCTCCAAATGTCCCGTATATAAATCTTACTCTCCAAATCTAAACGTGGTGCCCTCACATGTGCGCACACATCGCTTTTATGTCGACAGGCTGAAAATCTCTAAAATAAAAAGAGATTTCATTGATAAATCAAATAAATAGGATAAAGAAAAATCGAAAGTGTGTTGCTTACTACTGCAAATGTCAAGCTTTGATTCTCAACGCTAGAGGATAAAGACTGAAAAATATTTCCCTTAATCTTCCAAATCCATCTTTCCAATCCACAAACACTGGCTGCTTTGTGTCCGACTCAGCACAGACAAACGTGTCAAAAGACTTTACGGGGGATGATGCAACAAATGCTATGATAACTCTATTAATTTAAAAAAGGGGAACTGAAACATGGGAATTGGACTTTCACCAAAAATAATAACCTTTGTTTATCAGGAGAACCTTATTGTGGTGTAAATACGAGCTTTCCAGCCCATTTGAAATCCCTGTGAGAAGGACAGTAAAAATGCATGTGATATATGTACAGTATTTAAGTCGTTTGTGTTGCCCTCTTTAATGTACATAATATGCTCATCAAATAGTTCAATAAATGACTTCCAAACTAAAAATACAGGAGATGGAACTGATGGAACTTGAAATAATGTTTTTTTTAAAAAAAAAAAAAACGTTTAATGTTTCTTTTTGAGATTTGTTTCAAATGAAAGGTGCGTTGCAAGTAAAATGTATTATTATTATTATTGTTATAATTATTATTTTATTATTAATAAACAATCCCAGTAATATATATGTGTAAAAACTGTGTGAGTGCAGAACCAGCATGACTAACACATGCACAGATGTTCTGCTCATGAACACGTCAATTTCCCAGAGGGCAGTGCTTTGACCCTCAAACTGCATCGCAAAATAGCTATTCTGCTATTTTATCTTCTATATCATGACCGTATTAAAGGAGGAACGTGAAATGGCTATAAAGGTCTTATGAGGACAAATATTTCAGATGTCAGATGATTTTATCATGATCATATGACCTCATAAAAACATATGTGAAAACAACAAAGCCATTCACAATGAGTAGAAACTATAAATACCATAAAAAGGAAGCTCTGAACACAACATTAGCTTTCTGTTGTTGTAACCTACTTTTGATAAGAGCTGCACAGGCTTTTATGTTGGATTGTGTTCAGTGTGTTTACACAATTAAGGCTTCCAAAGCAGTTTTGTTCAGAGCCCAACTTACTGTAATGGGGGCAGTGCTGAAACGAATCTTCCTCTTCGGAGGGATGTCCTCTTTGTTTTCCTGTGGTAGACCAGGAATCTCTGTCAGATCAGAGCCCGGGTCGTAGACAATATCCTCATCATCTCCATAGAGGTCATCCTCAGGATCAGTGCAGCTTTCCCCCCAACCCTGGTAGCAGGCGTCCCCGTCTGCGTTAAAAATCACCCGCTCATTCCCAACGTATTCCTCATCGGGCTCTTCCACCTGGTCCTTGGGAGACTCAGAGGACTTGTCGTCTCTTGAACCATCTCCATCCTCCTGGCTCTCCCCAGCTGCCGTAGCTGGGGTCAGCAATGGCTCAGAGGTCGCGTCTTCACAAGCTTTCACAGCTTCGCCTGTAGCTTTTGAAGCTTTGGACACTACTAGATCCTCAATATGTTTTCTTGTTTCTGAAGATTTCTCCTCTTCTTCACATGAGCCATTGACTTGGCTTCCATTGGCGGTGACCCCAGAAAGACGCCGCCTATCTTCTCCCATAGTTTCAACCTTGTCTGATTTGTCTTCCTCTTGTGGGACTGGTTTCAACTCTGAATTCTCTGTCCCAGGACTTGGGCTCAGAAGGTCCTCAGAAGATAAGGATGCAGGAAACTTTCCCCCTGTCCTGCTTCGGTAGCTTCCACGAACTGGAGATTGTCTTGAATCATCTTCACTGATATCACCTCCAGGGCGGTGGAACCCGTCTGGTGAGTAGAGGGCCCGTCTACTGACTCCTTTGTACGGCGTACCGAGGTTGTGCTGGTCGGCGTTTTCAAAAACAGCACTCAGTTGACTGACAGTCGGCGAGGACGCCTCCGTTCTGGAGCAAAGTGAATCCAAGGAGTCTGTACTGCCTCGATTAGACCGCGCACCTCGCCAGTCATCTAGGTGCTCATGGGAACCTCGTTTATCACGTCCATATGGAAAGACGGGTGATTGGGACTGGTCACGTGACTGCTGCTCAAACAGCTTCCTGGTTTCAGAGAACTTTGCTCCAGCCCCTCCGACCCTGTCAGCTGACGAGGAATGCTGGAGTTTTATCACAGATCCGTCGGCCCTGTTGATGAAGTTGGTGGGCTTGATCAGCTTTTGTGGCGAAGAATCATCGTACCCCTTGGCCTTAGCCGTGATGTTTTCTGAGCCCATTTGCATGAACATGTCCTTAATGCGGCTGACGTGGCCGCCATACTGCCGGCCCCTTGGCTGTTTCACCTGGTCTAGGTCTTTGGGCTTGGAGTCTCCATCGATCCGAGGCTGGTCAAAGGCCTTCTTGAGTGCCTGAAACTCAGCCCGGTAGGCATTTCGGTGGGGGGAGGCACTCCGGAGGCTGGTCCTCTCCCCCGAGGCCTCCGTCTTCAGCATGATGATGTCTTTGGATCCAGAGGGGATGTCAGCATTGCTGTGGCCTCATTAGAATGTGGGAGTCTAGTTTGACCTACTGCAGCGCTGCCTAATCAGATCCACCTGATGTTATACTTCCTTCAGGCCCATTCGCACCTGCAGAGACAAAACCAGACGTTATAAAGACACATACTGTAACACTGTGCAATCATGCAAATTCAAGGGATATAACTCATTAAACATGCACACAATAGCATCACATACAACTGAAAGTGGCTCTTAATCATCAAATTTATGACTACAAAGGTTGAAAATAAATCATTTTCATCTTCCATCAATACCGCTATTCAGACACCAAAGAAGTAAAGCTCTTAGCACAAGAGGACTAATTACGAAAGCCTATAGGACTTGAAAAGCATCACTTGTATCTTCTCAAACCAATACGTACTGTAGACATCAGTGTTTGAGCTCTTTCTGGTTAAACTGGTACTATGCTGCAGGATATGTTGCTGTTTTCATCTTCTCCTTTCTCTCTCCCACTCCCTCTGTCTGCTATAGTAAGCTGTGACCCTTGGACGCCACCACATTCCACATCTCTCCAAACCATCGCTGACATTATGCTGGTTCCCACTAAATACCAGCCCTCAAACAAAAGCAACGCATGGTAGTTGCAACCTCTACTGCACAGAGAAAAATGCTGCATCAAAAATGTGTTGACATCCTACAACATTTCAAACATGCCGTGAACTGAAAGACTTGCAGCTGGGTAGAAAGGCTAGTAGTTAAATATTCCATACCTACAGCCATTAATGTTTAATCTCTGTTTGTTGAAATACATTCCACAAAGAGGAAGACGAAATATGACATAAAAGGAGATTCATCTGGGACACAGATAACCCCTTAATCTCAGTTGTGCTGGATGGTGTGGATGCAGCAGGAGGAGCAGCAGCGGATGAAACCTAAATGCTTAATATTAATTATGCTGGACTCTGGTCCATGAGCACACCTATGAAACCCTTATGCAAAAAGAAAAAAACACTCCTTTGAACTTGAGTCACATCCTGTGCGTTGAGACAAATAAAGTTAGAGGTTAAAAATTACATTGATGTTTTCACATTTTGTCAGAAGGGAGCAGACAAACAGGCAGACAGCCGCACACAACATGACACTATTAAACCATGTATTTGTGTGCATTTACTCCTGTGCACATGCAATGCACGGGCAAAAACACGCATCATCCCTCTGTGATCACCAAGAACACACATATTAACTGTCAAACCCCAAAACCACAGCGATGTTTGCTCCAGTGTTACAAAAACAAAAGAGTCACACTTACATTCATGGCTCCGGTTTCGTTTTGACGCGTGATGCTAATAAACTGTATTCCAGACTTTAAGTATGGACGATTTTGCAGCACGCAATATAAACCTCTCGAAAACAAACATTTCGTAAATTGCCCGGGACGGAATCGACGTTTTTTTAGGGAGCCGCTACAGCGCCATTGCAGGCGGTGGGCGACGCTGCCAGTGGCTCCGGAGGGGTGTCGGTGCAGGTCGGCAGCTCGTCCCCCGGACAGCTGCACCGTCTCTGGCAGCTTTGGCAGCCGCTGGTCTGGTGTACGTCCGCAGTGTGGAGGAGTAAACACACCTAACAGCGATGATAGCCGGTGATTTGCAAATGTAAAGCCTCATGTGACAGGTGCTAAAACCTGAACTGCTGCAATGGTTTGGTCCGATAAGCTGCTGCGCGGAAGGTTTTTTTTTTTTTCAATGAGCTGCAGTCTGGTGTAAATAGCAGCACAGCCACTGTAACTTTCCTGGCTGCTTATTGTTCATCAATGGGGCTTTGGGTGGGGTAGAGTCAAGGACCAGTCTGTGCTGTGCGATGGGTGTTTAAACTGGGGTGTCTCAAAATGTGGTACGAGGACCACTAGAGGGCCCAAAAGAGTTTATAGATGCAGACAGATGAGGAGACAAAGTTTGATTTCACTGTTAATTCACTTTTTAAAAGTCAGTGTGGCGAGTCCTCAGTGTCAGTGCTGCAACCCTCTCATGATTTACAACATTTATTATGTCTTATCTATTTATGTGCAATATCACTTCTATTAATTTCTGCTTTTCACTGTGAAATGCTTTTGTTATCTTTATTACATCAACTATTCCTCTGTGTTCACTTATCACTTATGATGTACATATGATGACTATGGTGAGTTTTTGCACCTGGTTTGTTGTCTGTTTAGAAATGTATATATTGTTTACTGATTATATATGTAGGCCCTTATAATTATAATTATTGTTGCACTATCCACTTTGCTGCTGCTTTGCCAATTTACCAGATTGTGGAACTAGTGAAGGATTATCTTATTTATCTTGTTTACTAGCTGATGTTGCACTACATTTTTGCACAGTCCATATTTTCTATTGTAAATATTGTTTTTTTTTTTTTTACAATTCTGCATTTAAATGCCATATTTTCCCTTTAAGGTGTCTTTATTTATTTATCTATTTTTATCTTTTTATTAATTTACACTTTTATTTATTGCTCAGCCTTCATTTTGGATAGCAAAAGAAGTATTTAATTGTACAGGGGAACATTTCCTTACTGTTTACATGACAATAAACACTTTGAATCTTGAATTCCTGCCACATGTAGTTAAATGAGAGGCCCCTGTACTGTACAAACCTAGCACTACCTCATATGCACTAAATGCATGAAAAATTACGTATATGCTTCTCAAGTTAGGTGATTCTTTCCCCAAATAATCTGTTTGCATTAATCGCAGAGTAAAAACTCCAGCTGGGTCACACAGGAGTTAGCAGAAACCACCCAAAGCACAGCACTGCATTCAGATGATAATTCACTAAAAAGGAAGCTCTGACCTAGCAAACATGCATATTTGTTTATGCACAAGTTATGTTATAAACTACATTTTTAATCATAATTGTGATTTAGCAGATTGCCCATTCATATTTATAATTCTATTTGTATCAAAGCCAACAAAGTAAATCTCATTTATAAATGTGTGCGGTCGACCAAAATATGCATTTTGCATTATTATGCAACCATTTCAGTCCATATTGAGCTCACTCAAAGCTGCAGATTTGTTCTTTTTTATGCATCGAGACTACAGATCCTTTTCAGCACCAGCATCTTGAATTTAGAGAGTAATATATGACTTGAAAGGGTGTCTTTGTCATACCGTTTGCTGTATCTGCAGCTCTACAAGAATCACACACCCACATGAGCTACAGTTTGTCCCCATTTAGCAACAGCCCTGAGGAGAGTGGCGATGTTGCATCTCGCCTCTCCGCTGAAAACAAGCAAAGTCAGGACAATTAGAGTGTAAAGAGAAACTTACTGCAGACTGTAATGAAACAGGTCCTCTGAAATATCAGATATCAGAACCTTGCCAAGTAAAAAAATGCATATTAGCACATGCTTTGAGCTATGGAGTGATTGTTGTGATACAATCATAACCAGTCCATCATTGGCTACGTGAAGATGTTGCTAAGCAACCCTAAAAATAATCTTAAGGGGATAGGGCTAGAGAACCGAACAGTGCCTGGCACTGCAGAGCACAGAGATGTATAGCATCATGTTTATCACCACACAGGAGGAATCCAGTTTCAAATATGCTTTCATGAAAGAAGAAGAGCCATGCAGCAGTCAGCATGTTAGCCTGATCCTTTTCTGCAGGATCAAAGCTGTGGTGATGGCTGACATCAAGTGATCATGATGATAGGGTGAATTAAGGGTCCCACAGCCTTTTAGCTGGCCTGACTTAGAGCCAAAGGGGCCAAAACATGACCATCTGTCTGCTGGGAGCATCTCTGCAGGGGGTCTGGACAGACTGGAGCAGACTTCTCAAACATGTCTCACCCCTCTAACAGCTGGGTTTGGGGGGGTTGTGAGTCACATGGTGTGTGTGTGTATCTATACAACTCCATCATCCAAATTCAATGGGCAATATCAAGAAACCAAGGTTATGTGATCAAATCCAAGAAGTGTGTTCGTGAACAAGTAGCAACTACTCTTTGTACTTCATATACAGGCAGACACAATTAAAAAAACCCGTTTAACTTAATCATCATCCCACAGAAACATTTCCTGAAGGCGTGACGCTCATATTCTCATTCACATCGTGTCTTTATCCCTTTTTTAACGAGACGACCATCTTTTTCCATCCAGATGTTCAGCCAATGAGGAGTCGCTCTGTCTCCAGTGAAGGAGGGAGGCGGAGGAAGGAATGCAGCAGGATGCTTATTATTATGGCTGTCAAACCCAGTGGCGACTAGATGAGACGTCCTTTTTCACGTGAGACTGACGAGCACGATGTGCACCATGTCCACTGCGGCTGTCGTGGTATTGTTCGGTGCGGGTACGTATCGATTAAACTCGGATATATCCGACAGTTTTCACGCGTTTGCCTTTGATGCGCGACCGTTATCCGTGCTAGGTAGCTAGCTAGCTAGGCTAGCCAGTTAGCATGCTGCTGTTTAGCCACTGTGCTAATTTTTTTTCCAAGAGGCGGAGCAGGAGACAGTGAAAAACGACCAACGGTAGACATTAGCCGTTAAACGGTACACCAGTGGCTACACATTCAACGTCATAAACGTGACTTATACTGTACCGTACATCTCCAACTTGAATATAATAACCTTATCTTGCTATGTGTGATTTTTATCCTTCATTTCAGCTAATTAACGTGCGTTTCTTTTGAGTAAATAGCGTTTTACCTCTTGTACAGGCCCGTGTTTACACGCAGACGAGCAGGTGATTTTTTTTAATGCGTAATTAAGAAGCTAATGCTACCTTAGCAGCTTGTGTTACCTATAGTTTAATATGTTGTCGCCGCTTTATTAGGCACACATAGCTTCAAATAATGCAGTTTAAAATAACACATTTGCAATGACTCTTGAGGAAGGAAGGTTGCTGTGTCATACCTGAATTGTAACATGAATTTACAAACACAAATTTAGCCTCCTACCACCTTAAAAAGGCAGCAGGGATTAAAGGACTGTGTCTTATCAAGACAAAAGTTGTCCTTGCTGTTATGTAAGGGTACAACTAATAATGCCTTTATTAATCACTTATTCTGATGAGAATAATTAATCAGAACATGTCAGAAGAGTGGTTTATATTTCTATTACTTTCTATTTTTATAATAAAAATAAATATGTCAAAATATTATTAGTGTTGTTATTCATGCATTTTAAAATTTACTGTTTTACAAATAAAATAACAAAGCACATTATTATTGCTTGACCGAGACACCAAATTACAGTTGTTTACTTGTATTCCTGAAAAGAAAACAATGGTTTGGTGGTTGTATTTTATTCTTGATTAATTTCACTCACTCTTGTTCAAAATGATGAAGCGTAGGATCTCACTGTCTAAGAAATGTGTTAAACACTGTATGTAATTATGATTTCCCAGATCTCTAGTTTACTATCATACAGCTTGAATAAACCTGAAGTGAACACTCGGGAAGCAGCTGTTATTAGACTGCATTAGTTTTAGCGAGGTGTACATAATAAACTGGCAACAGACTGACTGTAGTGTTCAGAATGCCCTTGAAAGACACACTTGTCCCACTCATGCTTTTATTCATTAATCCTATAGTTTACATTGTGCATGCCTATGATGTCAAACACACCTCTTTTCATGAGAGAAATGCCCATATGGAGCGATCCATGGGCTTGAAGCGGAGAACAGCCCTGTACAGAGATGGTGAGTGGGTGTGTGCAGTGGTGCACTTCATGTGTTGACCCGCTGTCCCCTCCTCCCTGTCATAACACAATGACACGCTCAGCTGGTTTCCCATTAATAGCGGCATTATTGTTTTCAGTTGTCTGCTGTCCCACAGACTCGGCCTGCTTACTTTTGCTGTAACAGCAGTTTAAATGTTGTAAAACCTCGTCCCTGCCAGCAGTAGTCATTAACCGTGAGACAAAGGTCTATACCTTCTGTTTAACATGATACTGGTACTTAACGACACTGTGTCAACGTAATTGTTTTAGACAAATCAGTGATTTACTTACTTTTATAGAGCGCCAGAAGGTCGAACTTGCTGTTTCCTGTCCACTCTTTTCCTCAGCCACGGCCTTCTGCTTGTTGTGACACCGACTGCTTTCACTTCCAGGTCTGTGTTTAGAGCAGCAAAGTCATCACAGGCAGAATAGCTGAAGCCACGGTCCAAACAGAAGAAATCCTTGTTGCCTGTGCTTCCCCACTAAACACCAAAGAAGCACATGCATTCCTCCTGACCCGGACACCGTGCACATGCAACCATGATTCAACAGAACAAAAAGACATCCCTCCCTTGCCACAGTTAGCTTTAGCCATTAGAGGGACAAGGGTGGTTTATTCTCTCTACGTTGCCGATGGCATTTTTAACCGAGGCATCACTCTAGAGATTTCAGCCAATCCAACGTCAGTCCAGAGGAGCATAAAATCTGGTTAAGCATTTCCACATCCCCCAAGGCCTGCCAGTAATCTGCTAACAAATGCAAATGTTAGATTATCATCATTATGATATTTGTGCAGTGTATAGAGAATACCTGAATGATAGTTTGTATGTGAGCCCAGTTTTCAGGAGTGTTGTTACATGCACCAGCGTCCATTTGTTTGAATATACGTTTGTCCTGCAGCATAGAGCGGACAGGTTAGTCTCCAGTGGATAGTCCAGTATTAACTTTAATTGGTGATGTATTATATGCAGCAGGAGTGCTGCAGTCCATCATCTCGAGAAGGCCTGGCAGAAAGTCAGCCTGCCACATATAAGCAGATCAGGGTAGCTTAGTTAGTGATCTTTACTCACTCTAGTGACTGTATTCAAAGGTGAGGGAGAAACACAGTCCAGTAGGATCCTGTAAGCTAGACTGGCTAGCATAAGGCTGCCAGGAGCATGTGTTAGGCCTAAACGCTTGTTGTTGAATCAAAGCTTTACTGTTGATGGGCCGAAACACATTTCAAATCCCATAGGTCATTTCCTATTCCTCAGACCATTAGGTGAGACCAGGCCATCTGGGCTCCCTTCTCTGTCCGGCCTGTCTCATCTGTGGACGTGCCACGCATGTTTACACAGCATCCAGTTGGTCATTGAGCAGAAGAGAATAGCCAGTGCTCGACCTTGACCAGCAGCTTGCTTGTGACTGCGGCGCTTTGTGCGGTGAAGAATTGATGAGGCCCAACGGGTCGGGTAATAGAAACCGAGCGTGCGCTTTCAGAGAGGGATTTGCACTCAAGTCATCACCGAGGGTGCTGCTGGTGTGCTGAAAAACCCAATGAGGTTTTATTCCTGCTCTCTGAATAACCTAGATCCTAATGCCATGGGTGCAATAGTAGCTGGGAGAGGAGCTATGGAGTGGATTAGTCAAGCTCAGGTGGTTCCCTAGGTCTGTTCTTAGAAAGAGATGTGGTAGATACAATAACCTCAGGTTTCTTTAAGTAACAGCACATTTAGGGGCCGCTAAATGCTATTGATTGTATCTAGTGTATGTGACTGAGCCCTTGGGGACATTGAGCATACGGCCAGTTCAGCGTCTTGGTTTGTGGCCACAGATGTTTCCCAGTTTAACAGACACACTGGACTGTTTTATAACTTCCAGCAGCTCATCATCATCACCAGTTCGCTCACAGTGCAGTTAACTGTGGACTTTCTTAATAATCTGCAGCTTACTGTGGCACCTAATCTTCTCTAACCCCTTTGTGCACTGTGGTAATAGATAACGCTTAACAACCAAAGATCACACACTGACTTCCTCTTTCATTAACATGGATTAAAATGTAAATCCTACCCTGTTTCTCTGTTCAGTTGAGATTTTCCTTGAAAATCTGCTTCTGCTCAAGGAGAGGCCTCACAGTACAGGAGGAGGGAGAGATTGACTGATGATAGTTATGTAAAGTACCCTAGTTTGATGCTAATGAGAGGATGAAGCAGGAGATAAACAATGGTAAAAATCTGCGACATTTTGCTGGCGTAGATATTCACTTTTCCCTCCCTCATTCTCCTCTTCCTCATTTTACACTCAGTCTCCCATGGTGATTAAAAATTGAGTGCCCACCTACTGAGAGAAAGAGAGAAGGGGAAAAGTGAGAAGAGGAAAAACACAGTGCAAAAATGCATAAGAGGTTGAAAGAAGACAAGTGAGCAAGGGAAGGGGAAAGAGTGAAAAGGAAGGACGCAAAGAGAAGGAGGAAGCTTTGCAAATCACCTCCAGTCTTCCATGTAAACTTTTGTTGAGTGCTGAGCGATGTCCTTCACAAATACAGCCTAAACACAGAGCATAATGGAGACAGAGTGGGAGGAGGGCATGAATACACTTTCATGACTGCTGCTTTTACTCCCAGCACCTCGGCTCCTTGGCCCTGAAATTCATTGTTTCAGTTTAGCATCTTGCTCTTTCTATATATTAAATCATAGGCTAATAATTTGAGGTAACGCCTTCACACTTGGCTGCTTCTGCACTGCATCCTCTTGTGAAACAAATGTAGTTACCTCCAAGAGAAGCCAGGTGCTGGTACTACTTTATTTTATCATGTTTTCACCTCTTTTAATGCCCTCTCTTCTTTTCTATTTGGTGCTGCTGGTAGGTCATTAATCAAGGTCATCAAACACAAAGAGAAATAGCAAACATTCTGCTTTCAGGGGCTAATTTCCTTCTTGAAACCTGTGTTTCAGTGGTCACCATCTTGTCGAGAGCGCATGCAGACCGCAACGTCTACCCATCTGCAGGAGTGCTGTTCGTCCACGTTCTGGAGAGAGAGTACTTCAAGGGAGAGTTTCCCCCCTACCCCAAATCTGGTACAGCACCATCACTCACACTCACTCACACTTTCTGCACTGATTCATAGCGTTGCATTTTTTGGATTATCTAAATGAATAATATGTTTGGACAGTTTGGTTTTTGCACAGTCATTGTATAAATGCAGCAGTGCATTGTCCAATCATCATATTTCACTAGTAAAAAATGCTTAGCTGCTGTTGGCAACACATCCACAATTCAGCTAATGGCTCTTAATGTACATTACTGGATTGGTCCCGACTCATAAAAGGTCACTGGGTGACCCCTCGTTAAACAGCTCTGCCTACAGGTGATGCCAGCAATGACCCGATCACTTTCAACACCAACCTGATGGGTTACCCCGACAGGCCGGGCTGGCTGCGCTACATCCAGAGGACCCAGCACAGTGATGGAGTGCTTTATGGCTCCCCCACCGCAGACCACGTTGGCAAGCCCTCCGTCATAGAGGTGGGTGTCTGGACCACCTTCAAAGCCAAGAGAAGGAAGAAGAAGGCATTTGTGTTTCTGTTGAATAACATGAAAGCATTGCATTAAAAGAATCAAGTCATTTAGATGACAGTAACACACATTGTAGTCGATTTTACGGAGCACAGCTGATTTGTATGCATGTAGCAGGAGCAGAGTACAGTTTTACACTACGAGCTTTCAGACTTAGACTTAATTCCATTATGTTTTTTATACTTTCCTTGTCCCCCATAAGCCACTGTAGAAATTCTTTTCCCAAAAGGCTTAGCGTTCCCAGGGGTGCACATGTGCTTCTATATGGTGCCTCAGTTGGGTACAGAGCCTGCATAGTGTATCCAGCTCAGCCTTGGCCAGAGGGCTGCTGCCATATAAGCTACACTGATCTGGGCTTAAACTTTCACCCCTGTGTGTTGCAGATTACCGCCTATAACAGACGCACTTTCGAGACGGCACGGCACAACTTGGTCATAAACATCATGGCCACAGAAGGTAAGAAACACCAGGATGAGAGCTGAGAGCAAGCAGAAACAGGCTGGGAAACTTACCTGATTAAATCCTGAGGGCACATTCACGACATGAATGGTTTGATGGACAAAATCTTGCATTTGATTTTGACAGTGAGAACTAATCACCCATCCATTGTCAACCGCTTATCCTGTGTAGGGTAGCAGGGGGGCTGGAGCCTATCCCAGCTGTCATAGGACGAAAGAACCC
Source organism: Synanceia verrucosa (assembly GCA_029721515.1). Taxonomy (NCBI): domain Eukaryota; kingdom Metazoa; phylum Chordata; class Actinopteri; order Perciformes; family Synanceiidae; genus Synanceia; species Synanceia verrucosa. The sequence continues at coordinate 6,795,187 of CM056567.1, read as the reverse complement.
TGGACAAGTCGCCAGTTCATCACAGGACACATAGAGACAGAAAACCATTCACAGTCACATTCACACCTATGGGCAATTTAAATTAGGAAGTCGACCTTCCCCATGCATGTTTTAGGATGGTGGGAGGAAGCCGGAGTACCCGGAAAGAAAGGCCCTGTGTCGGGGAATTGAACCCAGTACCTTCTAGCAAAAGCAAAAGCTGAAGACCCTGTGGTGAGATTATTGTATTTACACTCTGATTTCATTACTGTCTTCAGATAAAGTAACACAGGTTCACTATCATAAATCAGTATGATGCATTGTGGCTTTTGTAAAACGTATTCATCCAGTATTGCCGCGTTATATTCTAAATTATGACACTGTATCTGCGTACAGGAAGCAGCCGTTTCTTTCCTCCTGAGTGACTGCGCCTCACATCTGTTCATCTGCATGTCTGCACAGTGGCTTGTTGACCAGTCGCGGTACATGCAGCACAATATGAGCTGAATTGGTTGAACACTCAGCAGATGTTCACACTGCAAACATGACATCACTCTCCCTTTTTTTTTCCTGTGATGTCATCTGCCATCTGGCCCCTGAAGGAAGCCATGCCATAACACAGCGGAGTAGACCCAGACTGGTGAAGTCAGTGTCAACGATGCAGCAGCAATAAAGAATTGATGACCGCCGTTGTAGCTGCCCTCCTGTCTTCTCTCTCCCCCGTCTTGCTGCCATTCACCTTTTCACCTTCTCTCTGTCTTCGTCCCCACAGAGTTCCCTCTGCCCTACCAGGCCGAGTTTTACATCAAAAACATGAACGTGGAGGAAATGCTGGCCAGCGAGGTGCTGGGGGACTTTCTAGGGGCAGTGAAGAACGTCTGGCAGCCTGAGCGCCTTAATGCCATAAACATCACTTCAGCACTGGACCGTGGCGGCCGTGTACCCCTGCCCATCAACAACCTGAAGGAAGGGTAAGGATCATGAAGGTTTGGACTGGTGTTGCCAGGTGTAAATACATGGCGTATGTTTTCTAGTCACACTTGACATTGATTTTCAATTTTCCCGCGGTCCCTTAAAATGTCTTAAATTAAAATCTAGGTAATTAAGGTCTTAAATTTACTGTAAATTTGCTGTAGGTATTAAATTTTCAGATGGAGCGTTTAATGCCAATAAGACAACAGAGCATTCAGAGATTTACTGAAATTTTGAACAATATTTCATTCACAATGTTCACTTTTCTTGTTTTTGAAAGTTGTGAAATTCAAGTTGTAGAAAAAAAGTTGTGTTATGCCTTAAATTTATATAATTTCAAGTCTTAAAGGGCTGCAAAAAATCATAAAAACTATTATCAGACATTATTCGGTTATTGGATTTTTTTCCTGCTAAATATCGAGATCAACCTCAAAAACTCCATACTGGTAGGGCCCTACAATAAATTAACTCTTCTACCAAAGAAACTGTTACAATATTTTTGGGTCTTAGATTATATTTGAGGTCTCAAAAAAGTATTAAATTTGATTTTTAAAATGGTGCAAGAACCCTGATTTTAAAAAGCAAACTTGGATTAGTGTTATGATTTAAGTATCGTTCTAGATAACTGATACACAACAAGCACGAGGTTTAATCAAACAAATTGCTGATATTTTCAGCCCACTCACATCATGCTGACATTTCATTTAATTGGGGCCCTGGGCATCCGTGGTTCACTGTGAATTTGATGAGTACACTTGGCTGTCAGCACTGACAGATACTGTCAGTTGGTCTAGTTCAGGGGGGGATGAATAGCCCACACGAACTGCCATAAGTTGTGCATCAAAGATTCGTGCTGACGTTCTGGAAGATGAAAGCATGTAGGAGAATGTCTCAGTGGAGGAGAGACTCTGACTGGTACAAGTCTTGGCATAAATGTAAAACAAGGCTCCCATCTTTTCCATTTCACTGTATCCTCCTCTTCCCTAGAGTGTACGTCATGGTCGGTGCTGATGTTCCCTTCTCGTCGTGCCTGCGGGAGGTGGAAAGTCCACATAACCAGCTGCGCTGCAGTCAGGAGATGGAGCCCGTCATCAGCTGTGACAAGAAATTCAGGGCTCAGTTTCACATCGATTGGTGCAAGATCTCTCTGGTGAGGGTCGCTTAATGCTGTGGGGAAGAACGGACACTATTTGTCCTCTGACTCAGCTTTTTTTTTTTTTTTTTTTTTTTTTTTTTAGGAGCACTCAATTAACTATGACTCATTTCTTCAGGTTGACATCAACAAAGTGGTCCCAGTGTACATTACCCGTCCTGACCCGGGCACCGGGATCCTGCCTGAATTTGGGGAATACAACCCTCCCTCTGAGTCTCTGATGAGCCGGAACTACTTTTCAGACTTCCTTATCACACTGGCTGTTCCCTCCGCTGTGGCACTAGTCCTCTTCTTCATCCTCGGCTACACTATGTGCTGCCGACGGGAAGGGGTGTAAGTGTGCTTAGTCTTATATTTTCATGCAAATATCGCACCAGACACCCTAAAAGACAAACTGTTAGCTTAAGTATACGAGAACCAAATGGGAGCCAGGAGGGGTAGTGCAGGATATTCAGATAATCTGGACTGGAATTGCAGCTTGTCATTACCATCCAGTTGTACGGTCCATTTCTTTTATGTGCGCCATGAATATCTCTCACAGCGTTTTGTTAATTCTGTCATTTCCATGTTGATGTTTGGAAGCACAGCCATGACATCGAACGCCACTCATCCACAATAAATCCTTCCAAGATTGTACATCATTCACAGGCTGGGAGAGACGTGCCCCCTCGTTCACTCAATGTTCACACACGTCATCGCCATTTGGTCTTTACCCAACAACCCATTCACTTGTGTGTAGATGTCTCTTTAACTATTAATATTAGTATTTAATTCATCCATTTTGTTTTGTTTCTAGGGAAAAAAGAAACATGCACACATCAGAGTAAGTGTTTGACCTCTCCTGTGTTTTTCTTTATTTTTGGGTCTGTTTCTGTCCCCTCCCCCCTTTGGTTTGCAGTTTTGTCATCTATGTTGTCATTGACGGCTTTCTCATAACCATTCATGTGCTCATCTGTGTGTCGACATCCATTCATCCAATGGGCTGCTCAAAAAATTCAATAGCCAGATGTAATTAATGCTGTAGCAGTAATAAGCTGCTTCCAACACGTACATCTTGAAGAACATCTCTTGCACCATAAGTGAGAGGAGATAAAGACAACAGTGGGTAAGGTTGGAGTTTATGACGCTGTCCTTCATGCATGACTTGACTGCGGAGCTCGCCATAGCATTACACACGGGATGAGACAAATTAACATCAGCAACCACGACAACACAAGCTGTAGTACGTGCTAACTCCACCACCTCTCCCCTCTCCAGCATCCAGCTGGTTCACCACAGCTCCATCCAGAAGTCCACCAAGGAGCTGCGGAGCATGTCTAAGAACAGGGAGATCTCCTGGCCCCTCTCCACCCTGCCCGTCTTCAACCCAGTCAGCGGCGAGGTGGTGCCGCCCATCCACCCAGACAACTATGAGACCACCAGCATGCCCCTCATGCAGACACAGACGTGAGTTGAGATGTTATTTGTTTCGGCTGAAGGGGAATAATCTTTCACGTGAAATGCACACATGCTCATTAGCATGATTTACAGGCCTCATTATATAGGTAAATATAAGTAAAAACAATCCCATTATTGTCTAACAATGCTTCCAACGGTACCATGTTTAAAGCTAAAGCTGCCTCAAGCCAGTCAGGCCTTTTCAAAATATGACTGCAGCTTAAGGGATTCGAGCTGTCCCATGATTTTTCCTAACGGGCTTGAAACAGAAAAATGTGCTAATATGAGCACAACACATGACACTAAAGGCTCTTGTAATGTGTGAGAATATCTGTTTACTGTAACACTGTCGTTAATAATTTCAGGAATCTGCAAAACCAGATCACGATACCACAGCAACGACCATCAGGTTAGTATTTCCTCCAGCCTCTGTGTGGAAGTCAAGCTCCAGCTAGATGTGACTAATTAATAACTAAATACAGATCATTTGCATGGGCTTCAGTCAGAGCAACATTTAAGCGTTAACTAGTTATTGTCAGTGTGTTCTGGCGTATTCCTGCATCAATTTAAGTGACTCTATATAAAAACAGTCCATTTTGGAGTCAGAGTCATTTTGTGACCCCAGTCCGACGTTGGAATCGCTCATGTGTCACTGCCAAAATAAAAGCCTCCAGACTGTATTCAATTGCACACAGATTATTGAACGAATCATTCCCTCTGCAATAAATCAGGCATGAGCGCTTCACTTCTTGTCTCGTGGCGTCTGAGCGCCCTCCTGTGTACACGGTTTTCAGCTGCATGGTGGCTCTAAGCACTAACCTGCTGCTTTCTTTGTTCACTGCTAACGAAGGAGAAAATTATGTCATGTCAACATTTCGAAGGCTGGAGGTAGGTGTTACAGTCTGTTCACAAGTTAGTGAAGAGATAATTTATGCTGATTCATGAGTCAAACAACTAACTTTATGTCTAAACTTCCAAGTGAGTGCTTGCCAATAAGCTTTTATGTTCTCTTTTTCCAAATTCCTTCCAGGTAAATGGTATTCCTGAGGAGAGGAAGGTGGCCGAAGCACTGAATTTGTGACAACCGGTGTCACAGCGGATTTTGATTTCATATCTATATATTTGTTTTTTTTCTAACATTTGTGCCATTCTGCATGCCTCAGAAGTGTCTTTACAAAGTCCTTACGCACTGGCACCTTAAATAGAGTGGAAGACATCAAAAGAGCTTAGTAGATTATTAAAAACACATTAGAAAAATATTTGTAAATGTTAAAAATATTTCTTATTGCTTTGCACAATGAACCTCTTAGAGGAAAAGGGATTTTTACATGGACATGTTTCAGTTGTTTTGTTATTAATAACATGTATTACGTGTCACATGATAATAAAGTCTTTCAAACTTAGTCCATTTTATATTTGACCTAATTAAAAAAACATGACTCTGGCAATGTCAATAATATGAAATGTATATTTTTGTCAAAAAAAGAAGCCAAAAACAGAGAACATTTTAACATTATTAACAATGACCAACAGAATAAAGGCATTTATAAATAATATGGATACAGTTCACATTTTTAAGACATCACAAAACTTTTTACATGTAACATTTTTCAAAAACGCCCTGCAGGGTATAAATAGTTGTTGCTTTTACATGACCAAAAGGATCTATTAAGGCCTGAAATGATAATAACCAAATTTATAGCTTTTGATCAATAACGGACAAGACAGTAATGGATCAGAAAACTTCACATACTGATGAAAATTGCATGGAAATGCCATTCTCATCTGTACAATGAGGTGACGACTGGTTATAGAAATTACAAATGTACTTTGCTCGTATTCAGTCAGAGACACAACTCGAACTGCACATCATCTCATAAATGACATGAGGAGCATCGAGTGCTGTAGACAAACTGTTCCACTGTAGAGAACAAATGAAATCCTCGAGGACCCATGTTTTTCTTTTTTAAAAAAGAAGCTACATAAATGCGTAGAAAAGAAGGGACAAAGCAATTTTTTACTACTCGGTGGTAGATCAAACATGCAACTCAAAATGCGTAAGAAATACAGCTTGGATCCTACAGTATAATTGTTCTGTATTTGCCAAAACATTTCATTTATCCACAAAAAAAATGTGCTAAAGTACAGAAAGCATCTGCACTGGTACCGTGTTGATAAATATATTTCTCTGCAAAGATGAAAAGAAAATGCAGGTCTTGAAATGAAAGTGCTAAAAAAGTCTGTGAGGCAAAGACGCATCAAGCCAGCTGACAAAATATACAATATTTTCCTTTAAGCGACAGTAATATGTCTTAGCTCAGTCAGTGCAGCGCTTTTAAATGGCCGCGTGATCACAGGTGACACCGAGAGAAGCTGTATGTTCAAAGGCATTCAGTCTAAAAAAAACTCTTTTTTCCACTCAATCTCTGACCAAAAAGTGGCTGTGACAGCAGAGGGGGTGTTTATGTGTGCAAGCCAGAGCATGAGGCATGTTTTTAACGGAAATGGAAGAGGACTTAAAAACACTGCTGTCTGTATAAAATAAAGTCTCTCACTCTATCGTACAAATATACACAGGTTATGAAGTGAGCTGACGGGACTGTAAAGAGTCTCTGAGGCGAGTGGTCATCTATAAGATGCTGGGATGGGTACAAAATGATCCACGTAATACTTCCTTCACAAACAGCAGTCATGAGCGCAAAATATAAAATAATAATAAAAAAACCTGTATAAAATATAAGCTTAATTTAAATCATTAAATACTGTACATATCACATACAATTTAGAGCTACAGCAGGTGACCACAGTACCTTTCAGGACAAGGCAAACATTTCAAAAATCACTCACAAAAACATCAGCGAAAATATGTTGAGGGAATAATCCAACATTTTAACAATTGCACTCAAATTTATTTTGTTTTCTTTTTTTCCTTTATCCTTGACAGATTTCCAATCACCCAAGCCAACTGTTGGTCCATATTCTGCATATTTAGATATCTAACACTATTTCAAAGTCACCAGAAATATTGTACAAAGTAATATTCATAATAAAATGCAGCACAACTGAATTGTTGCTGTTTTTTTTTAGATATCTGAATATGTAGATTATGGATCCACCTGAGTGACAACACCTTCAACTGCTACTGTCATGTGGACGGAGTGCGTGTCTAGGGATCCCTTCCAGAGCGGAGTTATGACAGGAAGTACTGAACATGACAAAATAAAGTTCTTGTTAGTGTGTTTGGCTAAATAGAAAAATTCACACGGCAAGCACGGGGTCTTGAAATGAGGACCTCTTCTTTTTACACAAGATTCCAAATCTCCAAATTTCTGCTCTCCTCTTCGATTGAATTCAGACATTGTAAACGTTTTGAGTGTCTTGTTCTTTTTTTTCCTCTCTCTCTCTCTCAATCTCTTGCAATTTGCACTTTGCCCTAAAAGGAGCAACCTCTTTTTTGGAGCATTTTTCTTTTATTCAGTGTGCGACTTTCACAGCAGTCAAAAAGTATTTGCTCTGCTTAGACGAGGCCGGCAGATACACCATCCTCCCAGGGGCCCCTGTGTCGTCACTCAACACAACTCAGGTTTTCTCCTGTGGCCACCAGTGGGCTAAAACACCGGGCCTGCTCCTGGCATGGATCTGGACCTAAAGCAGGGTCTTGGAGAGTCTGATGTACCCTGACCCCGCTACACCATTAACAGGCATCCATCAGGCACCAGGTGTGGGCTGGCTGTCCCTGGCCAGCAGCAAGACAACCAGACTGAAGAGCCCGACAGCCCCCAGCCTCTTGAGCAGGGCCACGCTGTCTTTGGGGATGACCACCTGGGCCAGGTCATTGGTGATGAGGGAAATCTCATGAGCCACACAAACAAAGATGAAGGTGCTCACCATGATGTTAAGAGAAGGGTTTCCTGGGATCAGGACCAGAATTCCTTTGGTGTCCGCTGCCAGCCAGATGTGGTACTGGCATATGAACAGCTGGGGGAGCCAAAGAAAGCAAATTCGATAGTATGTAATATGATATGTGTAATTTAACTTAGCTGCCTCCAGGGAGCTAGACTATCACAGAGCTGGTGAGGCATTTTATTACTGTTGCCTCGTCTGAATCACTGACTACTCACTATTTTATACTACCCTTTGCAATAGCAGATTTTTTTTAATGTAGGCCTATACACAAATAACTGTTTTCTTTTATTACTGCTGCCACATCCGTCTTACCTCCAAGGAGATCTTTCCAAACCATGCAAAGAATGAGCTATATATAGAGCGGGCGTAGCCAGGAATGTTCCTGATGAGGATGAAGGCCAAAATCTGGGGACAAGAAGGGGAGTGAGGAGCGGACATTATGAGATTCTCATCGTTTAGAGTAGCTGACTGAAGTCAGGCTGTGTAAACAGTAAAGTTAAGAGTGTAACAACACTACATTACATTAGATATGAGGTGTAAAATGTGTGGTCCTGGTCAGCTGAGTGGAAATGAGCTGTTCTACCATTTAACAACTAACATGTCGCCAGTGACACATCATACATGCACAATTTGGGCTACTGTAATTCTGTAACAGTCAATGCTATCGGAAAAAAACAACGGTATAAGAAAGCTGAGATGTTGTGCTTTACAGTGAATATGATTACATTGCAGTGATTTCATTACTGCCTCCCCTGGAAGCCAGCAAGGCAGCCTCTTTGTTCCCTGTAGTACAAAAACACCTATATATAGTTTAGATTTTGTGGCCGATTTCAGCACATTTAGCTACAAAGACTCACAAAATTGTATCCTCAATTTTCATACCTTTCAAATTCAAACTTTTAAACATGCAAAATGTTCAATTGCACTGCTTTTTTCCCCAAAATGAAACTCTGAAATCAAATTCCATTTTGTGTTTTTCATCATTTTAAACTGTTATTACACATGCAGTGAATTGTAAATAATAATTATAATTTCAGACATCTGGATACACAAAAAAAGATCCAGACTCTGGTGTTTAAGGATACCCTGCTGGTAGGGCAGTGGATGACTGCACATGCAATCGGCATGGGGAACGCATCCCAGCTACCAAAATGGGTGAGTATTGCGTCGGGAAGGGCACCTGTGTAAAAAAACCAACGCCAAGTCTACAAGTGGATCATCTGCTGTGGCGACCCCGGAGGGGAGCAGCCAGAAAGGATAACAACAACTCTGGTGTTTAAGGGTTAATTAACGTCCTTGTGCCACTTAAAGCAATTTGCCAGTGGGGATTGACTCTATATAATACCAGCGCTGACTTTAGCGACAAAAGGAGGTGACTCCCTTGTTATTCACTCATGATCCCGTCATGTGACTGGGATAATGACATTTCAAGGTAGATTCAAAGGATTTACAAGTGGGTAATCAAGCATGAAACAAAAACACACACGTGTGCTTGAGGAAGAAGTAAAAAGAGAAGGATGTGTGAAACTTCTGACCTGCACTGCAGAGATGTAAGGATGCATCTCGTTGCACTCGGTTTTTGTTTTGCAGCTGCTTGCCCATATTGAGTAAGTCTAGAAAGATGGGGAAAAGGAGAAGTTAGGTAACATGTTAATCTTTAGCTACAACACAGACAATGAGCTGGTAGATTTTGTTCGATTAGGCCTTCACTAAGACAGTTACTGTGATCAAGCAGATGCTTGTGTTTGACAGCTACCAGGTGTGTCATGTGTGTACAGTGCTGCTGTCAGCATGCATTTTGTTCATTATGAAATAAGACCTACAATATTGTATTGTTAGTATTGGTAAAAAGCTATGTGTGGGTTTTGTTGGAGAGTTTTTCCTTAGTCGATATTTGTAAAAGAGAGAGGGTGTCGTATCCTGTACAGATTGTAAAGCCTTCTGAGGCACGTTTGTAATTTGTGATACTGGGGTATAGAAATAAAACTGACTTGACGAGTGAAGAGTCTTACTATGAAGGAGACGACAGAGAAGAAGAGGAGCAGGTTGGTAATCTTGGCAGAGAAGAGAGTCTCTCCTTTGCTCTCCGACAGCACCTGGCGCTTCTGAAGCACCAGATAGATGAAGGCAAACAACATGCCGTGAATCACCGCCTGCAAAACAGCCATTACCACATTCAAACTAGGGCCAACTTGAAAAAGTGTCTGATGGATTCTGCATTAGCACATTCTTTGAAAATGTCATAAACTGACAGCTGAAGTGGAGTGTAACTGGAGCAAAACACATTTGACTCACAAATCGGTCCAGCTTCCATCTGAACCACCACTCGTGGATGCTTCCGTTCAGCTCAAAGAGTGTGGAGATGGGCCACACCGAGAAGATTCGCTCAAAAAAATCCTGGAGTCAAAACAACATTAAATCAGCAGAGCTTCAACAAGGACCAAACCATTAATTCAATTAAATACAGCACATGACAGCATAGTATAGCATTTAAAAACAGAGTCACTACACACTGACTATTTTAATGCTGCATTTGCTAAAAACAAACATGTTTATGTTTCATTTTTCTCTTATTGTTGTTCATATATGAGCCATTTAAAACCTGTAAAATAACAATAATAATAATTACTAAAAAAAAAAAAAACTAAAGTGAGTTTGCACATTGCAGCTGTGACTGTTGGGATTAAAATGTTTAATTCACCCACCTGTGAAACGGCAAAGATACAGATGAACAGCAGGAGGCCCAGTAACTTTGCCAGGACTCCAAGGTGCCACAAACCACTACCTGGTCACAGAATAAGACAGCCATGATGAAACCCTGCGGCTGACATTTATGATGGCACCTACTGATTCACAATAGTGCAGCAGTTTTTATTTATGGCACACATGAGTGAAAGAAAGAAATCAACAGTTTACTGTGTCACCTACTGTTGGCCTTCTTCTGAAGGATCTGAGGCCACATGGCCAGCGTGCCGTAGATAACAACAAACCAGAAAGTGACCAATGGGACAAAATAATAGAACTGGTAGGGTCTGTCCATGACCACGCACAGCACCAAGACCAGGAAGTTCAGACGAAAAAGCACCTGTGGAGTGGAAGGGACATGAACAGAAGCATACAATCAATAACAGCACTGCAAACCTAATAACTATTTGATTTGTTATTAATAATGTGGTGGCATTTCATGCTACTGGTTCTGTCCACATCAGCACATTGCTTAGCTGACTATGGATAAGAACTTCAACCCCACTTCAAAAAACACCTGGACTATCCCTTCAAGTCTTTTATATATTCACTACGATAAAAAGCTATCACAAGATGGTGGTTAAAGTATAACTGAATGTAGCCTCACCTGGCACACTCTATACAGTCCAAAGTCTCCTTTAAGCCAGAAAAAGGAAAAGTGTCCATAGCCAGTCTGAAAAAGATAAGCTGCCACCAGCACCCGCACATGCATGTACACTGGAATGAACTGGAAGAGAGGAAAAACAATATTTATGCATTTTTATGAAATAAATATACACCACCTTAAAGCAGGTTAGATTACATATTAATACTCACAGCACTGGCTCCAGATATGTGATAGATGAGAATGACCAACTGCATCCAGCCTTTCCACTCGTCTGTTTGCTCGCGGTTCAGTAATTTGGTCTATTGGAAAAAGAAAAAAAAAAAAAAAAGACATAATGGTCTGTTTGAAAAAGAAAAAAACCCCACTATAATCCACTTAGCAATCATTATACTTGGTGTTTAATTGAATGCCTTTATGTTTTACACTCAATAAAATGGTTTGTTAAACTATAACAAACCATTTTAGACTGTATAATAATATCAACCATAACAACAGTTAAGATGAGACACAGATTTCCAGCAATCTACTGAACCAGTTTAAGCTCATTTTCCACCACATTTTTGAACTAATCTCTTGCTGAAATTACAAAAAAAAAAAAAAAAAAAAGGAATCTTGTAACAGCATCATCTCACCTCCTTGCTGTTCTCAATGTAGAACACCCCCAGGACAAATATATAGATGAGAGGAATGAAGAAGGTGGAGTGAGTGTAGAACTTTTGCTCTTTCATGAACACATCTGCTCTATCACAAAGGTAAAAATAGCTCATGATGACGCCCATCCTGCAGAGGGCCTGGAACGGCGCCTTCGGACCCAAGGGGACAGCTGCAGTCGCTGGCTTCTTCTCCTCCAGGCTCTCCACGTCAGGGGGCACAGGGCGCCGGTGACGGTTGTTGCCGAGGGCGTGGAGGACCAGGAAGACCAGGGCTGAGCCCAGGAAGAAACACGCTGACAGTTTCTGCAGGAAGTTTGGGGGTGGCAACGTCTGACAGCAGGAGCCGTCAATGGGCCTCAGCAGCTTGTTGCACACAGAGTTCATGAGGACCATGGCTCCCTGATTAGACAGTGTGATAGTGGTGAGAGAGGTACTGAGATATTTCACTTCTTTAGTAAAAAAGTGCAATAACACACTAAAAAATAATAAAAATCCTGCAGTGGAAATTTCAATGTATTATTCTGAGATGAAATGCAAAGACTTTGCTGCCACAATAGCTGAACTTGAAGCACTGGACAATCTAATTGCAAACAAATAATCTTAGTGTAACAGCCTACCACATTCCTAGTGCTCTCAGGCAGGTGCAAGCCATCATCTGACTGGCTGATAGTTTCCAGTGCAGCCTGGCGGGAGGCAGCCAACAGCTTAATCCGGGACCTGCTGCTCCTCTTGCTGCTGTTGAGCACGTCCGCCGCCGCCTCATTGTACAGCTCCAGCTGCTGGTTGGTGATCATTTTCCTGCTCTCACTCAACACCTCCTCATTTACTGGGTCTAGAGGTGTGATTGTGTTTTGTGCAGAGTGAATAAAAAAGAGATTTAGTTTAAACGGGTGAAATTATCTGCAGTTTGTTTTCAAAACATTCTGCAATCATGTGTGTGAAATTATCTATCATGAACTCTTATTTGTCAAAAATTATTCTTGGGAAATTAGGATTTTTTTGATAACGGTAGCACCTAAAATAACCTGAAGTACCCAGCCAGCTGAACTGTTTGGAATCAATGCTTTGAACCACCAATTCGTTCTTCAGTAATCCCATTTGACATGAATACAGTAATCACATCAGAGTAGGGAACAGGCTGTTATCATAAAAAGCTTGGAGTTGAGTTTACCTTGCAGCACCCAGTAGACCTCTCCATGGTCAGCCAGCTTCTCCAGGTGCACAGCAATGGCTGACAGGTTGACTTTGTACTGCTGCAGCGTCTCGCTGCTGCCACCGCGCAACTTGATGGACCACTGTGGTAAAGAGATTAATGGGTGAGATTTAGATGTGACATAAGTCAGCCACCACCTTCTTTTTGTCTGTTGTGAAATGTACATGGATGGCTAAGCATTTATTTATACAGCTTACTGTTGCAGCTCCAAGTATGACAACATCCGGCTTTACTGAACCTTCCTGCAACATATGAGATAAATTGAAATTAGAAATCCACATCCAAATCATGTGACAATGTAGAGCTCATGAAACATCCTTGATTAACAGTGTTGCTGACAACAGAACTTATCATGTAGACTCACGTGTGTCCATGATATCAAGCGCTCTTTCATTGAATTATTTGCCTCTGGATACCACAGGAAGTCCTACACACAAAGAGGATGTAGACATTTTATCAGAGTGTGTCTTTACAGACTGAGAAAAGGAAAAAAACACATCCAGAAATAGCTTACCACGTTAACAGAGGAACTGTCAACTTCAAAGGAAATGTCCTCGTGCTTCAGACATTACATGTGGACAGACAGAGATAAATTCTGTTAATAAAATAGCATTCTTCTTTTTCCCTGCTTGAGATTAGACCAAAACAGTTACAGCTGCCACATGATTGCCATGCATTCCAGTGTTGCTGACTTGATATTAAAACACATTATTTGTTCCGGTAAGCCTGACATGTTCATCATAGAGGCTGAAGGCTTCAAGATAATGAAATAACATCTCTATAGATACTTAGTGGAAAAAAAGTTCATTAGGGTGATTTCTCACATTAAGGCCATGAGTTAAGGCTCAAGGTATCGAGCTTTAGAAGAGTAAGAAGCAGTAAATTGATTAGAAATGGTGGAAGATTTTCAGATTCAGCTCTGTAAAAGGCAGTTGCATATTAGTAAGGCTTCCATTTTATACGTTGTCATTCTAGTTTTATTTTTTCATAGCAAGATCTGCCTCAACTCTGATTATAATGGCTGGCTGGACATAAAATAGATTAAAACACAGACAGATTTTTATAATCACTCGTTTTCTTCAGATACCTTTAGTTTATAAACTGTTCAGGACACATGAGCAGAAAGTAAATGGATGTCTGTTAAAGTCTGCACTTTATGTGTGCTTCACATCTGTAAATCTTCATGGCGTGCATCATCAGTGTTTGCCAATGATGCCTCTTCTCATAGTTACCTTGTTTCCATCTTCTCTTCGCCCGGGGTCTATAAGTTTGACAAAGGAGTAAAATAGCTGCCTGATTCGTGAATCACCGACAAAGGCCACTCGCTTTTCAGCAAGGCAGGTTTTGGCTTCACTGTATGACAGAAATGACAGTGACAAATTTGAAAAAAGTAAACAACTGCAGACTGCAATCACTCATATGTTGCAATCGGATCCGCTTGATTCTCTTTTGGTTATTTGTCTAACGCATTACCCATCCACCCACACAGGCTCACCACTTCTTTGTCACATCTTCGTCTCAAACATAATGTACAGACAGCAACTCACGTGCTTTTGTATTTGTGCATCATGCAGCCATAAGGCTGCCATACGTTCTCCCCCAAGTAACGTCCTCTGGACAGCAGCCATTCACATGAGTCTCCTCCTGAAAGACACAGAGAAACCCTCAGTGACACCAAACAAAAAAAAAAATCACTGCTCTCGCTTTCACTCATAGATTCTCTTTGGCTATGAGTGAGTGTATCACTAGCACCCTTGCTTTTCATTCAGTGCTGTCAATAGACTAGTGTATAATACAGGGCTCTGCTTGGGGCCACAGTCACACAAAATGAAGCCATCTGCAATTTAGCTCCACCACGAATCTCTCCAGCTATTCATTTGTGTGCAAAATGAATAGAGCCATCAGCAATTGAATTAATCCATAGAAACATGAAGGGCGAGGTACATTCATTGGCTGCTCTCAGAGATCTGTGCTTAATTTTCATGAATAAAGTCCACTATATGCAGCCCGGAGAGAGTGAGGCGTATGTATGCAGGTTTAAGGTGCTTTTATGATAAAATATGGGATATGTGTCATCGATGCCAATCGTTTATGGTGTGGGACAAGCAAAATGACATCCAGTCTGTTACAGAAGGCGTCTAGATCGATGCAGTTATTAAATAGTTAAGCCAATGCAAACTTGTGAGAGACCCCAGATGAGAAAGCAGGCTGTTATAATACTGAGACCATTGAAGCTGGAGTTTAAGTGTCGCTACATCACAATACTGACGAGATTTAGTGATAAAGTTAACAGGATAGAGAGTAAGTAAGCGATTTAAATACCATTAACTTAATAATGCCAAAATGTCTTTAAGTCAGATAATAGCTGCATCAAGCACGTTTTCCCCAGCAGTGACCAAGAGCCTGCTGACAGGAGCATGTAAACACGGCTAAATTCAGTGCTAGCTACATCCAAGCTAGCCAGGCAAAGCCGATTTAAACTCGTGCGGCTAAATTACGGTCCGTGAATTTAGTCTACACGTACAACAAAAATATCTACCTCGTGTATGGTCTGAAACCCGTCACGCTATGTAGCATAATTTACGAGAAACACTGGATAACGGAACTGTGCCAACCCGCAAAGAGAAGTGCTCGCAGACACAAACAGCTAGCTGTAGCATGCTAGCATTAGCAGTATGTGTTGCCCTGGCTGCGTCCACAGTAACTCCAACAAAAAGGGAACACTTACCTCCATAGTAGCGCGAAACTGTGTGAAACACGAGGAGTAAAATGACAACCACCAGCGATATCAGTTTGGCATTTCTTATGGTAAAATGTTGATTTATTTCGCGTTTGCCCAGGCTATAGGCCAGGACCGCCATCTTTGCTCCTCCATGACAACAAGCACCTGTGCGACGAAGCGGCGGCGCTCCTCCCTGTGCACCATCTGCCGGCTCTGCCTCCTGCGGCACCGCCTCCTGCTCCTCCATCACCGCTGCCCTAGAGCAGGGGCAAATAGCAAAATAACTTAGTGAAATACTCCAGAGGGCGTCTCAGTTAATCAACTAATCCAGCAAAGTGTGGAAAACAGTACAGGAGAAGTGTAGGTGTCCTCCCTTGGTACACTGGTTGTATTTGTGTGGATCATATTTGGGTACCCTTCAATAAATTCAGACAGCTTAAACAACAGCAGTAAAGGTAAAATAAAGAATTAAAGCAGTTTTGTATCCCCATAATAAAGGGGTATTTTCTGGGTCACTGCTTAGAAGTGATAGAGCCTATTTAGTTTCAAATAATATGTAATAATAATAAAATAATATCTCGTGCGGCAGAATATTTATAGTTTCAGATTTTGGGACTTTTCTGGGATTTGAAAGCACTGATTTCCAGAACTGTGAGTTGATTATCCTCCCATAAATAAGACAAAAATGTGATGATTTGAGATCACATTTTGACACTTTCTGTTGCATCTGATGATGACAGTGGAGGAAGAGCTGCACCAAGTGTTTTCAGTTGATAAAGGCTGACATCCTTAGATGTAGAAGAAGGCCATATCAAATTGTTGTATTATTATGTTTGAAGGACCCGTATAATGTGCAGAAATGTGTTGAGTCCACAGATTTGCTTGTACTTCCAATCTCAGTTGTATTTGCAGGTTTGTTTCTGTAGAGTAAATTAAAACTTTTCAGGGGTTTACATGGCGAACAGTTCATCATTATTAAGCAGTGTGCAGTTTATATCAGCAATGCCAGGCAGCATGAAAACAACACAAAGCATCAATGGCATTCTGCTGCTATACACACCACTGTCACATTATTTAACAGTTCACTTCTTTCTTCACCTGCTTGACTTGTATTTCTTTACCGAACAAAAGCCACCTTCCACAACCATTCACCCCTGTTAAAGCTGAATGGGAATTATATAACTACCCCTCTGTGCAAACATAAAGTAATAAGCTTCTGTAAAAAACCTGCCCATCCTGTTAAGGATGGCTGCATTATAACCTAATCATTGTGTTTAAGTTTATACTGTGCTCACATCCCTAAATATAGATTTGTGTTTATCACAGTGCAGAGAACCTGGGGACAGGTAACACTGGTCATAATTTATCTAAAAGAAAGAATAAAAAAAATCCTGACCTGCAAAGAAAGTAATTACTCTATCTGAAGAAGGTGTAAAAAGTAGAATATTTCCTTCTAAAATGTAGTGAAGTAGATGTATTACCTAAAATGTAAATGTAGGGCCTACAGTAAAATTCTTAAAATTGTACTCAATCCCAGTAGTTCAGTAAAGGTACTTTTTTGACTTTCCACAACCTGCATTGAAAATACTGTAATTTCATGCATCGTCAGTATAAAAAAAACCTTTAGCTGTGCCATTTTGAGATAAATTTAAAAAAAAAACAACTTACACCGTATATTTATAGTCTGATGTTAAACGAAAGGTCCAATTTGATTTCCTTGTTTTGTATAAAATATGCTGTATACCCATAGATCCAATATGCATCAAGTCTTTGCTGCTCAGTGGCCAAAGATTGTACCGTAGCTGATAAAAAAATAAGCCATGCTGTCCTCTAGTGGTCATACAAAGTGCTGCAGATGACCTTTTACATATTCATCTACTGAACAGGATTGCTTTTACATGTGGAGGTATAAATAAATCAAAATATTCAGAAAACTTGCATATCCCAGTTCCTTCAACACACTGAACACTGTAGGTGTGCATTTATCACTGCAATTCAAGCCTTGATCCAAATCACAGAAATTTATTTGGATGCAAAAGCTATATTATGCAAGGAAAAGCAACATCAGAGGATGCATATTTACAAGAAACAATGCACGTTAGTAATCACACATTGGCATGGACAGTGTCAAAAGAAATTTACTGTACATTACAATTGGATGTACCGTTGAAAAGCAAGAATGAGGGGGAAGGTAAATGAGGATATGGCTTTGCTTCCACAATAGGAAGATGTTTAAGTTAAAGATGATGTGTCATCATCAGCCAAACTAGAACCAAAATACAGTGACAAACCTTCAGTGGTGTCGTTAAAACATGAAGCACTTAAAGTCACTGAGTAGTGTGTTTTGGAACATTGGACATGCTTTATTTCAGAACTTTTCACAATTTATTTAAACATCTCACATATACAAAATAGGTACAATAGACTTTGTGGAATCATTTTTTGAGAGAGAGAGAGGCCGCCTAAAAAAAACCATTCAGAATTGGATGAATTATGTGCTGTCAGTATGAACACTTGGTGTGGGGTTTGTAGAGTAAAAAAAGCCTGAACAAAAAAACCAAAACAAAAAAAAACTTCTAGACAAAACAAAAAAAAAAAAGAACAAAACAAAATAAAACAAAAACCAGACATCAGATTTAGAAACATTCCACCTGCTTAAAGTGGGGAAGCATCAGGGGACGAATGTAAGACTCCTCAAGTGTCAATACAAAGTAATACAGTAAAAGTGGTTTGCTCCACAGCTGCATATTAGCACCATAGATCTCTGCTTCAAGTAACTGAGCACCTTTCGATACAGGACAACGATTGAAGCATTAGAAGTCTGAACATCTCGGTTGTGGACTCAGGTTTTGTCAAAAGTATTTTCTTTAGGTACAGGCATGAGGTAGCTTAAACCTTTTTTCATGGAAATTGTGGTTTTAAACCTCCTCTTTGGAAGATATACAAAGACCACAAAGTGATGCATACTTTCAGCGTTTTTATTACACTTCTTTTATTTTTTACAAAAGGATGACATGATGATGTCCCACAACAAGTTGTTTTCCCGCGTCCCTTTGGGTTGCTGTATTAATTTGCATTGCACAAACGCTCCTTTCAGTCCGTTCAGTCCTCTCAGATAGTTGCCCATCTTAAGCAAGTGGATGTGCAGAGAGAAATCAGCATTCAGTATAAAAAAAAAACAACACAGAAAGAAGGGCAGAGATTTTGTTTTTTCGTTCTTTCTCTCTTTTTGGTGTTTAATTTATCATGAGTCTATTTATTTGAAACAGACTGGGCCAATGTCCAAACCAAACTCCTGATCAGCTCCACCAATGTCCAAAGGTGCAATGTCGAGGATGGGCAGGCGAGATGGTTTATTTGTACTGTACTTAATCGTTGTCTTGCTCCATTCACCAGTGTGTCTCTGCAGGTGTGAAGGACGGAAAGGCCAAATTTTAGAATCACAGTAACACAGCTGTGTGACAAATGAGGTCTTGTCTCGTGACACCAATTAATTTAACATTTTATACAAAGAATCATTTCTCTCTCATGTAGAAGAAAACACCATAAAGCCATAAGAGTAACGACCAAGGAGCTACTCACAGTGCAGCCGTCCTCCAGCACGGAGTAGGTGAAGCGGCTGTTGCCCTCGGCTCTCAGCTCCACATCGTTGGAGCCCTGGATCACCACAGCCTTCTTCAGGTTGCCGGTCTCATCACTCATGTAGGCATTGCTGTTCTTGCAGTGGTAGGTGATGTTCTGGCTAGCCTGGTTGGACAGCAGGCGCAAGAAGGCAAGCTGGGTGGCCATGCTCTGAGGGCTGATGGTGTCGTCGTTGTAGGTGAACTGTGTGAAGAAAAGTCAGGACGATCAGTATTTTGAATATGAGTAATATGGCTTCCGTTGTTACTGCCTGTAGTCGTTCACCTCAGTTCCGCCGTTGATGGTCTCTCCGAACCACACGTGCTTCTTAGCCTCGGTGCTTCTGAACCAGTTCTTGCGGGCGATGCTCTCAGGGTGAGCGTGGATGCAGGTCTCGCGGGTGGTGAAGTCGCAGAAGACCTTGATGGCATCATTGCTGCATCCCTGGTTGGGGTCAATGTAGTAGTATCCTAGAGTGTAAGAAAAAAACAGTGTTATATTTTACTCTACTGAGCATGGGCTCTGAAAAGACATCCATACATGACTGAAGTTGAGCTTACCGCTGCTCCAGTCGGGGTGGCTGAGCTTGATGTCGCGGCAGGTGCGGGCAGGGTTCTTCCTGGATCCCTCAGGGCTGAGCAGGTTCTCGATCTGAGTGTTGAGAGACTTGATGGTGGCATCAACCTCGTAGTCCTTGGCTCTCAGAGCGGGCTGATCGGCTCTGTACTCATCATATCCAGAGACATCGTATCCGCCACCAGCAGGGCCAGGAGGTCCGGGCAGACCAGGAGCTCCAGGAGGACCCTGATATGGATAAGAGAGTGGATTGATTATGGATCACAGTTCTTGTTGAATCCTGTCATGTGCAGTGGAGCTAACCAGTCTGGTTTACAAGAGTGCAGATGTGCTTACAGCAGGTCCAACATATCCAGGGGGTCCACGAGCACCAGGAGCACCAATAGTACCATGGGCGCCAGCTCTGCCATCCTTACCAGGGGGTCCGTGGGGTCCAGCAGGTCCCTGAGGAGAGGGTCATCACATGATACAGTCAAACACCTTTAAGAAAACCTACATCAAATATCACCATCAAACAGCATCTCTTGTGTTTTCAGTGATTACAGATATAAATCAAGTTCTACATCTCCAGTCATCCTTAGACATGCTAATCTACATGAATGAACATCAGTTAATACTTTCCAGGATGTGGTACCTTACTAGCTCACGTATAAAGGATGGATTTGGGGACATGATGCCTCTGTGGATACAGGTGGAACAAGACATCTATGTACTGTACGTTGTTTATTGAGAATTGTGCAGAGTGCACTCACTCTGGGTCCAGCAGGTCCGTTAGGTCCAGCAGCTCCAGAGTCACCAGAGGGTCCCTGAAGGGGTAGTCATTACAGAATGAATATCAGCACATGTAGCTATACATTTCCATATTTTGTGTACATGATGATGGCAGGCTGTCACTCACAGAAGGTCCAGGCATTCCCTGGAGTCCACCATGTCCACGCAGACCCTTCATGCCTCTCTCTCCCTTATCTCCAGCAACTCCCTTCTCACCACGGGGTCCAGCGGCTCCCTAAAACACATATACTCACATGTTACATCTGTGCATTCAGCAGATACTATTTCATATGCTATTTCTTTAACTGCACATGTTCATTTTACTTACAGGGGCACCTCTGGCTCCAGCAGCGCCAGCAGGTCCAGCGGGACCTTGTGGGCCCTAGAGACAAAGAGAGACAAGATTAAAATGATGAGAGAAGAAAGCAGTTAAACCACTTTAAACATGTTGCTGTTTAGACTCACAGACTCTCCACGGTTTCCAGGTCTGCCAGCAGCTCCAGAGGGTCCATTGGGTCCAGGGGAACCAGCAACTCCCATGGCACCAGCAGGTCCGGGCTCACCACGGTCTCCCTAAACATGGCGGTGCAGTGTAGATGTGGGTCAGAGCACAGTTCATATGTTTACTTTAAATGCAAATGTGCTTCAAGATATATTTAAGGGCGTCACCTTGAATCCAGCAATACCTGGACGACCAGGGGGTCCATCGTTACCAGGGTTACCCTGTAGATGTCAGAGAACATTACAGTTTGTATTTCAGTAAAATAAGTGTACTTCTACAGGATACTGGACACATTTAGTCACTAACAGGCCATTGCAGGAATAGGCCTGTTAAATCCTTACCTCACGTCCAGCCTCTCCCTGGGGTCCGGTCATACCAGGCAGGCCAATGTTGCCAGGGGGCCCACGGGGTCCAGGGGCGCCAGCAGGTCCAACTCTACCAGGCTCTCCCTGTAATAGGAAGCACAGAAAATCACTGAATCAAATACAGTCAGAAACTTCATGCTGTATGTAATATAGTATGTTTGTGATGCATGTTTGACCCTAAAGGTGCATATGTCCATTCAAACTCCAACCAACTCCCTACTCTTACCAACTCTAACAGTTGTGTTCTCATTTTTTGAACTAATAATATTCACTTCCATCATGTTGGAGACGGAGTCTGTTAAATAATAAATAAAAACAGTTTTAATGCAGGTGAGTCCTCTGGAGGGTTCTATCAGTTTTTATTGGAACTTACCACAGCGCCAGCACCACCAGGTGCACCACGATCTCCTCTAGCACCAGGCAGACCAACGAATCCCTGAAGTCCAAGAGGACCGCCGGCTCCAGCGGGACCGGGAGCACCCTAAACACATACAGATCACATATTAATACGCTGACAATGGAGATCTATGGCTCTATATGGCCATAACACAGATAAAAGCTCAGTTATATTTACTTTTTAATTTCATTGTTCCATAGTCTGATCATAAACAAGAACAAGAGATACAACTTACAGGGGCACCAGCATCTCCAGAGGGTCCCTTCTCTCCAGCTAGACCAGGTGGCCCAACCATACCCTGCTCTCCAGGAGGACCAACGGGACCAGAATCACCACGGAGACCACGAGGACCATCCTTACCAGCATTACCAGCGGGACCAGGAGGTCCAACAATACCCTAAGAGGAGAGGAGGAATGTGTTCATGTACAATGATGGCATATGTGTGTGAATGTGTGTGTTAACCAATGTAATATTATATAAGAGCAAGACTCACAGCGGGACCAGGACCACCAACTCTGCCAGCAGCACCAGGGAAACCAGTCAGACCCTGACATGGGAAACATACAACATCATCAAGGTTAAAAACATGTGGTTCAATTATTTATAAGTGTGTGTTTCAATGTATGTGTGAGTGGACATTGGAGAGGTAAGATAAGGCTCTTTTATGGAAAAATAAATGGAAAAAAAATCAGAAATGTTCAATTTGGCACCCTTGAAACTTTGACATTTCCAAAAAAGATGGCTTTGAGTGTTGCTACAGCTGTATGGTACATTTACATCTAATTTGTTCTCAATAATAGAGCCAAGAACACACATTTATGGGAGGTCTAAAGCAGCATATTTGAGAGTTCAGCTAAAAAAGCATCTTCATGCTGCTTATAGTCACATTCTGATTTTTTAATGTTAATTTCCAGTCACCACATGCTCAGGTAACCTTGAAAGGGCTTGTAGAGCCAGTGTGTGACAGTGATTAACTCTGATCATGTATGCTGCCATGTTTTAATATATATAGCTTAATTGCTTATGGTTACAGTAAGTCTAATCAGGAGGAATAATTACGATGTTTCAATACTCACAGGAGGTCCATTTTCTCCACGAGGACCAGTAGCTCCAGCGGGGCCAGAAGGACCCTGGATAAACAGCAAACACTCCATATTAGCATCACTCATATCTCATCTGAGTTCATAAATAATCACTGCTAGTGTGTGCAGGTCCAGTGTGAATGGTACTAACAGCAGGTCCAGACTGTCCAGCAGGTCCAGCAGGGCCGGCGGGGCCAACTTCTCCCTTGACTCCAGCAGGTCCACGCTCTCCTCTTGCTCCGGTCTGACCATCAGCGCCCTGCAGACAGGAAGTGACATGGGACTGGGTCAATATCTGGGCAACTGTGTGTTTGGTGCCATCGTATATAGCAAGGCGATTGGCTGCTGGCTTACAGGGGGTCCAGCAAATCCGGGAGCGCCGGCAGGTCCAACCTCTCCACGCTCTCCCTATGGACGACAAGCAGCGGGTCAGAAAGATTGTTTCTGTTGCACATGTCGTCCTTAGGTCTTCATCTTATTATTATGTTGACAGGTAACTTGGTGTGAACATGATGAAACAGGTGATGTTTGCTATGATGAAGGAGGTCAGCCGCAGGTACTTACAGGGGCTCCACGAACTCCAGCAGGGCCAGCAGGTCCGAAGGCACCGCTCTCACCCTGGAGGACACATCAGTGTTTGTTAGCATTAGCTTAGCATTTATCCATTCATAAATTCATAAACACATGAGAAATATTCTGTGAGCATCAGTCGGTTGATTTTAGTACGGTTGATTTACTGACAGGAGTAGAAAATTTGCATTTGAATTTGAAAACTTCTTGAAAGAAAAATGTTCTTTTTAGGCAAAACAAATATAGTCTCATTGATTTTACTGGGCCAACATACCGTAAACAGCAAAACAAGTATGACAAATTATTTCAAATTTGAAAGTATTTTGTTTTGATTATGTTATCACCGTTGCTATCCTAGATTAAGCTGCAATACTACAAAAAAGCCATCAGGTGGCAGTGTTGAGGTTCTAGCTTCAGATATAACACTACGGGGGGGGTCCTCCAACAGAGGAAGTCAGTGTATAAGAATATGGATTTGGGTTGTTCAGCCAAAAGAGAATTATTGTCTGTGATTGAGCTCAACAACATGAATTGATGGTTTTCTACCGCAGGTCACTGGAACAAGAATCTGTCAGCCATCCTGAATAAGATAGAGGGCAGCTGTTTATCTCTTAATAAATCTCTATGACATTAATTAATCTGTGTTACAGTTTTCATCCTAAACACTCATACTAATGGTTTATGTTGACATTTGTTTCAACGTTAATAATATCCACACATCACCACTTACCTTATCACCATTGGCTCCAGTGGGTCCGGGAGGTCCGGCGGGTCCAGGCATACCCTAGAAAAAGAGAAGACGGGGCACTAAGACCAGGTTGCTGCATTCAAACTAATGGAATACGTGCCAACCATTTTGATATCGTTAATAATTAGAGAGTTGAACTTACACGGGCACCATCTCTGCCAGCGTTACCGTCTGGTCCTCTGTGTCCGACCTCTCCCTGTAGGAGACAGACGAGAAGGGAATGATAGGGAAGACATTCAGTCACAATTCTGTGTTATTTTGCTGCCTACAATTCTGACCACTCATCTGCAGGTGGTAGATTTTTGGGAACGTACCTTCTCTCCCTTTCCTCCAGGGCCACCAGCGGCTCCACGCTCACCGGGCATGCCACTAGGTCCCTGGTGTCCAGGTGCACCAACAACTCCAACAACACCAGGCTCTCCCTGGAAACACGACAAACTATGGTTCATTTTTGCATTCATATCACCATAAACACATCACATCATATGTGAGCTTGACATATTATTATTATTATACTCATAGGAGCATATAAACAGCATCATGTTACCTTGCCACCATCAGTTCCAGGGGGTCCAGCAGGTCCACGGGCTCCAATTGGTCCCTGTGGTCCAGCAGATCCAGCAGCACCGGGGTTACCACGCTCTCCCTGGAGGAACGCACAGAGAGAGTCAGAGTGGGCTGTGCTTCATTATGTGCATGCAAAGTTAATCTGACACAGTGACAGAGATATTATGTGTGTATTCTGACTATTTTAATGATTTGGCACCACAAGAAAATAATGGGTTTTGATTCAGTTCATGCAAAACCTGTATTACTTCTAACTCATCCTGAACATTAAGTGGAATATAAGAATAATAGTGGCTTGGACAGGTGAACTCACCTTTGCACCAGCAGGTCCAGCAGCTCCATGGTCTCCTGGGATACCCTAAAAAATCACGGACATCCAGTTAGACATTTATTTCTATGTCTGTTATTTGCCTGGACGAAGTCTCTTTGTGTGTGTGTTATACTTACTCTGTCTCCAGCCTTGCCAGCCTCTCCAGCAGCTCCAGCGGGTCCAGGCAGACCCTGAAAACATCAAACTGCAGAATCAGGAACAGTGGACTCAATAGTACCACACATGCAGATACTGCTATGTAAAAAGTACACCAGAAGTACCTCATGTTTTCTAAAACCTCTCAGAAAAGGTTGGCAGCTACTAACATGGAATTGACATTAGCGTAAAATCCTCTGATTAGTTTACTTTTTGTTTTTGAATATGTTTCTGTTTCTTTTTGAATATGTGACAGTTTCTTAGCTCTCTTTACAGTGATCAGTGAATATAATCAGATGATGATCCGAACCTGGAAGCCAGGAGCTCCAGCGGCTCCCTGCTCTCCCTTCTCACCAGAACCGCCCTGTAGACATAAAGAGACAGGACCGGCGTTAAAAAGGTGCACATTGATGGTTATTGTAAGAAAATAAAATCACAAATGTGCATATTTGTTGGAAAGGGGGAACCTAGCATCAATGGTGATATATATTTTTAGATATAAAGACACTTACAGCAGGTCCAGCAGCACCAGTAGCTCCATTGTTGCCATCAGGTCCAGGTGCTCCCTAGATAAGAACATAATGACAATATAACACCTGATAACAGAGCTGACAAAGCATATTATAAGGTTTTATCGATGAAATCCTATATTTTCTACTTACTCTCAGTCCAGTGGGGCCAGCAGCTCCCTTCTCTCCAGGCTTGCCAGCCTCACCCTGAAGGAGGCAAGAGGTTGGTTATGATCAAGTTGAAAACAAAAATAAATAAAAACATGTAATACACTCATCGTTCAGGCTTCGTTTCGACTTACAGCAGGTCCTTTGGGTCCGGGGAAACCAATGTTTCCGGGCTGGCCTCTAGGTCCAGTTGGGCCTGGAGGTCCAGTGCGGCCATCTTGTCCAGCGGGGCCCTGGATAAGGAGACAGAAGGTACAGCAGGAGTTCACATACACTGCATTTATTTGAGCAAATATCATATAAATCTGTGTTCAGAAGATTACAAATAATAAATGTTTCAGTGTAAAATGTTGATTTACTCACAGCAGGTCCCTCCTTTCCTGGTGGTCCAGAGCTTCCGGGGCTTCCTGGGAGACCCTGAACAAGTAAACATTATGTCATTAAGATATAAGTATTGTCGTTTCTTTCTGCTGTTGCAGATTATCAAATAAATCTCAACAAAATCACGTGCATATGGCAAATTCACATCAAGCTACTGTAACTCAACTGTTACATCATTTATTATTACATTTATCACAGGACTGTTCCTGACTCCAGAACGAACACAGAGATCAGATCCCTTTGATAGAAACAGAAGAGCAAAAAACTCACCCTGAGACCAGCTGGGCCAGACTCACCGGCGCGGCCAGCATCTCCAGGGGGTCCACGAGGTCCAGCGTTACCAGTGGCACCGCGGGCACCGGGCATTCCCTACGAGAAGGAGATAGAGAGGTGCAAGAGGTATGAGGGGACAGAATGTTGATTATATGATGAAATAAAAGATAACTTATTGCCTTTGCATCAGTTTCTTTATTACTTAACATTAAACACTCACAAGTGGGCCAGTTCTTCCCTCGCTACCGGGCATGCCACGGCTGCCAGGGGCACCCTGGAAGAGACACACAGCCATTAGTAAGTGATTCAAGAAACATGGCTCTGAATATGGAATCACAACAGTATCAACTCACTCTGGCTCCACGGTTTCCAGCAGGTCCAGTGGCACCGAGCTCACCAGTGGGTCCTCTCTTGCCCTCCTCACCCTGAGGTCCGGGGGCTCCCTGAGGTCCAGCGTTACCCTGGGGGAGGCAACAGAGAAGTTGAGGGACAGCAGTGATAAAGAGAGCATTCAGAGGTCTTCAGATTTAGTTTGGTGAACTGAAAGAGGGTCAGGATGCGAACTTACAGGCTCTCCTTTGGGTCCAACATCTCCCTTGACACCCTGAACACCAGGATCTCCCTAAACCAGAAAACAGCAAAATAATTAGTCATTTGTGTGTTTTTGTGTGTTCTTCTGCATGCTTTTAATTGGGGTGTGTATTTGTGGATGTCTGTGTGTTGGTTTTGTACTTACAGCAAGACCTCTCTGTCCAGCAGGACCCTGTGGGCCCTGGGGTCCAGGTCCTCCTCTTGGTCCGGGGAAGCCAGGAGCTCCAGCAACACCAGGGGTGCCCTAAACAACAGACAGGAAGGACAGGTCAGCATGACTGGAGACAACATGAAACACTGTCCTCATGTTTGTTTTACTGTATCTTATTCATCATTGTATATATATTTGCTAATAAAATAGAGACTGTATTATGATCACTTTATAAAATAAAAAAATTGAACTGTATTCTGTGATTATTGATGTGTCCTGTGTGCAGCATGACATAGGGCCTAATTGTTGTAACCTCTGTGTGACCCCATGACCTACAGCTACAGCAACGTAAATAGGTTATAGTAGAAACAAACACCGATGAAATAAGTAATAAAAATAATAACATTTACAGAATGTACTAAATAAAGAAAAGAAATAGGTTTTAATGTAAAATTAAATGAAAATACACACAATAAATAAAATGCTTATCACGATCAGTATCACTATGGATATGTATATATAAATATAAAAATAGACATAAAGTAAAAAGAGTGAAATTTTGTTCTAATAGTGAAACTTACAGCAGGTCCCTTGGCTCCATTCAGGCCATTAGCACCAGGGTTACCCTACAGACAAGAGATTAGGCAATATTATCAGAACAATAAATCTGCTGCTATACAAATGACTTTTTCAAAGATTAAAAAAAGCGCATGATATGGACTATACCATATGGGATAGGATTGAGTAAAAGTGGGTGGTTAGCAATGACAAAGCAATGTAAACCATAATTTAGAATAAAGAGTTTTAGAACAGACTAATATAGTCTGGAACAAATTCAAGGCCTAGATAAAAATACATCGTTTTGCTTATAATTTTTCCAGGAAGACAATGTGCTTAGCATACTTACAATGGGACCAACGGGGCCAACAGCACCATTGACGCCAGGCTCTCCTCTGGCTCCCTGGGGTCCAGTTGGGCCAGCAGCTCCAGCAGGTCCGATCTCTCCCTGTCATGGACAAAATTATGTCCATGATCAAACATGAAATCATAGTAATGTTTTTCCTCTCAAGGATGTGTGGGTATGTATTTGAACGGTCTGTTAGATGTATGAAGGATTCCCATGGGGATAGCACATAAGAAATTATGGGGATGTGAACACTGACAGACGCTGAGAGGTCATTTATCTGATGATTATCTGTTAATGTCTCTATGGGAATGTTAAAGGGAAGTGACATCACACTTACTTTGGGTCCGGGGCCACCGGGGAAACCTGGGGGACCAGCAGCTCCAATGGGACCCTGGGTAGAAGAGCAGTGTGTGACATCAGGATGTATGTAGGTCAAATCTCACATTAAGGTCAAAGTTTGTCTAATATAGGAGCAATTATAACTGCTCTTTCCTATTATATTGCTGTATATGACACACACAGGTAGGTATAAATACTTCACTAAATGGATTAATCTTGCAAAAGGGTTTAAAGGACCAATACTCACAGCAGGGCCAGAAGGTCCAACATTGCCATCAGCACCACGAGCACCAGCAGGGCCAGCAGGGCCAGCACGACCTCTCTCACCAGCCATACCACGAGCTCCCTAAAGAGATGTAACACAAAAATGAAAACAGAGGCGATGAGGAAAGTGTCTTTACCACCAAAGCTGCAGTTATGGCAAAATGATTAAAATGAGCAATACTTCAAGGTTTGTGCATATAAATGGTGAACTGGAATAAAAACTCACAGCCAGTCCAGGACTTCCAGCAGCTCCGTGGGCACCAGTCTCACCCTGTATAAAAGACAGGAGGTGGGTTAGGTGTCTGGAGTTGAAGGTCAGAGGTCAAATAGAGCCATCTGATTGTAACAAGTGAGGTGAAGCCCCTTTTTATCCACTTACACTAGAGAAACCCAACATTAATACAAGAGGAACTGAGATCCAACATGAAATTAATGGGAACATTTATTGCTGCAGTCATGAGGAAGGTGAACTCCTTACCTTGGCACCAGCACCACCAGGCTCTCCTTTACGTCCATCCAGACCAGTGTAACCCTGTAACACAGGAAGAGAGTGATGACGTTTATACGGGCTAACAGGCAAGACATGACAGACTGTAAGGGATAATGAAAATAATCAAGAGTACTATTTAATAAACTAGCAAAAAATATTAAGGACAAAGCCAGGGGACGGGGAGCCTTCTTACATAAATCAGATTATTAAAGGAATTAGTGTGTGGGATAAACAAGATATGCTTGTTTGAACTTCCCTTTATTATAAGTTTTAACAACTAGACACCCAAATAGGAAGTTTACTCTCTGGCTTGATGTGAATCAGGGAATAAAAATCTTAAATTTGGAGCCATGAAGCTCCATATTACATCCAAAAAGGAAGCTGGGTCTACAATTAATCCCAGCAGGGACTTGTGATTTTAGTTCACACAGCACAGGTGTAGCTCTTCCTCCATTTTTTTTCTGCTCTGGAGCAGTTTCAGCTGTAGTGTGCTTCAGGTGGATCGATAAACCACACAGGTAAAGTTCGGGTTAAGCAGAGGAAAAGATTTAAAAAAAAACACTCACTCTGTGTCCCTTCATTCCTGGAAGTCCAGGGGTTCCTGGGAATCCACGAGCACCCTGTATTTGAAAGTACAGAAAATATCACTGAGACATGCTCCATATTCACACCTCACATCTGTTTTCATCTCTTTATGTTCCTAACCTGAGGGCCAGGGACACCTCTGTCTCCGGGTTTGCCAGGTCTGCCGCTGTTACCCTGTGAGTCAGCAAAAACAGACGTTAAAATATGAAATATGTTAAAACGGAAAAATATGTGTTGACAGAACTTGAAATCAAATGTATACATACGTCCTCTCCAGATTTGCCAGGGGGTCCAGGGGGGCCACGAGGACCAACGGGGCCCTTGGGAAGGAAGACAATAAAATTTAAACACAAACATGCTTTTAAG
Source organism: Synanceia verrucosa (assembly GCA_029721515.1). Lineage (NCBI taxonomy): Eukaryota > Metazoa > Chordata > Actinopteri > Perciformes > Synanceiidae > Synanceia > Synanceia verrucosa. The sequence continues at coordinate 6,765,110 of CM056567.1, read as the reverse complement.
ATGGTGGAATCACATGGCTGAGTCTGACAAGGAAGTGATCCCAAAGCACTTCCACATGCATGATCAACTGAAGAATTGTGAATATTTTGGGAGAAGGTCTTACACTCTGTCCAGGCTCTCCAGGCTCACCAGGGTGTCCAGTGTGTCCCTGAGCACCCTGTTGAATGATAAGAGGCAATTAGTCTTCATGTATAATAGCAACAGCAGATATGAGCTTGTGTGTTTGAGTCAATTCACTCCATAGTTGTAAATATCCATGGTGTGTGTGAACTCACAGGGGGTCCAGGAAGTCCAGAAGGGCCTCTGGCGCCCATCATACCCTGAAAAGGAGAAATAAGTTAATTTTACATATCATTCATGAACACTGAGTTAATCTGTGCATGTGAACTGTATCAGGACAGAATTCAGAGGTGTGAGTATCCTGCCGTGGTCTACAAGTATTGATGTGTAGGTGAAGTTACTGACAGCTCAGGTGAATCTGTTGAAACAAAGGACAGATAGAACAGAGGGATCCTCACCATGGGTCCAGGGCCGGGATCGGGAGCTTTTACACCATCGTACTGAGCAGCAAAGTTCTGATGAACAGAGAAACACAGATTAATTAGTCATATGGTCACTATTGGGCAAAAGAATAGCACATGACAGAATACAAATAAACTAAATATGCTACATGTGCTGCTATATTGTTTTAGGGTTTGAACACTAATAACTAAGACTTAATGTAACATTGTTGAGTGTCATCCTTGTATCTGTCGGACTAAGTTGTCAAAGGACAAAGGGTCAAAGGTCATAGAGTTATGACATCATTAAAATGGACAACACAGTCTGACACTGCACAGAAAGACGCCCTGCAGCTCAGAGTGAGTGAAATGTGGGTCAAACACACATCAGGGTGTCTTCTCTGCACGGTTTGCACCATAAGAAATTATGGAAGTCAAATCAAAGCTAGCGCTGCATTTCAGTTTATCACTTTTGAGATGTATACCACAAAGTTGAGCTGGTGTTTTTGTGAGCAGAAACAGAGGACTTACTCCTCCGAGTCCAGGGGGTCCAGGGGGGCCTTCGGGGCCAGGGAGTCCGGGTTTGCCATCTCTTCCATCTGGGCCCTTAGGACCCTATAAAACACAGAAGATGATAACGTGAGTTTCTGAACAAACAACCACTGATAAGATGATTTGTTGTGATTGGATTGTTATATTTCATAAACGCACAGAGATGTGAAAATAACAGATAAAACCTTAGAAATAAAATAAATGGGGTCAGTATTTAAAATAGCACCTATCACATCCACTCACATCACTATTAAACACAGAGACTTATGGGTGATGTAAACAAAGAGGCGTGGCCTAATGAGGTTAGGAGGTCAAATGACGTCAAGAAACGCCAAAGATGCATCACAAACTCACCACTTTAAAAGCCTAAATTACATATTTGGTAACAGCTGTTTGATGAAAGAAGGCAGAGTTTCACTCCAGCTTACCCTGTCACCTCGAGGTCCTTTGTCTCCTCTGGGACCCTGCAGCAGAAAAAAAACACTGAGTCAGACGAAAACACAGAGCAGATGACTCATCTCACTGCTTTAGCAACATGCTAGTCCTGATTATTCCTATAGCAGAGTAGGCGTTCAATCTGAACGACACTAACTGTAACTAAAAGCAAATCAGATATGAATTAGTTCAAACGATCTGGCGTCTGATAAAAATCAATAAAATGTGCATGTTAACAAACTTCAGCTTACAGAGAAAGGGTAAGCAAGTTCTAACACATTTCACTGATTAGTCTAGGCATCGAGAAGATGCATGCCACACTGTAGGTGCTGAATGACACATAAGAACAACATTATGTGCTCACCTTGACTCTCCCCTAAATAGAGGAAGAAGATAAATAAATGTAAGATTTATTTATTCATTTGTGTCAGTCCATGTAGCACATAGGCTGCATGGACCATCCAGCTCATTTTCTATAAACATGATGATGAGTGGACATCGCAAGAAATAGCAATCATGCAAAATCTGATATGATACTGTCACAAGGACAGATGAAACATGCTTGTGCAGATACAGGAATTACAAAGTAAACGCAGCAGAGCGATGTGCATGTGATATAAATGATCAACATGAGCGCAGAGATGCTAAAAGAAGAGTCCCAAACCAGACTCAACAACATCTTAGCAGTAAAAGCATGTTAGGAACAAATCAATTTGTGCGTACTGCACCTTTAAAACTTTAAGAAGCAGCAAAAAAAATGCTGATTTAGGCAATCTCAATTATGAGCAGGATTATTCAAACAAATACTCATCAGGTGACACTGGAGGGTCCTCAGTCTGATTGATAACAATTCAATCTTTTTTTATTTTAGTTATATCTGAGCTGGATCTCAACCTTTCCTAACTGGTCTGAGATCAGTTTTCTCCCAATGAAGAGGCAGAGGAAGACTCCAAACTGATCCAAAGCCAGCTGTTAAGGGGCAAACCTCTCTCTGGCCCTCAGAAAGGATCCTTTGTACCAGGCCCCATGGGTGCCTCAGAGCTGTGGTTTTAGCTTTCATTGACACAAACTTTAGCCAATAGGACCCTCACCTATTCACGGACAGGAAGGGAGACAAACTGCAAGTTTCAGGGGCAGAAATTCCTAAATGAAATGCTCTGCCATCGTTGAGATTGCTCGTATGGTCAAGACCGACCGAGAGGGTCTTCCTTTTCAGGGAATATTTCACAGAAGAGGAAGAAAAAAAGCAAAGAGACAAGGTAAAGCTAACACTGAGAAATGTTGATTTCATGCATGTGTACTAACCAAGTCTGTGATGTTGGAGAGATGAGGAGGAAGAGGGAGAACAGGAGGGGTGGGGAGAGAAGAGGGAATACTCCGTTAGAACATGATAAGCATTTCAAGAGCACAACAGTCAACAGTCAATCCATCGCTGTACTTCTTAACTGCATTAACCCGTTTCTGGAGAAAAGATTTTTCCTTTGCATTAAAACAGAGTCTACAGACATGCACATACTAGACTGAACACACACTATGTAGAAACAAGACTGGATGCCTTCATGTAGGATGTATAAAAAAACATCTTAAAGTCTCCATGTTATGAAAAAAATAGCAAAGCCGCACTCCTCTCTGCATTCTGGTGGCCTTAACCGTCATCTGGGGCTCAAATAATGTGTCAAGAGTTCAGGACTGATAGAACACTACCACACATATCAGCAGTATCTGGAGATGCTGAACAAATCAGGCTTAAAGCAGTTAACCTTCCTGCATCGCTATCAAACTGTGTGCTGTAGCTAAAGCCTCAGTCCACGTCTGAAAATGTGTCTGAAAGCTGAAAACTGTCTAATGAATGTGAATCTCTGCTCTGTAGCATTCCAGATATTAAGGATTTGGCTGCTGACAGGCCTCAACATGTAGTTTGAGCCCTCAGGACAGGAATATTTGGCCTGCTAGTGCGAACAAGATAAGAGCTACGTCACTTGTATTTTTAAGGGATGTATGACATCTTTATGATTTCTGCTGCAATAATATTAAAAAGTGCATTTTTCTGAGTTTGAGCAGCTTAATTTTAGCCCAATTAGATAATTATTTGATGCAGTATTTAAATTGATTATCTGAAGTGTGCATCATTCATTGGTGGCTGAGGTTTGTGTCTCTTGTCCACTCTGTTGCAGGTGGACATCAGCAGGTCTTGGCTGGGTTTGGCACAACTGAGACTCCCACTGAACTCTAACACCTCATGTCCAGTCTGGACCACAAGGCGGCGCACTGGAGCACTCAAAGTGATGTGAGACTATTTATCTCTCCATTTGTTGAGCTATAATGATGAAAAAAGTTACCAAGAAGCTTTAACTTCAATGTAGTCTTTGAATTTTTGTTTGACACATAAAGAATCATGCAGAAAAATGTAATTGTAAAAAAGTCATAGACAAGTTTTTAACATAATATTGAAAAATAATATAGAAGCATTTAGTCTGATTCCTACTTTTTGATGGAAAAAAAATTTGCTTCTCTTTAAAAAGAGGAGAAAATTAAATTGTTGCCAAGTAGTTGTTTGCTCTTATGTCCACCAGGGGGAGACATTGCTGTTTCCTACAGTAAAGCTTCATTAGCTGGACGCCTGGATGGAACAATATGTACAACGCCCCATAACGTTTTTCATCCTGTGTTTGAAAGAAAAATCAAATTTAGCCTATTTTAATGACTCCTCATGCATTAAACGTTTTGAAAATACATTTTAGAGAAAACCTTTTGTTTTTCAGGAGAGCAACTTCTCCATCTTGGAAAAAACTAATCAAATATAAAATAATTGTATCCTTGGAAAAAAAAGTGAAGAATCCTCTGCATGAGCTCAATCCTCTGAGCTTTATTCTGCTTTGAGCTGTCTTCAAGTTGACCTTCATGTAAGTCCCAAACAAAAGCCAAAGCGCAAGATCCTCAAGCAGTGGGACCCGAGAAAAAAATATCCATCACAGAAAAAGAGCAGATATTCAAACTTACATTGACATGATGCTAGGTATGAAGTTACTGCGAGCAGCAACAGAATCCGAGTATCCACAAAGCTGAGCATGTCTATGCGGACATGCAGACTCCTTGTGCTGCTGAACCCCTGTTTTTAAACCACCTTCAAGCAGGCATGCAGTTGTGGTGACTTGAGTAACTCCAAACTGAGCAGAAACCTGCTGCCGTGATGCTAGAATAATAAAGTTCGATCAGGCCTATTTATACGGCAGGAGGATCCCTGGTCTGCGTGTCAAAAGTCAGCCCACCGGCCAATGAGAGAAGAGAAACCCAATCTGACTCCCATCCCTCTCCAGCTCAGACTCAGTCATGTGGTGCTGCATCTTCCAGCCTCCTCTCCACCAGAACCCGTTTGGCAAAGCTTTGGCGATGATGACGAGTGCAACGTTTTAATTAGATCCATTCTTTTTGAGGACGTGGACAGCGTCGAGCTTTAAAAGGGAGAAGAAGGCCTACGTGTTTTTCCTTCTTTCACGGGTTGCAGTGAATCCGGTGTGTCAGTACTGAGATGCACGGAGGCATTCATCCTTGCGCGCAGTTTAGATTTGTGCGTAAAATGTGCCCGTTTTGGTTCGCGTCTGCGGGCATCAGCTGGCACCAAGAGAGCTCGTACCTTCTCCATTTCGGATTTTATGTGGAAATTTAACTTTTAGGCAGAGTATAGGACTATGCAGTGAATCGTAGTTGATCTATTAGAGTTTAATTGGAATGGGCTGTTTGTGTGTCGTTTTTACGCACGGGTTTTTTCCGATCTCGGCTTTACTCTTTTTAAGGGCATTCTCTTGGCTACTTTGTCATTTTGTGCATTACAGTGTGTGGCAACCACCATCATGCAGCCAGGCAGATTATGTGTCACGTTTAATTTTTTCCACACATGTGCAAACCACACGCACCATGCATTCCCTAAAGAATTCATTTATTAAAATAAACTGTTTCTTTGTCATCTGGAAATATTAGTAATCCTTCTAAACTCTTTATACCAGTTAGTGTTTAGTATTAAGAGAACGGTGGAATGCAGAGATTCACATTCAGCACCCTGTGCTGCAGCTTTAGACTGACAAAAGACAGGTGTGAAGGAAACTTTCAACCTCTCTCTCTCTCTCTCTCTCTCTCTCTTACCTGCCCACATGACCAGACATGTCATCAACCTCACTGCGTGGCCCTCATACTACTTTACATGCGCACACTTAAATAATTAACAAAACACATCTATGAACCATTGAGGGACATGTATAGCACAGTGTAGCAACACGATGGCATACTTTAAGGATGAGTTCACAGTTTTTAAGTCACAGAATCACAGTATGAAAATATTCCACTGGCACATCACCATTGTTGAGAATCTGTCCTTTAAATGGGAGAAGAGAAACCAGTTTATTGAAGTTCAACCAGTGATAAAAAAAATGCCTCCATATTCCTGCTAATCTATTCTGCAACTTATATTCAATAAGAAAATAGTTGTGATTTTTCTTTCCTATATTGTTTTGCTCCTGTAAACATTCAGCAGTGCATCTGTCTCTCCACTTAGATCGATGGACTGGGCTTTACTGCAGATCATAACGATGAACAGCTTGATTCTGAATGATTTTATCATCTATGATGTATTCAAAATGTAGCACTAACTATTTAAGCCACTCTAAAAGACTATAGAGACAATGCAGGAGGTTACTTTCCAGTTATATACTATTACAGCTGACTAATCTATCCCATACAAGTGTATAGCTCTTCTTTACCTCCTACCCACAGGCAGGCCTGTTCTCTTTTCTCCCCCCTCTGTGTCAGAAATAAAAAAAAATGCAATCGTTGGACACTCCCGACATCTTCACCTCAACTCTTCCCTGAGTCAAACTAGAAAGATAGAAAGGCAGAGAAAAAAAGACGGGGAGGGGCGAGTGAGATGAAATGTGTTTTAAAGATGGCAGAGCTCCCACTCACTGCACAACTACATTCTCATGTTTGCTGAGGAGCTGAAGCCTTGAAGTAGCTGGAGAGACCAGACAGGCGGCGTAGGAAATCAAAGATGGCTGCGAAGCTCCACATCATCAGACTTTTTTTTTTTCTCCCCTCTTGATTCAACCACGTTCCACATGAAACAGTCAATTGTGTTTTATCCCAATGGATAGTTGATCTTAAAACATGATTAAAAAAAAAATAGATAAGATTTTTGAAAATTATTTAACTCTAAAAGTGAAAGGTCACGATCATGGTAGCAGATGAAAATCAGTGAAAGCTGTGTTGTGAAATAAAAAGGAGAGCACCAGTTCAACTCGTAAGCACTCACTATTATTTATTGATAATACATTTTCCAGTAATTATACAGTGAATGTTTCTATTGGCATTTTTTTAGTAAACAAAGCTTCTTTTCCTCAAGAATGTGAAGATGTCCTTTGGATCAGTTTATCACTGGCAGCAGACAGCTAGTTTAGATTAACTGCTGATTTAGTCAAGTCACTGATCTCATAGGAAACGGTACTGAGAGAAAATCTGGTAACCATAACACAACTGTAGTCTGCCTGTTCATCTGTTAGTCAAAGTCAAATCCACTATTGCCTTCAAATAAGACTGAAAATGTGAAGTCAGATGAAGATGACTTTTTAAAATCCCTCTGTCTCTCTGTCTCGCACAGTGCTGCCAGTTGGGCCTACAGACAGATTCCTCCAGATGCAGCTCTCCGATTGGCTCGCCAAAGTTGTTTCCTTACTGGCCTCATCTCGCTTTGTCTCATATTTCCATTCTGATGCTGAAGAAAGAGCTACGGGTTATGGGTGGAGTGGATCCTCTCATGTCAGGGGGTGACTGTCCACCTGTCAGCCAGCTGGTAAGAGGAAGAGCTCATAGATTAGAAAGAAAGGAGACTGGATCAGCTGCTGTGTGCTTGGATGGAAATGACTGTTGCATCCTTGATAGCGACAGAGTATATCTGATGTAATCATGACATACTGTGACAAGGAATCACAGAAAAGATCAGATGAAACTTCTCATATGGTATCTGCTGTATCCATCCATCCAGTAAAACAAAGTGACTGGTATATGTGGCCGACGATACAGGAAGTTTACAGCAGAGAGAAAGAGAGAGTTAGTGATTATAGAGGAGGGATACACACACACACACACACACACCTATAATCCTTTCACTGACTGAAGCAAAGAGAAAGAGACGACGACAGAGATGAGAAAAGATCAAATAATGGTTGAAGGAAGCAGAGAGTGATGGATAAAAAGGTTCAGACATGCTGCCCTCTCTGACACTCACATACAGAGAGAGAGGCACTAATTAAACAGGGCATTGCACACACAAAAACACACACACACACACACACACACTGCAGCAGACATGCAGGGGCGGTTGAGGTTTTCAAATTACAGCTTATATTCCAGGCAGTATTTCTCTTTCTCTTCTCTGAGCACTTGCGAACAAACTTTCTGTGCAGAAATACAGCTGGAAAAACTAGAAACTATGAAACTCAGTTTGTGAACTGGTAATCAGAAGTCACTGCAGATATCTTACATCAGATGGTATGTCACTGTATTCTGGGCTAAATATTAATGTTCCACTTCCACAGTCTGTATTTGGTCAGCTTGATAATGAAATGAAACAACAGTAGCTGGTTAGGTTAGTACAAAGATTGGAGTAAGATTTTGCTTAAAAGTAACAACCCCCAACACCCCAGCACCTCTAAAGTAAAGCAAAACGACACATCAGTGTCTATTAGTACTGTGTCCAGCCTTTGTGCTAAGCTAAGCTGACCAGCTGCTGGTGTGAGAGAGTGGTATCCATCTCCTCATCTAACGCTCAGCAATAATGCAAATAGCCTACATTGTCCAAAATGTCAATTACCTTAAAGTCTTTTTATTTTACACTATCTAATTGTAGGCCTATGATACATAATTATACAATTTATTCTGTGTACTGTTGGTGTGATGAATATACAGCACAAATTTACCTTGAAATAGTCACCTACAAATGTTATAGATGGCTTTTACTGTGAAAGGTAAGACCAGAAGAAGTGGATCTTGTATTTGCTGCCTTTGTCAAGCTGAAATGACAAATAAAGTACGTACAAGTGACGTACCGGTACGTACCATACCATGTTGCTGTTTCATAAAGAAAGACATGGCTAAACTCGTTCACCATGCGATTGGTTGATGGATCGGAAAAAAACGCTTTTTCATCGCTCATATGGACGTTTTCGTTCGATACATTGTGTAGCGGTAGACTATATATCACACACCAACGTCTGTGACAAAACAGAGTGTGATGTCCTGTGAATCACAACGGTTGTGTTGAACTGAATGTTTTATGTTTCTTGTAAATTTAGCTTATAAGTTGTAATTTTTTATTTTATTTTATTCAGATGGTTCAGTTCCAAGAAGCAGCAACAGAGAACAGAGAGTCCAGCAGTCAGACATGTAGATTTAGCACTGTTTAGGTTGAGAACGTGGAAGCTGCTGGCACTTGCTTTAAGTGTGACGATCAAAAAGGCTGTCAAAGAGTCAAAGAATTCAGCTCTGTCGTTGGCTCGACAGGCCTGAGCGCATATCAGCGTGCTGAGGCCACTTGCATTATTCGCCCTGCTGTCTGACTCTGCAGCACCCAGGAAGGAAGGAAGGAAGTAAGGAAGGATCTGGGGAAGGAGTAGTAAAAGACACCTTTACTTTACATTTACTTTAAATGCTTCAAATTATACAAGTTTGTGATGTGACACATTTTTTGCTAATTCCTCATCTACCTTATCCCCCCCACGCTGCATTCACTGTCTTCCTCTTCGTCGCTCTTCCTCCCTGTCTGCCTTCACTCCTTCACATCTGCAGGCTCTTTCCACTGGAATATACAGTATGTCTTGAACTTTTAGACTTGAGCAGCAGGGAGGTGGAGTTATTGAAGAGCTGGTCTAATGTCAGTTTGGGGATGGGTGCGGGGAGGGAGTGTGGGGTAAGGGTAAGGGAAGGTATAAATATATATGAGGAGACACAAGCGAGCATGGCGGAGGAGTTGAGTCACAAAGAATAGCTCTTCCGCTGAAGATACACTTAATAAAATAATCACAGCTTTTATTCCCTCTAGTGAATATGTGACTTTCTTACATTCTTCAGAGGATATGTTGAAACTAAAGCAAAGACATTACCCCCAAAAAGCCTATCTGTGAATGGAAGAACTCCAGTGATGAGAAAGAACGTGAGAATTGCAAAAAAGCAGAGGGCAAAAAAGGAGAAAATCAAAGTAGGGAACCTCCCTTGGCTGGAGCTAACACATGGTTAGATTTGCCTGTGTGTCCACATGACTCAGTCTGGTCAGCAAAGGCATAATAAACGTGACAGAAATATCCCCGCACAATGTCACCAGAGTCCACGGCAGGCAGCTAATTGCTACATAGAGCTGAGTTGTGGTTTGAGAGAGGGAGAAAAAAGTCAAACTGACATAAGTGTAGAGCAAGAGATAGCCCATATATGTATTTTTTTTTTATTTCTGAAAGGCTGCATAAATATTTCAATCAGAGTTCAGTCAAGTTTTTGGTGGCCATATTTTCCAGGAGCAGAGATAAAAGTGGATTAAGGGTTAAAACTCAATATTGTTGTTGTGGCTTTAATTAGCATTACACAGATGCAATTTTAGCCGTACATGGCTTGATGTAGAGGAAAGTCAATAATATAATGAAACTTTGTACAGGATTCATGGTGCCCAGATGATGAACCCTGATCCTCAAGCTGCCTAACACCACCAGCAGGTTGCCATATTTGTGGTATTTCGGCAAAATTTCCCTAATTGCAATGGTATTGATGCAAACATTCATGTCTTCTGCAGGATGAATTAACTTTAGATTCCTTATAGATTCCTTAACGTTATTCAAAAATATGTTGTGTTTTTATTTAACAAATTTGTCCGTGGAACATGTGAAAGATTGTGAAGATTTCTTGAAATATGAAGTACTATTTAGGCTTTTAAAGACCAAAAAAACACATTTTGAATTTAGCTGGGAAAATTCATTTTGAGCTATATTTCACGAATATTCAAAATAAAACAAAAATATTACTTCTTAAGCAATTTTGTTACTCGTGTTATGAGATAAATTGACTAATATTTAGACAAATACACTTATACATAATGCTGCTCACTTCATCATCAGGTCAAAATTTTGTTTACATGCAAAACTACCAGCATTCCCACCAGCCTCAGCCTTGGTGTTTAGTGCTAATTAGCAGATGCTAGCATGCTAACATGCTAAACTAAAGTGGTAGCCTCAAACACTGTAACCATTACAGGCCTTCCTGCTAAACATCAGCATGTTGGCATTGCCACTGTGAGAAGGCCGACATGCTGATATGATGATCACACAGCCACACAGCCTGTGAGTAATTTTGGGGCTTCTGGGAGATGTAGTCGGAGCATAGAGAAATGGTATACGCCACAGAGATCACGATCATGATTAGAGAGCAAAACAGACAGATTCTGGAGAAAAAATAGTGATTTTGCTGAAACTGTCCTCTACTCTGATAAAACAAGAATGGAACAAGGTAAAAACAAACTTTTTTTCATGAAAAAATAGAGAGTCTCTTCTTTCATTTGAGCTATTCAGTGTTTTCAGAGACGTAGTACAAAATATTCTGTGGGTCTTAAAAAATTACTCAAAATGGGCAAAAACTCTGACAAAAGGCGCTTTCTGTTTCATAAAACGTCTGGCACTTAATGGGTTAAATAAAATCAAATATTTACAGTCCCAATTATATGTTTTTATTTTAATGGTTGTATGCAGGTTTGCAATGGATAAAAGACACAGGACCTGCAGACTTTGCTAAACAGCATTAATGCAGTTTATTGAAGTGTTGAAGTTTTTGGCTGTTGAAGGGTTAAGCTAAGCTCAGCTATGGTGAGTGGAGGAGAGAGCGCTGAAATCTTTTCCATATTACGGCACACATGAGGAACACATTTAAGTGAGTTCAGCTGTCTGGAGTCTCTCTCTCTCTCTCTCTCTCGCTCTCTCTCTGGTTGGTTAGGGGCGAGTTCAGCACAGCAGTATATCATTACACATCTGGGAAAATGCACTCAGAGCCCCGGATGACACACCAGAGAAAATAGACACAATGCACTTGGTGGTAAATGATAGAGAATTTGAAAAGGGAACAACAAGATTTACCTAATTCAGATAAACAGAAAGTCTCTAATGTGACAGCATGCCCAGTAAAACTGCCTCTTTTTGTCCATAAGAACAAATCCACAAATTGTCAGGGCTGTTATGACACCCTTACACAGTGAAAGAACAAACAACAAAGCCCTGCAAATGATGTGAACACGACACACTGGCACTGATATTAACACTGATGGAAATCTGAGACTTCTTTCGCTCCTCCCGTCACTTCCCCTCCGTAACTCCACCTCTTTCGAATTGCTCTGGTTCCTGCAGTTTTATTTCGGTATGATGGATGCAGACTGGCTGAGCTTTTCAGGAGGGAGGAATCTTACAGTTCGTTTTTTTTTTCCAGCATGGAAACTGTTGTTTCCCTTCAGTCTCAGATCCACATACCACAATAATATTGCCTCCACGATGCCTCTGAGTAGTTTTCTCTGCAGACACCATTTTTGAGACTAATTGGATGCATTTTCTTCCTTCTTGTTTCTGTTTTCACAAAGATGGCAGGGTCCCTGCAGTGAGAAAGATGGGTGGCAAAGAAGAGTTATAGAGATGAGGTCAAAGTTCAGGAGAAAAAAAACCTCTATGCATCATTTAAAGGCCCACATATGCCACCTCCTTCATGCCTGACCTCAACCCTTCCATGTCCTATAAAGGAAGAGGAGGCATTTGAGGAAACCTACATTTCTTAATTTCTTATTGGAATTTACAGGTGTATTATAATCCATCTAATTTCAGCGGAAAAGCATTCAACACTATAATGAAACTGTTTTGAAAGTGCAAAAGTCTGTCCGTCCCACAGAAGATACACTTCACATTCTGTGAGTTTTTATCAGGAGAGCCTCCAGCGCCTAGCCTCTCTGGCTTCAGCAGTCTGTATGACAACAAGGAAGTAAAATGACTCCTCCAGACCTCCTCCTCACTTGAATGATTTCACAGATGGGAAGGAGGAGAACGGTCGACAAAACAGTTGGAGCCTGTAAAGCCAGAGAAGGCTGCTGATGCAAGGAAAATGGTTTTAATTTACTTTTCTTACATTTGTGCTGCTTTGCACACCTCTGGTGGGGTATATATACAGTATATATAACATGTTTGCTAAGAGTGTTGATGATTATCAGGGAGGGTTCATAACTGAACAACAAGTCATTTAAATTTATGCCTTTACTTATTTATTTTCAGCTGGGCCAGCTTTCTCCTTAAATAATAAGATCAGTAAGTTATCTCATAACAGAAAGAAATTGGTATTTGTGCGTGCTGGCATGGCATACCATCTCTGGTAAACATTACAAGAAATAAGAAGAGACAATCTTTCTAATGGTTCATGAATTATTGGACACCAGTAGCTTAGAGGACCTGCCATAACAGACCTTTTGACCATGTGAAAGCGGCAGAAAACCCATCTCCACGTACAACGGTTTGTGTGATAAGGTTTGGTTATTTTTCACACATTTTGCCACAAATGTCCAGAAACATGAACTATCAGTGCATCTGTGCAAGGGAGCAAGACTACTTTTTTAGGTTTGGGAAAAGATCATGTTTGAGTGAAACTAGAGTAACAAACAGCATTCTGCAGGAGGAAAGTTTGGTGTTTATAGACCCACTCATCCACTCCGACCTCCTCTCCTCACAAACTTGAGGAGAGGAGGTCTTGAGGAAACTCTTTGAGTCATGTGTCCTCACAAATTAAGTCAAGTCAATTTGATTTGTATAGCCCAATATTACAAACTACGAATTTACCTCAGAGGGGCTTTACAATCTGTACAGAATATGACACCCTGTACAAACGACCCTCACATCGTCTAAGAAAAAACTCCCAAAAAACCCTTTCAACAGGGAAAAAGAAATGGAAGAAACCTCAGGAAAAGCAACAGAGGAGGGATCCTTCTTCAGGATGGACAGACATGCAGTAGATGCCATGTGTACAGAATAACAACAAAAAACACTCCATACTCCAACAGTTAATACATATAGAGATGTGCGGAAGTGTCCAAGGGGATGAAGAGCATCATTAAGCTCTGCAATGGATTCTGAGCAACACGTCACACAACGAATTATAGTACAGTTTTCTTTTTGTTGGTACATCAGTGTTTGAAAACAGCCTGAACACATTCAAGAGGCTACAACAAACCATTTTCACACATCAGTGATATGTTAGGTGATGAAGAATCTACTGAGAGTTTATATGATAAACATGTTTTTCCTGATTTCAAATGAATCACAGTCTTTGTATATCAAAATTTGTACCTTTGAAACATTACAAAAAAGAAATCCAAACTCTCGACAGCTCAGCATAACTCAACATATTACTTTAGTAGGGGCTTGCTCCTCTCTGTTAAACCACTACAATGCCTTTTCCAGGTTATGGGCTTAACTGAGCGCTTGGACTGTCTGCCACCTGCCGCCAATCAAACCTCCACCTGCCACATAAAACACCTGGTGGATGCTCTCTGACTGCAATCAGCCTTTTAAACTTCCCCTGAGCTCGTAGTTAAAATGATGCGGCCTGGGGACAGACAGACTGTCACAGCTGAGTGTAGGTGATGAACTCGTCCATTGGTGCAGAAATTATATAGTTTTACCACACAAAATTAGTTTGAACTCATATCTTTGACTGATGCTTAAACATTTTATCAGTAGTTTGAAGTAATTCTTTGTCCCAATATTCTAAAGTATACCAGCAGACATGAACATATCAGTTATTTAGCAGCTTCAGTGTGTGTGTGTGTGTGTGTGTGTGTGTGTTTGGGGGTTGGGAATACTTCCACATCCGTCTCCACCGTTGAACATGTTCCACATGGTGTTGTTTGCAACTGCACACTCTCGAGTTGAACTTTTGTGTTACACAGTGAACACCTTCTCTCATCTCCTTCATTGTGCTCATTAAATTATCTTTGTTTCATTATTCTGAATAAATGCAAAACTAAGTCAAACTCTGGATTTTTTTTTTGTCTCCATTTGATCACTCTGTCTGGGAGCAGCAGTTACCTCTTGCATTTTAGTCGGCTGCTCTGTCACTTTTTCCACCCGTTAAGCCAGTGGGAGGAGGGCCGCTGCAGCACAAAGCTGAAGTTATGGGTGGAAGACATCTCCTATCGGCAGCTGGAAAACCAGCCAGTGATGAATCTAAGAAATCTAAGAAGCTAACTGGTGATGTTGGAAAACTATTTCAAAACAATCATGTGACTGGGTTAAACATGGTGTTAAAAACATGCATGGGGATTAGGTTAATTGGCTAATTTAAATTGACCGTAGGTGTGAATGTGAGTGTGAGTGGTTGTCTGTTTCTATGTGCCCTGTGATGATTCTTTGTGTCCCCCCCGTGACCCCATGAAGATAAGTGGTAGAAAATGGATGGATGGATGACTGTAGCCCAGTGTAAAGACAGACATTAACTCTTTGAGTGCCTTTTTTTCAGCAGGAGGGACAAAAGAGCGCTTTCTCACAGCCTATGAGTAATACTGGGGCTTCTGGAATTTGTAGTCGGGACATAAAGATACGCCACCGAGATCAAAACAGGAAGTGGAGACGATCGAGATTAGAGAGTAAAACAAACGGATTCTGGACAAAAAATGGTGATTTTGGTGAAAGTGTCCTCTACTCTACCTCTGATAAAACAAGAATGGAACAATGATAAAACAAACATTTTTTCATGATGAAACAGAAATAGAATAGAAATCTCTTCTTTTATTTGAGATATTCTGTCTTTTCAGAGACATAGTACAAAATATTCTGTGGGTCTTAAAAAAATGAGCAAAATGTGTAAAAATGCTGGCACAAGGCACTTTGGTTTTTTAAAAAAGGACTGGCACTCAATGAGTTAAAACAAGTCTACCTAATAATGTAGGTGAAAATAAAATGCAATCAGCCACAGTATTTACAGTTGCTATATGTGCTGCGGTGCTACTTGACTTTTTCCACATAACAACATAAGAAATTTGAACTGTTAGATAACTAATATATTATGTTTTCTTGGATTCTAACACGTGACACATCTCACACAGCTGTGATGGTGATTTTATATGTAAAACATGTTAAAAAGCAGAAGTGGAGTGATTTGAGGATCACAGGAAATCAAAGGAAGCGAGGCGTCTCCTCAAACCTTCAACCTTCACTTGGTCGCTGCAGGAGGAGTCTCTACATCACGACCCCTGATGTTAATGTTGAGAGGAGGAGCTGGGATGGAGAGGATGATGCTGATGAGGAAATATATCCCAAAGCAAAACATATTCATTATTTTAATAAATGAATAGGATGGTGAGAGAGAAAGCTTTGATGAAAGACACATTCAGTATGAAATGTTAGGTTAATAACAGACTCTTACATTGGTTTAATTAAACAGTCAAGCATTATGGTTCATGATTTAATAAAGGAACATGTGATGAATGTGAACTGTCTCTAACTGCTTTTGCTTTTCAGTTTATATAAATGTGTTTTTTGACCTCACAAACTGATCTTTTTCTGCCTTCTGGAATCCAGAAAATGTTTGTCAGAGGAAAGGAAGAAAGTTAAAGGATTTTAATTTCTATTCCTCATGGGCATGAACACACGCACACTGGCATGCTCATCCCTTTTTAGTTCTCCTCACTGAGTCCTTATTCTAGTTTCACAAGCTCCACATCATCACTTCTCCTCCTCCTTTCTCTCCCCAGTGCTCCTCTCGTTCACTCCTCTTCTCTGCCTGTAGCACAGCTTGTCTGGATCCACGGTTTTGGATCACAGTCCAAATGTTAGGGTTTGCTGTCCAGAGAAAACACAGAGCAGAGCCAAACAAAAGGAGGAGAAAAGGGAAACTGGAGTTACTGCATGGAGCACTTTTCTACGTCCTGTGATACCTTAAGAGATACAGACGGTTGTTTGAATTTTTGATATGGATTCTCCCTGCTCTGTGTCAAACCTCTGAAAAAAGCAGATTTGATTAGAGCTGCAACACTGCCTACTAATCAGTTATTATAACTTATATGATGTTAATTACAGTAATATTTAGTTGCAGTCTTACAGATTTGTGCACCAAAATCCAATTGAATATGGAAGTAATGTTTCTGCTGTCTGTGACTGAAAGTCTCTCTAATAACCCTCACAAGCACTGAATGCTAAAGAGCCCCAGTTTTACTGACGTTAAGTCTGTGAGGCTCTGAGAACACTGATAAAATAAAATGCTGCCTATTGCACCAGCTGATCTGTAGTCCCTGGGCAGCAAGCATTTACACACAGAATTATTAAACAATACAGCACACAATAAAATACAAACACAAAATACAAATCAAATCAACTGTGATTCAAAATGTATTTTTCTATTTTTTTGCATTTAAAAAATAAGAGAAAGCAAAACATTTAAAGTTAACGATCTGCAAACTTCATTCATTCATTCATTCAACCATTTATTCTCAAGCATTGACCACTGAAGAACTTCCCTCATCCCTCATTCCCTCATATCACAAGTGATATTGAGAGTACAATTATGAACAATACACAGCAGAACACCAGTAAAAACAGTGACATCCAGTTGTCATGTAGTTTGTAATCATGGTGTGAAATTATCCTGTAGCTACAAGTGTGTTAAATATCAAAATTCAATAAAAATGAGCTAACATCAACATTATGCCAAAGACGTTTATGTATTGTGTTGCAGAGAAATTGACAAAAATATGCATGTTGTCTTATAATATATAGTATATCTTATTATATACTGCACCTTTAAATAAGAGTTAATTAACAGATTTGGAGCATCAGGGAGACTTTGTTTACGTGCAGTGCAGTACACTCACTGGTGAAAATGTGGTTTACTTCAGGAAATCCCCAGGTGAGTTCCTGCTGAGCGACTAAGCACAGGTACTTTGTTTGGAAGTTGGCTGACCGAGTTTATTACAGTCGTCGCAGACGGCCCGGCCTCACGGTGGCTTTGTGGTTTGTGCAGGTTACACATCACTACAGCACAGCGACACATTTAACACACAGGTTGACATGAAAAGGACGTGGTATTGATAATGAAAACATGGGAAACCACAAACAAACTATTAATTATCTCCTATAATACAAACGATAAAATTCCCCAGGTGAGTGTTTATGAAATAAAGGCTGCAGGAACAGCAGGGCGTCTATATAGATGAGTTACAGGCGGCTCCATAGGAGCACTTTATGTTTCCTGTATAGCTCCTGTCTGTGTGGTTTGAAACAAAATGTTGAATGTTTTTCACAAATCATGTTTGTGTCTGAGTCTGTCATGTGACGCTGTGCTGCTGGTTGGTGATCAGGATCAAACTCTCCTCCACAGTAAAATGCTTAAATTTTGATGTGTGCAGAGATCATGTATGCGGGCTGTTTGTTTGTGTTCATGTACACATGCATGCGTGTGAAAGGATGAAGCCTCTACCACACCTGGAACACATTACATCCTTATGGAGCCATGTGGCGAGCATTTGAGTCTTAAAGTGGCAGGGGGAGTCTTTCCCACATTACAGTCATTAGTAAAGTCAGCGCCCCCCACCAGCCTGGCTGTTTGGACCGGCCTGATGACATCATCATAAGCTGGGTCATGTGGACCCCCTTGTTAATTAATATTTTTAACACCTTTGGTTACATCTCAGTGTCATCAGATGCTAATCAGTAATCAGTACAACATGCAGTAATGATTTCCTCTTTCTCCACATCAAATACAGGTTAGTTTGTGTAGTTTTAGTTTTGGGAAGTCTTCCTATTTTAACTACAGAAGGGGTTTGCGATGCTTTTCAGTGGACGTAGGTAACCAGCTCCACCAGTCTAATGTGTGCTGACCTCCTCTGCTGGTTACATTTGGAGGTTTGGCTCATGATGGAAGAAATTCCATTTGAGAATTACAGATGGGTTTTATTTTTTTTTCCAGTTTCTTTTGTCTAGTCCCTCCCACTTTCTCTCTCTCTCTCTTTCTCTTTCTGTCTCTCTCTCGTTTCTCCAGCACTCAATGGAAAATCACCATCATAGCAAATGCAAGCCTGTGTGTCTGCTCAGACTCACTAAGTCAGACAAAAAAAAACATACTGTTGCTGCGTTTTCATGGAACCACTTGTTGTATTTCATTGCCATGTCCTTTGAGTTCGCCACCCTGCTTATTACCAAGACTAGACGAGATCCATGACCAGCATTTATCACGACAATACATGGTCCACGTCCCCCCCCTTTTGTCAGGCGTCTATTTATGCAGTATGAGGAGGAAAGGAAGGGAGATAAAGAGAGGTTTAAAGAGAGAGAGAGAGAGAGGTTAAAAGAAATAGAGGGGGGGTGGTAAAGGAAGGGGGAGGTTTTAGGGTAGAGCAGGCAGCCCATGACATAGCTAAAGCATGAGTACATGCCTGTTGGCTGACGTTCACTGTGAACGTTGTGCATCTGGTTGAAATCTACTGCCTCTGCTTTCCTCCCTCTACTTCCCTGCTTATTCCTCACTTTCCATTTTCATCCTGTATCTTCCTCATTCTTGTTTTCTTATATGACTCCATTCCCCGTCCATTTTTTATCACCCGATTGCTCTTTGTTTCTTCTATCCCTTCTCTTTGTGTCCACAAAGTCAAACACAGGCAGATTGAAACAGAGGAAACTTGACTTTTCAGTGTTGTTTGGAAGAAAGAGATTTTTCATCAAGTGCTTCGTCTTTATCTTGTTCTGCTCATAACTTTTGCTCACTTTTGAACCTCATTGTGCTGGTAACAAGACTAGAAGGTGGATTCAGTTTCATTATAATCACTATTAATTAAGATAATTACACTGAATTATCTTAATGAGTTTATGAGTCGGATTTCCGACTCATAAACTCGTAAAGTCTTCACCAACCGTGACTTGACCACAACCTCATAATCCAAGATGGCAGTGCCCTGGAGTAGCACCGTGTACGTTACAGCCTACATTAGAGTCAAACGTTTTTCCTACACATAATTACGCAGGAGAACAAACACACGTGTCTTCTTTGTGCCTATCAACTGTGTTTGAGGACCTCATATTGCTGCATTAGCTTTCTGTATTCCGACAGAGCAAGCACAACAAACTTTTCATTAGAGGTGTCCATCTTAGTTTTCCGACTTGTTTACTCAAACACCGTCAACTGGGGTGTGACATCATTCCCAGTTTCGAATCCTGACTTTCGATACAACACAAACGCTGCATCAATCTACTGCCATTAGTTGGCTTAGCTTAGCACAAAGAGTGGAACGTTCGCCAATTAACGCAAAGTGTCTTGTTTTTTAAGGTCTTCAACTTGAGAAATAGTAATAAAATGTGTCAGATATGTGTATTTCAAAACCAAATGGTCCATCTTGTTATTATGTTGAGAAAGGAATTGTTTCTTTCACATCAGACAACTATTAAATTATAACTATGTTTGACCCCAAAGTGGAGTTTTTAAATGGATCTTTGTTTATAAGGTATGAAGGTGCCACAGCTCAGCAGGCACCTTCAGATAATGAATTAATAATATTACGATTCTCACAAATTCCTGCAGGTAAATTGTGTTTAATGTGTTCAGTTACTGCATTTTCATTATTTCACTACAGTTGTATGGCCCGGCACTCAGCAGCACTGAGCAAATAGCTAAAGAATGAGGTGTTTGGTGGGACAGCTGAGCTCTGGTTTTATAAGGGCAGTAAAGACTAATGGATGAGGCCACTTGTTAAAACAATGAGGTGGTCCTGACTCTCCCAGTCATTCCAGGTCTACATGGGACAGTAGGACAGGTATGGACTCGTCTCACAAACATGTTCACATTTTCATCTCTGCAAAATGTTCCTGACTATGATTTTTTATGCTGAAGGCACATTTATTCCCCCCGCTGTACAGAAATAAGTTTCTTTTACTTCAACCTTCTTCTGTCTTTTCTCTCTATCTGTAATATCAACACACACAGATTTATCTTCAGGGCGTGTCCACACATCCCCTTCTTCACCCACTTCACTTTGTCGACCATATGATCTCCTGCAGCCAGTCGTAATGCCGGGGCGGAGTTTACATTTACAACAAAAAAAAAATCTTTTCTTTTCCTCCTCTCCAGTCCTGCTTTGTGCTTTTCTTTTTTTCCTCTGCTGAGCCCAAAAAAAACTTCATGATGACCAGAAAATTCTTCCACGTGTCCACTGCTGAATTTGGATGGAGGAGGGGAGGAAGAGAACATGTCTGCAGCATTTCATCCTCTCCTCAAATCCAGGTTTTGAATTATTAACTGTTGTTTGTGGTGCTCAGTGCTAAATAGCCTTTGAGATGGAATGCACCAAGCATACATGCAGGTAGATAAAAACACAGCTGGTTGGCTAAAAAGAGAGTTTGGTGAAAGCAGATTAACGTCTTAACTCTACATCAATTTTTGCAAAGAATAAAATGCTGTTCAGGGAAATTATAGGTATGGGTGATGGTTGGAGAAAAGTTTCATTAATAACAATTGAAACTACATAACTGCACAACCAGAAATTATCTGTCCATTATTTTCAAGCATGTGTTTTTCAGTTTGACGAAGTAAGATGCTAGTTTCAACACTGTTCTGTGACCCGAGTAACCCATTCAGGAGAGGAGGAGAGAGGAGGTGGGCTCCCTGGAGGCTGAGAGAGGAGGTCTGTCTCCTCTCTCTGAGCTGAGGAGGAGGAGGACAGGCCCTGACTGGTGAGAGAGAGGAGAGAGAGAGAGAGGCCATCTTAATTATGCCAGATTGAAGCCTTTTATAAAGTAGGTGTTCATAAACGCCTGCTTGCATGTGGAAACCACACTTCCATGGAAAGATAAGAAGATACTAAGTCCTATTTGGGATTTTAGGATCATTAAAATGTGTCGACGGAGCTGAAGGAGAGCAGTGAGACTCAGTGGCACAACTTGACTGGCCTATATTATTAATTAAAGCTGTGCTGAATGACTTGAATTATGAAACAAAACGACAACTGCCAGGATGTGTGGAATTTTATTCAACTCATATATCATATAACCCTGTCAACAAGTCATTCATGTACATTCTGTGCCTTTATTTTGGCAGTTACAGCTTCCTGCCAGAGATGTACTGTCATATCTAAGAGACCTTGTTAAGGAATCAAGGAGGTTGTTGT
The DNA here is from genome assembly GCA_029721515.1 of Synanceia verrucosa. Taxonomy (NCBI): domain Eukaryota; kingdom Metazoa; phylum Chordata; class Actinopteri; order Perciformes; family Synanceiidae; genus Synanceia; species Synanceia verrucosa. Next base: position 6,743,429 of record CM056567.1, on the reverse strand, counting down.
ATCTTTGAAATGAAACTGCTGTTATTTATCAAAAGGTTCATACCTGTCTGTAATCAGAAATAGCCCTGGGCTTTATTTTCATCTCATCTTCTGATTGGATTAAAAGACAGAGGAGAGACTTAGAAGCACCATGTGATCTAAATGATGACACTGTAGCTGCTGGTGGGCTTTCATCCTAAATATATGTCTGTTTCCTCACATAAAAGCAACTCAGATGGTTTTATATATATTGTATATCAAGTTGCTAAAGGTTTTTATACACATATAAAAGGGATTTGCAACTTTTACACAGAATTAGACCCATTTCTTCTCCTGTTTCCATGATGCTCCAGACCACAGATGTGTTGGGACTTGCTGTGTGAAATGTGACCCTTTCCCTCCCTCAGGGACAAAAACACCAAAAGGCCTTAAAGACTTGTTTCCCTCTCAAAACATGCTAAAGTATCTGTGGTGATAAGAGGGGAAAAACTTCAGCATTTTATTTTCCTTTTGTTTTGTTTTACCAAACTGCAGCTGCAATGTATGATACGAGGAGAAAGTCTTGCACATACAATGCAATGCAGAATTACATTCTGCTGTAAATTTAGTTATTTACCTCATAGGTTCATGTAAATTGTGTTTTGTGACACACAAAAGCAGATCCATGACTCCTTCATCAACAAGCCCATAACTATGTGATTGTAAACAAAATCATCTTATCATCTTCGGTTCTTATCTCTGCATGATATGTTTACATGTTTATATGTATGTAGGTTTAAGTCACTAAGTTAAATTCCTTGTTTGTGCAAACTTACCTGGCAATAAACTTGTTTCTGATTCTGATACTGATTCTGAAAAAACATGTATTGTTGTATCTTGTATTGACCTGCATCATAAACATCACCCCCCTCAGGTTTCACACATTAATGTATGAAAACACACGCACACACTCAGGTGAGCATGTGTGGTGGTGAGGGCTACATGTTGCTGTGTTTTCTTAGCCGCTGTCAGACACGATGATCACTGAGCAGGAATCAGGGGTGTTTCCTCCAAACTGCTCCCCTGGGTCTTCAGTGTCAACACACACTCTGTCCTCCACACACACATTGCTCTTTGGTTTTAGCTTGATATTATTTATGTTAACATTATTTACAAGAAATTGCTGAGAAAGAAATAAGAAGAGAGAGGGAGCGTATTCCTGCATGAAGTCTGTTTGAGGTCTAAAGCTGCAGATCTGGTTTTCTTCCAGCATGGCAGGAATTCTCTCCCCTTTCTTCTTCATTTTCTTCTATTCCTTCTGTCTTTGCTCTTCCACGTCTCTTGACCACTCCCTCTGAGGCAATACATTTGAAACACAAAGCGTTTGCATTTCCCATCACGATTCAAGGTGTTTTCTGTGCACTTTACTGGATTTTTGACCTACATTTCACCAGTAAATCTAACAGTCGCACCTGAAAACTGCTTTATAAATTCATGCTTATTGTGGAGAAATGTGCACAAAGGGATGCACACAAATTAAAATATTTCCTTTTAATGGAGCCATAAAATTAAACATTATATATGCTGAGATGATTTTAACCTTATGGGGAAATTAACACTGTATTTTAAGGGGTTAAAATAGCCTCACAGTGCAGTGGAATGTAGATTATTTCTGTTTTTGATGAATTTACTTTTTATATAATGATGTGGTGATCATTTCCCTTCACATAGACCTGCAGATGACGTGGCTCGGTCCAGCTACAGTGACGGTGTCTGCTGCTCGTTGCTCAAACCAACTTCTAAAAGAAAACAGAAAGAAAGAAAAAAATCATAATGACAAGCCCCATCGACCAAAGTGAATCAAGAGCCGCCTATTGTGGAGAGCAGTCAGTGCTTAGGGAGGGACGTCTCCTGCTTAGAATATAACATGGCATTAAACTCACAGATGACAATTCATAGTCTCCTTTATTCCTGTTTTCTACTCATCTCTCACTGTGAAATATTTCTGCTAACTTCATATCTCTCTCTGTATGTCTTTTTGTTCTTCCTTTATTCTGATAAACAGTGTTTCACTTCAGGTTGATGTGTCTTTTCAAACAGAACTACTTTGTTTTCTGCTCTTTTCCTCAGTCCTATTCTTTTCCCTTTCTTCCTAACCAGATGTGTTTCTCCTCTGGATCTCCCCCTGTGCAGGCCCCCATGATTCATTTTCCACAGACATCTTAAAAGGTCCAAAATGCTCCCCTCCCCCATGCCTTGTTCCTTCCCACTCTTCTCTTTCCCTGAGCTCAGACTCCCACTGCTGGATTGTCTCAGCCTGCAGAGCTTGTCAGGAACCAAACACACTGAAGGAATGAAGCTTATGTGGACTCTCTGTAGCCAAAGGCTCTGTCGTTCTCTCCTACACTGGTGGCCAGAGGGGGGAGGTGGGAAGAGCCTGCCCAGGTGCTGTTAAGGGTGGATCCAGTGGATGACACCCTTCAGCAGGTAAACACACCTCCAGTATGAGGGGGCAGAGGTAAAGTGGGCGGATGGCTGCTCTTAAGGGGCTGCATTACTTTCACTGATGGGAGAAAATAAGTGGAGAGGAAGAACCTGCGCTTGCAGCCACTCCTCATCCTCCTCCCTCGCTCCCTTTGCTACGTTCCCACCCTTCCCCACTCCTCCCTGTCCCACCCGGACGCACTCTTTGCTTCCTAGCTCCTAATTGGCTCCAACTTTTCTGTGCTTCCTTGCGATTGGTGGAGGGATTTTGTTTCATTTGCTTTCTTGCCAAGAGATGGATTAGATGTCTCTCATAATTGTCTGTTAAATATGAAGCAATCAAGAAACAGCTTAACATGAAGTCAACGATAATAAAGAATTCAGCACATTAAAGCTCGCAAAAGAGGTCGATCTGCCATTTGAGGTTCTGCATGCTACTTTTACTCATTTAAATGAAGAGTTTAATTAGACAGTGCACACCAGCCATGCAACTCATCTCACCTGGAATCTGCTCTCCTGCAGCTGTCATCTTGTTTTTAATTAGGGAGCTTTAGAGGTGCCAGTATGTGTGTTTCATTACCTAAAGTTTCATATTCAAAGTAAAGATATGACTCTTCTCATCTAACTCACTCTAAATACATGAATAGAAATGCTAACAGGGGACGATGGACATGACATGATATAAATTTATTATCAATTATGACAAACATGAAGAAAGAATAAATTAAATACAGAACTTGGAACTTGAATTGTGCACAAACCGGGTTTACAAACTGTAGATATTAGCTTAGACACACTTTTGCTGTACATATACAGTATGTCTGTTATTGCACAGAAGGGAAAGTAATTCACACACCTGTAAATCCCAGCTCTGCTTCTGTGAGGTGACGCGTGGCCTGTGATTGCATGTTAGGAGAATCTCCCCATTTCAACAGCAATAAAGTGTAAATTGAAAGGTGGGCTGAAGAGAAGTGAAACCCACAATTACCTGTCGTCTGCTCTGGGGTGCATCTATATTCCCTCAGTGCAAGAACCCTTCACACAAGCTCCCTTTTTATGTATTTTACTCCTTACATCAGCACCCAGGTGCCCAAAGCACGTACGGTTTTAGATTTCCTGTAAATATGAATTTATTGTGGAATTGGTGTATTGTTGGAATAAACATGTATCCTCTAAGTGCTAAACTCAACAAGGATAAGAAATCTACAAGAAACAAGGAGCTCAAACAAGTCACACTGCAAGGGTCAAACTGCATAAATCAAGCTGTTTTTTCTGTTTTTCAAGGATTTGATATATTCAACAGTCCTCTTCAGTATGCAGTGACCTTATAGAAGAGGCTCCTGATTTATTCAACAGCAAATTGTCCTTTCTTGGGTGTAAACAGGAAGTTCCCTTTTAATGGGGCAGCCTGATCATTGTGATAAAGTCTGTCTGCGAGGAGAAAAAACACAGAGAGGAGAAAAAAAGTTCAGTCAAACTAGGCGTTCCTACTCTATAATACTTATGCATTATATCATAGCAATGCTATTAAATGGAGATTATGTAAATGTTGCTGTATATTAAACTGGACTTAATGCAGTGGCATTAAATAGATAGTGAAAACTAAATTGCATGATGCATGAAGTCCCATCAGCTACAGAGCAAACAGCAGTTAAAGGTAAAGGTAAAGGAGGTAATGAGTGTTTAGTGGCAGCAGACTTATGAATGGTTACGCAGAGCTTTCCTCCAGCACACATCCTCACATGAACCCAGAGTCCTGTCATCCTGTCCAAGGTCTAAAACAGACGAAACCTCCTGCCACGTTGTCTCTCCTCTTCTCTCTCCACCCTCCCTGTTTCTCTCTCTCTTCCTCATTCTCTCGCTCCACATTTATCACTGTGATTTTTTTCCTTTTCTTTCACCATAGTCTGCTTACTTTCTCTCTCTCTCTCTCTCAACACCTTTCTTTCTTTCTTGCTTTCTTTCTTTCTTTATTTCTTTCTTTTATATGATGGGATTCTTGCAGGGATGAAGGGAGGGTCAGTCCAGTCCTGCACTCTAAATGCCAGCTTGGTGACCACACAGCACAGCATTGCATGATGGGTGCAGTGATGGTCTCTTCTCTGAGCTGTACTGTCTCAGGCTGATACACACTTGGGCCTCCATACATACAAAATACATGCATGTTTGATAAAGGTTAAGTCTGAGCTTGAATTTTCTCCATAATCTGATGTTATAGACATTTATTGTACCAATGCACAGTCTGGGTTGATTATTTTCTTTTGAAATTTAATTTGAAGTACACTATGCTGTCCCCCAATTATATTCAGGTGTAAATCTGCCTCATAAACCCTGCCAGTCATATTTTTTCTACTACATACACGTTCTTGATTTGATTGGATGCAAAGAAATGAATCACTTCCTCACTATGTCCCAGTTTAAGGGTTGGATCCACCAAGGTGTTCCATCAGACTGATGCTCCTCCTCAGATCAGACAGTGCGGCCTCATCCAGACCTGTTTTATTTAAGTGATCCACTTTGATTCATTAAGTCCAACAATTTCCAGATTTATCACCAGGAATTCTGCCGTGCAAAATGTCAAAAAGTAGAGAATGAGGTCTGATGTTTAGCTTCCTGTGTAGCTTACGTACAGTCTACATACAGATTAATATAGGTCAAATGTTGCAGTGTCTTTTCAGTTTGTTTTAATTAATGTGTGTATTAATCAGTGATCACTGAGCACCTGAAGGCAAAAACCTGTTAAAAAGTACAATCATATGGTAAGGAGATAAGGTTATTTGTGATAATAAAATGCACATACATCACACACACTGAGGATCTACCAGTATATCCTCGTCTCCAGAGAGTAGCCTAAGTCTCCCACAGTGATCTAAACTTTACCTGCTCATTATTACGTTTAACCATATTTTAGAGAGTCACACCAGAACCTCTAAGGCCTCTGGCAACAGACATGTAGCATCCAAACACCTCCCACAATCCTTTCTGGAGACCGCTCCGAACATCTGTAGAAAAAAAGACACAGAGAGGGAAGAGGAAAAATTAATTGCTTCTAAAAAAAAAAAAAAAACAGCGAAAAGGAAAACACAAAAGATGAAAACAGAACTGTTTTAAAATGTTTCACATAATTTTCAACTTTCCTGTTTCAAATGACATCCTATGGAAATGTGTGGCTTTTTAAAAATAACATTCTGTTTTAACTGTATCATCATTTTCTCTTTTGCTGTTTGTTTCCGTTAGTGTCAGACAAAGTCTTTCTGATGGTACGCACTGTTTTCTCCTCCGTTAACTCCAGCATTGAGCCACTTTCTTTCTGTCTCTTCATGAGTGAGAGAGCAGCATCCTCTTCTGGCTAAAATGCTCAACAAACAGGACACTCCCCATGTCAGATTTTCTCCTTCATTTCTTCCTTTGGAGTTTCACACTTCAACTATCCCAGTAGAACAACTGTAATACCACTGTAATAATATAGTGTGTGTAATCATTTCAACATGGCTGGAATACATGTTGCATACTTGCATGCATGTTGCAAAGATCAAACTGCGTGAAGCGTTATCAACAAAGATGCCATGGAAAGCTCTGTCATACTGTCCACTGGAGGGTGCCACTGCATCACTGTTCCACCAGCTTGTGTATTTCTTTCATAATATAACCACAGTGTGATCTGCTGGTCACCATTTCTCCACTGGAGCAGCAACAGACTGAGTACAGAACCCCCCCACGATTTATTCTGCCAAATTGGGGACTGGACTTTATTGCTTCCAAAACAGATCTGCTGTGTTCACATAATAACCAGTATTTATCCACTCCTGTGAGATCCTCTTATGTGTAATCAGTCCATTAAAGCAGTGACTTTGTTCAAAGAAAAACACAAACAACAACAAAAAAATCTCTGCCGAGAGTGCTCGATTCATCTTGTTTCTCCACTTTCAGCTCATGTTCATTTCCCAGCATTACACCATTTTGTCGTGCAGATTGATGTGGCTGTTTACAGCTAACCTAAATGTCGGGTTTGTACGATTCCAAGCAAACCTGCCATGCTGAGGAACTCATATCTCCATCTCTGTCTTCATGTTGTGGTGCAAGAATGCATCATTTTCTCTCCACTAAAAGTCACAGTTGCATCCAAATATTTCTCTGCAAGCTTCATGAACTCTTTGTGACCAGAAAATCCTCTGAGTACAGTGTGACCCGGCTGTCAGTCAGCAGAATAAATTTGGTTTAGATTTTCTCCTGTGGCTGTGGATTTCTCTGAAGAGGATGACAGAATGGTTGCCACAACTGCCCAATGAATGACTGATCTGTGGGTCCACGTGTATAAGTAATATATGGCAGCAATATATCATTTACTGTTTTTGGTACATATATAAAGCCTTCTGTAGCAGCAGTGGAACAACAGAGGAAGAGGGATGAGATGAAGTATTCAGAACCTTTCTTTAAAGGGGACACATCATCAAAGTGGGAGGCACGGTGGTGGTTAGCACTGTTACCTCACAGCAAGAAGGTACTGGGTTCGATTCCCGGCCCGGGGCCTTTCTGTGTGGAGTTTGCACATTCTCCTCATGTCTGTGTGGGTTCTCTCTGGGTACTCCGGCTTCCTCCCACCATCCAAAAACATGCATGGGGATTAGGTTAATTGGCTAATTTAAAGTGACCGTAGGTGTGAATGTGAGTGGTTGTCTGTCTCTGTGTCCTGTGATAAACTGGAGACTTGTCCAGGGTGTACCCTGCCTTTCACCCTAAGACAGCTGGGATAGGCTCCAGTCCCCCTGGGACCCTATGAGGATAAGTGGTAGAAAATGGATGGATGGATATCATCAAAGCTACATTGCACTTGTGCATACATTTGGGTAACTGCACTGCTTACCATCCCACAAACTGTGGAATAAAACCCTCATTTTTCTCATATGAGGGGGGATTATAGAGACGAGTGTTTCAGAAGGTGAATGCATGTGTATTCAGTCAGACATCATGAGGAAAATAATGTGTTTTTGAACATGAAAGCATGTAATAGCATGTTCTTGTGACGGCTGTAGCTCAGTGGATAGAGCAGGTCATCCCCCCTTTGAGTCCAACTAACAATACTACATATATGTGACAGTGTAGCCCAACACCAAACAGCAGACGGACACAATTAGCGATTAGCAGGGGAACATAATGTAACATGAAGGAGCTTCCCTCAGAATCGGTGGAGACCAAAACGGAGTGAATATTTGACTTACATTCATCAGGAAGTTGCTCTATAACTGCTTGATGTGTACACAAGCAAGTGTGATGATGAATGTGATGATAAATGTCAATGCTGTGTTCACATCACTAATGACCTCATGATTGTGGCATCTGCTCAGATGCTATCAATTCTATGAAATGGATGTTATAAACATCACTATAGTACTGACAGGGCAGCTGATCAGGTACATGTTACATTACAGTACATCTCACCTGACTCACCCCCTCTTTTTCTTGGTTTCTGTTATAAAGCATGGCATTGATTGACACTGGTTTAATGGCATCTTCACTGAAGCAGTGCCTTGGCTGGTTCTCTGGGAGCATATAAGCTTTTTGTGTTGCAATATTCTCACCTAATATCACACTAAAACCGTCTGCGTTATTCACTGATCTGGCTGCTTTTTGTAGTCATATAACACGACCAGTGTGAGTATATCAGAAGCCACATGTGGCTGTGACGTGATGATAGGTGCCCTTTGAGAGCTCAATGAATAGTGTCTAACGTAATTTTGATTTACTTCTCCGCAAGCGCTCCTCTCTGAGTCTGATGTATGACACGATGAGAAAAGACTCAGCCATGTTTGCTCCTCCTGTCCTCCCTTTGCTCTATTTACCAAAGGTCTAGTTTGTTCATTCAAGAGTCATCAGGAGACTCAATAAGGAAATGAAAGCTCAATCTGCATTCATTGGAATTGTAAATGTTGTCAGATGCCAGAAGCCATACATAAAGATTAGGTTTAAAAAGTGACTGGACTTCATAGACAAGTGTGAGGCAGGAGAGAGATACAGATTAGTGGACTGGAGACAGATGGGCCATCAGGACACATAGATGATCATGCATATGATAATTGGCTCTGGTGAAAATAGGCACTTTTGAGGCTCTAAAAATTGAATTTAAGTTGCTGGATAATGGGCAGTTTTGTGGCTATTTTGCCTAATTAACAAGCAGGGGAACAGCAGTGCAGCATGGTTTCAAATAGACTATGATCTATTTTTCTCCATGACATGAATCAATAATTAAAAAAATAAAAAAAATAAAAAAATATTTTAAAAAAAATAAAAATAAAAATAAAATGTGCTGAAAGGGTTTACAAGGGTTTTAGAAGCTCAGTGATGTCATCCATGAGTCAGTAGAACTATCAGTGATTGGTAGCCTTAAAAATATCCATCCATCCATTTTCTACCAATTATCCTCATAGGGTCGCAGGGGGAGGGGCTGGAGCCTATCCCAGCTGTCTTAGGGTGAGAGGCAGGGTACACCCTGGACAAGTCTCCAGTTTATCACAGGACACATAGAGACAGACAACCATTCACACTCACATTCACACCTACGGTCAATTTAAATTAGCCAATTAACCTAATCCCCATGTATGATTTTGGATGGTGGGAGGAAGCCGGAGTACCCAGAGAGAACCCACACAGACACGGGGAGAACATGCAAACTCCACACAGAAAGGTCGGGAATCGAACCCAGTACCTTCTTGCTGAGGCGACAGTGCTAACCACTACACCACCATGCCACCCTTCTATTAACATATGCTCACTATTTGAAAGTTTATGGAGCATAACCTGCTGGGAAACATCAGCTTCCTAAATTCAAATTAAATTTGAATAAAAAGCAGTTCTTATGTAAAGTTTCGTCATTAAATTCACACAGGTGGAAAGTTTGTGTTGACTTCCAGTATAACGTTTTTAAATTGAAAAGTAAGAGGTCGACATGTCTGGGCTGACGAGCATGTTTTTTTTTGATTATTTGACTGAATAGATTGAATCACATTTCCTTCCAATTTCCTTTCAACAAGCGACGACTTTTTAAGTTGTGCTTGAGAACATTTCATTTATAGCTGTGATGCCTGTTGCCTCAGTCCTAAACGTCTGGACACCTGTGGTGATTGTTGTGGACATAGAAATTATTCATCAATGGACAGTCACACTCCTAGTGGAAGACGTAAATAGCCGTGCCCTATAAAGTCACAGTGAGAGTCCTCTGCCCTGCGCATACGATACCTTTAATCAGTCCTGAGTCCAAACCACCAGGAGGTTGTCTGTTCCCACCAACACTTGATCATCTTAATGAGAGTCCATGGGACAGCCAAGGTTCAGGTGATTAGTGTTCATTTGACATGAAGATCCTGTGCTCTAAACAGTGTGTTTGATGTGAACTGTGAAACAGTCACTTAACAAGGTTTGTATTGATTTTCATTCATTGTTTTTATTGAAAGACACATTCTTAGTATGTGAAATCAAGTCTCTGTATCAGTTATATTCACAGTAAAAAGGTGGGAATCGATCAGTTTTTATGTAAAGGATTTACAATCATGCCTCAACTGCCCAACACCAGTAATATAAACAGAAATCAACTTTGTCCAAAAAAGCTCAGTTATTTTAAATCAAACAATATACTTAAAAATGTCAATCCAAAATGAACAAAATCAATACAATTCATTGTGAACATTTGTGTACAGTTAACATTTCCTTGAAATCAACAGCTGACAGTGACTGAATCAGTTCTTCCTGCCTGCTGCTGTCGGACTTTACAACACACTCAGTTCCCGTTAATCCACACACGTGCAATAATCCAGCACATGTGCAGTATATGTGCAATATATAGACAGTCTGGTACAATATCAGAAGTCACACTTAGGTGTTGAGAGAGTGATGCAACTATCTCATAATATAAATAATGTAATGTGCATATTTTATATATACTGTTCTCATCTGCAATTTCACTTCTTTTCATTACACCATTCACTGTATTATCATTATTACACCACTTTATTGCTTTTTGTCCACTTATTTCAGTTACTTATGTTGTATATATGATGCTTACTTATTCACTTATTCTATATATGATGTCCTAGCTTTTTCCACTTGGTTATTTTCTGCTCAAGTTACAATGTAACGATGCAAATTTCCCCATCTGTGTGACAAATAAAGGATTATCTTATCTTACATGTGTGCACTACAAAGCCCCCCCAACCAACCAGCGGTAAACAACACCACCGACCTGAACACCTACCAGTGAAGATGAAGAGCTGGTAAATTAACTTCCAAGTACAGAGCAGCACAATAGGCTTCATGAGAGCTAAATACTGTCTATAGATAGGGCTACCACAGGAAGAAATATAAGCTTTAGTCTCTATGTCCTCACCAGCTATTTTTATTTGGCTGGAGAAAGAAACATTGATTGGCAAGAATGCATGCTAGATTTTGCGCATTCAAATGTTTGATTTGTTTATTATTAACATGTTTAATCCTTTCTTTTCAGGCTCTATATTTCATGTGGGAGTATCAGACAGGGTAGTTCAGCTCTGCTCTGATGAGCCACCTCGAGTGTGAACTGATTCTAAATCAAGCTGATCACAGTCACCTGAGTGATGAGTGGGTTGGTGTCTGCTTTGTGTTGGCTCTTTATGTGCATTGTGTTTTGTAGCTGCCTTGTGTCCAATATTTGAATTCAAAGCAGGGGATTTGTGCACATTTGAATGACAATCCAGTAACTGAACCCCAGGGAGCACAGTGGCTTTAGTGGCAGGATATGGAGAAGACCTCGGACTGAATATTACCAGCAACCTCACTCTGACTCCCCTGACCAGTACCCCACCTCAATTTAATCATCTGTCCCTTTTGTATTTAAACATGAAGCTCTCCTGGGGTGAAATCCAGAGAGTCTCGTTTGATCGCATCGATGTGAGGCACATCACTGCTGCAGAGGACACTGCTCAGGTGTCAATAAATGAAAGTCTCCTTCCTCACAAGCAAATCACTCTCACTTAAGCAGATGATTGTGGATTTGTTTAGGGGGTGAGGGTTATTCAGGGTACATATTAAGCTCACTGTGAGCATGCTGAGACCTGAAAGAGGTGATTGGTCTGAGTTCTTGATGTCTGCAGTGTTGATGGGTCCATTAATGATATGGCAGCATTCATTTCCATCAATAAGTGAACTGAAGAGGATGAAGGCAAGGAAGGCCACAGGCCCCGACGGCATCAGCTCCAGACTCCTTAAGGACTGTGCAGACCAGCTCTGTCAGGTGCTGCTGCACATTTTCAACCTGAGCCTGAGTCTGGAGAGAGTCCCACAGCTGTGGAAGACTTCCTGTGTGGTTCCTGTCCCAAAGACGACACACCCCAGGGAGCCCAACCACTTCAGGCCTGTGGTCCTCACTTCTCATCTGATGAAGACCCTGGAAAGGATCGTGTTGAGAAACCTCCGCCCCATGGTGAGCTCACATCTGGACCCGCTGCAGTTTGCCTACCAACCAAACATCGGAGTGGATGATGCAGTAATCTACCTGCTGCACAGATCACTGACTCACCTGGAGAACACTGGCAGCACTGTGAGGATCATGTTCTTTGATTTCTCCAGTGCTTTCAACACGATCCAGCCTTCTCTGCTCAGGGGGAAGCTTGAAAGTGTGGGAGTAGACTGTCACCTGGCTGCATGGACCATAGACTACCTCACCAACAGACCACAGTACGTGAGGCTTCAGAACTGTGTGTCGGACATGGTAGTCTGCAGCACGGGGCCCCACAGGGGACAGTGCTCTCCCCCTTTCTCTTCACCCTGTACACATCGGACTTCAGATACAACTCTGGGAGCTGTCACCTCCAGAAGTTCTCCGACGACACAGCTATTGTTGGATGTGTGTCTGAGGGGGACGATCGGGAGTACAGGACCGTCATCACTGGCTTTGTCGACTGGTGTGAGCATAACCACCTTCAGCTCAACGCCAGTAAGACCAAGGAGATGGTCATTGACTTCCGCAGGAGGAAGACACCCCAGACAGCACCAGTGAACATCCAGGGCCTGGACATAGAAATGGTGGAGAGCTATAGGTACCTGGGTGTTCACCTCAACAATAAACTGGACTGGACTCACAACACAGATGTCCTGTACAAGAAGGGCCAAAGTCGTCTCCACCTGCTGAGGAGACTGAGGTCCTTTGGAGTTTGCAGGACTCTGCTGAGGACCTTTTATGACACTGTGGTAGCGTCTGCAGTCTTTTATGCAGTGGTCTGCTGGGGAGCAGGGAGCACAGAGAGAGACAGGAAGAGACTGAACAGGCTGGTCAGGAGGGCCAGCTCTGTCCTGGACTGCTCCCTGGACTCCATAGAGGAGGTGGGTGAGAGGAGGATGTTAGCTAAGCTCACCTCCATCATGGACAACCCCTCTCACCCTCTACATGGGACATGGGACTGTGGAGGCTTTAAGCAGCTCCTTCAGCTGCAGACTGAGACTTCCACCCTGCAAGAAGGAGCGCTACCGCAGGTCATTCATACCATCAGCAATAAAACTTTACAACATCAGCATCACTGGCTGATGTAAACACAATCTGGACTCATCTCCATCTCCATCACTGTCATTGTTATTGTCATTGTCATCACACTACCACTTTGCACAAAAAAATTGAAAATTGCACTGCCTCAATAATAATTGTGTTTTAAACAGTTTCATCTGTACAAGTATATATATCTATATATTTTTCCATTGTATTTTAGTTCATTGTAAATATGTAAATATTTTTATTCTATTCTATTCTATTTTATTATTATTACTATTGTGTCTGTGTTTTTGTCTTTGTTGCTGTGGCAGGTAAATTTCCCCCCAAGGGGGATGAATAAAAAAACTATTCTATTCTATTCTATTCTATAAAGTGTGTGCTGTAATTCAGTGGCAATGATAGCTGATCATCTCTTGCTGAGCTTGTACTCACAAGGAATTAACTGAAAACTAAGAAAAATTATTGAGTTCAAAACTATTTCTTTTGAAGTCTTTCCAGTCCGCAAAATGCCCCAGTCTCAGTACAAGCAGAAAGAAAGAAAAAAGAAAAAAGATGAGAATAAAGAGCAAATATCCTCTTCGGTATCATGATTGTTAATAATGATGGTTCTTGGCTGAAATAGCACTCCAGAAAGAATATCTAAAGATATTCCCCTTTTCCCTGAGCTGGATAAAAGCCCTCCAACGAACTGAATGGGTGCTACCCATGTGTGTTTAACGTCTTCTTATCTTAAGTCCTTTATTCTGTCTGAGCTTTTCACTTCTCTGGGGCTTTTTGTTCGTTCAACTGTTCAAAAGATCCAAAAAGTTTTACTTAAATTTAAACGGAAGTAAATTTAATTTTAGTTAAACTTTGGCAACATGTTTAACATCTCTATCTTAATGTCTCAGACTGTGAAATATGTTAAATATTAACATATATATCTAATCTGGTACTTTACCCAGACTTATTTCTTCTTTTCTTTGTAAAAACTGAAATATTATGGTATGGTATTAAATTTGATGAAGTACAGGACGGTTGGCTTAACTTGTTCCTGACTTGCAGTCGACTCTGTTCTGGACTTGGGTCTTGATCTTACACTGGTTGGTCTTGACTCAAGACCTCATAGCTGAGACTTGGGACTGTTGGGAGTCTGACACTTTCATTTTCAAACAACAAACAAAAGAAGAAGATAAATACCAGATGAAACGGTGCTATTTGATGTAGACCAACACAAAAAAATATTCAAATTTAACCAGGCTGGCTTGTGTTTATCTTGAATCACAGCGACAGATAAAGTAAAGAGTAAGACTGTTTTTTTTCCCCAGTTTTCAGCTCGTTCCTTATCTCTCCTGATAGTGCTGCTATGATGACTCATTGTTCGAGGCGAGCAAGGGATGCTGGGAAGATATCATTTGCATGGTGTCATCTGAGAAATTAACGACACGACATGTAAGAGTATAATTAGGACGTGTCAGTCTAAATAAAGTCTTTTTGTGTTGATGTGTGACCCTTTCCACAAATATTTATCAGCGATGACGTATCAGGGAAGGTCAAGCCTCATGTATTCCTGGCAGCATTATGCTGATGTGATCTTCTCTGCACTGACACAGCAGCAGCGTACAGACTGAGCCAATCACTCATTATGTCAATCAATCTTAATATACAGACTACCTAATTATATGCCTTTCCATTTATGGTGATGTTCATTCAGAGCAGTGAGGAGTCGGTGTCGTCCATCAAACCAGGGGGCACTGTTGCTCTTCCTTCAGACGGAAAAAGGTGCCACTGTCCTCATAAGTGCAGTATTATGAGTGATGTGATCAGTGACATCTTTACAGTAATATCAGTGAGTAATTGAACCCTGTGATCGTTCACATCGCTCTACAATGAGTGATATTGTGATTATAATGCACGTGCTGCATTAATTAAAAGATAAATCCTGTTCTGCTTCATGCCCCCAGCTTTAGATCTACATTATCTTAGCTATGACAAATTTCAGAGGTTCACAGTCGCTTTAATACCTGTGCTGGTTTTTCTAATCAGATTACAGTTCATATAGTTCGGAAAGTAGGTCAGGATGTGGATAGAGTAAAAACACAGCGCTGTATCTGATTCTTTTGAAGATACTGGGTGTCTTCAGTACTTCAGAGGGTCGTGGAGCAAACTCAAAGTCAATGAGTGACTGTAGTGAAACAGATTTATATTGATTATGATGCTTTTGTAGATTTCATCTTTCTTATGAGCCCACTCAAGTTAGAAAACCTCTGATCTTAAAAAAATAATTTTGCTAAAAATACAGGAGATAATTCATTATCAATAATGGATCCAGTTACTTAATATGAAAAGACCAAGACAAGACAAGATAAGATAAGACACAACTTTATTAATCCAGGAGGAAATTATTCTGATATGACATGACATAAATATCTGCCTACCTTGGCTTTGTCTCAGCTGTGTGGTTTTCCCTTTTGACTGTAACGGACAGGAATTAGAGCGGCATCTGTGCCAATAGGTAGAACATTTCTGCAGGCTGAAGAGCATTGGGATAATATTAGCACTAAAGAGGTGAGTATATCGTTATAAACAGACTGTGGTTCATTCCATGAAATTTCAAACATTGTCAGATTTAGCAGACTGCTATGCTCTTTCCTGTATGAAATTTGCAAAAAAAGCCTCATTATGTTCACCATATGGTTTATTCATTGTTATGCACATCTGCTGCCGCACTAATTCAGTGGGAATTTACTTTCTGAACAGCGGCTGAACCCACTCCTGCCTGGGCATAAATACATAAACTACCCCGGCTGGGCCAGGCCAGCTGTGGTCACAATGAGTATTCAAGAGTGACAAAACAGACGGTATGCCACATTCCAAAGAGGAGATTACCGTAAAGTAATTCATAGCACTACTCAGCAAACTATGAATTACTTGTCAAAGCTTGTCATGCCGAGCGCCGGTGGTATAAGAAGGTGCAGGAATTTAGCTCTGGTGATACTCAATTATAGCACAACAAAGGCCTGCAGTGTGGTGACATATTGCAGGGACGAGGAGTGCAGCAGACCAAAGCTTTGGCGACATGAGGGACACAGCAGTGCATAAAATTGTGATTGTGTTCTTGGTGTGTTGGTGAGCCTTTGGAAATCCAATTCACATCAGGGTTTTGTCTGGATTTGTTCTTTTGCTGAGAGAAAGTCCCATTCATGACAGTTAATAGAAAGCTGTCAGGTCTGTGGTGGCAGCATTTATTCAGCGGTGTATCAGCACGTCTGTGCGGTCAGTCCTCCGGCTTTCACCGTCATTAAAATTGAGAGTGTATGAAAACCAAACCAGAGCGAAACCAGCTCACACATTCAACTCTCTCTTCTGACCACGTTAAAAGTGCTGAACATGGCTGGCTCCTGGCCGGCTTATGACTCACTCACTCAGCTAAACTGCACATCTCCAGCTTGCAAATGTTCCTCCTTTAAGTGGACATGCAGGAAAAGCTAATTAGCATACACTGGTATTATTAAGCATGCCTTTTCATCCTTATGGTTCATTATCTGTGTGTGCTAGGACAGACACTATCCACTCCTGTGACCCTGAACAAGATAAACGCTTTAGAGGATGGATGGACTCTTACATCTTTATAAGCAGCAAAATAATAATAATAATAATTTCGTTCCTCTCGTCCTGTTTTTCTTGGAAGACTCTCAAACAACTGCAGTTACCTGTTTTACTGGGTTTGCTTGAGTAAATTGTTGTTTATCCAACCCCAATGGATTTTACTGGTGTTTACAGTATACTGTGCTTTGTGTGATGGTGCCAACTTAAATAAGTGGGACCGGTGAAAGAAAGAGAATACAGCAGAGAAGTGCATTTACACAGAAAGAGAATAATAGACCATATCCTTGGGGGAATGTTGCATTGCTTCTTTAATAAACATGCAATGCTGTCAAAAAAACAGCCAAAAGATCGGCTGGACAACCAACATGGAGGTCCTGAAAAAACAGAGAATTGTTACAACAAAAAAGAAAAAGCGCTTTTGTCAACAATAATCTGTGTCATATTATTCATGTGTATTGATTTTTTTAAAAAGAAACCACACACTGCTCTTGCTGCTAAACCTTTATTAAATGTATCAGTATGTGTTGGGTGTTATGGGAGAACAGAATGTCAGTGTATACTTCCTCTCTTCTGTTTGTACCAAAAATAACTTATAGACTGTTATGTCTAGAACGGTTTGCTGCTGAGCAGGAAGGGTTTCCAAAAACAGGCTGTGATGATCAAACATCCTGAATTTAGTTGAATCAAGGAAATAACAGAGTATGTTTCTGATTGCTTCACATATGTATTTAGTGCTCCTTAACATCAGACAGACAAAGCCTTTCAATGCAAGATTAGTAGACTGTACTTAAGTGCAGATTTAAGGAATACATTATATTATCTCATTTTTATGCCCTACTTTTGACATTGAAATACTGAGTAGTAGTTATTGGCTACTTACTGGGAAAAACATATGATTTTTCTTAAAACACAAACTACATTGTACAGCTAGTTTTTAAAGTTGATATAAATACCAAACAGGTTATATGCTTCAGTGTCGAATAAACCGATACACTGAAAGGCTCACAAAGTATTAAATACTACAAATAAATCAAGGTTTAAGTAATCCAACTGTCTTAGTGTGAATGAAAATGGTATATTCTGCATGATTAAGGTCTTAAAATGGTGTGGTTAAGACAAAAAGGTGTCCAGTTGATGTGTTGACATGATGTTATCTAGCTCTTTCAACAGCAACTTTGTGCTCATTTTACCTCAGAGGTAAACCTCAAGACATAATCTGTATTACAATCATTCATGTTTACCTCTACTCTCATTTTCTCTCACTTCACGTCTTACCTTTGTGTGTTTTCCCACCTGTTTCGGATGTCTGCCCTGACTAGTTTCACCTGCAGTCATCAGGTGACTCACTCCCCCAATCAGTGATTCTACATCAGCCCAGTTACTTTGCTCTTTGTAAGCTGGTTGAGTTTATGTGGTGTTGTGTCACATGTTTGCTTGTAACCTGCCTGCTGGACCTTCTGGTGTCTTTCACCTGTTAATTTTCAATCAATCACTTCCTCCTCAACTCTCCACATTTGAGTCTAAACCTTGTTTGATGACTTCCTGTACTGTGACATGGTAGTTTGAAAAGGAAAACTAAATAATACATTTATACTGTGGTACATAAGTTGTCATTGGGAAGGATGTACTGCAGTAGTTGCACATAGTTCAGCTCAGATCAGCTACAGATTGAATGATGCAAAGTGTGAAGACTTTTCAGAGTGATTACCATAATGCAAGTTGGTTTCCAGCAGGTGTAGATTCACTTACATCCTGTTGCATCATGCCTTGAGGTACACAACTAGTGGACTTGACTGAATCACAGTGTGTCAGTGTAACTAATGGACATGAAAGCATGTTTGGTAAAGCGTCGTCGGTCAATGCTGTCGGCGACAAAACGCACTTGGCCAGATGACCCAGATATGCAGTAGAAAAGATAGAAGCTGGGAGGTGGAGTTGAAAAATATATGATCTGAAAGTTTTCCATCCACCAACTAATCGTTCAGCTGTGTTAAAGATAATGAAACTTATATCTTTTTATATCTTTTTTCGTAATAGTTTAATTCCACAGTGAACCACAGCGTCATTGGGGTCACACACTTGAATTAAGACCAGTTGATTGGGGATGAAATGTGCAACTGGGGACAAAGTCCATGTCCCCAGTAGTTCAAACCTTGATTTTGGGTCAGTGGTTAGGGTTAGGTTGAGGTTAGGGTTAGGTTTAGGCTTAGGCAATTAGTTGTTGTAGTTAGGCTTAAGGTAAGTTTTTAGGAAATCAAAGTTTGTCCCCAAAGAGAGGGTAAAAATGCCTAAATACCCCAAAGGTGGCTTAAACTGTGTGTGTGTGTGAGAGAGTGTGTGTGTGTGTTTGAAAGACAGAGGATAAAAGCCAAAGTCTGGGAGTCAGATGATATGACATCAAGGATCAGAGGAGAGTACAGTGATGTAATTTTCAGACACACTTTGAATGATGTTCATTGATGAAATGTCATTTGTTAGAAAGGACTAAATAGTTTTGTGCACATTATTAGCAGAATGAAAACAAAGCCACTCAAGCGCAGCCCCCGGTGGGCTGAACAACACTAATGTGAATCAATATTTCATTTCATTTTTAAATGGTGTTGCATCTCCTTTGTCAAGGGAATCAGCGTTAGTGTCAACCCATGAATCAAAGCTCAATTTGAACAAGACAGAGTAGAAGCTTGTATGTTCAGGATTTCTAAATGGGCAATTTTGCTGCATTTCAGTGGGATTCAATAGGGTGGTGGCCAGGGTGCCGACACAGACTCTCACCCGCACTGATGCCCAGATAAGACGAGTGAATAATAACGTAGGCCCCACAGAGTGACAACTTATTTTAGTCTGAGTAATAGTCTTGTTCATTAGGAGTGACGGGGATCTCCTGGAGGAATTCAGCAGCACAGAATAGCCATGAAGCTAAAATGTGAGCTTTTAAATAGATGAATTTGAGAAAGGTAAATCTCTGCCCTGATCCTCCTCCAAACTCTCACTATCAGTGTCAATTTTCTGTTTCAGTTATGCTTTATTTGCAGAAAAGGCTGGCAGCCACATGACATGAAATTGTGATTAAAAAGAATAATGCAAGATGCCAAAACACAAACTATGCAATCATATATAATACAAAACTGGGATTTGAAAATAAATATACACTGTATATGCATATATATAGCAAAAAAACATAATTTTTGTGTTTCTTTTGCGTTCACAGTTCTATGTTTCAGTCATGACGCTGCAGAACATTTTGTCTAATGTGTTATTACACAGATTCCTCCATAATTCCAAGCCAAACCAAATTGTCTCTGGCTAGAGCAACAACAAAATAATTCAGAGTCAGCTGACTGCAGGTTAAATGAGCGCAGTGCTCAGTCACAGAGCTGCCTTTTATTCAGTGTCTTCCTCTTTTGCAGTTCTACATAAAGAACATAAACACCCAGGCTTGTTCTTCAGTTGTTGCAGCCAAATGGGTCCAGAGTGGTTGGTGTTTGCATCCAGTCTCTCCTTGCACTTTTGGTTCGTAATCTATTTTATTTTGTACTTAGCTTTCGCTCTTGTTCCAGGTCACTTGATTTCCTGTCCTTGTGTATTGCCTTCCCTGTCCCTGATTGTTGTCACCTGTGTCCCCTTACCTCACACTTAGATAACCTCCCTTATCCTGTGCCAGTTTGTCTTGTCTTCCATGTCAAGCTCACCAGTGAGGTCATGTTCAAGACCTCGTCATTGTTTAGTTTCCAGATTACTTTGGGATCTTTATTTTACAGTCTTACTTGTGCAAATCCGTTTTGGTTTTATGCCTTGAGTTGTGCATTTGAGTCCAATATCTTGGGTCAAAGGTGCAGTACAGTGACATGAGTGTTTATACGCTGCCTGGCCAAAAAAAAGTCGCCATCTGGATTTAACAAAGCACATAGGTATGAGCCTCCTACTGGATAATTACTGCAGGTTCAGCAACAGTATGTGCTCAAAGAATGAGGTCAGCTTGACTATACTGAATCACCAGGTTTTTATTCACTGATAGGACGGGGATATTCCAAGATGACAGTGCCAGGATTCATCGGGCTCAAATAGTGAAAGAGTGGTTCAGGGAGCATGACACATCATTTTCACCACAGAGTCCAGACCTTAACCCCATTGAGAATCTTTGGGATGTGCTGGAGAAAGCTGCAGCGGTCAGACTCATCAATTCAAGATCTTGTAATGCAACACTGGAAGGAAATAAATCTTGTGACATTGCAGAAGCTTATTGAAACAATACCACAGCGAATGCTTGCCTTAATCAAAGCTTTAGGCGGTCTAACAAAATATTATAGTGTGTGACCTTTTTTTTGGCCAGGCAGTTTATGTATTAAAAAAAGTTTAGTGACTCTTGAGGCCTCATGAGTTCTGTCCCATCCTCTCCCAGAAATCATTTTTTTCTATACTCCACATCTAATTAGAACCAATTTACTAATGAATGAAAGGATTTATTACAATTCTCAACAACACATGATCCAAATCCTCATAAAGTAACAATTTACAAGCCAGAAAATGTGGAGCATGGCTACAGGGCTGGCACAATTCTTTTAACTGCTGTTCAAAGCAATGTTAAGTGTGGGAATCAAAATCCTTTCTCCTGAGACTAATAGTAGGAAGCACAATAGCGTCCTTTTGATCTTTCCTCCGGCATGTTTTCCTCTACTGTTCTACTCCTCCGTCATCTGACTCATCCATTGCTCCATTCTCTGGAGAAATTATGCTAATCAGGGCGAGCCAGATATTGTCGAGCATCAGCAGTATTCAGCGAGAGGTGCAGTGCAGAAAGAGAGAGACGAGCATTTCTCATTTTCAGCTAATTATGGTCCTGTCTTGCAAAATGGCTGCGTAACTCAAGAACTGGGGGGTATTTCTTTGATACTGATCCATCATACAGTAGATTATTTATTGCAGCTGTATGTAGCATTATGACCCAAAGCAATATTCTCTCCTTGACGACGTAAAGTATCTTATATCATTTTATTGTAACTTTACTTTCCTAATTGTATGTACAGAGTAGCCAGAGAATAAGTCCTTCATCCATCCATCCACTATCTACCGCTTATCCTCATAGGGTCATGGGGGGGCTGGAGCCTATCCCAGTTGTCATAGGGCGGAAGGCAGGGTACACCCTGGACAAGTCGCCACCTCATCGCAGGGCAAAAGTCCTTCAGCAATACTTAAAATTTACTGCTATTCTGACATTCTGGGAAGTATGTTTTTAAGAGAGTTACATTAAAAGATTGATATGATTAAGACTGTAAACAGGGTTGAACTGATAGCCTGGCCACCAAATATGCCTACCAGCACCTCTAAAGCTCTAAAGGAAATCGTCTACAATCACAATCGAAGGCAGTATGGCTTTGTGCTATATTTCTTTTCTCTTTTCTTTCCTTTCTTTTTTGGCAACTGGCACCAGCCAAGAGTGCATACACCATAAAGTTGTGAACAGACAGTGTTGTAAGCTGTAAATAATGAAATTAATGGTGCTTGAGTTTCATTGAGCTGCTTTGACTTCAAGGTCCTGGTATTTTGCACGTTGGTTCACTGTCACACAGAGTGGAACACTTGAATACATGGGAGCCATCGTTAATGTTATTAATAACACCTGTGCTTTTCTTCTAAAGCACACTGAAAATGTCTGCTGTGAAACAGGACTATTGCTGCTTAAAAACTTTTCACTATTTCTACCGTGGATAAACAACTTGGATCTTTATGTTTATGTAAGCGAACCAATTATTGGCAGTATCTCTCATATTATCTGGTGGTTTTAGAGGTCCTAATTTTTCATCCGGGTGGCTCAAGTTCAACTGCTGGAAAGTACACTTTTATATTAGGGGGGAATACATATATACATACTGTATGTACATGTCTGTGTGTGTGTGCGTGCGTTGGTCATTGCATAATTTGTGCTCCAGATCCACCAAGTTTCAATGAGGATTAAGACCAGTTTCCAAACATCCAAATGCCTTTCTCCACTCTAAAGACCCATCTGATAAATCCAATCCCCTCAGATCCACAAAGGCTGATGCCAGCACAGTTCAATCAATATCTTCCCTTTCTTTGCCACTCATGTCAAGATCATGCATGCAGCAAAGCCTTTGGGTGATACATAAAAAGATGAGTGCTCGGGCATTGAAATGCATTATGGCAGATAGGAGCTTTAAGTTGTATTTATTTATAAGATATTGGAATGGAATAAATTAACATCATGAATGTCATTTTAATCTCCTATATCATATTAGCTGTCTCCTACAATATTGGCACAAAGCTGGGTGAGGGATGATGTATGGGGGGTTAAGGAAAGCTAATCATGGCTAAATAGCGTCTCCAGGATTTTGGAAATATTGAGAAACTCTTTCCTATCCTATACAGCTTAGATAGATGTGTCGGTAAGCCCCGTTATTAGATCTACAAAAGATATGTGTCTCCATTTATGGTGGTCACATTTCAAAATGTTCAAAGGAAACAATCTGTCTGTGTCCAAAAGGAAGATCATAGCAATTTTCTCCTTACAATAATGTTTCTACTGCCAAAGGAAGATTAACCCATTACTGTTTGTCACGTGTTCTCCTTAAACAGATTTGTCTTGATAATAATATTATTGTTATATATGTAAATCATGCATTGAACCATAGGCTTTGAAATAATTGAGCTTTTTTTCTTTGTGATATGGCTCAGAAATTGAATGAGCTTGGTAGCTTTTTTTAGGGCCACACCATAGACAGACAATACAGGATTACATTTCACATTTAAATATTGATATTTTATATCATCTTCAGAAAATAATAATTTGTGGTTCTTTCATCTTTGCCTTTGCACCAGACATTCAACAGCAAATTAAAAATGATAATTGGATTCTTGTGATAATTGTAAAACTGCTCATGTAAGAAAATAAACCTAATAGCTCCATGATACATAATTTTAATAATCATTAATTAACAGTCCCATTAACTATCCTAATAAAAAACATGACCGCTAAAGAGAGATCATCTTTTCAGTAATCAAATGTGTCAAAAATAATTAGAAAAAATTCTGCAGTGTTGACTTTTAGTGATTAACTTAAATATAAATATTAATGTGAAGCGATTAATGTTGCCGGTACAGAATGTATATGATGCACAGTCAATACAGAGTTTGCTGATGAGTCTAGTTTGTCCTTATTACATGCAAACTGCTGCTGTGTGATTTGTGCTGTGTGTAGGCATACACACTCTCTCTCAACTATAAAAACACAAATAGACTTGCAAGCATGGCAGACACACACAGAAACACAACCTTCAAAGTAATTTGACCTATTGTTTAAAACAATGCAGTCACATTTGTCTTGACACTATTTAATGTTAAAATAATCACCATGTTGTCTGGATTTATCCCTTGTTATTCCATTATGTGACTTTGCCAGACTGTCAGTGATGAATAGTCCTCGTCGGCCACCGTATGATGTCGTGGCGTTTCCTGCCGTGTAGAACTGTTAGCATACAGTCTATGCTAGCAACTCAAACTCCCCACCGTTATTCGACCACTAGCTGTCATTTCTAGCTTAATTAGTCTGAATTTATTTCATTACACGTTACATAAACGACCGGACAGTGTTACTATTAGTAGTTCAAGATGAGGCGCGCCGGTTTGGGTAAGAGGCAGACGTAAATCTTTATTTTAAACTCACACTTAGCTTGCCTACTAGCTAGCAGTAGCTAAAGTTAGCTTATGTTGTTGTAAATAAACTGTGTACTCAAACTCTAACTGTAGCTGGTTTAGAGACAAAATATAGAAATAAATAGCTATAAACCAGCTATTTAATAGCTATTAATTATTGGTGTCCTTTCGTTAAGGTGAAGGAGCTACAGGGAACTATGTAGCAAGTGGATACAGTGTGTATGAAGAGGAAAATGAACACTTACAGGAGGGACTGAGAGCTAAAGTCAGCGCTTTGAAAAGTGTAAGTAACTACTGTTGAAATTTAATTTGATGTGTTAAATGTTTTTATGGCCGGTGAATGAGGAAAACACTAGTTATGGTTGCTTCAAATGCAACATATGGGTAGCTTATTCTCTTGTGGACCTGCTTAAATAATGTAAACTGTTTTATTGAGATGTTTGCTTTATTTCACTTAAATACGTATTTATTACTTGGTATTTACAGCTGTCTATTGACATTGGAACGGAAGTTAAATATCAGAATAAAATGCTGGACGACATGGTAAGTTTATTTTCTCACTGTCATAACCCATGTCAAAGAGTACTTCTTATAAGTAGTTGTAAATTGTAAATACAAACGTACCATACCCACTTGAAGAATAAAATGTAAAATAATTACTAGGAGTCCTCTGCTATCAGTTGATTATTAATTGGTAGCAGCTGTTGGGGAGGGAGCTACTTTTAATACTGTTGGGTAGATTTAATCTAATCAAACATTTTATAGGATGATCATATATTTCATATGTAAAATAATTAATAGAACTGACAAATGTGGCATATTAATAATATTTGCCTTTGAAATGTAGTGGAGTAAAAGTATTGACTAGTCCGTCACATTTGTAGGAAAGCACAATAAGATACAGTGATCCGCTTTGTTACAGTATGTTTGTTTGCTGGCCTGTCTGGACTTAAAGCATGTTGTCCCTCTTTGCCACACTAGGACACAGACTTTGACTCAACAGGCGGTTTGCTTGGTGCCACCATCGGCAGAGTCAAGCAGCTCTCTAGAGGCAGTCAGACCAAACTGCTGTGCTACATGCTGCTCTTCTGCCTTTTCGTTTTCTTTGTCCTGTACTGGTTCATCAAGCTGAGGTGATAGGAGACTTCATATCGTTATCCCCAGTCTGTTCTTAAAATCTTTCCATGTGCACATATCCCTGAGTATTTCATAGAAATGCCCCAAAGTCATGAAAACTCTGATGATATGTGAAGGAATTCGCAAAAGAAAATAAAAGTGGTCTGAGATGATTAAAAATCACGTGAAGTAGGATCATGTACTATATGTGTATATGTGAAGTAGACACTGCCAGTACATGTATTTTATTGATATCAACCCAAGATAATACTTAATGCAGTTGTGGGCATGTTGTACGATAGATGTAAGGAAATGGTTGAAATACAGATATGAAAAGTGTTTTTGGCATCCATAAAATAATTAACAGCAGTGTTCATCATTGTTTCATTTTTGTTGTAAAAATGTTTTTTAATGTAAATAAACAAATTTTATGCTCTGAAGTGTGTGGTGTTTACACAAATAGACAAGTCGCAAACATTGAAAATCAACTGTTATTTACTTAGTTTTATAAATTTGTACATGCACATTATTTTTCCAAGTCTACTCTAAAAATTGACTCAGTCTTAAATGGACGTTTAAGTGAAGTCATTAGAAATAACAACAATACAATTCAACTGTAGGCTGTTCACACTTGTATGGTCATGGAGCTTCATAATTCTGTGTTTTTGAGCTGAGCTTACTTTGTATCACACTGGATTCAAAACAATCAAAGACAAAATGCAAAACAATTAACTTCCTTGTCTGTGTCAATGATGTGAACACATCAAATATGCACTTAGGTAAGAACTAAGTCCTGAATTCACTTCCATATGGGTTTGTTAATTTGAATGATTAGCACATCGTCAGTAGCAGCAGACACCTGTCCCCCCTGGGTGTGTTCAGGACATTAGTTCTTGGGTAGTGTGTCCATGTATTTGCAAATGATTCCCAGCATGACCTCATCAGCGCCTCCACCAATCGACATTAACCTGGAATCCCTGTGGGAAAAGACAAGATGATTACAAACTGGTGTAACAATCATTTACACTTCCTTCATCATGAGAGCCACATAAATAATGGCAGCAATATTTATTTTTTTTCTCTCACATTGTGCATCCTGAGCACTTTGTTCAGCTGCATTATCTACCCTGTCAGTAGATGTCAGCACACTGTAAAATAACAGTCTACAGTATCTAAATCAAATACAGTTACTTGATTATACACGGAATAAACACAGGAGGAGACTTGTAGCCCAACAGAGCACGATGGGAGACTTAATTGCTTCCAAGTATTATTACTTGATCACATGCTATGTTTATGTGGAAGCCATCAATCAATCTGATATAACTTTAACGATGAGCTTTATCAAACTCCTGCCAACTGGTGAGGTTTCTCTTACCATGGAAACATTATACCCTCACAAAAAGCATAGTTGGCTGCCAAATATAACCATAGATGGCTAGCAACCTGTGTTAGTGACTGGTGCTGCTATGTCACGGTATTGAAGTTAGATGTTTTGTTTTACTTCAGATGAGAGGAAAATAATTATTCATGCAGTAATAAACACTGTGACAGCTATTTAGCATGTTTATGTTGTCACTTTTGAAAAGGTCTATGTGCTGTAAGCTACAGTGATGGAGAAAACAAGACAATAAAGTCAGTTTGAAAACCAGATAACTGAATAAAGACATGATATTTCCCTCACCTGTAAAATCGACTGATCAGCACATCACTAGTGTAGCCCATTCCTCCCCAAAACTGCAGACAGCTGTCGCTCACTTCTCTGGCCAGACGGCCCCCCTTTAATTTGGCCATGGATGCCAGCTTGGTGACATCATTGCCTTTAATGTACAATGCTGCAGGCAAAAAAAGGAAGTTGTGACACAAGCATGGAAGCGTGACAAATGTCCAGGTGGCTAAAAAGGAATTAAAAGGAACGTAGAGAGGGAAAACAAGACAATAAACCAATGTGGTTCAGTTTCAGATCAATGCCTCTATTGTAAGTTCCCTCCAGAGGAGCTTGTGTGAGCTGCAGGATTTTTCTCGTTTTACCGTGTGAAGAAGTTTGTTTGTGCATCTGTGTATGTGTGTGTGATTATCTACCTGTGCCAAACAGATTCAAAAGCATTGTTCTATTTCTGGGCAAGCGAATCAAACCAGCTAGATGAATTCATTCAAAGCCGCTCGCCAGAGAAAAGTCACAAGATCATGAACACCTGCCCCTCAGATGCACACCCACACCTTCATTTATCATAAGTACTGCTGTGTAAAGCACAGGATGGATTTTGGAGGAGCTGGGCATGTGCCAGCTTTCAAGTAGCCAAGCCTGTGGGTTTTGAAGTCATGCCAGCACCAACAAAACCAACAGTAGTTTGATAGAGAGAGTCAGCCATTAAATGAGTTGAACCGCTGGCTCCTCCTGTCTACATGTAAGTGTCCTTGACACATAACACATTCAACCCCAAATAACTCCATAACATCACAAGTTTGTCATTTATTTATGTTCTTTGAGATTACTCTTGGAGGGAAAATCAGTTTCTAGCAATTTAACCATAAATTATTTTGATGCTAAAGCTGTTTTGTTTATTGTCAGCCAACCATATTGCTGCTCACTGTTAACTTATCATTACTTAATAGTAAGCAACCACATTATTCTCCAGTCTGCACCATGCCCTCTATTTTTTAAAACAACCTGCTGCATTGCACTTGGACAAATTACCCACTCAAGGCTAGTTTGGCATTCACATCATTCTTGCAGTGCTGTGTCAACCGTGGCCTTTGTTATTTGGGCCTCAGTCTTATCTGTGGTATTAAGTGCCAAAAGAACAGCTGCAGCCATTCATTTAGAAGGAGTTCCCTACAATACTGCAAACCCAAGCATGTATTTTCCCATTCCTGGCTAAGGCTTTAAGCGTATTTTAGATATGTAATATCGAGAGGTGAAATAACTGTATCTTATGGGGAAAAGGAAACAAAATCTAGGTGGAAGTTGCAGATAAATGCATATTATTCATACTAAGGTTTATATCAACTGACATGATGACTGCCCTAAGACTCATGTGTGGTGGCACATTTACCATCCGTAGGAAACACCTGGAAATAATTCCAAACCAGAGACATGACGTTAGTCAGGCTTTGGACGAGCTAGCTTGTTAGCCACGGCTAGCAATTCACTTATTGGTCTTGTTATAATACATCATCAAGAATGTTGCATTCTGAGACGCTCAGAAATGCTGAAGCCTAAGGAGTTGATCGGTTATAAAAACCTGGTATCGATATTTCCCAATATTAATTTTTTATGTTAATATTGACCAATAATATCAGAGGGCCGATATTATCGGACACCCCTAGTCATGTCTGTATATTCACCTGTAGCGCGGTGGAGGAGGGAACGGACCAGCTCGACCTCCGTCTGCAGCTCAGCCAACCTGAAGTGAACTGCCTGGTGATGGAGGACGGGCTGGTTGAAGATCTTCCTCTGTCGTGTGTACTGCATGGTCTCCTGAATGACGATGTCCATCATGGTCAAGACTGAATGTGGAAAGACAGAGTTGTGACCTAACTACATCTGCACCACATGCATGTCCTTACACAAACATTTACCAGGTCAGAGGCATCAGTGTTAAGCCTGGTTTATGCTTCTGCGTCGCGGCAACGGCATCGGGCCTACGCCGTAGCTCCGCCGTCGTTGAGCATTCAAAGCTCTGTGTCGAGGGAACGCGTTGCTCTGCAATTCACCGCCAAGCTGCTAGGGGGGTGTGGCTGTGTCTTTGTGTGGCTTCTGGGGGCTCATATCAGATTCCTTGGTTTTCTTCCGACAGTAAACAATGACAACTGAGATGGAGTGGGTGTTTCTGGAGATAGAGCTCATAAAATTTAAAAAGAAATGCTGTTACTACAAATGTTGAAGCACAGAAGACGTTTGAGGAGGTGGTCTGTCCGACTATTCCGTACCGCTCGTGCCGCTCCTTAAATAGCGGTGTTGTTGAGCTGTTGACCGGAAAAGCAACCGCCGGAAATTACATTCTGAGCGGACCAATCACAGTCCTTGCCGTTCGCGTCTCAACGCGTCGACGCAACGCGTAGTCAGGACTTTTTGGAGGTGCGCGTCAGGCTACGGCGTAGGGTCCGCGTAGGGGTCTGCGTCGACGCCATAGCTACGCCGCCGCCGTGACGCAGAAGCATAAACCAGGCTTTAGAATCAGTAATAGAATTTAAAGTTTCTAAATAGTTTCTCGCAAGTATTGCCAAAGAAAATATTTTTAGTTTTACTCAAAATCTAAAGTAAACAACTATTTAGCAGAAGATTAGTGACTTCAACTGTGTGACCTCTACTCCTAAATTCTTGGAAACTGAAACAGGAGTTATAGAGTCATACAATAAGCTGTGCTATTTACGGTTAAGATTTGCAGGAGTCGGATGAGATGTGGTGAAAAGAAATGAAACAGAAAGAGTGACGATGATGTCTGATTACTGGATGTGGCTGAGGGAGATAAAGAACTCACTGCTGGCCACAGCCCATAGCCTCTCTTCCTGGAACTGAAGCATCTGATAGGTGAAGCCCATGCCTTCCTGGCCGATGATGTTCTTACAGGGCACCCGGACGTCATCAAAGAACACTTGAGCCGTGTCTGATGACCACATACCAAGTTTATCTATCTTGCGGGCTATGTGCACTCCTACAGAGGGATGGAAAGAAAACAGAAATAGACATCATGGTGCATCTTAGTGAAGAAACACTAATACTAAGAAATCCTGGATACAGACACACCGCAGACTAGAGACTGATAATGCTCAGACAAACCATGTGGGAATATTGCAGCAAATCATCAGTTTAGTCGAACTAAAAACAGTCTTAAATTTGAGGGCTGCTTTAAGATGTACTTGAATCCCAGAAGGCTTTTTTGTTTTTACAGGAAAATCATCCCACAAATAATTCAGCAGTCTCCTACAGTACCTGGCAGCTTCATCGGCACACAGATGAGGGATTTGTTCTTGTGTGGGGGCCCGTCGCTGGTGTTGGCGATGAGACATATCCAGTCAGCCTGGGCACCATTGGTAGTCCACATCTTTCCCCCGTTGATCACATATTCATCCCCTTTCCTCACCGCCTTGGTCATGATACCTAAATCAATGTTTGGTGGAGTGTGTAAATGGATGCAGAGAGAGAGAAAATTGGCAAAACGATGAGGACGGAAGGTTAAATGAAAAGTTTCAAGAAATAAATAATCCAACAAACACAATTTTGGCCCTTAAATAAAAATACTTCAGACCAAAAATACTCCTCTGGGTCTAAAGTTGGTGTATTAATCTAAGTGTCAAACATAATACAAACTGAAATAGAGAAAAGGGAAGCAGAAATTAGTGAAATCTGGTGATGGTGAACTTGTAGACAGTATGTCGCATTCAACCACCCTTCTCTCCTAAGGGAATGTCAGTGCCAAATTGATTGTAAAACTGCTGTATTTCTGACCACTCAATCATCTCTGCAGCATGAGTTAAGCCAAAATGGTCCTAAATAGATAAAAAAATGAAATTATATGATAATAAATGACCAGAAAATGATGAAGGAGACATACTTGAGACATCAGAGCCAGCTCCAACTTCACTGACACCGAGGCAAGCCACCATGTCCCCCATGATAGAGGGAAGGAGGAACTCTTTCTTCAGCTCAGCTGAACCAAACCTGCAGACACACATATACAACGACATTACAGCACATTAGTGACTATCAATAAGCAGTTACTTTTTGACACTGAAGTGAATCCCTTTGTCCCTATGTCCCATACAAACATGATTGTCATGCAACTGTCTGATAAAAGTTGTGTGAAATTCTAACTGCGTTGTGCAACTGTAGAAAGAAAGAGAGCAGACAATTACAGTTCCAGCAGGACGGAGGAGGAGTCTTATCCTGAAGCTCCCATGGTATCGCTTTTCTTTGCTGCCCTCTTAGTCCTTAGACCTCGCTGCAAGGGAGTGCAGAATCCCTAATTAAGCTCCCGAGACTCCAACTGTTTCCCTGAATTCTGTCATAGCATAGCAGGCTATCACACAACAAGCCAAGGCCCTTCATGAGTGAGACAAACAATTACTAAATATATTAACACCCATACCCTCTAGGGAAGTGTAACTGTGATAAAATGCTGTACAACAGGCTCTGTTTTCTAGAGGTACTATAATACAACCACTAATCTACCATTAAAGAGGGCCTGAACCATTAAAAGATGTGGCCAATAAATGAGAGGGGTAATAACCTTGGTTTGTCACAGTTATATCGACATCTGCAGAATACTGTATTTAACACTGATGAGATTGAATGAGATGACACTTATTGTTGTCTCTGTGCTGGTAGGGTAGCATCACAGCTGAGCAGATGGTGCTGCATAACCTGTTATCAATGAACTGATTCATCATGAATTATTATATTATATATTAAGAGGATCGAGCAATTGAGGAATGTTTTCATTTATTTAGCAGTGGACAAGATCAACAGTAAAAACTGCACTGATATGGAGTGGATTGTAGCATTTGTAGCACTGATTTGACTATGACTTGATTCCAACTGCATCACATTAGGTGCAATCAGTGCAAATCACTACTTGTTAATGAGTGCAGCTATAAATGTAGTCATTGTCAATGACAGGCCTGCAGAGCTGGACAAAAATAATGAATGAATCTGAGGGCCCGTTTACACATACACAGGTATTTGTAAAAACTGAGACTTTTCCCTTCGTTTGTGCCTTTCATTTACAAACAAAGGACAATTTCTCCTCTGAATACAATTCTTTCTAAAAACTCCGGCAAAAGTGGAGA
Organism: Synanceia verrucosa; assembly: GCA_029721515.1. Classification (NCBI taxonomy): domain Eukaryota; kingdom Metazoa; phylum Chordata; class Actinopteri; order Perciformes; family Synanceiidae; genus Synanceia; species Synanceia verrucosa. Next base: position 6,711,313 of record CM056567.1, on the reverse strand, counting down.
TTTAGGAAAAATCCGGTATCACGTTTGAATGTCAAAGGAGAAAAACTGAGTTTTAGGAAATCTACGCACCAAAAGTGCAATCTTTTTTGTGTTGTAGGGCGGTCAGAGTAGTCTGTGAGCAGTCAAGCATTCCAGGTATCAGTAGCATTTCTGTTGGTGCAAGTACTTTTTTAAGTGTTTTGCAAATACAGCTCCTCTATTACTGTATGTACAGGAGCAGAGACGTATTAGGGCTCGGAGAAACAGGAAGTCGCTCGTCGTTGTTGTTGATGAGGCTTCTGATTGGCTTGCATCACTTTCTCCTTCTTCCTACACTGTCACTCATTGGCTTGCTGTAGTTATGATGGCTCTCGACAGCGTATTTATGCAGGTTAATGTAAACTGAAACTTTTTAAAAAACTATCATGTGTGCACAATGTCATTTTGGAAAACGGAGGGAAGGAAATATTCGTTGATCAAAATACCCAGCTATGTGTAAACGTAGCCTGAGATGAGGGTGCTTCTTGTATGTATGTACTTATATGTGAAACAGCATAATTATCTGCAAGCTAATCAGAGTGATGGTTGTTGCCAGGGGGCAGCAAGACAAGCAACCTTTTTTCACCTCAAAATGAAACACACCCATTGATGAAAATGTACTTGAGATCTAACACAAGTGGCTCGAGTGGTGGTGTAAAAAGGGAAGCACACAACACCTGGACTAGTTGTCCTTTTGATTGAAAACAAAAAAAAGTGAGGGCACTGCAGCATGAGTCTCCAACTCAACCAGCTGGGAGGTGCTTCAGGGGAACAGCCTGGTGAAAACACTTTTAATATGAAGCTTCAAACTTTTCACAAAAGACAAATATCAGTTTGCAGGTTTGTACCTGGCCAGTGCAGGAGTAGCCATATCAGTCTGTACACCGATCGCCATGGGGATGCCTCCACAGTGGATGTTGCCCAGCTCCTCTGCAACTGCTACGCTGTAGCTGAAGTCAAGCCCCAAGCCTCCATACTCTACCAGACAAAACACATGTTACTTCCTTATGTATACACATTTGATAACTTTACTACTCAGCTGAAAGAGGAAGAACGAATAGCTTCCTTATGTCACTTTGGATAAACTATTATAATTACCTTAATGCAGCCTTCCCCATCTCCCTTCCATCGTTCCATCCCTGCCTTAACTTTTATTCAGTACACACACATATTCCCTGGTACATATTTATGTAACTGGACTGATCTGGTGGCACCAGAGCATGCACTCAAATTAATTACAGGGTGTTATCATTGATTGCACTGTCTGTGATTATGTGTAAAAAGCACTGCTGGGAGGGTCACTGTCATCTCAGTGTCATCTCATCTGTTCCACTTCGTACATCAAACCTGATTTAGATCTCTTAAACAACCCATTTACAGACAAAGTAAAAAGAATGGCTATCTATGTCCTTCACTCTGGCAGTGGAGGCATTTGCAAAGACCTTAGGTCCTTAATGGAGCTGAGCATTGCATCATAAACCATGTTTAAACACCACTTTCTGTCAGTTATCCTCATAAAGAGCCATCTTTTTTCTTTTGCCTTTCATCATCAGCATATATTACCAAATGAATAGGCTGTTTTTTTATACTAATATACTTTAGGCCAATTTCTGCCCACTACTCATGGAATTAATGGCTAATGTGTTCACTTTTACACCACATTATCTTAAAGTTGTTTGTCTTAATGGAATAATTTACCCACAAAATGACCAGTTGTACATCAATTAGTCACACCATGTTACCTTGAATTCTTGTAGAAAACTTGCAGGTCTACACAGTGAAAACTCAGACAACACAGAAAAGAATTGATGAAATTAAGTAAATGCGGGCTGAGTTTAACAAGAGCTAAATTACGTCTCATGTTGCTTCCAAAGAGTTTAGGCCGTGTTTGGGAAGTGGTGACGATACGACTGGATGAATGAGGCTTGGATTATACTGCACCACTTGTGTGAGTTTGTAAAATAATGTTCTGACATAGTTTTGTTCTTGTTAAAATGCAGCTCCCATTAACTTCTCTTCATAAAGACTTTTCTGTTTACAAGAAAATAATGTTTTTACTCAAGGCAATACAAGATGAATAAATGATATAAAAGTGGTCATTTTGTGCGTTAAGTATTCCTTTAAATAAAATACAACAAAATGAATGGCCTTCTTGCAGTCTGCATCCCAAGCTGCTCCAGCTAATGCAACCTGACAGTTATTAATTTGCTGATAATGTCTGGTTAGCCAAAAGTAACAAGACTGAGCATTTGAGAAATAGCTGTTGCTCAGTTTTCCCATGACTCTGTACAGTAATACCAGCCACTGCATGATGGATACTAGCGCTGACTGACGATGAATAAGTAGCAGCAAATTTACCACATGGAGGACTGCAAGTCTAGCAAAGTGCTTTAATATCACCTGTCAGACCAGTTATCAAATAATGGAAAGCAGAGTGTGGCCCACCGTCAGAGAGAGACAGAAATGGGACAGAGAAAGAGTGAGATATAGTGGGACAAGCAAACAAGGCAAACAAGAGTGTAAGGAAGCAGGTGCAGCTGTGCAGCGATAAGAAACCCTGTGGTGGATAATGTGGATGACAGGAAGCACTGAGGTTTATCCCACTTTCAGCAAAACAGCAGGTAGTCTAGTTGAACAAGCAAGTAGAGGAAAACCAAACAAAATCCCATCACAGATGTCAATCCTATACACATGTGTTTCTGCTGAACACCAGATGTTCCACAGCGTAGGTTCTCTTCGAGTGGAGCGCCACGTGAAGCACATAGTGAAGGATAAAGAGAGAATTTAAAGGTGCAGCTAAAGTAGACACTGGCAAAGTTGAAGAGAGTAATAAAGTTTACTATTCTGTGTGCAACACGAGTGAACTGATGATGGAGGATGAGAACACGGGAAAGAAGGCAGATGAGTCACTTGAGTTTGCACTCCCACCACAGGGTGTCGCTAATGTGTAAGAGAAGGCTGTCAATATTTTATATGACGTGATGTGAAGGTATAAAAGAAGACATGCAATGTGGAACCGAACAAGGTCAGCTACTGGAAGTTAGAAATAAAGCTACTGTTTTGTCTGGACATAAGTTTCAGTTCATCATTAAGGTCACGATGAAAAGTAAAGTAAAAACCAGATGTACAGCTACAGTGAGGCTGTGGTGAGGTGTTGTGACACCCATCCATCCATCCATCCTCTTCCCTTTATCCGGGGTTGGGTCACGGGAGGCAGCATGTTAAGCAGGGAAGCCCAGACTTTTGTCTCCCCAGCCACTTCGTACAGCTCTTCCAGAAGGATCCCTAGCTGGGAGACATAGTCTCATCATCGTGTCCTGGGTCATCCCTGGGCTCTCCTGCCAGTGGGACATACCTGGTACCCCTCACCAGGAAGGCGTCCAGCCATCTGGCTCCTCTTGATGTGGAGGAGCAGTGGCTCTACTCTGAGTCCCTCCTGGATGACAGAGCTTCTCACCCTACCACTAAGGCAGAGTCCAGACACCCTGCGGCGAAAACTCATTTCAGCCACTTGTATCCGTGATCTTGTTCTTTCAGTCCCCACAGTAAGTGACCATAGGTGAGGGTAGGAATGTAGATCGACTGATGAATTGAGAGCTTCACCTGTCAGCTCAGCTCTGTTTACCATGACAGATCGGTACAGCATCTGCATCACTACAGATGCTGCACTTCCCTCACTTGTGAACAAGACCCCGAGATACTTAAACTCCTTCACTTGGGGTAGGATCTGATCTCCAACCGAGAGAAGACATGCCACCCCCGACTGAGGATCGTGGCCTCAGATGTGGAGGTGCTGATTCTCATCCCAACCACTTCACACTTGGATGTGGACTGCTGCAACGAGAGTTGAAGATCACGGCTTGATGAAGCCAACAGAACCACATCATCTGCAAAAAGCAGGGACGTGATACTGAGGGCACCAAACCGAACCCCCTCAACACCTTGGCTGCATCTAGAAATTCTGTCCACAAAGGTTATAAACAGAATCGACGACAAAAGGGCTGCCTTTGGCGGAGTCCAACCCTCACGAAAAACAAATCCAAGTTACTGCTGGCAATGCGGACCAAACTCTGACACTGGTCGTACAGGGACTGAACATCCCGTATCAGGGACTCCATACCCCCAGAGAACCCCCAACAAAACTTCCCAAGGCACACGGTTGAATGCCTTCTCCAAGTCCGCAAAGCACATGTAGACTGGTTGGGCGAACTCCAATGCACACCAAGGACCCTGCCAAGGGTGTAGAGTTGGTCCACTGTTGTGACATGGATTCATGAAAACCTCCACAGGCTCTGAAACTTTTAGGAAATGTTGACAGCAACTGGCGGACCTTCAAGCAGCAGTTCCAGCTCTACATCTAGCTATGGAAAGTGAAACAAAACCAAATGCAAGGAAGGTGGCACTGCTGCTAATCATGGCAGGTCCAAAAGCTATAGACACAAACACAGACACTTTCAAAATAAAACAAAACTAATGACTTTCCTGCAGTCTGCATCCCAAGCTGCTCTAGCTAATGCAACCTGACAGTTATTAATTTGCTGATAACATCTGGTCGGCCAAAAATAACAAGATTTAGCATTTGAGAAATAACTTTTGCTCAGTTTTCCCATGACTCTACACAGTAATACCAGCCACTGCATGATGGATACTAGCGCTGACTGACAATGAATAAGTAGCAGCAAATTTACCACATGGAGGTAGTCTAGCAAGTCTAGCAAAGTGCTTTAATATCACCTGTCAGACCAGTTATCAAATAATGGAAAGCAGAGTGTGGCCCACCGTTAGAGAGACCGAAAGGGGACAGAGAAAGAGTGAGATATAGTGGGACAAGCAAACAACTGAGTAGGGGATGCAAAAATAAGAGGAAGCAGGTGCAGCTGTGTAGCGATAAGAAACCCTGTGGCGGATAATGTGGATGAAGGGAAGCACCAAGGTTTATCCTATTTTCAGCAAAACAGCAGACCGTCTGGTTGAACAAGCAAGTAGAAAGAAAACCAAACAAAATCCCATCACAGATGTCAATCCTATACACATGTGATTCTGCTGAACACCAGATGTTCCACAGCGTAGGTTCTATTCGAGTGGAGAAGCAAACGGTGAAGCATATAGTGAAGGATAAAGAGAGAATTTAAAGGTGCAAGAAAAGCAGACACTGGCAATGTCGAAGAGAGGAATAAAGTTTACTATTCTGTGTGCAACACGAGTGAACTGATAAAACCACTTCTCCCTGGAGGATGACAACATGGGAAAGACGGCTAATGAGTCACTTGCGGAAGCTCACATCCATGACAACTGAGTGACAATGGTGTAATTGCATTATTACTCAACACACTGAATGCACGCATCGGTGATGTATGACAAAACCTGAAAAACCACTGTGTTGGTAACGGTTTTGAATAGTCACTTAAGCCACTGCAATGCATGTATGGTATATGGTTTATTACTAAAGGGTATATTAGTAATCATGATGGCATATTACTAAAGCAGACAGTGTGAGAAAGGAAACGGCTTGGACACACAATTCTCTCCAAGAGGTTATTCATCTAAACATTAGCAGCAAAAATGTTCAGGCAAAGGAAAACTGTGGAGGCTGCCAGGTTCTATCTGTCAGGCAGGAGACAAGAGGCCACTGCCATGGCGTGAACAGCGGATACCTCCCTCTCAGAGCAGAGGAAAACAGGCAGCGAGCCAGGGGTCATCCCTGTGTTCTCCCTCAACGCGGCTGCCTTAGGAAAACTTCCTGTTCTCGTGTTTTGAAGGTAATAATTCCCTTCCTTGTGTATGAAAAAAAGAGTGGAAAAGAAGCGTTGAGTGTTCATGTAGGAGGATTAAATAAAGAGACATGCTGTATGGCTTCAGAAGACATAAATAAGAGCATTAACATTGTTGTTTTAAAGCAGAATTCTATTCAGTCCACCAGTGCTTTGTTTTTTAGGATTTTGAGTCACTGATGAGGAGCAATAAGTAATTAAATGTTTTGAAACAAGAATGAAAATTAGGCCATTTTTTAAATAAACAATTTAGGCTGACGTCTTTCTTTCTTTACATGTTATGTTTTTATTAGCTAGAGATGACAGGAAATCAAGCAGATATGTGGAGTGACACACAACAGGTCCTCTGCCAGATTCAAACCAGAGATGCTGTAGTTAAGGGTTGGCTTCTTATCCCTTAATCCACGGCTGAGGCTCTTCTGTTTCATGCATTTACACTTAGCACATTTAGATGTTTACTAGTTAATTAGTTCAAATAAAACCCAAACTTGGAGCATTATTAGTTTCCGTAAACATTTCAGAATTTTTTCCGACTCTAACCCTAAGGCGAGTTGACTGCATTTGTATATAGAATAGTAGGTAGATGGTGAACATCACTACAGTACCACTTAATTCTTGAATTAAGGTTATTTATATTGTGATCTAGACTGTGAAATCTCACCGTATGAGATCAGGTGTTTTGTTACCCTTTTGTACGAGACTGTGTTGTACTGTGTTTGAGTTCTTCTCTCATTCCACCTGATGAATCATTTCTCCTTTGGACAGAAATCCCCACTCCCATTCCTGTAATCCGAGCCTCTAAAACAATTAAGACAGAGGACTTTCAGTCTTCTTCATTAGTCAGCCCTCCAGCATCTAGTTGTACACTTTGTTAGTTATTCCTAATATTCCTGCAAATATTAAGCCAAACATAGCAAGAATTATCATAAGACGCCTGATTCCAATTGCATCCTGAAAGGTGTCAACCAGAACAGTTGTTTCTATATACTTAGCCCAGGTAATCTACCACCTGATAATACAGAGCGCCTTCACACAGTCTTCCTCCAGGCCTCTCCTCCTCCTCCTCCTCTCTAATCTTGCTAACTAATGCGTAAGACTTGTGTACTCAGCACATTTTAATTCCCTCGCCCTCCCTCTTCTTTGGCCTACAGACCTGTGGTGCAACCATCTTCGCAGAGCTCTGTATTCCACATCATTGTTCACAGATTTGCACTTTTCAGCATCAAATGTCAGAACAGCTGTGACAGACGTTTTTACCACAGCAATATCATCACTGCGAGATGAAGACAAATACGAGAACTGGCAAATTAATTGAGAGAAACGTATCGATTACTGTGGGAATAACAGAATGTGGTGAAACTTTATCTCTGCTGTTGTCAAACACTTCCCAAAAGTCGTTTCTTATGTGTTCAGGATGAATTACCACAACTATTTCGTGGTCCTGCACCCCTCCTTGCACCCCAGTGGTGACACAGCTGGGTACACATCTGGAAATAGGATACAGAGGAGCAGACAGCTGTTGTGGGATGTTGCTGTGACACCGACACATACCATCAAAGTGGGAACATTTCTGAACTCGACCAACTTTAATGTATGGCTGTCAAACAGAAAAAACGAATGGAAAGGGAATACAGCTGCAATTTTGATCCACACATCCCTTCTCAGGCAAATTCTAACCACCAAATTAAATTAGGATTCTGAGTGACTCCTCATTCATGCTATCCTCAAAGGCAAAGCCTTTTAAACCCACAGATATGGTACAGATTTATCATGGGAGTTTTTGTGATGCCAACAGAAACAGCACGTCCCAAAAACATATATCATGTAGACTGGGGCGCAGGTGATTATTCAGTCATCATTTTTCTAAAGTCTGTGCTGAAAAATGCCCTGAAAACACTTCAGCTCCATTTTATGTCATGGATAAATACATTCTGCAGACACAAGCCAAACATCTTTGGTTATTTTTTTTTACAATTTATGCTCTTGACTTGAAGTAATCTGGTGTCAGTAGGACACTATCAGGTAAAATAGCTTTTTTTTTCCCAAGAACATGAATGCTGCACAGTTTAGCACCTTGATATGACGGTTATTAACATTTCCCAGCTGGCTCATTATCTCCTTAGTTCCTTTCACAGCAGAAGTAAAAAGGCTTCTGAGTTCCTAAATCAAACAGTTTTTTTCCTTAATTGTTCTGTTCCAGACATCACACTAACCACTAGATTAATTCAAGTTTCATATTTTCATATTTCTTTTACACAATCCTAAATTCCTTTCCAGGGTCAGAGGCTGAAACATATCCAGCAAGCACTGTTAGACAAGTATAGACCTGGCAATGAGACAAATGGCCAAACAAACAAGAAATTTCATTTCTATGGCATTTCAGAATGAGTACTCATTAATCTTGGTTAAACACCGACCTACCTACTCACTCAAATGTGTCTTTAGGAAACATTTGCTGGTTTTTGAGTACAATCCACTCAAAGGGACAGATAATCTAACACTCTTACCAACTGGTTTGTTGACTCCTAGAAAGCCGGCATTTCCTAAGATCTTGAAGATTTTGTGGGCTGGAAATATCCTTTCTGCTTCCCACTGATCCACATAGGGGTTGATCTCCTGATCAATGATCTGGAGGACAAACACAACGGGAGAAATATGATTTTATTAACTGTACTTCTAATACTAAGCATTAAATCATAATTATCAACACTGCGCAAATGCTGCTGTGCGAAGATGCACAGATTTCTTCAAACTGTACTAGATTCATGTTCTATTGTACATACAGGGACAAACATGCATTTAATCTGTCTGTATTTAGGGGCAGTGAGCTGCTGTAAAGCGCCCGGGGAGCCAAACAGCAAATGACAGGCCTGCTTTTCTATTTCCTGTCTCATAATAACACCAAGAAGCTATGCATTATGTGTGAACACACGCAATGACTGTAATACATACATGCAGTTCCTGCTGTGCAGTGCACATCTCTTCTTAAGTCTATGTAATCTATCTCTAGCATACGGCGAGATAAGGTATTATACATCAATGAATAGAGAGCAGGCCAGAAAAAAAATGTAACACATGGTGAATCTATTATGATGACAATACAGTGACAGTATGCATGGCATGCTGTTTCCCTGTAAGCACGTTATCAGCCCCCTACTGATAACCACGGTTTGGCTAGTGACATAAAATATAGCAAGCTGTAGTTCATAAAACAATGGCAGGGGTTTGGTCTCAATCCCAATCAGTTATTTGGGAGCAGAAAAATGGTGCTAAAAAGCCAAAGTAACAGAATATAGTGACAATATTGGAAACGCAAAATGGTTTTCAAGGAACGACACTAACACTTCCATACTGGAGCTGTGGGGAGCCAACAGTGTGTGCTGCTGGTATTCAAGGACTTCACATTCAGCCATTCGAAAGCCAATATTTTAATGACTGTGTTTCCTCCACCATTTTATTCTTGGACGGGTAGAAAAACCTCCAAAGTATTATTGAGAACAGCATGCAAAAATAAAGCTTGGATACTGAAACCCATACTATTGTCATTCCTTCTGGGTGAGCAGTAGTCGCTCCATCTATTCAACCACAAAGCCTGGGATGTACAACTGCCTGAGTATGACGAATGGATTTTTATTTAAGATTGAACCCAAACAGAAAAGCAACTGTGCAGTTGTGCTTAACAAGTAATTTTCACTAAAAAGGAGGTGAATGTTGTAAGTTCACATATTTCCACACTTACTGGCTGTGTGCTCATTCATACTCTGAAGTAAATGAATTCATAAGGGAGGAACAAATGGTAATCATGTCGCAGAATTTTACATAATATTCTCTAACAGTGAGAACAGGCTTTGTTGTTGTCTCTCGACGCCTAATTCAAGCAGCATTGTGCTTTATAATAGTTTCTCTCTTGTGTCTGGTTTTGTGATTCATGGTCTACAGTGAGGAGTGGGTTGCAACCTGGAGTGAGTGAACCTTGATGCTGTGACTCATCTCGAGCACCTGGAAGTGGTCCACAGCTGGAGAAGCACTTATGATCCTATTGAGACGCTCATACGGGTCTATTTTTGCAGGAACTCGCAGAGAATAGGCTGCAGATCTTTAAAGTGGTATTTTGCTGCCAATTCTTTTAACAATTATATCCCACACAGCAGACTTTTGTCAACAGGAAGTTTAAGCACAAAGGATTTCTGCTAAATAATGTCAATAAGTGATGACCCTGCCATTAAAATCAAATAAAAGAACAAGTAAAGATATTAAATAAAACTATATGAGCTGTGGCTTTACTTGTCTGCTTCTTGATGATTTTTTTTATTAAAATTAAAATGTCCTCCAACAAATGGATTTGACCTTGTTAGCCAAACAGCTTCACTATTATTCAATTTAATGCAACATCTTCAATGGGCCATGGTTTCAGCAGAACGGGCAATGGTGGGTGAAGCCAATGAAAAGTAATGATTAAAACAAAAGACATATCTAACAAACCAGCCAACAAGATAAGTTAAACGAGCCAATAGTGTTAAAAAAAATAATAAAGGATATCTAGTAATTATTTTGTGTCGATCTAATTCAGTGAAAGCACAACCAGCAATGAAGACTAGGGTTGCGTTTTTACATTTTGAGGTTAAAAAAACTAAGAACTGACAGTTTTTTTCCAGGATTGCAGAAAGTGATGTATACTCATTTTGTCAATCCAAAACACACAAACCCAAAGCAGCCAACCACTGGATCAGCCAAGAAAAACACACCGGCTGAGGAACATCTGAAGAGGAGACAGAAAACACGGATCATCATGTTTTACTGCTCAAAACAGAAAACAGGCACTACTAACAGATTTGTGGGGCAAATGCCTGGGCCTGAATCAGGCCAGAAAACCTAAAACATTATGTCAAACACAAGACCAGGCGGTGAAACTGGTCCCCTTTAACCTGCAATAAACTCATCCATGTGCAAAGTTCAAATCCTGAGGAGGGAAAGGGAGGGATGAGTATGCTGCTGGAAAGGGAAACATAAAGGTCATCAGGGAGTAATCCTGCATCTCTATTGTGGACTTTTTGTGTTGCACACCAGGACAATTCCACATCACCGTGCTGTCAAGTTGTAGGACAGGGTTAAGAACAGGTCTTCCTCTGGTTGGCACCCTCCATAAAAACTGTGCAGTTCTTTCCAACCCTAAATGTTGTGTTGGCATGGGTTTACTTTTATAAATATATATGTATATATAAAATATACTGTATGTAGCAATAACAAAGCCTTAACCTCAAACTACGACTTATTTAAAGAAATCTACTATTTGCAGATGGCTTTATGCTGTTTATTAAATATAAAGAATTACACGCAATAAGTTTGGCTAACCAGCTAAACTAAAACAGGTGATATAGTATAGCCCTCTTTTTCAAAAAACAAAAAAAATACAATGTAAACCTGTGTGCCAATTACCGGAAATGTGCATCCTACAAATAATAATAAGCAACACAGGTGAAATACACATTTTTTCCCATGTACACAATATATATTCAATATAGTATATTAAATATACTTTGACTCAAACGATTACTCCATTATCATCATATTATCGAGGAATTTTAGCAATTATGTTAAGGAAATATGACGACACATAGCCTACTATGAGATGTTAGAAATGTGTCAGATTTTACTGTACCGTCCCTTTAAAGTCTTGAGTTGATATTTATGGTTGTATTATATTTCAAATTTTCAGCAGGGCTGACAACTTCTGGATTAATTGTTCATAATCTTACAGGTATTTCAGGTCATTAATTTACCAGATGACCAACTGTTATTCTCAGGTATTCTATATCAGGATATTAATCAATATTGTATTGTTTAAAACCTCATTCACTCTGATGATGTCATACTGTCTTGTATGGGGCATTTCTTGCCAAGAGCTTTTTTTCTTGCGGCCTGCCAGGAATTCACCTTCAGATTCACAGCCGGTGCTTTTAGGAGCAAAGTCATGAAGTTCAGCCTTCAACTAATCTTCTAGACAAACAGAAAGAGACATTTAAGAGTCGAGGTCATGAATCTACAGACAAAACATGGTGTGTTCAAGGACATTTGCAAATGTCAAACTTATTTATTGCAATAAAACTAGAAACTTAGAATGACAGATGCTCTCTGTGAATTCAAGTTTTATTTTCTATTACCAAGGGTTTCCAACACAAACCAGGGCTGTAATCAAGTCCAAGATATGATCCATTTGAGTCTGAGGTAAAACCAGTCTTAAGTCAAGACCAAAGATGACTGAGAAGTCTGGTTCAAGACCAACATAAGCAATAGTCAGTGTCTTAGTGATCAAGGAGTTAGAATGAACAGAAATAACCGATAAACAATACTGATCAATCTATCAGCAGCCAGAGTCCAGGTAAAACGATCTATATAGCAAAATATAAGATCATAGATACAAACTGCTCACCTTTTATTGCCAATAATATGTAATTGTTATTAGAATATTTTATATCTTTATTCCATCAGTTGATCCATCTTTCTTCATTTAGTTTTGCATCCAGTCTATGTATAATTACCAGTCTTGCACATAATTTTTAGTCTGCTTGTTTACTTATGTCACTGATTTTTCATATAGGCCCTTATTATATTGCTGCACTATGCACTTGCAACCATGACAATGTAAATGTCCCTGTTGGTGGAAAAAAGGTTATGTTATGTTATCTTATCTTAATAAATCAATAAAAAAAAACTCTATTTATTTGTCAAACATTGCCTAATTTCACAGGCTGTAACTACGCAAAGGTGATTTGTTACTGGTAGCATGTAACATAAAGAAAGTAAAGAGTGCTGCTCCGCCTTCAGCGGCTCTGTGGTGTGGGAGGAGGGAATCCCAGTCTGAAACCACGGGAGGCTTCAGGAGAGGAGTCGCTTCCTAGAAGTGTCGAGGAAACCGTTTTTGACTCCTTGTCCTCATTAATGGTTCGGTGGTTTCTATGTGTGGGAGACTGGAAGGCTGACTAATTTCTTAGTATGGGAAGTTGTTTGTCTCAGCTATAAATGAGCACCACACTACTGACAGCAGCCCTGCATCCTCCTCAACCACAAACAAAAAGCTGGTCGTGGAAACACTGGCACTATGACTGTCTGACCTCGGACAGTCACTAAAGGATTTCCTATAACCCCATTTGTATACAGACTATAAACACACATTAGCCTTCAATTGAATCCTTGCTGCCTCAAGTTCCCTTTCCTGCACTGCCAACTTATTGTTCTGCATTTCCTTTTCACAATTTCGTACTTCCCATTATTCCCAGCGCGCATTTATTTTCGACCTCCTTGCATCCTTTTAAAGGTTTAGTCATACAACAAGCTTCCCGCAACATTGTCGCTCCCTGCCTTAAATTAGGCACTTGTGGTTATTTTTGCAGCCTGGATCTCCAATGTCTAGTCTAGATGTATCCTAAATGAGTCACACTGATTATTATGCTTGCTTTGAATTTTTACTAACATCATTTGCGGCTTATCTTTATCTATCTAAATGCTCCGCATGTTAGACATTACTAGCGGTAAAAGGTGAGGCAGATTGATTTTAAGTGGAAGAAGCTGGGAAGAAGAAAGGAGAACAACTTTAGCAAAAATTGCTCAAGCAAATGTTTGGCATGGCAACTGACAAAATATTACAGCAATTCAGGATAAATACGTAATATTTCTTACAGGTTTTTGAGTCAATATTAGCAAACTTATTTTACCTCATTCATAGCAGGATATATGAAAATTTTATTGAGCAATTTCATGGAAAAATGTACGTCATAATATAATGTAGTAAGTGAGAATCACTTTCAATGGTTCCCCATATTACACAATCTGTTTTTTTTGTTAATCATCCAAACTCACAGGCCAGAGAAAGAAAACCACTTTTCAAATGTGCCAGATATTGGCTTCTAGATAAGAGAGATGTTAAGTATGATTCACTGTCAAATAGTTATTTGATACAAACGAACATTACATCTGCTTTGGGTTCATTCCCTCTGAAAACCACAGCCAGCCACCATCAGTGTTTATCTAGCTCTTATCCAAACAGCCACCAATTAGCAAAGGAAAAGGGAACAACTGTTAAATAAATATGAAGAAGACTGTAAATTTAAGAGTGCGGGGAAGTCGACAGGGTTATAACACACCCTCCATGTTTTCTTCAGAAGTCAGGTATTAACAAAGCATACATTGTAATCCACAACATTGGATATTAACTGAAATCAGCTCCCAAATGTATTTCAGTATTGATTTGTATTAATAAGTCAATAGTGAATAGAATTTAAAACACAATCCTGACCACAGCTACTGTATATTTATTTAATAATCACATGTTGTGTGCATCCAAAACACCTTGGCATCAGTAATCCATTTACCATACTGTTTTATATACTGTACATGCACACTGTCATTCCCATTAAGATATCCATATAATAGTCTCATGCTTCATTTGCACTCACCACACTCTCTTGGACTATATTGCACTTAACAAACTGCTGTTAGTTTGTTTATGTATCTCTTATTTTATCATTTCTTTACCTTGTGTGCTGCTGTCTGTTGCTTTAGTGTTTTATGTTGTTTTAAGAGACTAAAACAAGAACACAAACCTGACCTACAAAGCTGATTGTGAGTCAGATTTTTGGCATTATATAAATAGCATATGTCACACTGACAACAAATGTATAGCTTAAGTCTCAGAAAAGTATGATAGGTCATGAAAACACACCAGTTTGTGTTTGATAAACAAGTGTAGCTTCAGTGTATGCCTTCATGTCCTTATTCACCACTGCTGTAGGATTATGCAGTAATTTAAGATCCATTAACAGAGTTTTACAACAGTAGGAGCAACGTAAAAACAATGTTTACTTGGTGATGTCTTATTTGTGTAACAGAGCAGAGGACAAACACTGTGTATGTAACAAGCTAACATGTTGTGACCTTTCACCCACTTTTATTATTCTGCTCCTCCGCTGCTTCTTACATTTACATTAAGATAAATAACACTGCTGGCTTTCTAGCATCACATATGAACATTAACACACCCAACTGTCACCTGCTAATCAATGCTAAATGTAGTCTTGTTGTCGTGGTAACACTTGCTAAAAAGGCGTTAGCATGTTACCTTTCTGAGCGACTCCTTTAATGCAAAGTGCTCTTGTGTGTAGATTAAATGGTCACCAGCGGTCTCTGAGACACTGGACGTTGCGGGTTTCGATGACACATTGTCTGACAACGACCGGACGCCAATAACGGAGGAGGAGTTGAAGAAAGTGCTGGTGTTAGCTAACAGGTTGAGACGAGATGCCCCTCTGCGTAGCGCCATCATTACTAACGACTGCTCTCCCTGCGCATGCGCAACTGTTAAACTTTCTGTTTCTTCCGGGATGAAATATTTACCTGAGTGGGAAATTTAGAAATGTATGAAATCTTCTTCTTCATTTGGGGAAATACAACTAAACAAATAAAAAAAAAAATATGTAATCCAGTATTTTTTTTAAGAAGCATTCAATACTTAAAGTATCACAACTATTAATGCATTGGTTCCCAACAACAAGAGGTCAAAACATACTTCCTTTACCCAAAATAATGCTTTATTTTCTTTAATTTTTGCTATTTTATTGTGAAATGCAGGACATTTTTGCCCCTTCAGGCTTCTAAGAAAAACTGAATGGATCACTGCATGAATCATGCAGTCAAATTGAAAAGGGAAATCCCTCTTTGGTGACAAATGACTATGTATGATATTAATATCAAAAATAGACATGAATTATTTTACGGGACCATAAGGATGTTTTTTCCTATTTATAAGAAAATATAATATACATTTTCTTCTATCCCAGGCTAACAAAATGTAAAAATATTCAGAAAATAGCAGAAAACAGCTAAATTTGCCACACTATGAACTTGAAATATATGCAAACTCAGTTATGAAGCTGTATTTGTTTTTTGCTGGAAACCTTCCCACACTGAATGATGGAGACAAGCTGAGTTATAAACAAGCACATTTAATGACAGTTGCTTCTGTGTATGAAACAACACATGGGCCCATTTGATCAGACTATATACACCACATGAGTTAGAAGCATTTCATATAACCCTGGCTGAATACAACACTTATTAATTGCATCTTTTCATAGAGTAAGATTATAAGGCTACAAATCTGGCCAGAAGACAAGGAATTGTTTACAAGGGAACTCATGAAGTTTTATCATTTGTTGTTTATTTATTATATCCCTCTGGTCTTCTCAGTCTGCAAATCCATTTTATGAGGGGAGGGAGAATATCCCAGGGTGCTAATCTGAGCTATGAAAAGCTCCTTGGGTCCAGTCTAGCAGATGACACAGCCACCTTTCTCCTTGAAGGGGTTCTTCTCCTCTGAAATGCCTTTGACGAGGGTGTCCTCCTCCACTCCAGCTTGAATGTAGTCCTTTATTTCCTCACAGCATTTAGATGTCTAAGTGATCAGACAAAGGTGTTGACAGTCTTATCCAGAAATGGATTTTTAGTTTTAAATACAGCTCAAAGTAGAATTACTCTTTGGCTGACAGTTAAAAATAATTTATTCTTTTATATAAAGACAGTGACATAGTCATCACCTCAATGCAAAAACACTCACCAACCACCTCTCAAGTTTCACTTCAATTTTAAGTTGGTTTACTTCCATCACAGCCTTGTCCTTGTCCGTCAGGTCATCTACATTTATGACCGGCATTTTCTGTCAAACGGAAAAAAAGTAGCATTTCTTGTAAAATCTTCACTGCCATATAACAGATGGATAAAAGATCTCCAAAGATGCAAACTCACGATGCACAAAACAAAGATAAGAATAGAAATGTACTTACAGAAACTTACAGGGAGCACTCCTTCACTCCCAAAATCCAGCTGAAGAATCCCTCTCCCCTGCGTCAAGCTGGGTTATAAAGCAATCTGCATAAACAATCCTAATCTGTTAATCTGATTAAAACAAGACCCGTATGATCAAGCCAGTGTCTGAAGTATGAAATAGGACGGTGAATCACACAGGTGTCTGCCTGGGTTTCTTTTGACTAATATGTAAAACAAGATGCTGTTGACAGTATTTTGCAGATGAAATTTGGATTTGAGCTGTTTTAACATTGCTTTTTTCTCATCCTCAAAAAATGGGTCAAGTTAAGAGGTGGTGCTTCCTGCATCAGGTCACTTAAAAAAAAGGTCACTTGATAAGACGGCTAATCTGTATTTAGCCTCCACCTGTCAAGGTGGAGACACATCGCTGTTCAGAACATGACTGCAAGGCAGTTTTCCAACAGCGTACTTAACAATGGACAAACCAGTCAGGTGCAATTATGCAGAGGAACCAAAGAAAGCTACATTTTATTGTGCATTTTTTAAATGTTACCTTCAACTTTGAAGAATGGGGAGCTCTTGATTGCTCAGTGGTGCGTGACATTACCATTTCCTTAAAAGTATTTAGGAGGCGGCTGCAATTATTAAGCAGAATAACAGATGACAAGTCTAGGCGACAGTGCTTTGAGGCTTTGAGTGAAAGTGTGTGTGTGTGTGTGTGTGTGTGTGTGAGAGAGAGAGAGAGAGAGGGAGAAATCCTGTCAGACGAGTGTGTGTGATAGGAACTTGGCAGGACTGTTCAGACAGTATTTTAATGTTTCACAAGAGTGTCTGACTCTGAGACGACACAATACTTTGGTTTGGAGGCAATCCTGTGGAAAAATGACAAAGATGCTGTGGGGTTACTGGAGCTTGATCTGTGGCCTACATCATCATCATCACCATCATCCTCCTCCCCATCCTCATCTTCTTCCCTATGGTGACCAATGAAAGCAGAGGAATTCATTTCAGTTGGGTCTAAAATGCCCTGAGTCACTATTAACAATCCTCTACGCACTTCAACGTAAAAACGAGCCCCTCTGATGTAAGTAATGAATTCATCACCTTTCTCTTCTAGCTATGAAAATGAGTCATTGCATCCCCGCCCCCAAAGTTCCCCTGGGAAACACTTCACTCAACTATAAAAGTGGATGTGGCTGGGATGGTCGGCAAAGCGGAAAAGACTGGAGTAGAAGTAAAAGTTGCACAATGGAGTTTTGCACACTGGCGCTGTTCACACTTTTCTCCTCGTTTTACAATGTTTTGGCGTTGTCACCTAAAGGTAACCTAACTGCATGCTTTTCTCTCTTCTTCAGTATTTTACCGACCTCTTTGAAACAGTCTTGTTGTTGGCCGTCACAAGACCCCGTGCGTAAAGCTCCCATTGTAGATCGCCAGTTTGGCTGCTGCTGCGCGCACCGATGTTTAAAGCGTACTTAACGAGTTTTTCTGTAATGTTTCACTTTACATTGTTGTTTCACTAACAATATGTTTGCTGCTTTCAGCCGTGTGTCTCCTTCAAGTGGACGAGGGACCTTGCAGAGGAGAAATTGAGCGCTACTACTACAACACTATCACCCAGAAGTGCGAGATTTTCTACTACGGAGGGTGCCAAGGGAATGCCAATAACTTCAGGAGTTATCAGGCTTGCCAGAAAACATGCTTCAGAATCCCAAGTAAGATCTCAATGTGATGAGCATACAATAAAGATGATGGTGACCTTTCTGTTAGCTGAATGCGCACTGGGTGTGGTTTATCCTTTACATTTTTATTTGCCTGACTGTTGTATGATCACATTTTCTGCCAACAGACTTCTATGAAATATTTGGCAAATGTTTTTACTTTTTATTGTGTCATTTAGTCGTGAAAGAACTAAAAATGTGTTGCTTACAACTTCTTCAACCACTAATCTCATGTTTGTCTTTATTAGTTTAACCAAAGCACAAACAGACATGGTTGGATGATAATATTCTACTGAGAAAATAATAAAAATCACTTCAGGACGGAACTTGATCTCATCCCAACCTCAAATTTTGTCCCCGTCCTCCAGAGGTTCCCCAAATCTGCAGATTTCCTAAAGAGGAGGGACCTTGCCGGGCTCTCTTTCACAGCTACTTCTTCAACATGACCACCATGCAGTGTGAGTCTTTTAACTACGGCGGCTGCCAGGGCAACTCCAATCGCTTCCAAGACCTCGCTTCTTGCAAGGAGTACTGCAGTCCACGAAAAAGTGAGTATAAACTGATGCTCACTGGCATCTGTAATTACATTGTTGAGAAAGATAGGAACAAACAAGCGTGACAGGTGCAATATAGTGGCACTGATACATTCAGCATGTCGTCATGCACAGTGGATTAGGATGCTGCGGAAAAGTTAAAACAGTTATTTTACTTTTCAAAAATAGCTGACAGGTTTCCTCTTCACTGATAATGTCTTTATTGTGCTTTGTGCCTTGTGTTACAGCTGTTCCCGTGCTGTGCCTGGACCCCCTGGACAGAGGGAGGTGTTCAGCCTCCATCCCTCGTTATTACTACAACACAGCCACCAAGATGTGTGAGGAGTTCATCTACTCAGGCTGCGGAGGGAGCAGCAACAATTTTGTCTCGAGGCAGAGCTGCATGGACGTGTGCGCTAAAGGTGTGTGAGTGGGAAATGAAGGCATGTGGAGAACATCTCACTGTCCAAGATGAAACCTGTAACTGAAGATGATCATTTGAGGAGGATTTGCAGACGTTAACTCAGGAGATTGTCTGAAATCTGACTCCAGAAAGTTACATTTGCGCTGTAGTGAGTGTAGCTTTATCGGCATTGTAATTATAGGTTATAATACTAATCAGTTGTTATACGCATTTTTTGTTCCAGGAGGGAAAAAACACACAAGCCAAGGAAACTTTCGGCGCATGAGACGGAATAGAAATAATCGGATTACTTTCTTACAGGCGTAGACGTCTGACACTCAGGGACTCTCACTTGGACAAGCCCTTGATGGAAACTAACATGAATAAACTGACTTTTTCATACCAACATGTCGACCGGCGCTTCTTGTTATTACTGGAAGAGTTATAGCGATGCATTCCCACTGTATTTGTATGTCATGCTTCATAAGCTAAGTTTGTTACTGCACTAATGTTCCTGATTGTGTATTTTTGATACTTTATGTATGCTGTATGTATGTACGATGGCGAATATTTTTGTTTGCCTAAACAAAGATAAAAATATCGATAATTTAATGAAATACTGTGTGCTTTTTTGCTGTTGAACTTGTCATTTGAATAACTGACTGACTCAAATTATGTTGCATTCAACTCCTTCTGTCACATATGACTTTCGAGGACATCTTTATTAGTTTTCACCAATGCAAAACAACTGCAGCCAAAGAAATAGGCTTGACTGGTTTTTCACTTTCTCACAGTCACTTCCACTTTATCTCTAGGCCTCCTTTATTCCTCACTAATGCTGCTGTCTTTCCTCCTTATCTGGTAATACGTTGCGAGGCACTCAAGCCTATCTTGGTGGCTTCTGCATAGCCTTGAATCAGGAAGGAAGCAATCACGCCGCTGTGGCAGGTTCATTAGGACGTTCCTGCATGTTAAGTGGAGAGCAAAATACAGCTTTAAAAAAATGTGCCTTCAGTTGTGTTTTCAGCAGCTATAATGTAATTATATTGGAAATGCACACAATGATTACAAATGGGAATATTTCCATCCATACACATAGCATGGTAAGCTAATGTATGCACTCATATTTGTATTATTAATTACGTTTTTTTCTTTAATCAAAATTACCAGTTAATATTATTTATTACCACAACTGAAAACTGTGAAAACTATAATTCATATATTTAGTTTCGATCATATCCAGACTGTCCTAAATCTCTGCTTTGTTCCATCTCCTGTAATAGAATAGTTGAAGCACTGTGTGACTTTTCAGACAATAAATATTTATGGAAGATATCAAAAGAAACTGCTCACCCATCTGGCTCAGCTATAAATAGCAATACAAAGTTAGACTAGGCCCTCTGCTGTTAAGAACCAAAGCTAAATCATCTACTCGATAGCGATGTGAGAGAGGATGTCATCCTAACACTTTCTACTCAGCCTCTCAAAAGCCATTTAATCTGGAAATCATCACCACTGGTTGTTTTGGGGAATTGAGGTGAAGCTTTTTTTTGACTTTGAAGTTGACTTTTCTTTTCTTCCTGAACTTTTCAATCAATGAAACCAGAAGTAATGGCTTGAATTTGAAAGGTGTTGAAAGAGAAAAAAGCAAAACAAAAACAAGAGTTAAATTATTTGTAAAATTACACTCAACATTTGCTTTCAAGGTGAAAAATATGTGTTGAATCTAATCCGGTACAGGAATTAAGAATCATATACAACAGGAAAAAAAACAGCTTATGTGTCATAAAATATGCTGCACTACACTAAAACTGACCTCTAGAGTAACAAATCTTTTGTTTTGAGCTCATTTACGTTTTGCAGCAACACACTTTAACAGTTAATTTTAATAACCAAAAGACATGACAAATGTCTGAGATGGCACAGATAGACACAGCTGGTTAACTTTCAATTATAACAAAGCTCTGTCTTGGACCATTAATGGGTGGCGATATAAAACTGACTGCAAAAAGTCCAGAGGGCTTGAGATGAATTGATCCTGCTCTGGTTATTTCATTAGCCACAGTGCATTAGGCAGCGTCATTGTGCTGCTCGTTCTCAATGGTGATTAATGGACTTTTACCTTGAGACATTGTTCTCGTTTAAAATGAAATCAATTCCATGTAGGATGCTTTGTTTTCTTGTCAGACATTATTATTATTGTGTTTGTGATTTTAAAAGTTATTAAAGTAAAATACTGACTTTAAAGTAGATATATATGATTTTACTGGTAAGTTCTAAGTACTTACTGGCTGATAAAGTATCCTAATTTAACATTTAACTTGACACCAAATCTACAGTACAAAGGTGTCACAACATGCTGCTGTTGAAGGTGACGCCCCCTGGTGGCTGATTCCAGATCTAACACTTCTTTGGGTACAAATATGTGTAAATATCCTCTATTTAATTATACAAAATAGTATGTATAATATCAAACCTGGTGGTAAATTATCTCTTTTTCTGACTGCTTTAATTAAACTAGTAAACTGCAGATTTGCAGCCACCTGTCGTCACTATACAGTATGTTTCAGAGTAGTGGAGCAACCCACGCCATGCAGCTCAGGTGTTGACTCAGCAGTGTTTATTCCACCACAGTCTGTTTCTGTAGGTGGATCTGGTTTGCTGAACTGAGCAGTGCCTTCAGATTGCACATTGATTTGGTAGCATGGGAGAATAAAAACCACCAGGTAGAGATCCAGCTTCACAACTTCCTGCTCTCTTTTCACGGCCCAGAATCCACTCATCTTGTGTTTCTCACCTAAGAAAATTCAGTCAAACTGTAATTGAGTTTTTTTTATAGACAAGGTTCCTGTTGGAAACAGCCTCATAATCTCATATTGTTTTTGCTTGAGACAAATCAATCTTGTCCAGTGTGCCTGAAACAGGAACTCCATTATAGCTATTAGTGATGTTATCAGCAAACAAAACAGCACTTTCTATCAACTTTGACGGGTAATTGCTCATAAAAACTGAAAACTTTGCAAATGGCGCAAAACAGAATCAAACCTCATTAGGTCTAAATATTTCTGGTGGTCTGTTGGTTCATTCAAAATAAAATTAATAGTATGTCAAAAGAAAAATGTCAGCAAATTCTGGGAAAAAAATGTTTTTTTTTTAATCAAGCAGAAACATGGTTTTTGGATTAATTATGTCTTTTCTTCTTAGATTTATCTTGCAATACTTCATACTGCCATATTAATTTAAAACAGCAGTGTACAGATAGTCGGAAGAGCAAACCTGCTGAGAGAAACTGATCTCTGATCACATGAGTAGGCCACATACTGCATGCAAATGTAAGTTCACGTCATTTTTACTTCGGGGATGGAGGTAGCTCAGTCTGTAGTGACTTGTGCTGGGAACTGGAGGGTTGCCTGTTCAAGTCCAGGTTGGCTCAAGTCTGGAGAGTGGGCTGGTAGCTAGAGAGGTGCTGGTTCCTTCTCCTGGGCACTGCTGAGGTGCCCTTAAGCTTTGTTATGCAAGGCACCAAACCCCCCAACTGCTCATGTGCCTGGATATAGGGCAATTTTCACTGGCCTCACTCTGACACCTCTCTAATGCATGTGCATGTTGATGTGCAACTGAAAAAATACTAACTGAGGGATTAATAAAGAAAATCTTCTTTAATGTTAATTTCTTGTCTACCAGACGACTGTAGACCATGTCATGCCCTGACATGGCATCAGAGTTTCCCCATCATCCATCACCCTGTGTCGGGTAAAATGGAGCCTCACACACCTAACATTGATTTGTCTGGTGATCTGGGCTCTTCTTCACTCTCCATCTGGTTCCCAAACACACGTAGATGATAATTAAACCTGTCAGACTACTCCATGCTGCTGCTTCTGCAATGTTTTGGAAGCGTTCACAGATTATCAATTGATTCCTAGAGAAATGCCAACAGAAAACAATTAATTTGTCAGTATGTTTCCTGTTCTCGTGCATGTATTGAGGTTTAATACTTCCCGCTCCTAAAGTCCTAATGTAATTTCACCCTGCCTTGGCTCTGCTACTGGTGCAGTAATTGATTTTCAGAGGTGAATGCTAATTTCTTCAGTTTCTATAACAGAGGGTTACTACTTACTGTGTAAGAATATTGACCAAATCCTAGTCTTTGTCCACAGGTAACAATCACTGTAACAAGCTATGGTGCAGCAGATGACTCATAGCTGCTTTCACCCTCCTGCAAATGTGCCAGAATCCTTTTCCATCAGCGTTGGGAAGATTAAAAGTGATTTGAGCAGAACGAACAAATACAGATGCTTATTTTTTCCCTGAGCCAGATGATATTTTTTTCTGCCGGTACAGTTGAAAAGCACTGAAAATCAATCAGAGCAGGAGATTCTTCCTCTCCTGTACACCTCAATTACCAGCTTCTCAGATATATCAAGCTCCTGTTCAACAGCTCTCTGCTCTGTGTCACACTGGCATAGTTAAATTCATGGTTTAATAATGGGTTTTTAATATATGATAGCTTACTTTTAGGAAAGCTGACACACCACATGCTGCCCACAAAAGGGTTGAATGCAAGAGCTGAGCATTCCCTGGTGAAGCTTGTTGTATGAATCTGTTTTCCTGCTGCAGACCAAAGTGTATGTATTCTGGTGACTGATCAACGATATCAGCTTAATTAACTTACTGCAAATACTGAAAATAATAATATTACATAATAAGTCCAAGACTGGTGTCACATCTGGATCCATACAGAAATGTCTGCCTTTCGGAAAGGATATTAAAGAATATAATCCATGCACAAGATGCACAACCTATCACCACAATGGATCAGCTCTATTTGAAACAAGCTGCAACAACTCTGACATATATGATGGCCTTATCAATCAGAAATGGCGAATTTGTTAGCAAACAATTGCTCGGTTATACACCCAGCAGGTATAGAGCAACATTATCAACTATTTCTTTATGTTTCTGTAATGGTTAATCCACCAGTATGTGCAAGCTTTTTAATCAAAATGATATCAAATATGTTTAGTGGTTGTATGTTATTCTTGAATAATCTCTGTTCTGTCTCAAATTTGGTGATAAAAGCATGAATTCAGTTTGAAATTCCTCACTCCTGTTGTAGGGAGTGTAGGGAACAGTGAGAAAGAGTCTATAAATATTTGGTGAATTAATGAAAATGTTATGTCACAATAAAAAAATTGTAAAAGTACAAATATGCACAAATATAATATTTCTTGTATGCCATAATAAACTTAAATAAAATGGATAATGGGGAAGGACAGTTTGTCTCTGGAAATGCAGTTAAAAGCAGGGAAAGTGTTTTACCAAACTGTTAATATTAAAATGTTCATTATGATGTGTCATGCCAGATTTGTTATGTGTCTGTCTTCAGTGTTTGTTGTCGTCCTGTGCTTTGGCAGTGTCACTTCCTGTGTTACTGTGGTAGTAACTCTTCCCTTGTGTTTCAGATACTTTTCCTTCCTGCCTTTGAGTGTTTTTCCACTGTTGTGATTGTTTGCTCTGTCCAAACTGTCTCCACCTGTGCTCCTTTACCTTGGACATGAACTGTCCCTTTTGTCCTGCACCAGTTTGTCTTGTTGTGTCCACGTTAAAGCTGGCGGCCATTTTGGCTCCTGTTTTCATGTGGTTCCAGTGAGTTTTTTTGCTGTTATTTCCTAGCTATATACAGTAGTGATGTTGTGTTCCTCTTTTTTTCTTTTTTTTTAGACTATAATGAAGCCTGCCTTGTGTTAACAGATTACAGCAGTATTTTCAAAGAAACTTAATTTAAACAGAAATCATAAATGTGGCTTCAACAACATTGTTCTGTTCCATATTCCCTGAAGTTGAGCAGCAGAGAGACACTAAAGAGATTATGTCATCTGGAGACAAACTGAAGAAGCACATTTCCACATTACTCGCCTGCACTAAAAGCATGAATGAAATGTCACAGACAAGCAGTCAGCCCGCAAAAAGTCAACTCAATTTCATGACAACAAGACCCAATAAAGGTCCTCATTAAAGAATGTCAAATAAAGTGTTCATAGTCACAGCTGGAAGGAGTTCAGAATTAAGGAAAAAAGCTCTCTTTTATTGAGCATAACGAGCAGAAGCATCTTCAGTGCTAATAATCATTCCAGAAACTGTTGTTGTGCCTCAGGCCTACTTCTGCATGATAAATAAATAAATCACTCCGTCATGCCAGAATGTGATGCAGGGATGTATTAAATTCAGACTGTGCACAGACACAGTCGGCACTGGCACCAAAACTCACATGGCCTTTTCTCTGGCATCGTTATCCTCCAGTTTCACATCCCAGCATGTCCCACAAAGCAGGCGTCCCTCCAGATCCGTTTTCCTCATTTCTCCTCCACCTTCCATCATCACCACAACTAACCATAATGATGGGATTCAGCAAAGAGGACTTGGAAGTTGAAGTGTCTGCTAACCACAATACCATCTGTGGCACAACATCAGACTTATGGTATGACTTCTTCATAATGACTTTCATCCAGGTGAGGATGGGGCTGGAAGAAAAGTAAATCTGTCTCTGACAACTAAACAATGAATCAGTTCTCTTACTGCGTCCAGAAATCAGTGCTACTGGAAACATTTTCGTCGGGGAGCATGATTTAGGGATAATATAACTGACTTGTGTGTACAGACGTGCATGTCAAATGTAGCTGACAGGGCTGATGTTGTTTTTCAGCTTGGCGGGATAACTAACATTTCTGAGGAGATTGTATTTGTCCACTCCTCTCCCTCCTCCTGGGTGGATGCTCTGTCTTCTCTGCTGCTGTGTTTGCATATCTCCTGGCTTTAGAGATGACACCCTCATCATGCCTTTCACTGTTATAATGTGTTATAAGTATGCAGCAACATGTACTGACCTGTCTATGTGTGTGTGTGTGTGCGTGATTTGAGGACCAATGAGAAACTTTAAACGTGTGATGTGGGAACAGTTGATTGTGTTGATAGGTGAATAAGTGTAAAGGGAAAACAAAAAGACAACAACTTCCTGTTTTTATTGTTGTCCCAAAAGTGTCAGTTGTGTTTTATCTGGTCTGTCGACCAGGCATCAAACAAGGAAATTGCCTGCTTGGTGAGTGATTAATGCTCTCAGTGATGTTTCATCTCATCATAGAAGACACCTTTAAAAAAAGATCAATAATATAATGATATCCCTGCATCTCAAAAGAGCAGAATGACCTGTAAAGATGAATTAAAGACAATCTGCTCATGCACTCTGCACTCTTTGGCCACTCAAAACACTCTGACAGTAGATGGCTGTTTTCATCAATCTGCAGAACAAGGACTCAACCTTAGCAGCAGTGATATGCATTATATTTCAAGATATTTGAGATGATAATATGCCCAAAAAATCTGTACATCATTTGTTAAAAACACAACACTTGCCAAGGCTTCCATCCAAGTGTTGCCTTCATCGTTGTGACCAATGTTGTGCTTCCTAAAAAGAAGCTAACAGTCTGCTCCTGAAGGTATTTCAAACAGAAAGCTGAGTTTTGAATTTTTAAATTCAGTTTGCATGTTTGCATGTTCTCCCCATGTCTGCGTGGGTTCTCTCTGGGTACTCCGGCTTCCTCCCACCATTCAAAAACATGCATGGGGATTAGGTTAACTGGCTAATTTAAATTGACCGTAGGTGTGTGAGTGGTTGTCTGTTTCTATGTGCCCTGCGATGATCTGGAGACTAGGGTGTATCCTGCCTGTCACCCTAAGACAGCTGGGATAGGCTCCAGCCCCCCACGACCCTATGAGGATAAGCGGTAGAAAATGAATGGATGGATTCATCACATCCATATTTACCAGCTTGGAGGCTTCTTCTTCCCTGTCTCTGCTGGTGCATTGCAGAATATGTTGGCGTGTTACCGCCACCTGGTGATCAG
Source organism: Synanceia verrucosa (assembly GCA_029721515.1). Taxonomy (NCBI): domain Eukaryota; kingdom Metazoa; phylum Chordata; class Actinopteri; order Perciformes; family Synanceiidae; genus Synanceia; species Synanceia verrucosa. Next base: position 6,684,145 of record CM056567.1, on the reverse strand, counting down.
TGGGACAGTATCACCTGCATGGGTTCATGTGCTCAGGGGGGGAGGGGAGCCACTTATGGAAAAAAACAGCTTCATTGCTTCTCCAGGACTGAAACTCCACAGGGAACCTTTAAATCTCAGTGTACGACTCAGGCATGTACAAGAGTGGTTGTGTGACATCATAACTGGAAGCCAATCATGGTCCATTATGCAACTATTTTGGACTGGTGCGGACTTTTCAAAGACATGGGAGACTTTTAGTGTCCAGCAGGTCAAATTCTAATGTTGACTTTGTGAGTTGTTAGGTTTAGTTTTAATCAGGAAAAAAATAATGCAATTGCACTTATTTGTGCTTTTGTTTGATTTTTTTTGTAACATCATACATATTTTGTCTTAAAACATGTCTTGAGGGGGGTCTTTAAGGTTGTGTCAGCTAACATCTATTAATCTAACAATTATTACCTGCCTGTTTGACTATAAATGAGTGAGGGAATAACTAAGCTTATGATTAAAAAAGGTTTGATAACCAAAAAATTAATTTTGTGGTTTATCACAAGCCCTTTAACCATAGATAACCTAGTGATTTTATGATATTCATAAAAGAACAAAACAATTCATCATCTCAATGCTTGAATCTGAGTTAATTTCCTATAATTTCTCATTATTTGTTTTAATTCTGGCATCCAGAGCAGTGTCCAAACCGCTGTGGGGAGGCTGCTTCCCATCAGTGTGTGTGTGTGTGTGTGTGTGTGTGTGTGTGTGTGTGTGTGTGTTGAGATAAGGCGAGGAGGAGCTCCACCATCTCACGCTCGTTCGCGTAACCGGGAGGCAGTTAGACGCACTTGGATTACCGTGCAGTCAACTGTCGCCCTCTTAACGGCTCCAGCCCGGCGCTCTGCCCTGCGCTCCTCCACCGCGTTGACCGCCGGTCGGTCATTAATTCATCTCATAAAAGAGGCAGACACCTGGGCACAGCCGGCACAAGCAGCATTTGATTGATTTTTATTATGGGCTTTATCTCCGTGGATGAAAAAAAAGTTTTTATTATTGACGCTGCGTTAAAAAGGAGCGCAGAAGCTGCGAGTCAGACTCCGAGGAAGAAGGACATCACTGAAGCTCCTCAGCATCTGTGCTGTTTCTAAAAGCTACTGAAGTAAGGTAAGTCCTTCACTGAGGGGTTTCTTTTTCTTTAAGTTGCTGCTGGTGAAAAGATTTTCAGCTTCAGTCAGCTTAAATCCCAATTTGCTTTATACTGTGTGTCACATTTTCAGGACTCATGAAGGAGAATCCGCTTCTCTTGCATGAGATGACCGTGACTGTTGACGCAATGTGAATTGGATTTCCATTTCCCCTGTGTTCAACCTCTGCTGTGAGACGATTATTACCATGTGGCATGCAGAAGAAGGATTTAAATCTAAACAGCATTTCAGCTCAAGATTATTTTAAGAAAGGCAGAATATGACTCATACTCATGTGCTGTGCTGTTTTCTGAGATCTTTTTATGACAGAAAAAAACACGTAAAAGTAAAGACATTATGGGAAATGCAGTGATCCATAGAGTATTTAAATACCATAAACAATAGTGCAGATACTTCTTAGTGAATCAATGAAGACTCACAGTTTTTTTTGTTCAAACTGCGCACATACAGTAAAACAGCTTGGTTTCTTCTGCAACCAAAGAGATGTGACGGGCTGTTACACATGAATCCTTTACACCACTCACGACTTTCACAACCACACACACACTCACACATACACACACGGTTGTGTTGTGTCCACACAGGCCCCTGCTTCTCTTCAGAGAAATTAGCAGAACAAGAAATGGAGAGACATCTGTTTTGTTCCCAGCAATAAATATAATTTTACAAGCCAATGAACACACACAAGGCAGCAGCACACAGTGTTCAAAGGTAGGCATGTATACGCAGATGAAAGGTCAATGCATGCAACCTTCCTGTACTCGCTCTATTAATGATAATGCCACACTTAAAGGACATGGGCTTTGTTTAGAGGGTGAGGCTAGAGCTGCTATTCGCTTTGCTTTCAGAAAGAAGTGTTGACTTTGACTTCCATTTTTACGAGCCAAACCCACCCTGGACTTCTTCTCTCTTCTCCTCTCCGTGAGAATTTTTGACACCGCTTGAAACCACCCTCATGCATTTCGCCCCTCATATTGATTATATTAGCAAATTCGTGGAAAGGGAAAATAAGCATTCCTTCATGGACCCTTCGGCCCGCAAGCTGGAAACAAGAAAAAGCCAAAGTCATCGGCGAATGCTGCGCGCCTCAGTTCAGCCTCCAGTTGTGGCAGAAACAGAGCAGAACGCTGAAGTGCCTTGAAGTTGCCTGCAGCTAAATTGGGATTCTTCTTTTGGGGATTCCTTTGTGTTTACGTAACCGCGTTTGGAGTAATGGCATGTGTCATCCGGCAGTTTATGAGAGGCGATGGCGAGTGAGGCTGATATGACTGTGAGCGACGAGAGCTTCTCACCGCATACTGATACACGCATACTGTGCAATACAAACGAAGACCAGAATAGAAATAGACACACAGCGAGGCTATCAAAGAGAGGGAGACAGAGAATGAAGAGATGCGTGCAGACAGGCTGGCTGACGTGTGTGCAGAGCCGTCTTGCAGTGACTCGGGTTGGGTTGGCATCGCGTCTGGCTGCTTTCTGAGTACCAGAGATAAGTTCGTCATTCATCATCCCCCCATGCTGTCTGGTCAGCGACGGGTGAGCGGGCGAGCCAGCAAGCAGCAAATTTGCTCCACGTTTGAAGGGAAAGGAGCGAGAGGGTTACAAGAGAAGACAGAACAGGAAAGACGGTCTTTAAAGGGACGATATGCATCGAGTTTAAAAGGAATGGGAGATATCAATGGGATTCCAGTGTTTGAAGAGCAGCTTTTAAAGCTGAAAGAAATAACTGAATGGGTGATGCACAAGTCGATGATTTTGTATCTTATTTGAGGTTTTGGACTACTCCTGGAATCGTTCGTCACATTTACGCATTTAGTCATGAGAAAAAGCAGCCAAGCACAGTCTGGCACGCACCGTTTCAGTCTCCCTCCCTGTCACAGTCTCACTACCAGTACCACGATTGAGACCCATCACTCATTCAGCAGACTATCCACTGCGTGTTCTTAGTACTCAATATTAATCAAGCCAGTGCACCATGTTTTATTCATAGGTACACGCAATGACCCACAGTGTCACTTGTAATTGTCCTGTTCATGAATAAGATGCCCACTTTACTCCTTCAGGACTGACTGATACTTATCCTGCTGCTCCCTTGGGCAAATCAGAGGAATCAAGAATCCTGTGAATTAATTGTGATCCTGAGTTACCAGAGTAGAAAAGCCTCTCCTTCGACCACAAGGCTGTCTTAAACTTGCCAAACAATTTTGCTGTCACGAAATTAACTACTTACATTGGCTGTTTTGCAAAACCTTGAAAGAAGAGAAACTGCATAATTTGGACTAATGCTGAAATCTCACACATTAGAGTTCCCATGCTGGCAAGGCATACATCAGGCCCAGACAGATGCTCTGGGGTGCTTTAACCTTTTCCATTACTTAATAAATAGGGCTGTCTTGCCAGAGCCAGAAGTCATGCTTTACTTGCTCATTTTGTGCTACTAGATGCAGCAGCAGTGTCTGTGTTAAATGCTAAAGACATTCAAAGAGTAGCAAGAGACACTGGAGTTGACTGAGCTGAAACTATTGAGAAAGCTGGACTGGTTATAGTGCACCATTAAAGTTAAGCATTGCAATATGTGCAGCACAGCTGGAGCCGTTCTGCACAACTCTGTCCATCTTTCACGTTCGCTTCTTGGAGTCAGCTGCGAACTCTATTCTCGTTCACGATTTTCCGTGAAGACAAGGGGGGCTCTGCTGTTGTAAAATTCAATTTCACAGTCATCTGTTGCAGTTATCTCTGCACCATTGAGCTGTTTGGTCCTGAGCGCTGGCTGGATGAGCAGGTAATAGAAGCTTGCAACATGTGATTTGTGGAAAGAGGCACACATGTGATTAATGAAATAAAAATGACTTTTCAATGTTTCTTATGCAGTGATGTGTCTCCTGTAAATAGTGCTGCACCCAGAGCACTTCATATAGCATCAATAGGTGGTGCTAGAATAGAGTGAATGGCTGTCTCCGCAGTCTGTGAGTGAGAGTACTGTGAGTGTTTGACAAAGAAAGTGAGATACATTTTCATAAAACATGTCTTTGCGTCTCCTCTGACATGTGATACCCCTCCTCTAATACCTGAATTCAATTTGCAGCGCCACCACTCAAGACGGTACAGCAGCACAGCTAATGGCAAAACGTGCTCCCTTACTTCCTTGATCGATTCAACGCTCCCCATCTGAAATCACAGGCATTTGTTAGCAGAGCCGAGGAACGTGCAGCCCCACATCACACTTTTATTATTCCCACAGCGTTCATCTGTCATGTCTAACGTACGGTCATGAAGCTCACATTACAGATTTCTGAAACCTAAAAAGAAATTTGTTGAAATGATAAACAACATTTTTGTTGGGATTATTATAACTTAGTGGGCTGTTGCTGTTTTAAATGGTAAGGTGCCTTATTTCAGAATAGCTGTTAGTCTGTGTGAAAGACGATTAAGAAGATTAAAACCTCCTTACAGCTGTTAAATTGGGCTTTTAATGCAGTTTAATGCAAGTCAATTCTCCAGAATGGTTTCTCAACAGGCTGAGAAAGCTGCTTACCCTCAAAAATCTCCTTTTTATGGTCCCTTTAACAAGTGACTGACTCCCTGCGAAACATCAATTATTCTGCTAAAAGTTAAATGTTCATTGCTTTAGAAATTGCTATCAGTGAGTGTGAAAGCAGCCACATGTCACTGGCAATAAGATCGTCAATACTTGCTCTATAAAACAGGTGCTTTGAACGACTACTTGCCAAATTCCCACCTGTATCCTTTTAGATGACTTTGACAGTACACTGAACGAACGTCTGAAGAATTGGATTAGCGTGCAAATATCCATATGCTTCTAATTTCTGCTGTCGGTGCAAAAACAAATGAAGCACAAGTGTCTATTTGTTTTCTCTTTATCTCGCTGGTGTTTGCTGCTCATAAACAGCAGCTCCTCTTTGCTTTTATTGTCTTTTTCTTCAGTATCTGTTTTATGTATGGGCTGGCATTTTTTGCTCATATGTACATCTTAACTCACTTCATCATCTCAGTGTTTCATTTTTTTTTTTTACCTTTTGCTTATGTTCATGGGAAGAATCACTCATACACCAGACTGCCTTCTATCATTTGATTTCATTTTCTCTCACCTCCTCATCTCTGTCCTCTGTTGTTGTCCTTTAACTTTGTCCTTCACAGTTAATTGCATTCTCAGTCTCTCCTGTTCCTTGCACTCTTTCTCTCTTTTTCTCTCTTCCTTCTTTCCCCTTTTGTTGCCATGTTTGGTTGGGTTTTTTTTCCAAGTCTGGACCTCTAATAGCTTTCTGTCACTTCTGTCACAGAGTGCACATAATTTGGAGACTGATGGTCTGTCTTTAAGAAATATTTTTTTAATAGTTAATTTGTTTGTATTTATTTTAAGGTGCTAAAATTTAGAGCGTTAAAAAATGGATTCAACCTTTTTTCAATATCCTTAATCTCCAGTAAAATAAGTCGTTGCTTCTTAGCCTTTCTGTTTGTGTTCACCTTGCTGTTTAACAGCCAGGTGTCCAGATTATCACTCTTGTGTTTTTTTATAACACTGGCATTTAGGATGACGCACTGGAATATCCAAGGTGCAGTTTCTCTGAATTTGGTGCTCTCACTTTGCGTTGACAGAGGCACCATCTGCATTCATGCCTGCAATCTGTCACACAATGGCTTAGATAGTGACCTTTTTTATTAATGAGAACTTTTCCTTCACGACATAGAGGACTTAAGCTGTGGTTATCAAAACCGTCGCCACTTTCACATCTATATGCTGTACAGACCTGTGTGGCTCCAGCTACATATTTTTCTTAGCTTAGCATAAATCCTGGAAACAGGTAACAAGATTTACTTTTTTATGCCTTTAAAGCTATTTCCTGCTGATAGCCAAGAACATTTCCTTGCTGTTTTTGTCCAAACAAGATGTAACATGTTAATTAGAGAGCTTTAGAAGTGCTCGTGGGCAAATTTTGACTCAAGACAGCAGATGATTTAGAAATCCTTTTGAGGTCCAGAGAAAAATCTAGAAAGAGCAATAGCGACGTATCAGACCTGCAGAAGCCCCCTGCGGTTCGACTGCGAAGCCCCTCTCTCCAGGGAGCTGAGCAGCAAAGCCCAGTGTGGCTGGCAGTAATTAATCCAGCATACTTTTCTCCTTCTCTGAGTGTGTGCAGTCAAACATTGATAATTCTGACTTATTACAATATCCCTAGACTACCAGACTGCTCATTGATTTCCTTTGCCGTTCGTCTCTTTTTCATCCTCATTTTGGCGTGCACTTCAAACCTCTCTGTGACTCACAAGGCTGGCTGTAATGCCGGGTGTAATCACCCCCCTATTAAGCTTCCTGTGATTGATTGGTGGCACCCAGGGAAAAGCCGCTATGCTGACATTGGAGGCCAATGATTTTTTTTTTTTCAAGTATACTCACTTTCTTTTTGTTAGTCTATCCATTCACTGTTTTTTTTCTCTGGAAATTTGGAGGCACACTTTTAAGTTGGATACAACCTTGATGCTGCTGAAAAACCACAGGAACCTTGTTGTTTATTTCCAGGCCGTCTGTCGTCACACAAATGGTATTTGCTCAAACATACTCCCTGCATAATGTCTGTGAAACTTCAAACTCTGCTTTTTTACAGCCTCAGCAGGTATGTCTATGTTCTTGGTTTCGATTATATACTGGTACCCTCTCCTTGATCTACTGGATTCTTCAGAAATGTTAAGAAGTAAAACATACATCCGAAGTCCACAAACGCCAGAGTGAAGTATTGAAATAAAACTCTTGCTGTTTACTGTTAAAAATGCCCCTGTCTGTTACAGCAGTGAGTCAGAGTAGTAAAGAGGCCCGTTCCAACGCTTCCTGATGGTCTGAGAGGGATTCGGGGGCTTCAGAATGAGGCTTCAGGGGCTTGTTGTGCAAAGAGAGTGATTTGCAGCATAACCTTTCTGTTCTTGAAAAGCTTCCTGTCGGCACTTACTGCTTTACTTCTTACTGCTTTTCCTCCTTTGTCACTGTCACTTTTATCTTGCTTCCCATTCCACAATTCATTTCTTGTCGCTGCTAATATTAACTAAATGTTTATTACATATGTTTATTTCCACCTCTTTGAATTTCTTTTAATGATTACCATCATTTTCCTGCTGGCTACCGTAAGCGTAATTGCGTAATTGTGATAACAGCACTCGTCCCTCTCACTATCGGCCTGTTTACAGCTTGTAGCACCCAGACACAGCCCAACAGAGCGTACTAGGAACACTGTGCCCAGAAGGGAATTGTAGTTAATGCCTTTCGGCTGATGTCCAGTGATGAAATACTTCTTTAATTGCTTTCCCATAGCCCTTAGCTGCAGTGTGCTTCCTCTCCAATTGCCTATTGATGCAAGTGGGAGTTGGACAAAAGGTAGTATCCTAATGGGATGTGTATTGCTGGCAGATATGCATCTTTGCAAACATTTTTTTATAATAAAATTATGTACCTTTAATTTATCAGTAATTACAAGCAGGAAACAAAACACCGAAATCTTCAGCCTGCATTTCGATAAAGGATGTTGTGGCTTGTGTGCCTGCATGTTTGTGGACACATTAATGCCAGCTGCCTTCATTTCGCTCATTTTTTTTCTGCCCCATCGGCTCAGTGACTGATAGGAGATTTAAATTCTTTTGAAAATCATATTTTATGTGGAAAGAAGAGTAAAGGTAGAGAGGGGGAGAATGGCTTTTCCCTGGCAGTGATAATTGAGAGCATACCGTGGAAGAATGTGCACATTTACTTATTTTTTTATTTTTCTTGGAGTTCAAAAAGCGAGGTTATCTTTAAGATGTGAATTATGATGTGCAGATGGAGAGGGGGGATGAGAGCGGCATACAGTAAGTCACCTAGATGACAGCGCAGGCTTCGGCTTTCAGCCCATCTGTCATCGTCTTTGCTTCACTCTGAAATGGCTTTTAAGATCTTGAGGGGAATGTTTTCCTGTTCATGCAAATGAAATTTTAGTTTAAAATAACACATGAAATTGATTATTAGGAACAACATTAAAATATATATTTAATTTTACAGCATTTTGGTTATTAAGAGCGTAATGGAGTTTGATTTGGAGTATAACTGACAATTAATAATAAAAAAGAATTGTTAAACTGATTTTATGATAATACTTAAAATTCAGTAATAAAACAATTATAAGTCACATAAACTATAACTTGTTAGAAGATAATTTTCTTATTTAGTGGACAGTAAATACTATGTAAATATGATGATATGATTGTTAAATAGAAACTACTCAATAATACTAACAACAAATATGACATTATTATGACGTATATTTAAACAGATATACAGATAGATAGATAGATAGGTAGATGATAGATAGATAGATGAATGCACAGTTGAGTAAAAAGTCAAGTACTTTGTACGAGCATGTATTCATCCTGAAACTTCATTTTGATAGTTCTAATGGATTATTATGAGGCTGATTTTGAGAGAGACGGTGCTGGACATCAGGCACATCAGTGTACAACCATCCACTGATTAGTTAATAGTGGGGCAATTTTCAGCGTACTTTTCTGGGCCCGACTCTTCCTGGCCTCTAAATGGTTGCCATGAGCGTGTCACAGATAATGATAATGGTATCAGACAGAGAGGAAATGGGAGACTTTTTTCACCTCTGTGGATATATGTTTGTGTGGAACATGTGAGTTAACGTGAAGCCAGGCACACACACTTCCTCTCAACCTGTGCGAAGATAATGCCTTCACATGCTGCTGGGAAGGACTTGTGATTTGCTTAACTAATTTGAATTATTTGACCAAATGAACACACAGGCAGATCAAACTTCAGTTATTAAGCAGATCCGCTACTTTCTTTTTTATTCCAGAAGCATTGAACAAGAGATTTAAAGAGTATTGAAGTCGAGCTTGAATTAAAGGTTATCTCATTTGGAGTTATTTTTAGAGCGGTGACGTCAAACTGGCCTGAGCAGATGTTTTTAATTAAATATCTTTGTATAATGTTGCATGGCAATGACTCCTGATGAAGTATCTATCCTCCTGTCTCCTGTAAGGGTCCTTATATTCATCACTTTGGAGAAAAAAAATACTCATTAGGTCTTTGACTGGTGCTGTGTGTACTTGACAAAATGTCCTCAAAGCAACATGATTAGCATATTTGGACAGCACGTAGTGGACATGCATGCACTCACAAAGGCAGCAGCTGTTTTTTGAGTTTTCCATGAAATTAGTAGTTTGACATTTTGGAAAATACACTTAAATACAAGTACTTTTAAAGTTAAATGGCAGCATTGATGTTCTCAATTTGAAGACTATGATTATTAGCAGACAGAAATTATAAAAAAAAAAAAATTCCCATCTGTTTATCCATCTATCCAGCCATCCATTCATCTGTCCATCCCGAGATATCACCTGTCTTTCCTTCCTGCAGTGGTCAGACTGTACAACCAGCACTGCTTCCAGTGAACACACAACAACGGACATAATGTGCAATAAAACATGGAGAGTGCTGCAGGTCTCTCATGATCAATAGTCAAATTTAATCATTTTCTAATGTGCAATATCACTGTTTTTAGTCTCTTCATATCACATATGTAATACTTGGGCTATTTTGTTCATTCATATTATTATAGCCTAATCATGAATTAATTTTTCCATCTGGTCTCCTGTTTTTCGACATATTTCGACATTTATACACTACAACTTTTTTACGAAGAAAGATTTCTCTTGCCTACATACCTACTTACTCATTTACCTAAGTATCTACGTACCAACCCCATGTACCTACCTACCAACCTTCACTAAAATCTCTCTCAATGACTCGACAAGCACTCAGCACTAATAGTAAACGCAACATACAGCAGTTTGAATGTTATTCTGAACAAAATATGCTGTAAAATAGATTACACAGAGTAACTATTAGATACCCGCCGAGGATAATGTGTTTCGTATGTTTTTTCATCATAAGACATTCATCAAAAAGTAATGTAACAAGTGAATGAAGAAATTAAAGTCTACTAAGAAGGAATTAAGGAAAATGACAGTTGCTATTGTTTGTCATGCTAGGCCGGGGTTTTACAGGTGCTGCAGCTTAGAGGATTGATTGTACAGTAGTCATGGAGGTACTCAACTGTTGCCCTACTCATGCAGTTTATCTGCACCTCATGAATTGTGACTGCAAATTGCCGATGGATATACAGCAGCAGGACGTTTACTGAGGACGAACTGCAAGAGGAGGATGATTGACTCTACCGTATTCAGCTCATCATACAGATAAGCTGCAAATGCACCACACTTCATTTGAATGGAAAAGAAACACACAACCTGGTTTCATGAATATTGGTTTATTTGATTTGGTTCGTTTTGTTCTCAGTGTATAGAATGGCTTATTTTGCTTGGCAAAGAAATAACACTGTGTCCCAACTTAAAGGACAGCATAAGGGACCAAAAAAACTGAAAACAGCACTTTATTTAGTGGTACTGTCAAATATATGCTGGCTATATGTTCTTAGTAATCCAAGCAGGTGTTCTGGTGAAGGACGCTTCACTTCATTCAAGATGACCATATAGTTATGCAAATATGTTTTGGAGGAATCAGATGCAATGAAGGTGAAAAGTGTGAAGAACTTGAGTCGTTACCTTGCCATCCTCAGTTTGGTTTATCTTCTTGTGCACTGATTTTTCGGAACTGAATGGTCAATTCAGCATCACACGCACTGCATTTAAAAAAAAAAAAAAAAAGTGGACCTGGGATTTGGAGATGATACTACACCCACTTGTAAGCAACAATAAAATCATATAAAATAAATAATAAAACAACAACAATAAAATAAAATAAGCAGCAATAAAAAAGATCAAATTGCAAAGAAACTGGAAACCCCTATGGCCCGTGCACACCAGAGGTCAATCTCTGTAGTGTAACAGGCAACCAAGTTCAGAAAAATGGCAACTACAAAAGTGTTTTGTCAAACTACAAAAGTGGATTATAGCCACATCATTTTATTCAGCTGCCCGTCTGCCACTATCACCGGTCTCGTCACGGAGAGAGGAAGCAAGCGAGGATGAAGAAATCAGTTTTGTTAGAGCTGTGACTGTAGCAGTGCAGTAGGAAATATCTCTTTGCACAAGTCACACTCATTTCTGCCCAGAAGTAGAGTGTGGGGGAGTTATCAGCTACTTGCACATGATATAGAAAAGTTGTTTTATCACCGCTGCTCTGGACTGCAGTCACTAATCCATGCTCTATTAAAGCCAGCTAAATGGGTTTTACTGTAGGTGACAGCATGCCCAGTCCCCCCTCATATTACCCTAAGCAGCAGCCATTTGCACTAGGTAGGATGTGAGTTCAGTCAAGCATCATGCCCCTTTAATGCTATAGAGCCAATATAATTTGCAATCCACTCGGCTCTCCTCATTTAGATGAAGAAACCTGAGCAGCTACTGGAGCTGATGGTCTTGTCTGTGAAGAAATGTGCATCCAGTCCATCCTCAACGATGCAATTAGATCCGTTATTCAGGGATGAGGGAAAAAAAATGTCTTTCCCATGTCTGTTAATGATTTGGGAACCTTATCAACTGGGCTTGGTTTCAATCCAGCCAATTCTGCTCAGACAGCAGCATCCAGGCCTGTCTGGCTAACCTCTAATCAAAGTTTCCTTTTTTACTGTTTCCGAAAACTTGCAGCATTATTTCTAGTCTGTTGAATAGTTGGTTAAATACAACAAAGTCATTAGAAGAGGTGTGTGTGGCTCAGGTTCGTGCTGCGCTGTCTGACTCTGACCAATATGCAAAAGACGAGTAGTTCAGAGATCTGCTCTGTTCTTAAACAGACTATTCTTCTTTGGCTAAAAATAACTCGTGGTCGACTGCAAGAGGAAGATAAAGTGTGTTTCTATGTGTGAGTGTGTGAAAACGATAGGGATGAGTGGATGATTCCCCTCTTTACCTCCAGGTTTCCACGTGTTCCCAAACAGCAATTTGCAACTGCAAATGTTCTGTAAATCAAGTGGGACGTCATGGTTTGTTGCTATGGACTTGATGATTTCGTGGAAATTCAGTGATCGATAATTAAAGAATACAATGCTTGTCATTATATAATGTGAAAGACAAACACGTTTCTGTCATGATGACAGTTTTCTATGTGATACGTTTCCCAAGCATTTTTTCCCCCTCTTTGTGTTCGATAATAAGACTTGACATTTCACGATGACCCTCTCGTAACAGTGTTGTTTTCATCAGTTACTCATTTGTTCAGCACAGAATAACATAACAATCAGAGCAGAACTGAGAGCAGTGCTTCACCTGTTGGACGGCGGGGGCGACCTCGCAAACCGAGCCACAAAAATATGAGTTGTTTTTGCTGCCGAAGATGATGAGAGCCTGTAGTGCTTAAAAGGTGTTAATTGTTCAGGGATGAATGACTGACAATTTTAGGGAGAAAGTGTGATGTTGAGTTAATTGCCATTTTTCATTTTTTAACCTTTAAAGCACTATACCGTTCTGCTGCAAAAAAAAAAACAAAAAAAAACCCAAAAATTCATGTATAATCCGATAGAGTGGGTTATAGCAGAGCGTCAGTGGAAGAGAACCACCCTGTGTTCACTGAGTAGAAAAAAAACGGAAACTGGATGTTTTATTTTGTGTCTGTACGAGACTTCTTGTTGACGTCCGACAAAAAATAGAAGTTCTGTCGATTTGTTTCGGCAGGCGTCGGCACGTCGGCATTCTGCTTTCAGTGGAAATTAGGGGTCAGCTCTCTCAACAAGAGGAAGCTTCTGTCTTTTCCCATCCTCTCCATGATGTCTGTCTACCGGCTATTATTTCAGTTTGGATCAGTTCTCCCTTTCCAGTCTTTCACAGCAAATGGATCACCCAGCACATATAACCTGGGAGATAATTCAAAGTCATTGCTAGAGAGTTCCTTTCCCCAAAGGTCTTAAATCGTAGAGCGTTGCCAGAGAGCATGAAATAATGTCCCCTCTGACGTTCTCCTGTGTTTTTAAGGTTTAATCAATGAAACCTGGAAGGTGTCCAATAGAAAGGAATGGGGATTTTAGATCACTGAATCTGTGTCCCTTGACAACTTACTTAGGTTTCTAAAAAAATGACTTTTTTTTTTTTTTTAGCATTATTGTAACTCTTAAAAGAAACTACAAATAGCTCACAGCATGTAATAATTTTAATTGCGTGGTTTTTTTAGCATCATACTACAGTAAGTGTTTCTACACCTGCACATGCATTTCTTATATGCTTTACTATTTACTTATCTTTGCATCGTGTTTTCATTAGGGCTGTTAAAAATAGTGCGTTAACGCCGATTAATCTGCACGTGCCAGAGACGTGCTGGAAGGTCATGAAGCAGAACTCCATTTAAAAAATGAAGGAAATTAACAACAAAGTTGTAACTAACGATCAAACACGCTGATAAAATTAGATTAACCATCTTTTCTGAACCTGTCCAAGCTTCTCCTGTAATCAGCAAACAAATAATCCACCAAAGAGCATCATTAAAGTATTAATTTGTAACGTGAAATGTATGAAAATGAAAAGCAAAAGAGTTGTTCTTTTCATAAACACAGCACTTACTAGAGCTAATGTGGTGTCCCTCTGATTTTAGCAGCTTATACGTATATATGTATATTAGGGCTGTCAAAATTAGCACGTCTCCGGCAAAGCATTTTGGGCACTTTGTCCAAGTAGGGTTAACGCGTTAACTTGGACAGCCCTAGTTTTCACACATGATGTCCTCCATGTGCATCTTCACTCACTCACACATGAATGTGTTTATATGAGTCATAAGCAGGTTGTAACACTTCAGCATTTAATCTCACATGAATGCAGCCAGTAATAAATTTAGCAGCGCTTAATTATAGATGCACTTATGTTTTCCCTTTACACACACACACATTAATCCCTCTCATTCACACTCACACAGCCTGAAGAAGAAATGCTTGATAATGCTCCCTCCTCCTCCTCCTCCTCCTTAATTGAGTTTTTTGTTTGACTGACTTGTTTTGTACATTTCTGAGCAGTTGTTCTCCTTTCAGCCAATTTTCAGGTCCTTGGCATCATGGGTTTTTCCTGCAGGCACAGACTGTCAGTAATGTGATATTAACGGTACTGGAGAAGGTTTGCATGGAGGTGGACCATGTGGAAACATGGTTGTAAACAGACACCACTGTGTGTGTCTGCATGTGTCCTAATTTTGCTGTCTTTTTGGCTCATGTATTGAGCGATGTGCTCTCTGATCCTCGACTGAAATGACTGGGCATTGTGTATCTAATGTGCTTTTGCCATTTCAGTCAACCTCTTCTTTATTTCCTCCCATCTAACCTGATTTATCGTTGCAACCGATTGCTCCATTTACATCCTAGAGCTATCAGTTTATCAGTCCCAGTAGGTGCTGATCATTTTCCATCCTTGTAAGCCTTTTCTTTTTGATGCCTTTTGAACGGTCATGTTTGAGTTTGAGATTGAGAAGCAGGATTAGGTCGGATCTCTGCCCTCCAGGCCTCTGATCTTGCCCTCGGGGATCCATTGTCTCTGTGATTGCACTCCCCGATCCAGAGGGGCTTATCCTTTATTTTTGATTTGTAGCACTGCTAATGGCTCTACAAGCCTCTCTGTGAAGCCATGTTGTACATCGTGTCCACTCTTCTTCCATACAGCTCTTACAGCACTTACAGTTGCATTTTGATCCCATTACCATTTCATAATGCCTTCAGTATGGTGCTTCAGAGCAAACATATAACCTTTGATCTTGTTCAAGCAGAGGACCTCTGGAAGGATCACCTTGCAAAGCAAAGCGTGGGCTGTTGATGCCTGAAATAGGGAGGGGAAACTGTAGAAAGAAATTTTCCTTAGTTATATCCACTCCATCTCCAGATGGACATCAAGATGACTTAATTCTTTATTCATTTCCATATAGATAGACATTTCTCCTAAAGTAACACCTTTACATTTATGCAATTTTGGGTAATACATCTATTGACTTTCATGCAGAGATTTAGATGACAACCTGGCTCTGTCCAAAGGTAACAAAATCCACCCGTTAGCACCTCTAAAGCCATCAGCTCATTATATTCATTTGATTACCAAGAAAAAAAAACATTTCCCAAAATGTTTTATTAGAGAATTCAATTTGAGGTATTTTTGAGTTGACACAAACCTGGGAGAGGTCATACAGCACTCACCATCTGCTCTTCTGCTTTTTGGGAAAAGAGACAAACAAGCGTCATTGGTTAGTAGACAGATGAGACGTACGCTTGGTGGGATGTCAAGAGGAAATGAAGAGTCCGGGGAAAATGAAGTTTGCCAAATGAAAGAACTTCGATCCCCTGAAAATACCCTCTATTCACTGGCAGATGTCTGTAAATGCGTCCACATGGCCTCTGAGAGGATGAAGTGACACTTTTCTACTCTCAGTCTCCCAGAGCGGTTCAGGAAATAAACAACAATTTAGTGGGGAGATGTCAGTGTCAGAGACGAAGCTGCTCGCAAACAGACTCCTTTTGTTTACTGTTATCAGGAGGAGAAAATGTCATTCAGGGGATTATATAACAAAGTGGATATATTCAATTAACGTGACAACACAGCTGAGCGGTCTCCATACTGATTGGAAATCATGTTGTGACAGTCTGAACTGCAGGTACATTCAGATGTAAACCAGCACCACAAACCGTAGCATGAAATGTACACTAATATGCTTAAAATACGCAGTTTTATAATCTAGACCTCGTTACTATTGGTTGGACGTTGTGATCGTCTCAGACTTCCATATGGCAAGTATCGAGGAAATGAAAATGCAGATTTGCATTTGAATGGAAGGAACGGCTGTCCTCAAGATTGCGTTTTGTTAAATGATGACATGAAACAAAGATCTCATTGTGCGATGTTTCTACAAGTCAAAAAGTTCCCTAATACACTTCAGCTTCATACTGTTCTGCTCAGAGTGCATATGTTGGCATGAAACTAGGTCTTTAACTAAACACCATCTCATCAGTGACCGTTGGGATGACATGAATGTGAATTAATTACCGGTATGCAAAGTTGCTGAAGCTTTGAAAAGGACAATCGCACCAGTGTTTTTTCTTTTGTGAGTCTACATTACATCTGCTGATGATTATTTTCTGTAATCATACACTTCTGTTGAATGACAGATTTACCACTTCTGAGAAATCAAAGCAGGTGATTGTGTTGCAGTTTTTCTGTCGCCAAAATTAGAGTAGAAACACATGATTTTCCAAAGATTTTTAGGCGAATGAAGTTAGTGTGTGACCCTGAAATATATCTGTGATTAGTGGTGGGAATAACAGCACTTTAATTTCTGTGCAGTATGCTTAAAAACAAGATTTAGGTTTTTGTTTTTGTTTGTCTCCACAAAAGGTGCAGATTAAATTTTAAGGTTATTTTCCAAGGTGGATTTTGTTGTACTGTTGTACTGGATCACACTGCATTCTAAGGTATAAAGTGTAGTTTTTTTAAGTACTGCACCAGATTAGAGCTGCAATGATTAATTGATCAGTATTTTTCTGTTTCTATGTCTTATATGTTATAGGAAACATTTTGGGCTGTTAGTTAGCCAAAACCAGGAATTTGGAAGACATGTTTTTGGGTTATATGAGATTGTGAGTGTCTTTATTAAGTTTTAGATCAATAAACATAATGAGAAATTGAGACTGAATTAATCATTAATGAAAATAACCATTAGTTGCAGCCCTGTATGTGTATCTGCAGCTCTAAATGTCATCCAGTTCTATTTATCATATGAAACGTCCATTGTCAGACATGTGGAGGTGGTGGACCACACAGTGATCTTATTTTTAAGTACATTAATAATCCTGACCATCATTTCATGCTTTTGCAAAGAGAACAGAAAAGGCTTGAATGAACAGAAAAGCTGATGAAACAGTGATGTGGACTGCAGCCAGTTAGTTCAGCTGTAAATTGGTCCAGTGGGGAATCTCTTGGCTTTACTGTACTGGTGGTCCCACTGGAGATTAATGCAAAGACCACCATGACTTTGTGAGATAGATGGAGTGGGAGGGAACGAGAAGTGGGAGTAGAAGCAAAAAATAGAGCATGATGGGTGCAGGTGCTCAATTTCAAGCGGCTATAGTCAATATTTTTGTGTTGGTTGATGTGACTACTTGTATGAAAGAGGTCTCGTTGTGATGAAGATGCTGCAGTTCCTGTTAGTGCTTTTTTTAAGCAGCTCATTTTTTGCTTTTACTGCTATTGTACTGTTTCGGTTCCGTCTGTTGAGTCTCGAAAGCTCTTTTTCAGCATCAGCAGGCATGCACCCACTTTACACCTGCTTAGCATCAAACGGCAGACTACCGGAGTTAGCGACTGGCTAGTGAACACATGGAGGATTTAGACCAAAAACAGACCAAAGAAAAGTGTAAATATTTTATTAATATTTATGAGGTGACCACAAAGATTGCTTCAAATAAATGCTATATATGCTGGATGTGTAATAGGCAGATCTTTGCTAATACGTTCATCCTCTGCTGCCCCTGAAAAAAACAGTTAAAGCATATCTTTTTTTTTAGTTTTGCTATTAGAAGAACCAGATGAGGTGATATCGTGTCACCATCAGCCATGCTGAAGTATCCATGAGCACCTTGGACAATCTCTGCTAGCTTCAGATCTGCTGCTCGGTCGTCGCTTTCTGCCCTACTTTTTCTTGTTTCTGAGTCTCGATCAGCTTCTGGATTTAAATCATTTGTGGTGCTTCAGAGGTCATACAGTACAGTTGAGTTATTTATTTTATTTTTGTATGGCAAGCAATATATAGCACACAATGCAACTTTTCCAGACATGTTCCAGACAGATTGCTAAATCTACTGTATTGCTAAATTTAAGCTCATGTAGGGATGTTACAGAAATGGAAAAATCATGTTCACTTGGGATGTTAGCTCACAGTAAAAATAAATAAAAGAAGCAGTTATCCTAAGATGCATGAGCACACCTAAGGCTTTAACCACAGTTGAATTATTAGCTGTTGGGAATTGAAGAGTCCAACCTGTTCCATGTAGTCATAAGTGGAGAGGAGGAAATGGCTCCCATCAGTCTGCCTGGCAAACAATGAATCACACCAATTTACATATGATGTATGTTTCAAGTACCAGAAAGGAGTCTGTGCCAGTTAGAAGAAAAATGAGGCTAATGTATCTGGATGAAGTCTAGACTATGACGAAATCATATGCACCAGAGTCTCGTTACACCGCTGTCCATGTCCCCCCATCTGTCCCTCCAATGTCTTTCTGGTCTAACAGAGGAAATGTGTGGGATGTCATAGAGAACAGGTATAAATCAGCTGTTTACAGAGCCGGGGAGAGTCCTCTTATTACATCTCGAAGCTTGTTTTGAACAGCTGGAACACCGGCGCTCACAATGCTCTCTCACTTCAGCGCCTATAACCATATTCCTGCCACTTGAGCAGTGAATAACAGGCGGCATTTCAGAGAGGTGCTTGAGCTCGAATGCTTGAAGGCAGCGTTGCTCCTTTAGGGTGAGTTAGAGCGCTAAATGTCTCTTCAAAGTCAAAGCTTTTTAAAAAAAAAAAGGTGGGAGCTGGTGGCCTCGACTTCAAAATCAATTATGTCGACTGAATTGGACGAAGACGTTGCTTAAAATTTTGAGATGCATAACATGTAACCAGGAAGATTGAGTCCGCAATTAAATACGTTGGACTGAAGATGAGTCACATTATGCTGGAGGGGATAACGGTCCAATCAATCCACTGTAAAGGCTTTGTGTCTTCAGATCTTAATTTGTTTACTCATCACACTGATGAATTTCCCCTGCTTTTTAAATGACAGTTGGAAAATGGGTTTAAATTTGCAGAAGTGTGCCAAATCATCTGCATTGGATCCTCTGGTGCATTTGAAAGACACCTCAAATAGTATGTCTAAAAATGTTGCCCTCTGTTCATGTAGCAGGTCTCTGTGAGACTGGGCTGTGTTATATGAGACACCACCTGCGATGGTCCAGATCTTTTGCGTGAAGATCCAAATGAGACATGAAGCCTTTGTGTTCAGTCACCATCCACACATGCATATGTATTTGTCTTTTACTAATTCAGTATTTCTATTGTTATCAAATCATACTATACATATTTCATCGTACTCCCTGTTGATGGTACAGGCACCCAGTAAGAAGCCTTGGTTGAAGATCAGTGCTCAGAGCTGGGTCCAGTGCCTGACTTGAAATAGAGCTTCTAATTATCCCCTAAAAACCTCTAAGTTTGGGAACATAGCTGCTTAAACTTAAAATCAAACATTTTCACTAGTGACAACACCTTTATGTCCCAGACTGCCCCCAGATGTGATGCTATTGTGTTTGAGAGTAAGGTCTCCCATCCACTGAAAGACCACCCTAATTTATTTAATCCAAAGACAAACAAGTCTCAACAATTGTACATCTTTTTTTGTTATACTGTTTTTGCTCGGTTATATACGCACTAGTATAGGACTATGGATCACACAGACAGATTACTTTAAAAATGATTTGTACCATAACAGGAACCTGTGTAATGTTTAAAGGATGTGCTCGCTGATGAATCTGTTGGCTCTGCCCAGAGAAAGCCTTCAAAATGTAGCCGGAAAGGAGGAGAAAGAGGCTACTGGAGGGCGAAGGGAGAGCAAAGCTTTTAAAGGGGGAAATTGCAGAAGGGAGAGAAAGGAGAGTCAGACTCAGAGTGAAGGCAGGAAGGAGAGGTGGATGAGAGAGATATGTAGAGAAACGAGGTGAGAGGGGAAATAGATTGAAGAAGCAGAAGGTAAATGGAAGTGAAAAGAGGCCAGAGAGGATATAAGAATGCAGAGAAAAGTGGGATTTGAGGGAGAAGAGGGGGGGTAAATGCATGTTCGGAAACAACGCAAGCTTGTTTTATTTACCTTAATTGGAGAGCCTGGCATTTTTAGATAGACGTTAAAGCCAAAAAGTACAAAGAAAGTCAAGCTGCTGAGCTTTTTACCGATTTCAGCGCTTACCTGTTTCACCTCAATATAAGCTTGACTGAAACACAGAAACATGCTCGCTGCAAGATGTGGCATCAAGAAAGTGCCTGATCAGTCCACATGAGCTGCATTAAAGGGGAAGTGCCATTTTTTTTTACAAACTGGACCTTATTTCTGGGATGAAATACTACCATTTACTCACCCATTTCACTTTGGAGTCATTTGGAGTATTTCTGACAATATTTGGATTTGATGATATCCATTTAACAGGAGTGAAGAGGGCCCCGAAATGCAGCCAGTAAATGACACAAACTTGACTTTTTCTCAAATAACAGATGTTAAATGGATGGGATACACTATTACTGTTCTCATTTGAGTCGGGTGTTAACTTGAGAAAATTCAATCTGTAAAAAGACTCTAATTCCTATATATCATAGTTTACTGAGGACCCCTAGTGCCCACCTATGTGGTTTTCACAGTGCCTGAACTAAAATACTTATTTGTGATGTTGTCACATATGTATGCATGCTTTGTTTTTTAGTTCAGGCGTCTGTTAATAACGTCTGTCATTTGAGAAATGATCAAGTTTGTGTCATTTACTGACTGCATTTCAGTGCCCTCTTCACTCCGGTTAAATGGATATCATCATTATCCAATATACTCCAAATGACTCCAAAGTGAAATGGGTGAGTAAATGGCAGTATTTTATCCCACAAATAAGGTCCAATTTGTAAAAAACGGCACTTCCCCTTTAAAATGGTTAGGTATAGTACTTAATGTTTTACATTCTGATGCATTTTGCAGAGTGAATTTTGTTTTGCCCTTTAGACACGTTGTACGTGAGGTCCCCAATCTGTCCATGAGTCCAACGTTTGCATTGTAATCCAGTTCATTTGTTGTGGCCCTGGGAATGCGACACCAAATCCAATCCCTTCAGACTGAGTGATGGGCTCTGAAGAGGTTGAGACGTGGTAGTGGCGATATGATCGAGCTGCTGCTTCCTCTATTCATCATACATGCGTGTGTTGTCACCGTGGCTTTGACCGCTTGCTGCAAGAGGAAAGAGAAGAGATGGGTGGCTCTGTCTGCTGCTGTCACAGTGATGTAATGGTGAGCAAAAAAGAGGGAGATGAAAGGATGAGGAAAATAGGAAAAACAGATCAAGGGCAAAACAATTGAAAAGTAATAAAATCAGGACATTTTTATTCAATTTTATCAGAATACCAAAAGAAAGCCCCAGGCAATAGGCTTTGTCATCTTTCGAAACATTTAGAGTTTTTTAGCACCAGGTAGGGCTGTTTTGGGGGGGAAAAAAATGTGATTAGTTTTACTGATATCACAATTGCATCATGATCTAAGACACTCATAGAGGAGGATACTCAGACTCCAGGTAGGGACTTTCACCTTTTTGCATTGGAAACGCTGTGCTACAGGCGAAGATTCCGGTGGTTGCAATCTGCAACCCTACCACTAGATGCCTCCAGACACACTGTACCTTAAACAGCATTCCTGCAGAGGAGTGCTTTTCATGCATGCTATGTACTGCAATATGCTCTTATCCCTTTTAAGTGCTTTCCCTTGTCTTCTGTATGAGGGATCTTGTCTCTGTAATGAACTACACATGCTTCAAGCCTCACTGATCATGTCACTTTGGACCTAATGGCCCACAAAATGCACCGGGGGCTAAGTTTAGAGACGCATGAAGGGCTAATGGTAAAGGCCTAAAGACATAATAGGAAGAGCACACACCTCCCCCCGCTGAGAGTCAAATATAGCCGACAGTTTGAGTAAACTGTCACGGGTAGCAGATATGGCACACTTGCTGTTGGCAGATGTATTATTGATGGCCTGAGAGTATGTTATAGTGTTGAAATGTTCCAATGGTTATTGGTGTCTCGAATAACTGCTACCCTAATTTAACCACGCAGACGATTTAAATGATATGCCATCATCTGTGGTATTCATGGTGTTTGCGTGAATGTTGTCACCATTAGCGAAGTTTTTGATAGGTGCTTTTTTTTAACCTTTGGGCAGAAACTTGATAGTTGTTTGCCTTGTTTCCAGTCTTTATGCTCAGCTAAACGAAACATCTATTGGCTTTATAGCTGTTATATTGTGCAGTGTACAGACATCAGAGAGGGTCAGTCTTCTCATCAAATGCTTGGAAAGAATGTGAATAAGCACTTCCCAAGATGCTGTATAGAACAAAAGGTCACTTTTTTCTGTTATTGTGCACCTCTGTTCCTCCGTCTTCAGCAATCCACAGTAATAAAACCTTAATTAACAGCTCATAGTTGTTTGCCAGTTGTCCTGATGTGTATCTGCTGTCGTTTGACAGTTTGAAACACGTCTCTGTCAGATATTATCCCACTTTGAGACAGATCCACGTGCTTGTGTACACCCAGAGGTGATTAGCTGATGATTGGCTGGTGTGAATTCTCTGCTCTGGTATGATGACGGTCTTTATAGATCTTCTCTTCCTGGAGGCCATTCCTGGATCCATTTTTTACCTCCTCTGCCTTCTGTTTTCCTTTTGTCTTTGATTGGTGTTTTTCTGTGGTATTTTTGTGTCCCTACCTCTTTTCAAAGCGGATATGGAGCGGTCTGTTGCTCTGTCGTTGACTGAGCTCTCCATTATGCCGAATTCACATGGGTACACTGCCTAATTTTTTATTATACTGGAAATACTGAGCGGAGTTTAGGATTGGGCTGGAAATGGGCGAATAGATTCTTACTGCAGATGGGCTTTATGATGATTTTATCTGAGCTGAAATAGCTCACGGTCCATAGATACATCTGTCAACAGGAAATCTTGAGTCATTTTCCCAGCAATCACCTGTAGATCTTAAGAAGCATCATTCAATACTAGGGATGGGAAAAAATATTGATATGGCAAAATATCACGATACTTTTTCTTCTGATATAATATTGATTTTTAGTTTTTGTAATATAGATTCTCCCCCCCAAAAAGTCATGTTTGGGGGGAAATAATTGTAAATCCAGAACAACTTCCGTACATTGAAATAAAAATTTAAATAAAAAAATAATCCACATTAACGCGGTAACTTCAACAGCTCTATGTATATATACTACATATATATACACACACACACGCACAAATATATGTATTGTACATATGCATACAAATAGTACATACATATATACGTATGTATATTATGTATATGTACGTATTTTAAGCTGTATTTAAAATTTCTCAGTGACCTATGGAGAATATCATAATATATTACAATATCACAAAATAGCAATACTGTAAGTCCTTTCCAATACCCACCCCTATTCAGTACCATCAGAAGATGATACAAGATGTAGTGTAACTTCAAAATGCTGCCAGCAATTTCAAACCCGTTCTAAGTTTAGTTTTTTTTCTTTTCTGAGCTTGCTGAAACCATCACCGTAATAAAACATTATTCTAAAAGTAGTGGACAATCCCAGCCAACCAAGGTGATGTCTTCAGATTATCAGTGTTTGTTTCTGATAATTGATAGAATAGACTAGCTTTAATGATAACCTACATATCTGCTATCAAATATTAATGAAAATTGAGAGTTTTGAGGGAAATTCAAAAAGTCAGAGATCAGAACTCCTAGCCATAAATTCAGATGCAGTTCCAGGTTTATTTGTCATCTTAATGCCACATTGCCTACCATCAGTGTGTGTCTGAAAGCTAAAACAAATAATATCAATCCTGCTAATCTTTTTGCATTGCCTTATAGGACTTGCTCATGCACGTCTGTCCACTGAACAGCCTGCACCCTGGGCTGCTGCTGGGTGTGGACAACAACCAGGAGGCCGTCCCAACCTTTCAATCCGTGAAGCCATGGGCTTCCAGCAGAGTCTCTGCGAGCCAAAACAAAGAGACCTGAAGTGAATTTTAATCCAGAATGCACTCAGTAACCAGCACAAGGCTGAGCACAAGATGACTAATGACCATCAACTATTTTTGTCTGTCTTTTTTCTTCCTCCTTTTGCTCACAATATATAACGTTACTCTTTCATGCTGTTGTCTCACATTGAGTGTTGATGGGTGCACTTTATCTATCAGACACAAACAGAGGAAGGAAAATACCACAAACCGCAGTGCTTTTGCTGCAGCGTTTTGCATTTCAGATTAATGATTGCCGTTTTCTCCTGAGGCTGTAATCCTGATTTGAAACGGCCACCTGTTTGTTCAGTCAGTCACTTTCATGGTAGACTACTTGTTTTCTGATAGTTTGACCTTGTCGTTCTCTTGTCTCTCTCCAGAGATTCGCCTGTGAGAGGAAGATATGAAGTTAGCTGGTTCCCTTTGGATACTTTGGTTTCTCCTGGTGGTAAGCGCTCATATTTGATTTCAAGGAACACTGTACGGTGAACTCACCCTTATCTTTTTGCCCATTATGTATGCTGCACATGTGTTTGAACACAGGATTCAATTTTTATTAAATGGACAGGTAATACTGAATGTTGAGCTCTAATAGTTTTCTTCTCTCAGCGAAAATATCTCTTGATAAATTTTCATTCAACATTAATAATTGACAATCATAGTTTATGGTGCATTTAGTCCACACTTGTTAAAAGTGAACTTATATACCACATATATAGCAAAAAAAATCAAAAGCTTCTTGTGCTGATTGCATACAATTTCTAAAATAAAACTACAGCTAAACAAAAACATTCCCTGTTTAAAATGTAGGCCTGTTCATTATTATTTATTTTCATCTTCAAAATAGTTGGAAAAAATTTTAAATTTAACACTGCAATTGTTCATCTGTACCCTTCAAAATAAATTCATCATATTTTACTGATATGTATTATGTTCTTTTAATAATTTAATACATTATGAGCAGTTGTTCTGCTGCGATCAGTATGCCATAATCGCACATATATGTTAAAGCCTAAAGCATATGCTGTGTATGTCTGTATTTGCTGAATTTATTGTATGGATGTTGAAGGTAGGTGAAGGCCTATATGTCATTTTATCTCAAATCAGCGTAAAGTGCTGAGTCACATTCACACTGTGCTCCTGTGTTTGAGAAATAGAACCAATTAGTTTATAGCAGTGTTGGAATCATCACTCAGGGGAGTTAACACAAATGTGATCCTCTCATTTTGACTCATATGTTCTGTCATTTAAAATATGCAGATTTGTCATAAGAAGGGCGTATAATTAAAGGAATGAAACTTTTGATGGACTTGTAACCAGTGCACCAGTTGGCTTAATGAGGCGTCTATAATAAGCAGCGTTTTAAACACCATGACTCTAACTTTTGGGTAGCTCAGAGATGATGTTCATCTTGTTCCCGACAGGCTTCAGCTCTTACTGCAGAGAAGTAGAGCTCTTTCATGACTCATTGTCTCTTATGGAAAAAAAAACAGTCGGTCCACTCTTCTGCAGTGTTAGTGTGAAATGGTTTCAATTTCCTTTGCTGTTCAGCCTCAAGCTTCAGGTCCAGAATAGTGTTTCTGCCTGATGTGTCTCCACTGTTCTGCTTTATGTTTCTGTACCTTCTTTTTGAGTGGCCTTGTCACTGATTGAGGAAGATGAGTGAATTGTAATAGACGAAGGAGAGGCCTTGACATCTTTTTTCTCATCTGTTGATATTGGTGGTGGCCTGGTGGTCGTATGTATGACGTCATTTACTTCAATGTTTGGAGTGACATCATATGTACGGCTGCTAAACTGCTACATGGGACGTCGGCATCCTCACAATGCACAAGTTTTTTTGCTTTTCTTCAGTGTTTCCGTTTTACAAGCTTGTATCAGACAGGTAAGAATGGTGTTTTGGTCTAATGGGAATTTCTAAAGAGACAGCAGTGGAAGATTTACTCAGTTATGATAATGACGATGATGCGGAGACAGTCTCCCAGGCAAAGAACTGAAATTCCTTAAATAATCCAGAAAATGCAACATGAGCCTGGCACTCTGACCAGCTTAATTTTCAGCATAACACAATGTGTGAGTTAAATCTAACCAAAACGGACTCTTTATCAGCATTTCACACACTGCACATCCTCATTTTTTTAATGCTACCTCCAAATACAAAGAACTGGCTGAGATGAGATTCATTTGGAGGAAAAGCAGATGCTTAACTCCTTCGTGAGCTCCCAATCACTCTTTAATGAGTTATACCAACAGTGGGTGACTAGAATTTCAAAGCAGAGTGAAATCCTCATCAGATCAGCTTTAAAGATGCCTCAAGAACTCTTCCATTAATTCTTCTTTTCTCCCATTAATTGCTTATCTAAATGTGATGAAACTGTGAAGTATTTGTAATTTCAATGGCATCATCAACATCAGATAATATGCTTTGTTTTTGACAGGAATGTAGATAAGAGCAGCGACCACAAGATGCTTTAACACCTCCACACCATGGTGCAGATAATCATGTTTCCTCCCCTTCCTCTCGCCTGTTGTGTCGTGATGTCTCCACAGCGCAGGGTGGCGGGAGGCCCTGAGTCAATCTCAGATCCATCACTCAGGCCTGGACATAGCATGACAGATGGACAGAGCCACGGTCAATATAAATGTCTTGAGCTGTCCCACAAAAACCACCAAGAAAATAGAACCGGTGAGAGTCCCAAATCATTTTAAGACTTCCTAAGGCCGGATCGATTGCCTTTGGGAGAGCAAGTGTAATAATATTGTAAGGTGGTAGACTGGGAGCAAAAGATTTCTTGTTCAAGCTAATGATAGTGCAACCAGCAGGGGTTCAACTGAGAGCTTTTGAAGTGGGAGCTGTAGGGAACTTATGTTACTCTGACACAATAAGAACTGCTCAGTTATAATCATGACAATTTTGCTCAGTATTGACATTATGATTATTTAACACAATCACTTATCGGCTTTGGAAACAGCATGCATGTAGAGAGAAGATTTAGTGGGCTACATTTTAATGTTAAATGCGTGACTCTGATGAACTAAATTAAGCTGTAGATGTATGAAGATCTCTGGAGACAGGATCTGTGCTTCGGGATGGGTTGGATGGATTTGCTGACATTGCCGCATTGAGATTTGTTTAACGATAAAACAACAGCAAAATCAAATTTGGCACAATAATGTTGATTATTTTCATAATTTTTTTGGAAGCCAAAAACATAATTATAAGTTGACTGGTTACACATCTCTACATACAGTTACACCACAAGAACAGAACAGTCATCACTTTTTCATTTTTCCTTTCAAGGGTTGGTCTGTGCAAGCATGTGGGATGGCTTTTTGTGTTGGGATGAGACACCGGTTGGGACGTCTGTAACACAAAACTGTCCAGATCACCCTGACCTGGACCCAACTGGTGAGAAAGATGTACACTTTTTGCTCCAATACACAAAGACAAGCTCCCCACTTCTTTAAAAAAATCCAGTTCAGGAGGCAACAGAGAAACAGTCCAATCATCTGTGGGTGATGGAGATGGAAGGTCAAGGGGCTGAAAAAAAAAAAAAAACACCCTGCTGTGCTTCTGAGTTTAGCCTAGCGGAGATGCTAGTATGGCTGCCGAATCTTAGTCTTTATAACAAAGAAGTCACAGTTGCTTCAGTTTGCTGCAGTGGTGGAAGGTTTGCAAGGACATATAGTATAGAAGATCTATAAACTGGAGACAAGATAAACCATTAGCCTGTTGTGTTTTATCAGACCGAATGAAAACAGACGTTTATTCATTTTGATTGTTGAAATTGAGTTTGTCTGCACACTTAATGTTCACTTTGCACTATACAGCAGTAAGAGCACTTTTTACATTGTGAGGAATGCATGGCTCAGTTACGTCTAGTTGAAGAAATCCAGAGTCAAGTCATGTCTGATTTAGGAGATGCAATATGATGGAGGACGAGGGAGGGAGTTGAGGAAGGGGGACAAAGAGTGGACTGGAGATTATAGAGAGCGGAAAAGAGAAGCCAAGAAAAGAAGGATTACAAAGAAGTGGGAGTCAGAGAGACGGATGGGGATAGAGAAAATGAATGAGAACAGGGAGAAGGTGTTTTTGTAAGAGATAGTTCATAAAGGATCTTCCCAAAACGCTCGTAACGTTAACAGTCACCTTACGGTTTCTTATTTGAAAGCTGATGCTGCTGATATGAGGCTTCAGGGGGAGACAAGCAGTTGGATGCTGAGCACTTGATGAGCTGTCAGAGAGGACTAAGCAATCGGGCTTCGCTTGTTGTTGTCGTGACCAATGTGATCTCAGTCTTAGTCCAGTCATGGATCTACACTGCATGTTATTTCAAGCCTGACATCTGAGAATTTGCTTGAAATTTTCTCCCAAGTGGGAATTTTCTGTTTGACTTCACGTTTGATGATGCGTGCCAACTTAAATATAGTGCAGATGTTCAGTGATGCCAAGATTCAGGCTCCAGTTTATGAGTTTGGATGATGGGTGAAAAATAAAGACAGAGCAAAGAACATAGAGATCCTCCACAACCTCAACAGGAGCAATGATGTGCCTTTAAGTAATTTGATTTGGTGTATGGACCTTTCACTGTATTCAAGCTGCTGTTAAGTCACTACATGTTTTTTCTTTACAGGAAAAGTGACCAAATATTGTGCAGAATTAGGAAACTGGGTCCAGACTGGGTTCACTTGTCAACCAGCTTCAAAGAACACATTAAAGGTATTTGGTTGTTGGTTGTTTTCCCTGCAAATCGTGGAAGATTAAGAGGAAGCTGATCTCAGCTCAGCCCACACTGAATATTTTTGTTTTTCCTAGAAGGCAGTCTCGCATTTTTTAGGGGATGCTGCTGGAGAGCTGTCCACAGAGACCACAGGGATTAACACAGAAAAAAACAGTGCTGTGGAAAAATTAGTCCTCGAAAATGAAAATAAATGCTCCGAAAAAATGAAGCAAGATCCACCTTATAACAAATCAGGTAGCCATTGATTAAAAAGTCTATATAATTAATACATGATGAGAGTTCACAATTGACTTTTATTTCTTTATTTTTAAAGGGCTATACTGCAGTCGTAACTGGGATGGCTGGCTTTGCTGGGACGACACTCCTGCAGGAACCACTGCCTCCCAAAACTGCCCCAATTATTTTGGCGACTTTGATCCCACAGGTGAACAAAGATAAGCACTGTTACTCTGCTGATATCTCGTTAGACCTCATACGATGAATTCACCCTTTGTCCTCCATTTTTCCAGAAAAGGTAACAAAGTACTGTGGAGAGGATGGGGAGTGGTTTCACCACCCAGACTCCAAGAAGATTTGGACTAACTATACACTCTGTGCAACCACCCGTGAGAAGAGACTGAGGGTAAAGTGAAATAAACCATCCATCTTATGTTATTGAACAGATTGTACATACAGGTTCAATACTGCTGCGTCCACTTGCAAGTAAAGACATGTGACTCCCTTTGCAATAATACATTAGATAGGAATATATTTTCCACTAATCTGAATATATTCAGGATAATTAATAGCACTGGGACCTCAGGACTTCATCCCTGCACACAGCAGCACTACAGGTCAAATACTGGTCACATAATGGTTTGTACTCAAGACATAATAAAAGCAGCACCTCTTGCTCCGTTTTTAGAACACTCCAATACAACAATAGAAAATTGCATTGATTTAGTCTGAATGTAAGGTGCAGTCACTGAAATGAGTTGGTTATGTCTGCTGCAGAGACTAGTGGTGTTCAGTTTGGGTGGGTATTGCTGAAGGATCATCATTTTGTACTGTAATAGTACCTTTCTCTGCTTGGTCTGTACACAATGTTTTTGACTGTGCAATGAGTTCTCCAGGCTAAATAACAAAAGAGTTTGTCTGTCACTGCTTTCTAAAATGACCTGCAATACATGAATATTTTTTGCAGCCCTATAACAGCATAAAGCTCCTTGTACCTTTGCTCCTCCTCACAATAAATAAAGATTGTACTGCGTTAGATTTCCCTGCTATATATTCCTCTTGAGATTTTATTGTGTTACACTCATGCTGCTCAAACTTTTTTTTACAGAAATTGAAAATGCTGGAGAATGAATACACATGCCTCTTGAAAATACATCAAAGCCCACCTTTTAACAAAACAGGTACCTTCTACTGAAACTGTTATCTTACTGCATAACTCTGATGTTTCAACCAAGAGGCCTGTAAACTTTTGATCATGTTTGCTTGTTTGTTTGTTGGCACTGCAGGGCTGTACTGCAGTCGTACCTGGGATGGCTGGCTGTGCTGGGATGACACCCCAGCGGGAACCATGGCCTCCCAGAATTGCCCGGACTATATTTTTGACTTTGATCCTACAGGTGAGCAGCATGCCTGAAGACATGCTGTTGTTTTAAAGGTCTTGTTAAACTCTTCTGACCTAATTGTTCTCTATTCATAAAGTTAAAGTGATGAATCTTAAAAGGGGTCATGGACACAGCTGCACAGATTTATAGAGGAGTGGGAATTTGGAGAATGTGTAACATGCAGTATATTTATCACATTATTGTTCTTTAAAGAAAAGGCAACTAAGTACTGTGGAGAAGATGGGCAGTGGTTTCACCATCCAGAGAGCAATAAAACTTGGACCAATTATACGCTCTGTGCCGTCAACACTAAGGACAGACTGAAGGTAATGTAACCTGACATACAGTAATGGAAGAGTTATAGTAAAGATTATATAGATAGTCTTGGTAATTGGTGGTTTTCTGCAAGTGTGGAACAAAAATCATACAAATGTAGGGTAATCATACGATAAGGTCAGCCATACACCCTTTACACCTGACATTAAAGTGTGTTTTGACAGCGCTCGCTCGGCTGAAAGCCTTTGTGTAATGCAGCCTTCTGCTCGGCTCTTTCAGGCAGAGCGATCACATCTCAGGGGGACACTGGAGACACATATTAATGCAATCTGCACATGAAATCCAGAACCCGAAAGGACGATGTGCAAATACTACTCAGTGCTGAAACAACATTGTTTTTTGGGGACAAAGTAGTTGTATTTATACTGTCTCTAATTCAGTGATTGAGCAGCAAAATTAGCAATTTCAGTCAAATAGGATTTACTAAGCAGATACTGGAATATATCAATTTCACTGCCAATAAAAGAGATACTAGACAAGCCTGTATTTGTACATAACTGTGTCAAGACTTTCATCCGTAGCCTCACTGTTTATTGTGTGCTGTGTGTGTGTGTGTGTGTGACACTAATGAAGGCAGCCGCCCAGCTCTCAGAGGACACTGAGGTTGAGTTTGCTGATGAGGCCACAGTCAACCCCATGGTTAACCCAGAGGAACAGGAAATTGTGAGAAAGAAAATCCTTGACAGCCAATACAAATGCTTTGAGAAAATGAACCGAGATGCACCGTATAACAAATCAGGTAGAGATTTTATCTGAGACTCATCATTACTGCTTCTCCTCTCCGGATGTTTAACTCTCTCTGTTGCGATGTTGATGTCACAGGGCTGCACTGCAGTCGTAACTGGGATGGCTGGCTATGCTGGGACGACACCCCGGCAGGAACGTACACCTCTCAAAACTGCCCCAATTATTTTGTTGACTTCGACCCGACAGGTGAGCAGCAAATCTCGAGTGACGCTCGTGCTGATGCATGATGAATCACACCCCTGACACTCTGTTGACTGTTTTGCAACTATAAAATTTTAATTGCTTTGCGAATTAATTACTCACCAGTGCAAAGAGAAACTGAATATGTAACACAACTGTGTGAATGTAAAGATGTTCAGAGTATATGCATTTATCACTTTGTTATTTCCAGAAAAGGCCACTAAGTACTGTGGGGAAGACGGCCAGTGGTTTCGACACCCAGACACCAACAGGACTTGGTCCAACTACACTCTCTGCAACGAAAACACTCAGGCAAAGTTGAAGGTAAGTTATTTAAGATAAAGTAGCCTGCTATCGCAGATCTACTGCATGGTGTCAGCCTAATCTTTTGTTTTTTGCATGGATTCCTCTGGTTTTTGGAGTGTGGGCAGATAGGAGAAAATGTAGAAACTGGAAATACTGTTTGTAGTCTGACGTAGTTGCCCATAAATATTGAACGAGACAGCAACATTAACTGGCATTTTATTTCCAAAACACATTACTCTCCTACACTGAGCTTCACAGAACTATTTAGAGATGGAAAGTAACATGTGAGCCCTCTGTCCCTCAGGCCATGCACTCAACGTTAAAATCAGGCCTGGCAGAGGAGTCTCCCTAAATAACCTTATGTTGACATCATCACACATTAACAACCTTCTTATCACCAACGTTTCCCACATGGAAACCGGGCCAGAGACACCACAGAGCTCATTCCAGTATTTTGCCAGAAGGTTTCACAGATTATTCATTTATTCGTCCTCTGGTAAGTGACGCTGTTCAGGCTCTCAGCTGACATTGGGCGAAGGCGGGGCACACCCTGATCACCAGACCATCAGAGGGCAGACACACGACCATTCACACACAGACAATTTAGAGTCACCGATTAACCGAACCTGCACTTTGGGAGGAAGCCAGAGAACAAGGTCACATTCAAACCTATAATAACTAGCACCAAACCAGTCTGAACCAGAAGTGAAGTGCCGTCGAAGAGTATTTTGCTAATTTGAATTTCCTGGCTTTTATCTTATTGACGGTAAACAAAGCGTACCATGTCGCTGTCCTGGTTGGTCTGTTGATCGATCAGAGTCAGAGATCAGCCGCTCCATCTGTTACCACAGAAACCTGATATTTGCTGACTCAGCCTCCCAGCTTCATGAAAGTTCTTAGAACAAACAGCCTCAGCAGTGTGATCCCAAAAGGAAATATGGCAAAATAAACATTCCCTGATTTTCTGATAACACTGAGTCAAGGCAAACAAAGCTTCTCAGTCTTCGTTTCACAATAAAGGACCACACCATAATCACATTTGTGTAGTTTTATCCTTTGTAAGAGTGTGCCACAGCTCTCTGGATTTGTCACTCCAGTAGTGATGTCACTTTTAGTGCCACTTGTCACATCATTGCCGCAATACCTTCTTATTTATTCTGTACATCAATTTCCAAGTAATAATGCTACAATTTTTCTCTCTCTCCTTTTTTCTCTTTACAGTCAGCGTACATCCTGTTCTACATGGCAATAGTGGGTCACGCTTTATCCATAGCCTCCCTGCTCATCTCTCTGGCTATCTTCTTCTACTTCAGGTATCAGTAGTAGTTTACCTGCAGTTGTGATTACTGGTTTGTTGATGCTCGTTATAATGAATGCAGCAAATATTCAGGATGGTTGCACCGTCAAACGATGAAAGCTGATGCAGTTTGTCATATTTCTGCAGCAATTTGTAGTGAAAGTCATCTACACCCTAAAGGCTCAAACATAGTTACTATATCATCAGCTCATTAGTTAGTATTTAGATCCAGGCCCAGAGATGGTGTTGGACTTTCACTACAATCTCCTCCAATCATTTAATTTCTCATCATGGGAGGTACTTTGGTCTAGAGCTTATGTGTGAAATCTCCATTTTGTCTTTATCCACTCCAGCCTAGTGAACACTTACCCCAGAGCCACACAGAAGATTTTTCAGTGTTAATAAGTGTTGATGTCACATTTTATAATATAATTTAAAAGGCTTATGTGTTTATTCACTCCTAGAGCAAGCAGCATAATCTAAAAGTGTCAAAAATAGCCCAGTGGTTAAATTATAGCTGAAGACAGTATGCAGAAAAATGTTCAAATTAATGCAAACTTGTGACCTGGACATAGATCTGCTGCTGCACTGAGTGTAATTTATCCGCAACTTAGCTGTCGCTAATTTCATGCCAACTTGGTTTCCTTTTGCTGCACATTTATTTCATGGATATTTAGGATTCAAAACTGGAGAGCTGTGACGTTCATTGACCATATCGAGACTTTGCTTTTATAACAAACATGCACCCGAGCACATTGCTCATTAAGGTTGTTTATCCCGATGAACTGTTTAATCCCAGAGGGGAAAAAAATGCACAATTAAAGGAGATACTGCTGCTGGAAATAAACTAGACAAGAGTTAATGTGGATAAAGGGGAGAGAGGTATAATATTCAGTTAATGTGTGTGAAATTTGGAGGTGATGAAGCCAGAGAAAAATTATTCACATTGAAACTTTATAGTTTATAACTTATTTTTTTATTGAGGCAGTAATGTTTAAAGTTCTTCAAACAATTGTGAAGAAACTTGAATATGGACCCTGAGGGTTAGGGGAGCAAAATTAACTGTGTTCTGTAACAGTATTTGGAAAAGTTTCTCTGTTGGCCCTGTTGTTCATGAATGCTGCGGCTGTAAAATTTGACATGTTGAAAGTTGTTGACCTCCATCACACAGCTGTTATCCAGAACAGATCTTGTACGAAACCCTCAGTTCGCTGCAAAGTTTTATACGCACTCATAAATCTAGCGGCCATGTTTAGGGCAGGTGCATTATCGCAAAACACCGTGACCTGCAGAGTGTCAAACTCTTAACTCAGAAACTCAGCGGGACATTCACAGTTCATCAACATCATTGTCTCCATAAATTCAAATCTCAATAAAGTAACAAAGTTATTGGCGCAGAAAATCTTTTTATATATTTTTTTTCTTTTTAACCTTATCCTATTTATAGCCAAACATTTTAAATATTGGAGGCTTATGTTGTATTATAAGATCCAGATGTGAAGCTTACAGTGGTATGCATTGGTGTACAGCTGCACTACTCTGTTATTTACAACTCTACATCAACACTGTCAGGATTCCCAGATAAAAATACTCCAGCTTGCCGTGGAAAAACAGACGTAGTTGAACGGCCCTGAAGATGTTAGGATCTGTGATGGTCCAAATGACGCTGTCATAAGTACAGCCAGTGTTTTGACATCCCCTTTTAGATAAAACCTTTTGTATATAAGCATTCACCAGCTCCTGCATTCCCTTTTATGTCTGCAGACAGGACTTTTTCTGTCGGCGATAACCATGGCCTCTATGACAGTGGAAATGTGTAGTTGTATATGCTGTTTTGTCCTGGTTAGAGGAAATGTAGCACTCTTCCTGTTTTTCATGAGTCTCTGGGGTTTTTATGCCTTAAGAAAGATATAATTGTCCATGAGCAATAAAAGGATATGACTTCTTAAACTGTAGAGGATATTTATGGGAGGCTATATTCTGCAAAATATTTTTGGTGTATGGATACGTTAGGCTTCAGGCACACTGTGAGCTGCAATACATTTGATTGCCACCCTGAAATTAAAACATTATTTACCTGACAATAAAGGCTATGAGTGACTTGTAAGAGTTTTGATTCTAGTAATTGTTTGCACTCAGCCTGTCAACCATTTCATTATGCTATTAATTCTAAGTGGCTGGCCGAGGTATTAAGGACCACCCTTGTGATCCATTATGCATTATTTAACAGCTTTTCTAGAGCAGTTATAGGCAATCCAGCTCATTGATCCCAGGGATTTTTGTGCCAACCACAAAACATCCTGAGATGAAACATCCAAATTATTTGATATTTCACAGACTGTAGCAGCATCTGAAATCCTCATTAAACTATTAGCTTACCAGTCATCTCTTCTTCTATTTAGCCTGCTTCAGCAAATTTGTCTTCTTTAATGTTGTGTGTTTGCGTGTCAGGAAAGTTTTTATTCCCAATTTGTATTTTTATTTTAGTTTTATAAAGAAAAAAGTGTCCTGTCCATCCTCATGTATCTACAGTACATCCATCAGGACCAGCAAATATGGACAAAGTTCACTTGGACTCAAAGATGAACCTGTTAGAATTCGGCAACCTCACAAAACACTTTTGGCCAAAAAAAAAATCATGTTCGAACAAATTCACAGAAATATATAAAATGATGAAATGATGACATTTTGGCCAGACATAGAAGCAAACCGCAGCTTGACTGGTTGGTAAATGCATATTATCAACATGTACCCATACACTAATATATATATATACACACACACACAGCTAATCATGGTATCTCTCTGCACACAGGAGTCTGAGCTGCCAAAGGATCACGCTGCATAAGAACCTCTTCTGCTCTTATGTGCTCAATTCAGCCCTCACCATCATCTACCTGGTTGCGGTGGTCAATAACCCTGAAGTGGTGAGCAGAAACCTGGTGAGTACAGCCTCTGTCTTTTAGCACCATGGCGACGTTGAATGTTACTGTTCACCATGACGACATCCACTGTGAAGATGGGAACACAATATAACTATCAGTCTGTTCGAGTAGCTAAATGCTGAGACGCTCACAACATGACAGGTGTTGTGTTTACTCTGTTCACCGCCTTAGATTAGCATGTTCAGCTGAATCAGTGTGAATGCCATTAGTTTTGTAGATATGAAATGTCTGACCAAATTGTACGGGAAAATATTTATTTATTTCACTTAATTTAACCAAAATGGTGGACCAGAGCCAGATGCTAGCATGGCAGAATACAGTGTGAGGATTAGTTCCACTGTCTTAAAATGAAATACGAATGCATTCACAATTTATGCTAAACCAGATTTAAATGCAAGGCAGAATTTTGATGAACTTTTTGAAAGTCTTATGCAAGGCCAGGCAATGTGAAGTAGCTAATTTCAAATGGAGCAGCTCTATATTTTAAATATTTAACTTTGTGCGACTGACTTTGAGTGCTAGTAATTAGTATTTAATGTTACAGCGCCATATCAATGAGTCATAGTCAACAGACCGTTTATACTCTCTTCCACATTCCCCTGTCAAGACTTTTGGAGCCATACTGAGTTCATCATGTGAATTCTTTGGAACCCTGAAGTCTGCTTTGGTAAAGATGAAACATCTGCCGAGCAGGAATACCTCACTATCAGGCCTCAACATAAATTCATACGTTACTTTTCAAGAACCCTCCTTTTGGAAATAGAAAACCTGATGACTCTGTGCTCATATAGTCCTTTCTAATCAAGATCTGAATAAAATTAAACACAAGTCCCAAGTTAGTAAAAAGTAGAACACAGCCAACACTGGATTTTTGTGGCTGATATATTAAATACGTCCAGTACATGGACAGTAATTTACCGTGAAGGCCCTGCCCACCCTGAGATAGATTTCCCATCATATGTGCTTAGTGCTGGACTGAGTAATGGTTGCATTATGTCTTTTCAGAACATGGTGGTTTATGTTGTCAGCAGGTTTATAAATTTAACCTTTAGTGATGTAGCCATTACATTTCTTGACTAAAACTTGTTCCTCATTCTGAGCTACTTGACACAGTCAAGAAAATGTCTTTATTTGTCTTATTTTTTTGCAATATTGGAGCATGTTGGACAATTTATACACCAATACCAATATATCTGTGATGGGCCAATATCCAAATCAGCCAGATTCTTGTAAAAAGTGTGCCAGAATATTCCCTGTTAATATTTAATTATCAAAAACTGCTATCACATCAATATGTTAACTCTTTGAGTACCAGAATATTTTGTACTATGACTCTGAAAACACAGAATAGCTCAAATGAAAGAAGAGACTCTCTATTTCATCATGAAAAAAAATGGTTGTTTTTACCTTGTTCCATTCTTGTTTTATCAGAGGTAGAGTAGAGTAGAGGACACTCCCAGTCTAAACAACACTTTTTGTCCAGAATCCGTCTGTTTTGCTCTCTAATCTTGATCATCTCCACTTCCTACTTTGATTTCTGTGGCGTATACTTATGCTCCAATTTCACCTCCCCAAAATTACTCACAGGCTACGGGAGACTGCGATCAGCGACCCGCTGCCGAAAAAAAAACTTACTTTGACGTCAAAATACTTCAATGGCACTCAGAGTTAATGTGCAAAAATGAAACAAAAGAGAATGATGATCAAAGTCTGCTTCAGAAACAAGAGATAGGATTGTAGAAATTGGCTCACAGTGCATACATTGCAATCCCATTAGAGCCCAGCCAGCTTCCAGCTCCCTGGCCTGACAGAGAACTAGAAACATCCAGGAGAAAGCCGAAGCTTCAGTCAGGTTTGGGTTTGATTCTGTGTCCTTCCGCTGCTCCTTTTCAAACTTTTACCAGATCTATCTGGCTCACTCTGACTGCCATCTTTACTCACATCCCATCTCTGAATGTGTCCAAGAAGCAGCCAGGCATGCCATCAATGCCAAGACATAGAGATTTTGTGCACTGGCCCACTTTTAGATCTCTCCTCCTTTCTATTTGTCAAAAAATGTGTCTAATTTTGTACTTTCCAACTTAAAACCGTCAAGTTGTGCTAACTGGTTGCAGCATATCAGAACAAAATTGGTCACCGTGGCCCTGCTTTTCATGAAGATGCAGACAAAGAAATCCCATTAGTTGGGATTTTTGGCGTGTCTTTTGGGATACATCATGAAATTTACAGCCAAAGTGAGACTTATGAGCCTGTTTTCTGCGCTGGTGATTTAGGAAAGGTGGATTGTGGAGGAGATTAGCTCTCATAGAGAATGAAAGCTCTTTTAATTCTATGCTTTTGCCTGCCAGCAGTGTGGAGGAGTGAATCCCCAAAGCTTACGTCAAACCAGGGGGAGGCTGAAAACATCTACATGATGTATAGCAGCTTGACTTTCAAACCAGAAGATTGTCGGTACCTTAAGACAAACCTCAGCTAACACCAATGCAAAGCAGTGAACTAGGAAGCTGCTGTAAAGCAACCGAACCGCCTCCATGCAGCTAAACTGCAGACAATATGAAGTAACGCTTCCTCTGAGCAGAAAGTGTCAGTCCTGCTGTGTGTTTGGTTCCATTAGCTGTTAGCTCTGTTAGCCAAACACATCACTATGTAGCTTGCCTCCTACCAGCATGAGAAGCTGCACTCTGTTGTAGTCAGTGCTCCATTCAGTTTGTCATTTTCTAAGCAATAGTTATTGATGCATGCATGCATGCATGCATGCGTCTTCCACACTGAAGCATTGTTCATCACTAACTGTCTCTACCGGCTAGCTCAAAGTAGTGAGGAGTGAGCAGTCAAAAATGGTGCAAAACAGCCAAACAAAACGTGTTTTTTTTTAAAAAAAGTGTGAAGCACTGCAATCAAGAGAGGTCCTTGAGCATACAGACATAAATGAGCACCAACAATATTATGCTGAAGGGTCCAGTGCTTTGTGAGATAAGCCATGGAAATAATCCCCTCAGTCTACGCCTGATAGAGATAATTAGCAGAAAGTGAGCGACCTAACTCTCTGCATGCTGATATGAGTCTGCTGTGGTGGAGATTCCTCAAGTAGAAAGGAAACTGTAGGAAAGCAAAGGAGAGACATGTGACTAAAAGTTTACAAGACCCCAGAGAGCAGCAGTTAATAGCAGTGCCAGCATCTTTGAAATATACAGTGACTGCAAACACAAAATCCTGATGCACACACACACACACACACATATATATACACATATAATATATTACTTAATAAAAAAGTATTTGTACTATCAGAAGTTCTTGATATCCACCTTATACAGTGTGCTTAAGGGGTCATTTCAGGGAAAACATTTAATTCAGTAGTTTTTTTTCAGAATAAGAAGTAAGATAGTTCTAAATTGAAAGTCTTCATTCAGGAAGTGCTTCAGAAACCTGAGAATAAATATTCAAGATTACAAGATAATTTAGTGACACATTAAAAAGTAAGCGCATACACAGACGCTAATTGAAATGATCTTCCTGGTTCTTGACACTCAACGAAGCGTGTTAATCTTTGAAATTAAAATGGCAAGGCAAAACATAACAAGCATCTTTAACAAAATGTTGTGCTCCATGTGTCAAAATAGAGCAATATTTGCAGTACTATACAGTATGATTGTGTGCTTTATTGTTACCATTGAGTGAAAAGAAACATTGCTGCAGTGATTTGTCACAGTAGAGCAAAACTAGATTGAGCTTTGATTTGTATTTACCACTTGGAGCCAATTTGGCTTTTACTTGAGCAGCATAATCCAAATTTAGAAACATCGTCTGATGATGAGACGAGCAAGCAGCAGCTAATTAAGCAGACAAGTCCAAAAACATGTCTCCTCAATAAAATGAAGTGTGTCTCAAAATTCATAGAGACAACTTATTTCACTATTAACTTTAGTAAAATAATCTTGTAAGGGGAAAATACTTTTTGAATAGATGTGAGGTTAATTGGAGCCAATGTGTTGCAGTCATTAGCAGAATAACAGCTTATGGAGCCTCCATACACATGCACTAATTATAACATGAGTAAAAGACTGACATGGAAAATCATCAGTCATGTCTTTCAGGAAATTATAATAACGATTCAAAGGGAACAGAATACATAATGAGACATGTTGTCACACTGTGCTGAATGCTGCAAAAATAGAAAATAACATGTATACGGCACTAATATGCACTCACAGAACATGGCAATCAAAGAGCACAAGTCTTCATTTCCATCCCAGTTCACCTCCAGAGGGGGTCAATGAATAAACATCATCTCTGTCTGCAGGAAGTAATACTGGCTCATGATTTTAGAAAGATCCTCTGAGATCTTTTTTGTGTCCTGCTGAGATGATGTCAGGAGGGTTTAAGTTCAATCAGCCTAATAGATCTCTGTTTTTACAGACAAAATAAACAATACCTGCTTTGGCTGTCTCTGCAGGTTGGCTGTAAGGTGTTGCATTTCTTCCACATGTACATGCTGGGCTGCAATTATTTCTGGATGCTGTGTGAAGGCATCTACCTGCATACGCTCATCGTGGTGGCTGTGTTTGCAGAGGAACAGCATCTGCATTGGTACTATCTCCTGGGCTGGGGTGAGTCTGATCAAAAATGATTCACTATGTGTGTTGTGTCCTATTATGTAGCTTTAAAACATTTTTTTTTAATGTCCTTGGTGGACTGTCGCAGCTTAAGAGCAATTCAACATGAGAGAACACAAATCAAGAAGCCACAATTTACAACTGTCCACCCAGTCCTCGCACAGTATTTCAGCCTGGAGAAGCTGACGGCTTTATTGACCCTGCTGTCACTTAATACCGTCGTTTTCACCTTGTTCAAAACAGGAATAATGGGTGCAGTCAGTCAAACAAGTAGACGGGGGAGCTAAATGGATGATCATCATTAAAAATGATGTGTGTTTGGAGGCCAGTTTGGTCCATCTGTGGCCAACGTGCAGGGCCTCACTGGACTGTACATGGAGTAAAAATTGAGCCTGAGTGCAGGAAATTACATGAAATTAACCATGTGGAGTTGTTTTTCAGGTTGGAGTAATACAATAGCAATAAGAAAAAGTTGATCTGCTGTGTTTCAGCCTTTCCAAGAACATATAATAGTTATTAAGTTATCTGAAGAGGAAGCCTGAGACCAGAAAAACAACTGACCAAGCTAACCCCACTTTTTACTGTTGCATAAGTGACAAATTAATTTCCCTAAATTCACTGAAGACCTCATATGGCCGCCATCTTTTCCCTTTCCAAGGCTTTCCTCTAGTGCCTGCATCCATCCACGCCGTGGCAAGGAAAAAGTATTTTGATGACAAGTGAGTAATGTTCCAGAAACTTCTGCAAATAAACAGGAGATGTTTACATACGTGCTCGTCTGTGTGTGGCGGAGAGCGAGAGCGTGCAGATCCCTGCGTGTGCATGTTTTTGCATGTGTGTGTGTGCGCATGTGTATTTTGGGCTGCAGACAGCACTGACT
Organism: Synanceia verrucosa; assembly: GCA_029721515.1. Lineage (NCBI taxonomy): Eukaryota > Metazoa > Chordata > Actinopteri > Perciformes > Synanceiidae > Synanceia > Synanceia verrucosa. The sequence continues at coordinate 6,642,484 of CM056567.1, read as the reverse complement.
GATATGTTTTTCCTTCTGTAGCTGTTGGATGAGTGTAGAAACCCATCTGCTCTACGCGGTCCACGGTCCTATCGTGGCAGCGCTTCTTGTAAGTCAGCTAATCCACTGTTCCAGAGAAATACATGGATCAGAATGAAAACTAGGATTGTTAGATTGTTATTTGGGTAGTACTTTAGCACAAAACATCAGAATAATGGCAATATTTTTTCCTTTTTTTAAACGTTCTGCAGGTGAACCTCTTCTTCTTACTAAATATTATAAGAGTGTTGGTGACCAAGTTGAGAGATACACACCGGGCAGAGTCCAACATGTACATGAAGGCAGTGAGAGCCACGCTGATACTTGTACCCCTGTTGGGAATACAGTTTGTCATTTTTCCCTGGAGACCGGAGAACCGCCTCGCCGGGGAAGTCTACGAGTACATCATGCACATACTCATGCACTACCAGGTAGCCACTGAGCTGACAGCCAGCCACTGAATTCATCAAAATTTCTGTTAAACTGTTTCATTGCTGCCCTTGTTGGCTGAGGTATTTTGCACATCTGGGAATAACCCAAACAATAACTCGAAAAGCACTCAGACAGTGCAGACCTCCACCAGACTCCTGCAAGCCCACAACGCACCAAAGAGTGAATGTGTTGAGTTTGACGCACCTTCAAACCCACATTTATACATACATTTATGTGCGTGACATGATGCCATTTTTTCCATGACGTCACTATCGTGTTTGCTGGCGATTTTTTTAATTTCATTCCTAAGAGGTCATGAATGGCTACTTACCAAACAAAAAATTAGAAAATCCTCTCCGCAAATACTGATATGTTGTGGGATTAAATATATTTGTTTACAGGGTCATTGTGACCTTGACCTTTGGCCTTCTAAGGTCATTTTTGGGTTATAAACTAAATAACGTATCCTCTATCTAGTAGTAACCATAGATTGTTTAATTTCAATAGGGAAATGTGCTTTTCACCAAAAGGTCAATATTTGACTGAGTTCTGAGTTGCGATTCTGTCCACTATGCACATTTTTTGGGATTATCTCAGAAAATATTAATATTTGACAATAAGAATGTTGCCCATAACTTTGAGTTATTTTGCAAACCAACAAATAAATAAACAAACAAACCCTGGTGATCACATTGCCTCCTTGGTGGAGGTAATACAGGAAGAAAAATACCAGTATAAGCAGAAACCATCCTGAGCATAGTCCACATAGCCCTCAAGTCCTGTCAAGATTTTATGTTTGGCATGCTTGAAAGTTTACACCATTTTCTGCCTCGTTGTTGGGATTGATTGATGTGATTCATTCACTGCTGCATCACAATCTAAAAAAAAAAAAAAAATAGGCACTCCATTATCTTTATTTAACTACCAGTTAGGCGCTTAACTAAACAACGGGCAATCAGACTGCTAAATTCCCAGGTAGGCAGTCAGTTCCTTCACTTACCCTCTGTGCAGTACTTCTCCTTTCTTGCCCTACCTCACTGCTAGAAAAGGACACATTTTGATTCGCTTTTGTGAAATAACGAGCTAATTTTGTCCACTTGTTTTGCTTTTTAAGGGATTACTGGTGGCAACGATATTCTGCTTCTTCAATGGAGAGGTAAGCATGTATTTACGTATATTAGCAGTTTGGCTTCTCAAGTCTGCTAGAAGCAGTAGTAAACAGCTAGCCTGGCCAAGTTCTACATTTTCTTTAATCAGTAAGCTTTAGAGCTCTGGAGTCAGCCAAGCTGTTTCCAGTCTTCATGCTAAGCTAAACATCTCCTGGCAAACATCCCAAACAGAACGTCTCCTTTAAGAACATTGTATCCTGGAAAAGTTGAATTTTTGATGCCACGTTGAGGAAATAACGCTGATAGAGCGATCGCTCTTTTGTAAAGGTCAACCTGCACATTTTACCCTGCGAGCTGTTCAGCCACGGAGCAATAAAACTACTCATTGCTTATGACATTAAGTACGAGACGTCAGACTCCATCAGGCAAAACATTTTCATACTTTGCTTTTTTCCAGGTCAGATCTCTGGCATGTTGCATCTGTGTTTGATAGCAAATCAAGAAGTGACCCAAACAGATTCAGAGTTACATTTTGGCATTCAGTACTTGAGTGAAGCAGTTCACAGAGATGTTACATCTGTCATTAGTCCAGTTGTAACAGGTTATAAAGCACTGTGCCGCTTGTCTCATCTGAGACCAAGCTAATGCTGCAGCAGTGGAAGCTGACGGGTCACGTCAGGTGAGGAGAAAGACACAGTTTATAAATGACTGTGGTTTCCAAGCCCAGCTGGAAATTGACTCTTCTTTCAAGTTCTCCTGTCAGCCTTTTTAAGTCTGTCAGCAGCTGTCTGTTTGTCTGTGAGCATCCTTAACTTGGTACAAAGAAAAAAAACGAATGAGTTGGTTTTCCATTAAAGCCAAAACCTGGAGTTAATGGTGTTGATACCTTTCAGCTCCATAGACTCAATGTGTGACAGATGCCTTCAAGCTCAAGGTCTCTGCAAAGCAAAGCCTCAAATGTACATTCTGTAAGGTTAAATTAGGTATTTTAGCATGTCTCCATGGTGCAGTGTGCACCAAAGACAGCTCAGGCAGTGACAAACTTCTTCTGTGTTTAAAATTAAGTGAAATTCTGTGTTATTCATAGAGACAATGAGGTTGTTAGGAGGTATTTTCTTGCATGAGAAGAAAACAGGACAGAAATGCATAAACTGAAAGCAGCAGACTGAAATACTCGGCATGAGGTGTCTGAAACAGAGGAAGCAGCAGTCTAGTGAATGGGGTTTCAGCCTGGAAAATAGGTCAGGTATTAACTCATCAGGGGCTTCAACAATGCAAACGATCTATGGAGTAGAAACAGTGTGTAGAGCATGTGTTTAAAGCATGAGCCCTGCTTCAGGGTGAGGCAGGGTCAGCTAACACAGACTGTCACAATAGAGCCAGAGGGTTTGCTTGATTCACCAGAATAAAGAGCGATTCAGCCCTTAATCAGGACACGGGTTTCTGGGGCCACTTTCAGTCCTGGTCTTTGGTTTAAAGGCCAAACTGCACAGAACTTCCTTGTTTCTCCATTGTGATGTAGGTCAGTGAGACAAACAGCTTTCATGCTGTTTTTGTGACATCAAGCAAAACGCTCTAAGTGCAGGCTACGAGCCCAGGCTGTGCTTTTGTCTCATTATAACAATTACTGTCATAACTCACCTCATTAGATCATTAATATACCCGCAGTAATTACAGCGGTATATGGGTGTTGCAGAATGAAATGATTATCATTGCACTCCTGGAGGATTGTAGCCGTTTCTGTTTTGAGGAACTCGAGTTCACACAGTTGTTCAATCAGTCAAGCTATGTACGTAGTTCTGAATTGATTTCTAGTTCAACAGATAACGAGTCTGTATCATTTCTGATTATCAGTCACTAATCAGGGAAAAACATCAAACATTCAGACGTACTAGCTTCACAAACGTGACTTGCTGCTTTTCTTCACATTATATCACTTTGAATGTAGTGTTTATGGGCTGCATTTTCACTATCGTTTCATATTTTATTGACAAAATAACACATCAGTCCCCTAACGCCACATATATCTCACAACAGTAGCTTGTGTCCAGGGCTTGATTAACAAAGTACATGCCCTATGAGCCCTGATCGAGAACCCCAAAAGCCGCAACACACACATATCACCAGTAGAAGATCATGACCTTTCGGGGAAATGTTTCACTTTTGGATGGTCCATATGGAGCTGCCTTAGTGCACAGCGTGGCTTCATTCCAATGAATGTGATGTGTTTACATTTTCTAACTGTTGACATGATTGAAATCGGAGCGATCCACATGCTGCAGCAATTATGTTTTCAGCAGTTAAGATCCCCGTCGGTTGGATTAATATTGTCACAAGCTGCTGTTTACAATGGCTCTGCCTTACTCATGTTGCATGTTTTGATTCAATTGTATGTAAATTTGTCTGGTGGAATCATTTTGTGGTCAAAGTAGATCAAAGAATCAAAACAGGACAAAAAAAAAAAAAAAAAAAAAAAAAACTTGGACAACTACAAACATGATTCAAAATGTCAGCATTTCCACTGAGGTTTAGTTTTATGGAGTCAAAAGGAGACAAAATGTTTCCCAGTTATGTGAAGAGTGATGAAACTACCAATTGAAAGCTGTCAAAGATGCTGAACATGTTGCTGTGGCTGTGTTGTCAGGTGCAGGCAGCTCTGAAGAGACAGTGGATGCAGTATAAGACTCAGTGGGGTCAGAGACGAAAGGACCACTGCTCAATGCGCTCCACATCCTACACAGCCACCTCCATCACCGAGGTACCCGCCTTCATGTACCACCATGACTGTAACAGCGAACACTTGAACGGGCGCCACGCTGAGGACCCTGAGCTGGCGGCGCTAAAATCAGGAGAGACGTACGCTTGAGCCACATGGTAGGATGAAGAGTGTGGTGGTGGGAACAGCCGAGGATGAGCAACCGGTGTACAGTAAGAAAGGTAAACCTGGTTTGCCCTCTGCGATTAGAAGTCCAGCCCAGGACGATAGTACGGGTCCGGACATGGATCACAAGGCTGACTATTTTGCTTTACATTGCTGTTGAGGCTGTTTTCTGAGAACTCTGATGTCAAGAACTCGTGGCATGAGACGAGCTGCTTTCGGCCTCTGTCACTTCCTAAAGCTGCTAAAACAGTGTGACGGAGGCCTGTGCTGGTGTAGAGACAGAAATGACTGAAGGCGGCGGAAATGTGACCGTGAGGCTGATCGACATGAGGTGGAGGCCGAGTGGTGATGGAGATTTTTAAGCTGAAGTAGAAGAAACAATCCCTCCTAACCTCACCTATACCAAAGGGTGGTGGTCACAGCTATGAAGGAGTGTACCATGTCCAGATGAGCACAGATGTGGACCCTGAAGCTAAAGACACACACACGCACACACACATCACACACCTGATCATATGTGCCATGATAGAGGTCAGATTACAAAACACCCTCTGTGCTTGAAGCTCTGGAATTGTGTACATAATATGCTCACCATGTTTCATTTGGGGAAAAAAGTGTTTTAAAAACATTTTATTTTTGTTTTATATGAATATTGTATTCTTGCCAATTCCTACGTGCTAAGTGTGTGTCCTGTGATGCTGCACTGCCAACTGCTTTGTTGCTTTTTTTGCAGTTGCTGTATTTGTGCCGATGCCGAACATCGCAGAGCTAAGAAGCAAAAATAAGCTAAACGTGCAAAAAATATATGAATAAGAAACAACATTATTTTGAGGTCAAACAGCCACAAGAGTTGTTTCACTGCATACGAGTCACTTGTGCCAATAATTCTGACAAACAAGCTCATTTTCCTCCCAATCATCCTTTGATGCCTTTAATCTCCCTTTTAAAAGAAAAAAATGAAGAGATATTCTATTATCTGTACATATTTATTCATGGATTTTGTAGCATTTTGTAATAAACATCCAGGGAAAAGGAAAGGCTAAAGATGAAATGATGAAGGCATCTTCACAATCTTGATAATAATCTTACACAGACGGCAAACATGAATCATCTACTCGTCGTCTTAAACATGTTCAATTTTATTGCCATTTTTTTGTCATTTTGTCATCACTTGGAGATTTTTGTAGGATGAAAGCTATATTAAGAGTTTTAATACGCTTGAATACAAACAAAAAACCATAGCGAGGTCAGAGAACTAAAATATTTAATTAAATCTTTTATTTTTTTCTGTTACTGTTCACAAAATCCATGAAAAGACAAAACTAACAATCCAGCTTCTTTGTGACTGTGGCATTCATCATTAAACGTGTTCTGTCTGAATAACAACCTTAGAAAAATGTAGTTTATTTTTTTTAAAAAGCCAAGTCACTGTGTAAAAGAGCTGGTCACTGTGGTTTCCAGTGAAGAGTGTTTTGGTTGGTGACTTTTTCACCTGTAAATTAAAACACGTGCTGCTGTAGTGTTTGTAGGATTGACTCAAGTTAAACTTCAGTCCCCATGTCTACTGTTTGTCGTTGGTGGGTTTTAATAGTTTGGGGACGACCATGGAGCTCCACGGCACAGAGAAAGAAGTGATATCAGTCCTTGGATTTTGGTCTTTTCATGGGATTTGCTGACAAAAACAAATATAAATACTAATATTACCAAACTTTTAGAATAATTTCAATCTAATTTGGCGATCTACTCACAGACTTTATTTTTCTGTGTTAATCTCTTAATCTGTTGAATGTCTGGTCATCGAGCACATGATTGTTTTTAGTCATTGTCAACTGAAAAAACAAGACAAGACTTTAGAGGGTTATAATGAAGTGCAGTTTGACATGTATTTTTCCATGGACCTATAGAGAGAAGCTGAAACTAAATTTGCACATTTAGTCACAGAATAAGACTGAAGTTGAACTTAATATTTAAGTTCACATTGTTATAAGGGACTTAAATATTAATTTCCATTAATATATAATCAATTATGAACAATTAACAAGCTAAAGATTGTGGATTTTAGCTATAAAAGGACCATACAAATAAACCTTGAGCTACTCTATGTAATTGAGGTGGACTGTGGGCTAATGTCATTAAATTGCTATAATTGGGTCATCAAAGTGAAGGACTCAGCTCTTACCTGCTGTAAGGCTGCAAACACAGAGAGAGAAAGTGGTCTGTATTATTTTGGAACTTCCCCTTAATTTCCTAACATTAAAAACAGACATTTGGACCTATTGCAATATTATATTTCAATGATATTTTTGTTGCTATATCCAGGTATAAGAAAGGAACAGAGACAATCAATATGAGAGAATTACATCATCACAGTATGATGGGAGTTGGTGTTTATTTTAATATGAATCTTCATTCTTATAAACAATGATTTTTCACACTAATTCATACTATTTATCTTTTGGTTTGGGGAAGAGAGTCTGTATATTTTGTGTGTTTATGCCCATGTAAATAGGAGCAGACACTGTGTATATGATGGATTTTTGCACTGTGAAATACTCAGACAGCTATATTTGATTTTGACTTGTGTTCATCTCTTTCTCCCTTTTAGCTTGGACTGGCATCATCTCAAAGCTGATAAACAAAAAAAAAAAGTGCATTTTGTAAAAGCCAAATCTGTTAGTTTTTTTTAACCTGTTAGCACAAAAATACAGACATAAAAGGTGATTTGGTGTTACTCTTTATTTCCTGAGCAAATAGCGATCAGAGGCAAAAAGATGAAAGAATTTAGATGGACGAGTCACGCCATTTATTTGATGATTAAAGGCTGTAATTTTGAAATGATTTAATGAAATGATGGACTCTAAATATCAAAGGAAACTTCTTTTTCCCAACCACACTGGGGGGAAAAAAAAAAAAAAAAAAAAAAAAATTTTTCAGGCATTTCTGCATCATTTTTCTGATGATGTAGCAGCGTTCCTGTTGCCAGCACCGTTTTGTCAATGTTTCATACCTCCAAGGTTCAGAGGTATTTTATAAACGAGTGCAGGGAAAACAAAGGAGGTTCATTTGGTGCTTTTGTTACTTCTGTCTTGGCAGTGTCATTCAGTCCCTTTTAATTTGAAAAGCTCCAGCTCCATACCAGTGCCAGATGTGTGTCTCAAGACCGAATCAACCAACAATTCGTCTCCATGATGGATGGCCGCTCACGCCCTCCAACAAATTAAGGTTGTTATCACACCAACACAATGATTTTTCAGCCTTTCTATAGGCAGCTATAATATGCAATTTCAGGCTCTGTTGAATCCTAATATAGCCGTGAGAAGAAGACGTACGGCCCTCCTGCGTAATCACAGGCCTTCTGAGTCTGTGAGATAATAATAATATGGCGATGACGCTAATTTGTATGGAGTCTTTTCGTTATTCTTCTGATAAATATTGTCCCCCGCCAACCGCAGCCACCAAATTCAGAAAGAAAATTTCTCTAAATGAAAATATTCAATGCAAAGTGTGAATTGTATGCAAACTGAAGGCAGAGATGGGGAAGATTCAATGAGGGTGAAATCTCCATAATTGTCATAAATCCTCCTGTTATGAGCTTTTCTTCAGGAGATTCAATGAAACAATAAAGTCAGAGGAGGATGCTGTAAATCGCTCTGAACAGCCTCCATCTTGGGAGCATGTCGTCCTGGGAAACATCAGGAAAATGTCAGCGGCTGAGTATTTCAGGCATCTGAGAACGAGCCCTGACAGCCACAATCTCACAGGACACCGGATGAATCCAACAATGTGTCACGTGTGCTCACAAGTCAGCTGTGAATGTCATCTTGTGCATGGTTTTTATTTTAGAGATGTTTCAAGGTCACTTGAAAGCAGCCCGTGTCCAGCTTGTGACTGCGACTGACCTCCTCTTCTGGATGTTTCCTTCCCTTCCCTTCTTGCTCTATCATTACTGACGCTGCAGAGATGCACTTTCACACACAGCTCGGAGTGTTTTCAGCTGCCATAAACAGAAATGTCTTTACAATAGAGAACGCTCTACTGTACATTCATCCAGGTGTGACAGAAGCACATCTGGATTAGTACTTTGCGACAGTGACGGCTCAGCTCACGGTCACGGTCCAGGAGCAGACATGCTCCAAATATTGTTGCTATGTGGCGTCTGATTCTGGTCTGGACGCCTCTGAGGAGGAAGCTTCAGTATCAATAATTGATCATTTGTTGTTAAAATATCTCTCTCAATTAAAATATGAGCACAGAATTTCATTAAACAATATTGTTGACCTGCAACCCTATGAGGATAAGCAGTAGAAAATGGATGGAAAATTTTTGAAAAATTGTTGAAAATTGTAATGTGTCAAAAATAACACCAAAAAAAAAAAAAGGTACAGTGGCCTAATATATATCCCATAATAATATATCATAATATATCCCCTTCCAATATGAAGTCAAGCAGCTCCTTTACCTTATTATGTATGTGTGCATCATAAAAATGTAACTTTAACGAATCAGACAATCTAATAATATTAATGTGAAGGAATGAAGCCAGCATACTGAAAGCCAAATACTTCCATTTCATTCAAAATACAAATTAAGTGAAACGTCAGTGGGCTTCATCCTCTGGGGGCCATGAATGTCTGGACCACATTTCAGAAGCGATACTTCAGACTGGACAAACATGAGCTGTCCAGTTACATGTGTTGGTGATTCATGTCAAGACGTCCCAGAGGAGATGACTGTCAAATGTTCTATAAAATATTTTTTCCTGTTTAAAGTCTCATGAAGGAAGAAATGCTGGATCACAGTGTGTGTATGTGAGCGGGAGTTACTTAAGGTTATGGGGACATAAATTTGTTCACACGGTCACACTGTGGGAACTCACAGTCCTTATGGGGACAAAATGCAGGTCCCCATAATGTAAACTGTTACATTTTAGGCTGAAGACTCGGAGAACACTTAATGTTAGTGTAAGATTAGACATTGGTTAGGGTCAATGTGATGTCTCCACAAAACACAAATACACAACGTGTGTGTGTGTGTGGTCTGCACATTGGGGTCACACACCTGACTTAAGACTGTTGATTGGGGACAGCATGTGCAATTGGGGACAAAGTCCATGTCCCCAATTGTTCTAACCTTGATTTTGGGTCAGTGGTTAGGGTTCGGTTGAGGTTAGGTTTAGGCAATTAGCTGTTGGCTGAGGGTAAGTATTTAGGAAATAAAAGTTTGTCCCCAAAGAGAGTAAAACTGCCTTAATACCCCAAAGGTGACTTAAACCAATGTGTGTGTGTATATTCTTGTACTTGCCACATAGTGAGGACCAGAAACTGCATTTTACCATCAAAGTGAGGACATTTCTGGGAAGTTAGGACATTTTTGCCAGTCCTCACTTCTTTAAAGAGCTTTTTGTGGGTTAAGCATTGATTTTTGGGTTAGGGTTAGAATTAGGCTTAGATTAGGTTTAGGGTACGAGTTGGGTTAGGCATTTATTTTGATGGTTTAGGGTAAGGGGCTGGGAAAAGCATTATATCAGTGAATGTCTTCATTAAGATAGAAGTACAAATGGTGTGTGTGTTGTGTGTATGAATGCAAGCATACATCTGCCTGCATGTGTGTGCCAGCCATATTGTTTTAATGTGAGCGAAGGGAACCCCTGCTGCGCTCAGTGCCTCTGCCTCAAAGAAAATAAATCACACCATCAGAATCTCCTCCTCACTCAGGGACTAATCTGCAGCATCGCCTCTGTCTGTTCATGAGAGATTCGACTTCTGAGTCCTGATGGGATTTAACTGCATTCAGGCTTTGAGAATTGCAACTTGTTCAGCGGGGCCAAGCGATGCATGAAATGGATGAAGAGGAGGAATAAAAAAAGAGAAACAAAGCAGGAGGAAACAGTCAAATTTTACCTTTTTTTTTTTAAGTGATCACCATTTGCACATCATCCCCAGAAGTAACAACTGGCTAATCTCAGAAAGCATCATGTCATCTGTGCTGTTTGCAACATGATGCACTCACAGCGCTATTCCACATTTTAAAGGCCAAGACAATTTATTCAGAAAGCCTGGAACCATCAGGACTTTTATTGGATTTTCAAATTGTGCACGCAGCTCCGTCTACTGAGAGACGGGTGTAGATTACTTAATGAAATAACCCCCCTTCAAGATTACAACGCAACACCCAAAATGACTAAATTATCATTTTAAATGAGCTTTATGTTTTCAAGCCCTTTGAGGTATTGTTAGAAAACAATGCTCGCTCAGTGATGATTATCTAGGCCCTGTTGATTTACACCCTTCATATCAATAACATAAGAGCCAAAGCAATGAGAGACCTGAGGCGTTGTGGAATGAGAGGAGTGTCTTTTTCTAACCTCTGAGGGATGAAGGAGGATTCGTTAGTGCTGATGGCTTCTGTGCTGCTCATGAAGCAGCTTTTGAACAGCTGAGTGAGGCCGTCTTCAGTGAGAGAAAGCAGTGTGTTCAAATACAGTGGAGAGCCCAAGAGGTCAGATATTCTGTAGTTTGACCTTGAAGCAGGGGTGAGCCTGCCAGTGTGCCCACTGCTGATGATAAGATGATAACCATCTCAGTCATGTCTCACTAATAGCATGTTCCCTCATTATACTCTAAGCAGATGTGGGAGGCAACTTATTAATTATCAGGCTCGTTGATGGAGTGCATGCTGTGGTGGCGTGGACACTTTCCATGAAACTGCCTTTTTTTTTCCACCCTTCCTTCGATTAAACTCATCTGCTTGAATGCTTGGCGGTGCAGGTTCATTCCTGCCACATATTCCAGCTCTCCTCCATACAAAAGGGATTTTTCTCAGTGTGGAAATAATTACTCAAAACAATGCAACTTTCTAAACATTACAGGGAGGCAGAGCATTTTTGCTTTTATATCTGCTTGGATTTTGGCAGCGTGTTGGACAAGATAACACGTTTACTCCTCTGCTGATCAAAGTCTGATTCAACCACATATTTTTCTCAGTCCTGAAATGGTCTTAAACTGCAGGAGGTGGTTTGTTACTCAGTGATGCTTCAGTGCACAAAGCAGGAGCACAGCTTTTTAATCACTTCACTTTAAAAGATCATAATGTGTTAGGAGCCGTCCATAAAGTGAGGCTTTCAAGGCTTGATGGAGAGTCAAACTGACGGACATTGTTAAGTTTAATCACACCTCCTGCTGAGTGTAAGCAAAAAGGTAATTTGCCTCTTTGACTGTGCTGTCAACCAAACTCTATTACAGTCCTGCAGCTAATTGAACCATAGAACATCATAACAGGGAGTTCATTTTAGCATCTGATCACCGAGCTGCTGTTTTAGTCAGCGTATAAAAATCACTACCCAACATGGCTAAAACCCAAGCATCCATTCCCTGTGAGCCACATATGCTGGATATTCTGCACAGTGTTGAAAGTCTTTGACACACGGCTTAGAGCGACACGGTTAAAACCAAAGTGCTTAAAGTTAAGGGACCACGGAGCCTCGTTAAACGCTGGGTTAGCGCCCAAAAGTTTCCCTTCCATGTGCGCTCGGATTTTCCTCGGTGCTCTCAGCGTTTTATGAGGGTTCCCACTACAGCAAGACAAGCACTAACTTATTTCAGTTTTACTGCCCCTGCAGTGACAAGTCAAGTGAAGAGAAAGGCCTAAAGCTTGGAAAGGTGTCAGGAAACAAGCCAGGTGACTGATACACTTACAAATGTTCACATATCCTGTAACATGTGACACAAAGCAAAAGAAAAAACACAGTGATTTTTCTAAAACCCGTATGCCTGCTCATGCCTTATATGTGAAGAAAAAAAAAATGGTTAGCAGAGAATTATTGAATAAAAGTCTTAAAAAAAAAAAAAAAAAAAAAAAATTGTAAAAGTCCAGGCAAAGATAGTATAATTATAATTAGCTATTAGCCAAAGCACATGGTTAGCTTTGCTTTTGCAGTCTCATGCATGGTATAATTCTAGATTTTTTAATTCTAGTTTTATAGAGTTTATATTATTTATATATTTATTTATATATTTATTATTTATGTTTATATTTTTTATATATTTTTTTCTCTAATTAAGTTTTAAATCAGTTTTAGAGTGGGTTTTCAAGCTTTTATTAGTTTTCATTTTACAAAATGATTAGATTTATTTTAATTACCTCTGCCAAGAAGGTTATGTTTTCATTGGGGTTTGTTTATTTGTTGGTTTGCAAAATAACTCAAAGTTATGGACGGATTTTGATGAAATTTTCAGGGTTTGTCCAAAGTGGCCTAACTGAAAACTGATTAATTTTTGGTGGCGATCGGATCCGATTCGACGCACCACCATAAAGTAGTTTTAAGTTTCATACTTTAGGTTATTTGTCAGTTGTATGATTTAAAAATAATAAAACTCAAGTCCATTCATGAGACACACGTATGGTGTCACCACCTTACGTCAAATTTCTCGAGCGAAAAAAAATTGATATCACACCAATCCAAAATTGACAAAGACAAAAAAAGGGACTTTTTTTTTTTTTTTTTTAAATAATTTTAATACATTTTAGTTAGTGTTGTGAACAAAAATATCCCCCCCCCCCCATTTAGTTATGGTTTTAATTTATTCCAGTTTTGTTTTCATTCATAATAACAATAACCACCTGGAGGTTTTACTGCTGTTAACAAACCTACATGAGTGCGTGTTTTTTTTTCCATAGCTTTCAAGTGTGCATGTTTGAAGCCTAAATATATCCTCTAATTGCTGCAACATAAACAGCCCATACACTCTGGTTCTTCATGTAGGCTCAGGCTGTAAGTCACACACTTAAAAGGAAGTGTGTGTTCCCCCCTGAGGGTAATATACTGCAGAGGTTAGGAGGGGACAGCCAGACACTTTCCACCCACTGATAAGACACTGTTTACTGTCAGTCAAACCTGCCTGGGGCGTCCTAGCTGCTACACATCTCATATTACCCAGAAAGCTTAAATCACGCCCAGGTAGCACCAATTTGTCTCACTCCGGAGGTCTTAAAATGTCTGCTGAAGTGGAAGATTAACAGCAGTGAGTGCAACACAACACACAAGCATGACGACACAGGATAGACGAGAGTGACCTGGCTTGGACTTCAGAGAGGAAGTAAACTGACACACAGAGGACCACGTTTGTTTACTTATGAGACCATTATCTCGTGTTTTGCTAAATAGATAAAGTAGATAAATAGTTGTGTGCATTCAAGCAAATTACTCACAATGCTGCAGATATTTTATGAACTGGTGGAAACTCAAGCAAATCTACAAAGCAGATGCATAATGCATTCAGTTTAGAGGGTTGACAACAAACTTCAAGTTCATTGTGGTTAATTTGAATATGTAAATGAAACTGCCTGAGGCTCAGGTGGGAATGGATGGGATGAGTTACCTGAAGCAGGTCTGGAGCCCTCTCTCTGCAGTTTGACTCATCTTTGGAGCTTAAAGCTGTCAGAGCGTCAGTCCCTGAGCAATCACCCCAACAACATCAAGATCAGAGATGGTCAAACCTGAACACCACTTTAAACAGGCTGTCAACGAAAGAGCTTCAAGGCAGGTGTGCATGTGAGGGAAGAGGATGATGAGTCTGTCAGGATTTTTACCAAAAGCAATGTAGACAGCCTGCCCTAAGATATCTCTACTGTATATTCAGGAGTGCTGCTAGGTGGGTGTTTCCATAATTTATTCTATTAATAAAGGATCATCATGGTTTATTACTTGAATTATAGCATTTAAAGTCATAAGGAATCCAAAACACCAAAGATATTTCTGATGGAGACCTTTTTATTGCATCAACTAACTCATTACAACCAAACTTTGCAGAAAACACCAGTGTATGACACCTAAAATGAGAGAAAACGTAACTGATGTTTCTTTGACTTTTAGTTATGCTCATGTCCATCTGCTGGTCTTCATGGAAATATCATCCATCACCATCTTTATGACCCTTTGCTATGCCCTTCCCCTTAGTTCAATACTTCTCAACCCTGGTCCTCTGGACCCACTGTCCTGCATGTTTTAAATGTGAGCTAACCCTGCTCCAACACACCTGACTCAAATGATCAGCTCGTCATCAAGCTCTGCTGAAGCCTGATAACGACCCACTGCTTGTAATCAGGTGTGCTGGAGCAGGGTGACATCTAAAATATGCAGGACACTAGAGGACCAGGGTTGAGAAACACTCTTAGTTACTACTGGTCATATTTCAGTCATATCAGGGACAAATCGCATGTATCTGCTTTGAAATATCAGCGACAAAATATATAACGGACTGCAATATGCATGTAAGATTGCACTGGTACCATGACAAGCATCAGACATTCATAGAGGAACAGTCATTTTCAGAAATCTGAGTGACCAGCATCACTAAGGGCTATTGTGACATGTTGGATAGACAAAAATTTACTGTAATTAATAAAGTAATTATGGCAAAGTAGTTATAGTTAGACTTTCTCAGAGAAACAGAAAATCAAACATTCTGTGACAATGATCCAGCAACGAAGCCAGGAGCCTGAAGTATGAGCAGCTAAATATAATCCAGCCATGATTCATGTCATTATCTGCACCTGTGCTTTTTCCTACTCTGACAAGTCAAAAATGTCTTCTGTGAAAAGGCTGATCGTGTGCCAGCTCAATTAATTTTATAATTTACACCTGCGTTTTACTCTGCAGTTCCATGTTAAAGGAGCTCATGTGCTCCAGACACAAGCTGGAAATCCGCAAAACCAACCTGAAAATGTGGAAAATCAGAGTTGTCAACAGTAAAGGCTATAGGCGTTAACCTCGAATGATTAGTTCAGATAGATTATCATGTGCGATAGTTTTAGCATGTTTTTGCAAATTTGTTTCCATAATTTGTGGATTAGCTTCCAGGCACGCTTTAGGATAGTCCTTGTTGTTTACGCTCATTTATTGATTTTCACACAACGACAATGAACACAACTAAACAGAAAAAAAAAGCTGCACTTTCTAACAGCAATGTGCTGAAGCTGCTCTGCTCTGGAGGCTAACAGTGCTCTGTTACGGTGTCAGCATGGAGGTGACGCAAATACTGTGTGTAATTGCTGTTAAAAGAAAAGCTGTCACGGTTTGAGGTGAGCTCAGGAACTGCTAAACCTTCATTTGCCGTCGCCGTCGTTCTGACTGCTTTAAACTCACTGATCTGCAGACCGGGGTTTTCCTTTGAGTAATAAGAAACAAAGAAAGCCAGGAGCAGCACGCTGGGCCTTATGATAACCCAGCGATTGAAATGGAAGGAGCAGTGTACAGGTTGTATTACTAACACCAATGTGGAGGGGCCTTTGACAGATTAGTGGGTGAAATATTGCTCTATATGGTAATGGTGGCCGTGAAACACATTTTCCACAGAGAACGGAGAGTGTGAGCAGCTCTACTTTCCTGTGTGTGATGAATTGCTTTCATTATTTTACCATCAAGTAAATGTGAAAGTACAATAATCATTTGTGGGTCACCGTGTGGAAGCTTTGTTGTCAGCAAGTGTGAAAGTGACATCTTTGCTGTAATATGATAATTTTCTTTTATTGCAGTGGGAGTTTTAGCCGTTCTTTGTAAACTATTTCATCCATTCACATCATGCTGTCATTTAAAAAGGTCCTTTTGTGTACAAAATGTAAGACGTTACATTATGTTGAGCTCCATTCAGTGCTACCTGAAGGGCTAAATGTGATTCCAGTATTAAGATGAAAAATCATGTTGCATCTCTGACCCCTGAGCTCAGAATCAATAAGGACAATGTTAATGTAATTCAAACATGCAGTAATGGTGAGTCTGTCTGTTTCAGCCTTAAGGACAAACATATTTTTTTTTTGATCACATAGTGTGGATTTATTTCTCTGCATTATGATTAATCTGGGCAGCCTAGCAGATTATTGGTTGTTATGTTTCTGCAGATCGCTTAAAAGAAAAATCAGTTATCACTGACGAAGAAACTAACAAATTAAAATCTGCACCTTCGTAGAGAAAACAAAAATAAAGTCTTTAGAGTTTCAAAGGTAGAGTGAGGTTACAACTCTCTATAACTACCCACTAAATCTACCAACAAAAGAGACAAACTAAGGTAAAGGGCCTTAAAAACAAAGTGGTAAAGAATCAACCCTCTCAAAACTCTTAATTTTCTTTCCCTTTTCTACACACACATGCACACACTCTCTCAAAACACTCTCACAGACCAAAAGAAGCCAACTGATGGTGTTGACTCTCTGGTGTCACACGCTCAGCTGACCCTAAGAGCCTCCTCATATAGACTAGCCAGGCTGATGAGCACCAGCTGGGTACAACGAGTACAGGTGTTCCCAATGAGCGGCTCATCAGGGAGCACTGGAGGTCACCAGCTACCTCCATCCATAACATTGGTATTGACCCATATTGTTTTAAGTTGTTCTCACAAACCTGTTAAATAATCATGGACGGTGGTCACTGGGTGCATGAACAGAAAGAGAACAGATAATCCTCTTTATGATGCTCCCAGTCAACAACACATCTGAGCACACAACGCTCATCAGAAATATCTGACGCCATGAATAAACTGCAAACACAAGTCTTGTTTGTTTACTGTCTCTGGAGGAGGATGTTTGCTGTACACAAGAGGATGACACCCACAAAATCACGTTTATGGATCACTTATTAGACAAGGTGGATATAAGTCATTTTTTTTTATCAGTTATGTGAAATTATGCTAATTCAAGAGTATTAAAGCACTACAAATATTCAGTAATTTACAGCGGCGTCATGGCATTGATGTGTTTTATCTAGTTTTGTTATTAAAGGTCAACAAACAAATGCATGAAAAAGGAACCTAACACATTAGGAGGCAAATGGCTCGAAATAAATGAAATAAATCTAAGCACAGAAAGGTATTCTTGCTACAAACCAGTCGGCACAAAGACATATTTTTCTTCAAAATCATATCTGAGCCAGAAAAAAAATACAGTATGTACCATCACCTTTTTAAAAATGACAGAGAATAAAGTGTAAAAAAATATAGTATGTTGAAAATTGTCTTGGTTTAGGATGTGGTAAAAAGTCATAATATAATATGAGAAAGAAAGTCTGACAAAAGACATATTATAGCATGTTATAGTATGTACAAAAATACATAAATGTATAAATTATCGTGTAAAAAATATAAATTAGTATGTAATTCCACAGAATGATCAAGTTTTGTTTTTTTTTATGAAGAGGTTCCCACTATGTCTTCTTTCAGTCCACTGAAGGGTCCATTGAAATATCTCTCCATACTATTCAGCTTATTTACTTAACTTACTGATAAATACCTAAAGTGCCATCAGTTTATCTTGACCTTTGAACTGACGGCCTCTTCCTCTGCTGTTAGTGGAGCCCTAATGTCTCCCGTTTACAACCAGTCACTACATTTGTTTCCACTCAAGCACAGCTAGTCAAGCAACAAATTAGCAGCGACTGGTGGAACAAGATTCTCAGAGGGCCGTCGTCAAAGTTCATGCAGCGGAGTCTGACATCCAATTAGCCGCTTCAATACACAACACCAGTCAATGCGCAGAGAAAACGCTGGTATTATGTTCATTAAATACTGGAAAGTAGCTATGTTTATTGAATTACGACGGGGTTTGAATGAGTAAATGATCCCTTTTCATGCATCCTGCGAGAGCAAGCAGCGCTAATGTGTTAGCATTCCCACTTTGCACAGTACAACACAGTAAGTATGCACATTTGTGAACACTGAGGTTTGTTTGGCGATTGGGTTAAACCAATAAGACGGCTTTAATGAAAAGCTCTGTGAATACACCACGCTGTCGTTATGAGAGAGAGAGGGAACCCTGCACTGTTCACCAGTTTCATTTTTTTCAATTTTCTGCTCTTACAAAGTGAAACACTGACATTAAAAAGGTCGTCATGTCTGTGGGCCTGAGGCCTCATCTGTGTTTTCTACCCTCACATCTCTTATGTTTGTTAGCTGACCTGACAAAGCTACTTCATCATTTTTACTCTTATTTAAGTTACAGAAAGACAGCTGAACAAAAAGAGCATGTAGCGGTTCAAATAATAAAAGCCAGGTAAGTAAGGTAAAAATATAATTAAAAGGTAAATGTTACTGAATTACACTTTTCAAAAACAATAAATGTACTTCTCTTTTAGAAAGTCATTTTAAAAAAAAATAAAAAACATCCTATCATTTTTTTTAAAGCTCAACATTTCAGAGATCACAGATTATCAAAGTCTGAGAAAACAGAGGATGAAAAGCAACTTTTTCTGGAGAACTCATGAACTAAACCCATCTGTCCATCTCCTGCTGTCACATCCTGTCATATCAATCATCAGGTGAAGTAAACATCACTAATAGGCTCCGCCAGCAATTGTTCTCACTGACGTGTATGAACAGACATGAATGAAGTCATTGTGAATGCACAGCAGCAGACAGTGCAGGAAAAGAGGCCATATAGGTCAGTAATAGTGATTTCTATGAGCTTGGCTCATGAAAGTTGGCAGAAACACAGGAGTAAAGAGGAGTAAAGGTCTTTTATCTGAAACGGTAACTGGGCCACGACATCACAGCAGGGACCTGATCCAGCTGGACATGAGTCCAGCCATGAATGACGTCCATAAGGCTGATATAATAAGAGCAGTTTGACATCAGTCAGACTTTACTATTTACTACAGCTCCTCTGCAAATACAGGTGTTTTATATTTTACATTTAAATCTTTATTTTTATTTCTTTATGCACGCCTAAGCCAAGGGAATAAATGAATATAATTTTTGAATATAAGTTTAAATCTATAAGTGAACGTCATAGTTTCCATAATTTATTTCTGGAAGGAAAAAAAACTTCTTTCTTCTGTACTAAAAGCACATTGTAAAAGAACATCCTGCAGGTTGAATAAGTGTATTATTAATGTTTAATTTATATTTATCTATTTGTGATGACTATGGCTGGCCTGTCTTACTTTTTTGTATTGTGTACATTAGTTTTAACTTAGTCTTACAAACCATTGTTTGCATATTCCTGGAGCTCTTAAAGTTTGTGATTTCATTCTATGAAAGGATGGTTTGTGCAGGGGGAGAGAACGCTGCATTTGAAAGTTTCATGAAAACAGGTCAGACAGAGATGAACACCACCTGTCTGAAGTCTGTTCACCAGGTGGCAAAATCAGCTGTTCCTAGGACTGTATGTATACTGCTATATTTATATATACTGTATATAGATATCGTTATTTTTCGGAGAATTGCTTTCTAAAAAACAGTATCTCAAACTAATGAATAAATATCTAAAAGATAATTTAAAGTCTGTGGACACAGGTTCAGCTCAACACAAAAGTCAACAGCTGGACGATAAAAACAAACCAGCAGGCTCCTCCTGAACAGGAAGTCCCTTTAATGAATGTGACAGCTTCCTGCTCCTGGCTGGGTGCAGCAGCATTAGGACGGCCAGCAGCGTAACGCTCTGCTTCTGATGAACGGTGACCACGACTCTTTGAAAACTGCTGCAGCACAGAGATTTTAAAGGTTCAATATGATTTATGGATTAAAGCCATTCATAAATGCCACTGTAAGCATTAAAAACAGGGTCCAATGTTAGTGTGTTTATTATGTTAGAATCATTTTGGTTCAACCTACAGTTCCAACACCGATTATCATTATCATTATTTCACAATAATGGACTTAACCTTTAAAGCTAGGGTTGGTAATCTGTGACAAAAGAGTAGCTAGATTTTAAAAATGATCCAACAGAAAAAAAACAGTTGTTTTCCAGTGGAAAGTCCCTTTGAAGTGCAGCACTTAATGAACTATATTCTTTTATTCATCAGATTTTTTGATTTATTGACATAATATGAATTTCCACAAATATCATGTAATGTTTTTAAGAAGATTACCAACCCTAGCTTTAACATGATTTGACAATATTTGTATTAGCCTCAGTTGATGAGTTACAAGATACTGAGAGGCGATAAAAGACGAGCACACTTCCAGCAATTATCATATAAAAACCCAAAACGAGTCACGGAGCTAGAAATAAATACAAACATTGTTCAAAACATTCACAGTTACAGTATTCTTCTTGGAATAGCTGCACACAAAATTTGAAGCCACATTGAAAGCTGTAACTTTAATGAATCTGACCTCTGTGCAGGTCAGATAAAGATGAACTCATGGAGACGACTGGAGCAGCGGAGCCTTAAAGCCACACAGAGAAGCTTTGTAGTCGACACAGTTCAACTGGTAACTCGTGAGAAATCACATAATTGGTACCCGACTGCACAAAGCTACAGAACAGATTTAACTGCTCATCAAACATTCAAAGATGAGCTCTTCCTCCTCAGATATGACAAACAGAAACAAACGTAGCTAGTGCAGATATACATATATATATGTCAGTGCTAACTACAACAATTTATATTATTTTCAGAGTCATTATATTAGATTTATGTAATTAATGGACAAAACAAACACAAAGAAGCATTCAATCAGGCACAACAAAAACCATGAAGTGAAATAATGTGTAGCCATCATACCTGGGCCGGAGAAACCTCTAACGAATGATTGAAGTGAACAAATGATCCAGATCGAGGGAACATTCAGTCATGACAGGTCGTATGAAACAGTGGAGCTTTAGAACTACTGCTGACGCTTCTTGGATATGTAACTGAGACATATTTACCCCCAAAAAAATTACAACATGAAGAAACTACCAAATTCAGCAGCTCATAAATCACATTTAAGCCTGTTCTAAGTCCCAGGGTCAAATACAGAGACTTTGTCGTCTGTATGAGACGCACCAGATGGACGGATGGGTCCAACGAACACAGGTCCGTTTCCTTAAGTGTCCTTAAGTTCCTCTTTTCCTCAACCTAAGGACTGGGCTACCCAGTGAGTTAGAAAGTGACACCAAAGCGTCAGTATGTGACGAGCTGGGATGAGAACATCTTGAGCACATCTACGACCACATGGTCAAGCTACACTTCACATGACACGGTTAGATCCTGTATTTGTCTTAGCTGATCTGAAGCTTAAGATCCTTATGGTCACTGAGGAGACGGAAAATGTTGCAGTTGCAGATGATTTGACTGTTAAAGTAAGGGCATGCATTGTGGTTTATCTAGAGTCGCTGCAGCATGCTTGAGAGTGTTAGTATTCAGGCTTTTCAGGAGGGAAAATATGTGTGTTTGACCACATAAGCGCATTTGAGCTTTACAAAGTAGCCTCTACTTCATGAGGACGTCCTACACTGAGTTTCTCTCTGGGAGTGTTTATCTCTGCGGCTGGTTGATGTGTTCAGGGTCCGTTCACCAGCCTATCTTTTAGGTCTGTCAATGTCATCGATGGCCGCCAGGAGTTTCTGACGAGCCTTCTTGTTTATATGTGAGCCCAGACAAACGTTCACCAGGTTGGCGAGCTGCTTCATGGAGTACTCCTGCACACAAAGGGACACGCTGCCAGTTAGCAGGAGGCTTTCACAGAAATGCAGGCAGAGACATGGAAAAGAGGAAAACTTCTGACCCGGTGATTCTTGATGAACTGCTCCATGTCGTTCTCAGTCAGGTAGTAGGCCTTGATGTAGGTCTCGACGAACTCTTTATCAGGAATGGGTCTCAGGTCAGTCAGCTTCTCCAGCTTCATGAGGAACTGTTGGAAGTCCAGCTGCATCAGGGCCCGGCCCTCGTTGCTGCATTTCTTCACATTAGCATAGCTACACAGGCAAAAGAGGAGATTAGCTCCAAGTATTCAACACCCCAAATGCTCCGCTAGCCATGAAAATATACCAGCAAACTTGTCTGCCTCTGTATATTTAGCTGTTGCAATGTTTTTAAATAATTTTACATTAGCTCCCTACTGTGAATTTATTATGCATTAAAAAGATGTTTCAGCTCGTCAGATGCAGATTTCTATCAGCGGCTGAATGAAAATGGAAATACTTTCAAAGCTCCAGAAGCAAAGTAAACAACAAAATGTGTCATCACTGAAGTTCCAGGAGACTCAGAATCCATTAGTTTTTAAAAACCAAGACTAAAAACTTTTTTTTTATTCATGGAAATGAAAAGAGGAGAGAGAGAGAGAGAAGTGTGAATGTATTCTATACTTCAGTAAAAGGGCTTTTCGTTTGTATGAAATGTGACAGCGGTCTACGTTAACTTTCTGCTTTTAAATGCTTCAATTTTATGCATAACATCTTATTGGTGTTACCTGTCATTCATAGTTTCATTTTATATTTTTTCCTTGCGTGTGTTGAATTATTAAAAGGTCAAAGGTTAGGTTAAAATCATTATAACAGATCACAAGATGTATGAGAGAGAGTCTCTATGTGTGAGTCTGTGGGTGTTTTATTAACTCTTTGAGTGCCACAACAGTGTTTTTGCCCATTTTGAGTCATATTTCTAGACCCACAGAATATTTTGAACTATATCTCTACAAACACTGAATAGCTCAAATAAAAGAAGAGACTCTCTATTTCATCATGAAAACAAACGTTTGTTTTTACCTTGTTCCATTCTTGTTTTATCAGAGGTAAAGTAGAGGACACTTTCACCAAAATCACCACTTTTTGTCCAGAATCCGTCTGTTTTGATCTCTAATCTCGATCGTCTCCGCTTCCTGCTTTGATCTCCGTGGCGTTTATTAACTCTTCATGTGCCGACTACAAATCACAGAAGCCCCGAAATTACTCACGGGCTGCGGGAGACCCGAAGTGATCAGTGACCCGAAAGAACACTTTGACGGCGAAACATGCCGATAGCACTCAAAGAGTTAAGCATGAAGTCCTGTTGTTCCACACAGCTGTCAGTAAAGTGTGTGTGTGGGCTCAGCTTCACTGTGTTTCACAGTGTTTCTGTTTCAGGTGTTTGGCAGCAGGACAGTTGTCCACTGGCAGGTCAGTGTCTGTGACTCTGGAGCATTAACACACCACACAGACATGTTTCTCTCTTGTTTCCATCTTCTGCATCACCCTCTCTCTCTCTCTTTCATTACCTCTCACTGTTATCCTAGCTCTCTCGCTCTCACTAGCTCTCTACTCTCTAACAAAGCCATTTCTGTGAGTCTGAAGGGAGACGAACGCTGGACACAGAAATTGAATAACAAGCTGACTGAGTTGGCGTACAAACAAACAAATATGACCGTTACGCTCGTTACGCCTTGTTCACTGGAAAGGGTCGAGATGTTCGCTGAAGCAATGGAAAGAAAAGTGCTCAGCAAATGTGTTGGAAGGTAAACATACTCCCTCTCCGACGGGCGGGGACGAGCCCTCCACTGATGCTTAATGTCCAATGTTCTCACTTCTCCTTTCCACACCTTGCCAGCACTGAAACCACTTAGCAAAGCATTTGTTTTTAACCTAAACCGTTTTCTGTGTCTGTCATTATAACCCTGCGTTCACTTCCCCTGTAACCTGAATAAATTAGTAATTCCTTGTTGCCAGTAACATGTGTGACCTCATGATGACTGTCAGCTGTTGGTGGCTTGCTTCGTCACCATCCAGCCGGTCTGACACAGTCACATTATGATCACAACTTCAATCTAAAATCCTATTCCACACATTCACTCAGCACACACACTCACACAATACAGTGAGTGACGAGGTAAAACACACTCTGAGTCACAACACATATGTCTCACTTACAAGGGAGAAAGTGGTGAAATGCATTACAAGGGATGTGTCAAAAGCATTTTACGGTTTGTGTGAATGGCCTGTGTCATGCAATTCCCCGATAGAGAGATGTCTGTCTGGCACAGAGGCTTGCCAGCATGGGGAGAAAGGAGGCGTCATGAATTTAAGAGTGGTTTTCTTTTGGGAATTACTGCAGAGGAACCTGGCAACACACTCCTCAGGTTGGTTATGTACTGAGGTAATTTCCCCTGGCCTTCGTAGTGCTTGACAGTGCGCTTTTTTTGACGTGCACTGAGATGAAATGACTCCAAAACACTGGTGAGTGCTAAACTCAGGGACTGTTTACGGCTGTAGCCTGAGAGTAAAGAGACCTTTCCAAGCAAATAAAAGGCTGTCAGAACAAGACACGACAATAGACTTCTCCAAAAATTATAAGAAATAAAATCACTGCTCTATGGGTCTGCACTGTATCTAGTTTGGTTACATTACCCATCTGAATAATTCATAATGCTAACACAGACTGAGCAATCTTTGTGTTTCGGGCACATTTTTTTTCCTTCCTGCAGTGCAGAATCCATCCTACTTGAATAACACCGAATTGCTTCTTGAATAGCTGTTGAGATTTCCTTAATAAATATTTAATATACAAACACTTTTCTGCTGACTGAGGCTTTTGCTATACTCACAACCTATCAATAACTGGCCTTTTTTTATCACTTATTATTTATGAAGAAATGCATTTATTCAGGTCAGTCATGGTCAGCTAATGTTCAAGATCAGTGATATCGACGCACATACTGGAGAGAGCTTTAACAAAACTTAACCTCGTACCTTTGCACTAAGGACTGTGTCACGCTTTTTCTGATACAGAAAGAAAGTTTCATGCACAATAAAGTTTGAACAATAAATTGTCATGACAAAGACGCCAGCAGTCAGGTCACACCTCTCGATGCTGGAGAGATGTTTTTTTTTGACATTCTTACCCTTCTACTAGCGTCCTGTTGGCCAGGCGGATGCAGTGCTCCCACAGGACGTTGGACACAGGCAATGGGATCCGCACGTGTCTGGAAACATCCTCCAGCCGCTTGTTAAACATCTCAAACTCCTGGGAAGGTGGAGGAGAAAGCACAGGTGAACAGGTAGCAGAAATAATCTGTGTGTCAAAACCGAAACTAAAAAAAAAAAAAAAAAAAAAAGAACGACTTTTTTCTCAATATTCGTTCCCAAAATGGATGATGAATGGAAAAATGGATACCAACTTCTTTTTCTGATTTTTGAGTTTGTGCACAAATGGAAAAAATGGATAATGGGTGTTTCCAGCTTTTCAACCATTTCAGATATTTTTTATTTGCAGTAATAAATGAGTTCCAGCCAGCTGCCTCTTGCTAATTTGTGGTCAAATGAGCCACTCATCGTTTTTGAGTGCGCAAATGACCGATGAATAGGTATGCGTGTGCTATCTGAAAGAGACTTTGAGAATTATTACTCACAAATTACACAGAAAAAGTACTTCATAATATTTTTGGTAACACTCTAACATGCACTAAGTCCAAAAATAACAGTTTCATACAGAACCTTTGGCTTAATTCCATCTTCATAGCAGAAGGGGCTTTGTTATTGTGTTTTGGAAGGAAATGTATCCATTAATTTATAAATATTGTCACTCATATTTACAGTAAAATACAGAAAAAAAATGCCAGGGACATTTACTTTATCCTACAAGTTTAATAAATGATGGTCTTCAGTAAAGTTTTAGAAAAGCTCCTGTCAGCCTCAGAGCCGGTTCACGGTGATCACATGATCATTTGTGCATTTAGAAAAGAACGAGCAGCTCATCTGACCAGGAGTTAACTAGAGGCGGCTGACTGGACAGTAAACACACTACTATGGGACCAAAACAAGTGTGGTTTTCCAACTGGAAAACAACTTTAAAGTCAGTTCCCGCAACACTTAGTTGTAAAACTAAAAAGTTTGAGTCCACCAAGCCTCGAATCATGCGTTAAAACCAATAATTTGTGTGCTGCTGAATGCTCAAGTTTGGGAACATTTCAGCCCTCACAGCATGTCTTTTGATTTTTATCTTCTACGACACTCATACAGTATATTTCAGCTCCTCAGAACTTCATTTAATAATGGTTCAGCCGGCTGGAAATTAAACCAATCGCTGCTCAGGGTGTCTGTGCCGTCAGCTATCAGGTGCTTCTTGTTTGCAGCCATAAACACTCTGCACTGGGAAGGGCTCCAGCTTTACCAAACACTCACTATGAAGTCGCTTCAGCCTGAAATGTTTCATTATGGATGATATTAAATTATGAAATTATGTTGCCATTTACAGGAAACAATTTCCTGTACATAAAGCCTGAACAGAAATACGCCAACTTTAATTCAAAGTGCGTCATTTTAAAAAATGAAGCTGAATTTTAAAGCATACATACATACATACATATAGCTGCCATTAATTTACCAGCCAATAATGAAATGTTATTAATTCACCAACAGTCCCACAATAGTTTCTGACTCAAACAGTTTGTCAATGAAGTCATTCTGCAGGCTGCTGCATTTCCTTGCCACTTTATATGCAAATCAATGGCACTGTTGAATGCTGGTGATCAACCTGAATTCATGAATAAAATATTCTGCTGTGTGCAGTTCAACAAAATGTAGCACATAACAAATCCATATGCATCATA
Source organism: Synanceia verrucosa (assembly GCA_029721515.1). Taxonomy (NCBI): domain Eukaryota; kingdom Metazoa; phylum Chordata; class Actinopteri; order Perciformes; family Synanceiidae; genus Synanceia; species Synanceia verrucosa. The sequence continues at coordinate 6,615,773 of CM056567.1, read as the reverse complement.
AGTGTCTGACAAGTTTGCACAGAGGGCTATTAGCACCTGATGAGACACAGACCACGCTCGATGTAACATGAACCATGTCAGTCCATCAGCCGCACCGTTTTGAGATGGTCCAGAGTTTTTAAACCAGGCAAGAGAGACACAGATTTTCCTCTCAGGCAGTTATGCTCATAAGCTGAATAAGACATAACCACAGAGCTGCCAGAGCCGGACAAAGACCTACGAGCCATTAAAGGAAACCTCAAACTGTGACTGCATATATTTATTTAGTTCTCTCTTTGAACAACATCTGTGTTTCAAACTGTGATTTAATTAACAGCTTTCTAGGACATGCTGATGCATATGTGGATTTGTCTTGGTTTGACGCCAGTCTGTTCAGGATTTCACACCACAGCGAGCCCATCAGACCTTTCTGTCTCTGAATGTCAGGGGTGAGAAAACTAGCAGAGTGTGTCTTTCAACTGCATGCAAAATTTATCACGAGAAGTGGCCAGCATGCATAAAGACACACGTCTAGTGGAAAACTTTCAATTCCAAAAATATTGGTGAACCCAAATGTTTCAAAGAAGCTGAAACTTGAGGAGAGATCTGCATTTAACTCTCAACAGCTCACCCACCCTAAACTAAATTATTCACCCCATCCCAAACAATTAATACTAAAGGTCCCCTGATGAATATTAACTCGTGAGGGACAACAGGGAAGTTTGTGGAATAAAGAGTAATACTTATAATGAGATGGACAACAAAAACACAATGAGAGGAAAATCCTCGCTGGATAAAAGCAAATCTGTTCCAGCTGCCTTCTGTGTGTTCTGCTTTTTGTTATGGTAACTAGTGAATGACACTGTTGGTATGCTGAGAAACGAACTATTACCTTCCTTTTTTAAAGTTTACGTCTGAGAATTTGGATTTTGGAGCATCAGTTATGTGCTTGTCTCACCCCTCAACAGCTTTGCAGCTTCTGAGAGCCAAGACGGATGACAACATCTTCACTGAGTTTCTAACTCACCCCATTTAACTGTCGGCAAGAGCACTGTAACTATGGAAACAGTAATTAGTTAGATTACCCATTATTGAAAAAAAAACAAAACAAAAAAAAATGTTTATTTTAACACCATTATTCCATCAATGTAAATAAATAATGCCTTTTTAATTTTTCCGACAGTCACCTGTGTATTTCTTATGCAAACTTACCTTTAACAGGACGTCCACATACACATTGTGCTGTGACATTATCTCTCTAATATCCCATTTAACTCCAGCCATCAGGAGCAACATTTGTTCGTAGTCGATGGCCTTGGCTGCGACAATCCAGTATATTGGTTTCCGTAGTTCACTGGCTGTAGACACGGTCTGAGGAAAGGAAGGGAAACACGTGTCAGTAACATTCAACATGTCTTTAAGGGAGCACTTTAGGACACAAATACAAAGTCAAGGTCTATTTGATTTCGCTCCAAACGTCATCGATTGCTCAAGTGAAATCACAGGACATGACATTCATTTGATGTTTGGGGAAAACACACCTCTCTATGTACCTTATCGTTCTAAATGTCAAGTGGACAAAACCAAAAAGAAAAGACATGGGAAAGAGCTGCTGGGTGGTTATGGCTGACAGATCATTTTCTCTTTTGTTGACTTTTGAGAACAGCACTGAATGCTGGTTGCAGACATGGTTATTTCTGTCTACAGAGAAATGGGGTTTGTAACAAAACAGAAAAAGAGTGATGGCTACAAAAAAGAGTGAATGCAAATGGAATGTTTTTCAAAGCTCATCAAGTGAAAGATACAAGGGACCTGCTCCAGTATGACTAAAATAATGCACAGGTTGAATGATGTATGTCTGTTAGTATCATAAGATGATGTACCATTCATGACATTAGATTACAATTGATGACAACTGTCTCAGAAGCAGGTATATGACAAGCTTGCAAAGTCATTCCACATGTCTGGTATAACCGCACCTGCAGCTGACAACGACAACATGATTAAGAGTTGCTGTAATTGCACAGAATTTAGAGAGCAGTTTGAATATACCTGGGAATAAAACTGCTGCAGGAAGGGCTTCTTGGCTGCAGGCATCATTGTGTCCAGGTGGGACTGGAGGGATTCAAACTGCTCGGCCAAAAACACACTGAGGGGAATAAAAAGAAATGAAAAAAACAGAAACATTTCACATTATTAATACTTTAAGGACACTCTTTGGTGGAGTATTTGTTTGCCAAATTACAGGAGAAGCTTGGATAGATTCAAAAAAGATGGCTTTAATCTAATTTTAATCTTAATTTGATCGTTAATACATGTACGTATGTTTATTTTGAATACTAGTGTGAGATACATTAAAACCAAGAGTAAAATTAATAGCTGAATAATTTACTTCAATCATCAGGAGCTTATTTTGGACACATTTCTTTCTTACCTTTTTATTACCTGAAACTCTTTCTGAGCCACTCTGATGAAATATACATAGTTTTTTTTCTCCTTTTTTTAAAATTTGTTTTTCAGGGTAGAAACAGAAATCCAGGAGATTTACGTAAAGTTGCTGCATAAACAGGCCATCTGTAAGGATGCTGCATGACAGTGAACACTGGTAACCCCAGCAGAGATCCATAAATTAATAGCTACAATTAATAATAGTTAAAGTGCTGTCTGGTTAAAGCACTGCGTTAACCACAGCCAGCACCCCATAAAAGAGCACAGTGGACATTTATTCTGTTCAGGGTGCAGAGAAAATCACATTAAGGTTAGCTGGAACAGCTTGTGTTTACCTCGGCAACATGGTGCAGGCTGGGAAAGAAGAAGCACACCCTGCAGTTCACATTATTTCATCAGGCTGGTGTAAATATGACACCTGAACAACGAGAGGAGCACCTCACAGCTCTTATCTTTAATCTCTGCTCAGAGGTGGGTCCACGGTTTAAACTGGTATCTGATTAAGATGTCAGAGGTGCTCACAATGCAAACTAAGGTTAGCTGCCTTTTCTAATAACACCTTTCAAGCAGAAAAAAACCTTTCCATGCAGTTCTGCCTAGAATAAGTCTAGACTCCTTTCTATCCATTTCTAATGTCACCCACGAAAGAAATAGCTTCACCTCTGCACTTAAGCTCTTGTATTTTCATTATTCTTCTCAGCTTGTCGGCTTCCTCTGATACTTGAAAAACTTGTGTGAGAGACTAAAAGACTATTCAGCATTTTTTCGGCAGTGTCATCTGGTCCTTTGTTTACTGACTTTTCATTATAAAGCACTTGTACTCTGCAGACTTCTCAGGGTCCAAGAGTTGTCACACTGACAATAGTTTAACCTAATTACGTATGACGCTGGTTTCTATGTGGATATTATAGACGAACATGAAGAGAGAGAATGAATAACTGCAGAGGCGGAGCAAGAGGGAGGAAATCCATTTGTGAGTGAGCCGCTGATTGAAAGAGTTTAACACAAATAGCAAATTATAGGAAGAACAATTAAATATATCATTATATTATCTTTATAAGTGCCTCCATTTCGCTCTCTCCTTCAATAATATATTTTTTATTTTCAGTTCAACGACCACTATTGACAGGCAAGCAAACACACTGCAGGCAGTGCAAACCTTTGATGGCCGGGCTGTGTAATACTGCCAAATTAAATTATGAGCACCCTGAGGCGAGGCACTGAGTGACAATCAGCCTCTTTAACTCAATAAGAAACCAACAGAACTGCCAAATCGTATCACACTGCCAGAACACACAAGTGATGACATGAAACAAGCACTGCTGCCCAACGAGATGACCATTATGAGGAATTAATGGACAACGTGGAGGTCAGAACTTTCCGTCACCTCAGGGTGAGATTTTTTATACAGTATATGGTCACTTGCCAAAAGAAGACTAGAAAAATAAATAATGTTTCACATTTGTTCACTCTGTTAACCCTGATAACGCCTGAGGGTTCCTTATATCCAACGTTCTGATTCAATGGAAACTTTGTTCACAGCTCCAGTAAAAAGGACGGACCTTAGGACTGTTGACACACTGTATGTTTAACTACAAGACTATCGAGCCATGTCATTGTCTCAAAATCAATATCAAGAGGTTCACAAAGAAATGAAAGGCTATGTGTCAGTTACTGTTTACCTCAGCCTGAGGTACTGAGAATGATGAAAGGGATGCGAGAGGATTGATTATGAGATAGAAAGTATCACACGGAGTCACAGTTTGAGGGTTATTTTCAGCACCCTGTGGGTGTTCAGACGAAGAGGCACTGAAGGACTAAAGTTACACTACAGGTAGCCAGTGCATTAACTTAAAACAGTGAACAGACTAGAACTACTAATACGTATCTACTAGCCTGTATGTATTGACCAATAACTCTGTGTGCTGTCTTAGCATATAATTGCACTGCAGAAATTAAAGGGCTGTCAAAATTAGTGCATTAATGTGATTAATCAGCATTAAAGTGTATAAACAGTAACTGTGCTTAGACAAACTGCCTGAAATTTGTTGCCAGATATATGCTGGCAGGTCATAAAGCAGAACTCCATTTTAAAAAATTAAGAAAACTAACAATGCAGTTGTAACTAGGACTGGGTATTGATTCAGATTTCCAGATCGATTTCAAGGCCCAGATTCGATCCGATTCAATATCGATTCAGTCAGGGATATTTCAATTAAAATAAATGCTCCATTATTTTCTGCTGTGCTGAGTCTGCAACTGTGTTTCCGGATGATGTCTTGTCAAATGGTTGCAAAGATTCGTACTGCTGCTGTATTTTATCTTCCCGTTGCAGCATACTACTTGTTTTTTGTCAAACTCCTCATTTTCTTCCAACTTCTTAAGTGCGAAATGTATCCAAACCTCAGTATTTAAACTCGTCGGAGGTGCCTGGAGAGGTGGACTCACTTCCGCCATGTCTGTTTGACTGCTGGCAGTAACATCTCACAAGACCTCGTTCCTTGGAAAGCAGCACTAAACGCTGATCACGTGAGACTTCTTCTTCTTCGGTTTCGGCAGACTAGCTATGCAGACTAGACGTATGTATGGCGATTGATGCCCTCATTCGAGATTGGCAGGCGGGTTTATACTTCAGGCTGCTTCTCCGTGCATCCAATGAAGAAAAAAATACGCAAGTTAAAAGATTGATCTTTGGATTTTATGAATCGATTATCAACCATTTAAATGGAGATCGATTAAAATCGATTGAATCATTTTTTTAATCCAGCCCTAGTTGTAACTTCAGATCAAACATGATAAAATTAGATTAACCATCTTTTCTGAATCTGTCCAAGCTTGTCATGCAATTCAGCAAACAAACAATCAACCGAAGACTGTTGTTTAAGTATTAATTTGTAAAGTCAAATGGACGAAAAGGAAAAGAGAAAGAGATGTTCTTTTTATAAACACAGCACTTAATAGAGCTAATGTGGTGTCGCTCTGATTTTAGCAGCCGTCGGGCAGATTAGCGCGTGAACGCAGATTATTCACCTGAATTATATTGATGTAAATCAGTGTATGGTTTACTGTACAGAAGCCTTGTGTGGAGAGAACTTACAGGGACTCAGTAGCCACCACCCTCTGTGCCAGCCCATAAAGAGTCCCACTGTTAGTAAGCACCACCAGCTGGCTGAGGTGGGGGCTTGGCACCTTCTCCTTCCTGTCCTCTGCTGCACCGTGGACCCCTGAGTTCTCCCCTGCTGCTTCCTGGAAGACACACAGGTGGACAGGCATGCAGAGTCAGAAATGTACATTCATTACATTCTCTGAAGAACTACGAGACATTTTATAATTTGTGAAGGAGGCATGAAATGGTTCACCTTCTATATATAATTGTGTGGGGTGCTTGGTTCTTGTTATAGTTGATTATCTAGTAAATATTAGAATTAAAGCATTAATGTACAATAACCAGGGAGCAGAGTTATTATTGTATAAAATACTGAGAAATAATCAAAATGACTTGTAATTATCAGTGTTAATCTGTTATGGTTTCTAAGGAAGTGCTGCTCTTACTGTACTTTAACAGTTCACCTAACATTTTATACAGTCAATGAACATAACAGATAGTTCACTTGCAAAAATGAAAGACAAAATGTAGATGTATGCTGGTCGGTAAGCATAATCTGGATTTCTCTCAACCTTGAGGATCTCAGGTCTCATCTCGCACCCAAAGCACACTAAAATTCTGCTGACCAAACACTCCTGAACAGCAAGCATTTATCTTCCTTTTGATGTATTCTGCTACACCTCTCCATCCAGCAACCCCTATATCCCCTCATTTAAAAAAACAACTGAAATCCCTTCCCATCAATCACAGTAATCTGTATCCACATGCAAAGACACTGCAGATTCCACAGAGGAGGTCAAGTCGTGTTTTATATAAAGCATGATGAATCACATTGGCATGTAGAGCTTCCCACCCTGCAGCTGCAAAGTCCCCTGAAACGGTATCTGAGAGATCAATAGCAATCATACAGGTAACGAACGACTGGGAGGTATTAATGCTGTACCATACCACCCACTTACATACCGCACTCCTTCGAAATCTGAGTCTAATATTGTTAATGAGCGCCATTATTCAGGATGACCAGTGAGCAGCTGTTATTACAGAGACCCCACAAAGTCCAGCTCAAGTATTTTACTATAAGGATGTGTGTAAAATCAAAGCATATGATACAAATAAATGGCTAGGTCATTTCTAATTCATCTGAAAAACTCATAAAACATGAAAACTTGTGTGATAACAGGCCTGCATGTCACCAGTTTATCATCGGTAAAAACTACACAGAAAGCAGAATGTCTGTGCTGAAGATGAAGCAATGTTATACAAGAGTAGTGATGTGCACAGTTTTGAGAAAAGGATGACTTATGTTTCTCTAACAGCAATATATTCACTAAAAAAAGATGTGCAAACAGTCCATCACACAGAACATAAATGCATAATCTGCAGCTACGCAGATTAATGGTTCTGCTAGAGCGACACATCCAATGTGAAAACTGCAACCTTTCAACAATCTCTGCTTTATCTCTCTGCATTTGACGTGGCATAAAGACATTATCAGTCTGAAATAAAATGATGTTATCACATAAACACATCAGTTACTTCTAGAGCTTAGGAAAACTAAAAGCTTCCACATGTAGGGTACACCATATCCTCCAAGAGCAACTCTCTGCATATATAAACACTTAAAAAAAAAAAAGTGAATGAAATAAGACATTGCGTGGAATTAAACACAGATCATGAATAAAATAAATAATATATAAATAGCACATTAACTATTAATAATTTGAATAGCATTGTTGATGATATTTTTTTTTTTTTTTTTTTTTTAAATTACATGCAATTACAGGATTTTTACTAAATATTTGTTCCTATATTTGACTCACAAGAAGTTGTGACTTCTGACCTATGCACCCATAATTAGAACATGACAAAGGACAGGTCAAAAACTATATATGGATCTGACATTCTGTCCTTTGGCAAGAAGCTGCAGAGCATAAAGAGCACAACCTCTCGCCTACAACAAAGCATCCACACCTCGACCTTGTACACCTGAACTTGCTGAGATTGTACTTATTCAAAAATCTGGGCAAAGACACTGCAAAGATGCACTTTTGTAGGTCCTTACTTTATTCATTCTTCAATTCAATTCAATTCATTATTCAACCACTGAAGTGTATAGATGTTTAGTTTAGTACTTTACATATGCTGAGCATTTGTTTGTATATAAATATATTATTATTATTATCATGAACTGGTGGATGTAATGTTACTGGTACAACCCCATCTGTCACCTAATGGTAATAATATTCTGACGCACTTAGTAGGGATTATTAGTGTCATTGTTATGTTGCTCAAAAAACTAAAAATTAGGAAGTTTTCACATATTAAAAACTGCATGTAAATAACGTGTTATTTCCTTCAGTCCTCCAGTCATACTTAACTCTTTGAGTGCCAATGACGTATATACGTCAAAGTGTTTTTTCAGCAGCAGGCACAAGAGGGCGCTCTCACACAGTCTGTGAGTAATATTGGGGCTATTGTGAGATGTAGTGGGGGCATAAAGGGACGGCATACACCACAGAGATAAGCAGAAAGGAAGCTGGAAGCAGGAAGTGGAGACGATCGAGATTAGAGAGCAAAACAAAAAGAATCTGGAGAAAAAGTGGTGTTTTTCGTGAAACTAGCCTCTACTCTACCTCTGATAAAACGAGAATGGAACAAGGTAAAAACAAATGTTTTTTTCATGATGAAATAGAGAGTCTTTTCTTTCATTTGAGCTATTCAGTGTTTTCAGAGACATAGTACAAAATATTCTGTTGGTCATAAAAATGACTCAAAATCACCCAAAAAACGCTGGCACAATGCACTTCCTGCTTTATAAAATGGCTGGCACTCAGTGAGTTAATACATTTTTTAACAATGACTGAACTCATTCGTAGCTAAGACAATGACAATGTGAGGAGTTAGGGAACAACAGTCCTCAACACTTCACAGACCATAAACATGACAAACAGTGCTCTAGTGATGGAGTAAATCCAGAAAGGCCATTAGTACGCACGAACTGGGACAATAAGTGATTCAAGATTTTGGCCATGATGAAAGGTACCGAGCAGCTGAAGGCCTTTTGAACAGCTGACGTACAGAAACATGATATATATGTGAACGTGATATATTAGAAGCAACAACTATGACTTTTAATATAATTTCTTTATACATGGTTGCTTAAAGTGTTTTGTATTTGAACGCAGGTTTGAACTTCGGGTTTAAGAAATACTGTAGGTATTATGACAAAAGGGAAAAGATCATCGCCAGTCTCACTTCTTTTTCTAATGCTGCAGTGTTTCCTATCATTGGGTCACATTATGAAAGTCACACTTGTATTATATTCTCATTAACCAAATCAATGTCACTACAGTTGTCTGACATTACAGCAAAAGTCTAGTTCAGACTATTTTTTTTAATTTTTTATTTCTCCACACGACACAAGGCCTGACCTTTCATTGACTGCACCCCTGCAGCATAAACACTTGATGCAAAAAAAGGAAAAGAAGGCATCTGAAAGACTGCCGCGAAAAATGTGTTTTTTTTCCCCCAACTGCATACAGTATAACTCTGAGGGGACACTTCAGGTAAAGCAGCGATTCAACTGAATACAAAAAGTTTAAAAAAAAAAAAAAAAAAAGACAGGGCAGAAGAAAACCCAAACAACTTCATCACATTTGGGATTTTATGCTTCTACTCTTTCAATTCTGGGATGAAAATACATTTTAGAGGAGCTCCAAGCTTTGGCAGCTTATGGCAACCTCAGTGTGGTTTTACTCCTTTTCTTTCCATCAGCTGTTTGGGTTGACATGTACTCTGAAAGGGAAAGTGATACAGCGCTCACCCTCAGTGCCTACTTCATGTTTATTAGATGCTTAATCTAATATTGCTTTAGGCTCAAATGGCTAACATAATTTGATGGAACAGCATTAACAACATTTTTGTTGCCGTTTGGTGTCCTTGAATATTTTAATTATTTTGGTGGATAAACATGCAAATCTTGTCTGATACTGACAAAAAAACTGAATACAATTCAAATGCTTCTGTGAGAGAGTTGCTGAGACACTGAGGAAACTAATTCTCCCCATTAATTAATTTCAACAAACGAGAGATTAAACTAAATTGTCTTTTTAATCCTGTGGCAATTATGGCTCACTGTTATCTTCACAGTTGATGTGCAGATCAACATGCAGCTGCTGAAATCCTCTTTTTTTTTTTAATCAGAAAACAGGTACAAATTGAATTTAATGATTCAAACTTGTGAAAAATATCTTGGTCACTATTACAGACCTACTGTAAATCAACTGTAACTTGGTTTCTATTTGATATCCTCAAAAACATGACTACACGAACTTTACTTTTATGGCGACACTCAATCAAAGTGACAAATGACCTCAGTGAGATTAAAGTAGATGGGTGCTGCATTGCAGAGTCGGCCTCGTGCAAAAGAATGCCATACTGGACAAATTAATCATCAGTGAAACATTTTTTAAAGTTATACAAAGGCCTGAAAAATGTGGATGAGGCAGACCTTTCCATACGGTATGACATGCTAGAGAAGAGGTCATACCTCATTTGATTTACACCCTGCAGCTGCTGAAGATATTTAGGAGGAGCTTCAGTTTCTCTGCTGTCCCACTGAGACAAATAGTCAAACTGTTTTTCCAGTGTGGACGATAGTATTATCACATGGCCAATACCGACTATTCATGTATAATATAATACAATATAGATTATTGGTCAGAGGTGATTTTCAATAGTTAAAACTGAACAATTTCTGGCATGACAGCATACAAATTTTTACAATATTCCTCTAAGTGAGAGCATCTGCTGCTATTTCCTGTCTGTCCCACATTAAAAATGGTTAATTTAAAAAAAAAAGATTAATTCATAACACAAACTAATCGTTTGCTGCATCAGGTAACTGCCTTAAATGTCATCTTTCATAATCTAACAGCAATTATGCTAAATAGTCATTAGTTTAACATTGCCAAGCTGATATTCAAGTAATTAGCAAGTGACATTGAAAGTCTCCAGAGCTGATTCACTGCTAATCGTTTCCTGTTCACAAAGAGAAAAATGTAAGAAATCAAAGTTTTTTGACAAATGCAATATTAACATGAAGTGGTTGAGTAGCGCTGGATTGACTTAATTATGACAAGCTCATGAATTACTTCCTCTGTGAGAAAAATGTATCCTGTTCACCAAACACGGTCTAGAGTTATAGGATGAAACGTCCCGGAGCGGCTCAAAGACCAATCAGCAGACACTCACAAATCACACAACCCTTTAGAGGATGTTTTACAAATACATTTGTGGGCTTCCTTTCCATATAAGTGACACAAATTCATCAGGCTATGTGAGGGAAAATAATATGCTAGTTTTCATTTCTCACTGTGACGACATAACCTCAACCTCTTCTAACTGTTAACAGAACAAGCTCCATTAGATTAACCTACAGCACAGGAGAAGACGACCTGATTACTGATTGGTGAGTGTTTTTGTCTAACAGTTTGGGAGTTATCAACACAGTTAAGTAAATTATTTAATCAGGACAGAGTTAGTGGGAGGTCTTCGCTGATGACACCATCATTAAGATCTGCTCTCCACACCTGACGCAAATCTGCCATAATTTAAACTGTTTGCTTGAAACCAAAGTGGAAACACAAACATTAAAGACAGAAATCGAGAAAAAGTTTCTAGAATATAAGTACACTAACCACAAAGACGGCGAGCTATACTTCACAGTAATCTGCAATGACGCTGCCAGGTACGACATATTTGCACAAAAGTAGCTATTATTAATAATTTTAATATTTATATTTTAATATTTTAGTAAGCACAGCTAAAAGTACAAATAAGTCCACATCAAAGCATTTCTTCCATTTCATAACACTCTGAATACTTCAGATGAAAAAAAATCAAAGTTCAAAGATGACATTTGAACAAAAACTACTTCTCCATTAGGTTGGAGGAAAGGTGTGGGTGAATGAATTCTAAGTAAAATCTGAACTGAAGTGACAAAATTGGGGCCTAAAAGCAGAAGTGGAGGAAGCGAGCATTTCTTTTTCTTTGTGAGCTTTCTGTGTTTTGATGATTTGTCTGGTGCTTGGATTAATTAACCATTTTAAGACCTTTGCTAAATGATGAGTTAAAAAAAAGACAGAAACTTCCCTTGGACAGATAATTTCAGTCTTTTGTTAGATTGTCTAATGGAGCCTGTGACCTTTGATAACACTTCAGTCATGATCACACTGGAGGAATTCAAACCTCTGACTTACAGGATGTTAAAAAAAACATCTGTCACAGATATAACTAAAGGCCATATTAATGACACTGCACATAAGACACATGAACACAAATGCTCTAAATGCTCGACCACAAACAATATTATGCTTGGAAATAACGACAGAAAAGCTACAATGGATAGATGGTGTTAAAAAAAGATATACTAATCTAAGGACAGTAAATGGAATATAGTGTACATGAGTCACAGCAAGAGTTCCAGGTCTTGCTTTGTCTGTTTTTGGACTTATGCTCATATATTATTTGAGCATGACAGGCTTGATATACACTCAACACATTTGACAAAACTTTGGCAAACAGTGTTATTAATACTGGCAAGAGGCCTTCGTTGCAAACCAAATGCCTCCCGTCTTAACACGAAAAGAGTTTATTTATGTTTCTGGTCTTCTGTGTGGTCTGTTTCATTTCTGACCAAAAACATCTTCCTTTCTGTCTGCACCACAGAAGCTGAAGTCAAGGTCAAACTATTCTCTTCCAGTCTTTGCTTCCTCTGCAGTGAAGACCGCAGTCTCTCAGTCTCGTACCATAATCCATGATCGATAATTAATGAGCGAGTCAGCATGTGGAAGTAATGGCAGAGAGAGTTCATACATATATACACACACACACATATATATATATATATATATATATATATATATATATATATATATATATATATGTGTAAAAATATTTTGGGTGTTTAGAAAATAAGCGTGTATATGTTAAAAGACAGCAGCAAATGGGATTATCAGTGTGTCAAAAGGCATTTCATTATATTTGTATTTATTCAAAGCCAAACCATAATTTGATTAGGAACTTTGGAAAGCAGCACTGCCTGTAATTCCCTCAGGAAGAATTTCTTTACTTGATTCTGTCACCTTTGCTAACATCCACTAGTTGACAAATAACAGCTTGCCTACAAGTGCACACATAAACTTCACTAAACTTAGGGGCCTTTGTATGGTGTGGACAGGTGAAAAGAAAATCAAGCCTTGCTTGCCTGTGAGGTATTTATGCCGAAAATGTTTTCCCCATGCGGACCAACAGCATTATTGAGTATGAAGACATCAAGCATCAAGGAGTTCATCTACCCTCGTGTAATGATTAGAAATTAAGCTCTGGAATTCCCAAACATAAAAACCCTCGTCCAGGGAGGGATGTGAAAACAGATAAGAGCAAAGCTTTGAATAAAAAGACATAAAAACAGCAGCTTGATGAAGATCAATCCCTGCTGTGTTTTATCCGACAGATCAAAGACGAGAGGCTGAGATATTTAGTCAGATGAAAATAATTATTAATGAGGATAGATGGTGAAAACAGATGTATGTGTGTATATGTGCTATCACTGTGTGGTAGGAAGTATAATGAGATTCTGCTATGCTTTATGGTATTCATTTGGGATGTGAAATCTCCTTGGCATCTTGCCTTTGGGAGAAAGTGGCAATGAAGTTTTGTATCAAACAGAGTTCAGGACTTGAGGTCTATGGGGAAAACCCTCTACACCTCTCTAGCATATTTTAGAATATATATATATATATATAGCCCATACTATGCTACATTTTTTTGTTAAAACCAAACAAAAAGCTTTCGTTCCGTATTTCCCATTCAACACTACTGCACTGAGGAAACAAACTATGGCGACTTAAGCAGCCACACTCTGTACTGCAGGTCAAGGGTTTATCTTGGCTCTGACACATGTTGCTGAGTCAGGCCCACCTCTGCTGCAGCATCTATTTTCCCTGTGTCCTGCGGGCGATTTGTTTTCAGCAGCGCAATTTTCGGCACAACAGTCTGAAGTGTGGGAGGCCCTGAGCGGTGGACACCTGAGGAGAGACGGGAGCTCCCTGTCAGTCTCAAGTCTGCTGGACTCATTATTTGATCCGTGTGAAGTAATGTGAACTACAGCTGGTGGGTGGAGGAGAAAGATTTCTCAACAAAGACGGCTTATATGAGGAACGATACACAAACACAATGAAGTCCCAAAAACCCATTCTGTCTGCTTTATGAGTTATGTTGTCCTATATGAACGCATAAAAATATATGAAAGTTAGTTTATTAAAATTTCAAGGTGAATATTCATATTTACTTTAATATCAATATTTTCACTGAGTGTCAGCCATTTTATAAAACAGAAAGTGCCTTGTGCCAGCGTTTTTGTCCATTCTGAGTCATATTTCAAGACCCACAGAATATTTTGTACTATGTTTTTGAAAACAGTGAATAGCTCAAATGAAAGAAGAGATTCTTTATTTCATCATGTAATAAACTGTTTGCTTTTATCTTGTTCCATTCTTGTTTTATCAGAGGTAGAGTAGAGGCCACTTTCACCAAAACTGACATTTTTTGTCCAGAATCCGTCCATTTTACTCTCTAATCTCGATCGTCTCCACTTCCTGCTTAGATCTCTGTGGCGTATACCGCCACTTTATGTCCTGACTACCACGATCACTGCCCACTGCCATCGATGGCACTCAAGCATTGGATTGTAAATGACGTTGAAATGCATCAATGGCACTCAAAGGGTTAATATTATTTACTTTGCTTTTATTATATAGAGGAGAAAGGGGGAACTGGTCGGGGGCGTTCAGCAAAGCGCAGCAGGTCTGATCAAAATCTGTGATTTTCTTACAAGAAAATCAGCAAAGAAACCTCTGGGTCTGGGTCTTAAATGCTCATTTCACAGTGAAATCCTGGATCTCAACAAAGCAAATCTACCTCCTGCGCCTTCCAAATAACAGCAACCTAAGTATAACCTTAGCCTTTCAAAAACCAGCGTTTGCAGGAAAAAAAAAAAAGCAAAACAACTTCAAAATGTTTAATTCCCCCCAAAAAATAAATAACTTGTAATTTGAAAGGTTCAGTAAACTCTGAGAGCTTGATAATTCTGTAATCACCCTTGTCGTGAAGGAAGCTGGGGAGTTGAAAAGTGATCTCTCAATTGAAGAGTCTCACTCTGTCTTGATTGACTGCTTACTCCTCTCCAATCCGTTCCACGGAGATTTATGTGCAAGTCGAGTGGAATGCCTGCCAGGCAATTACTGTCAAGTGGATCCTATTGCACCTCTTTGTCACTCTAATACTAGAAATTTGGTTCATTAGATGAATGTCAAATGGAATTAGGGCCTTCATTTATTTTGCGCGACACTTCTTTTCCCAAAGCTACAGGTTTGCTCCCCTGCTTTGGTGATGACAACAGGGACAATTCAAGAACACTAAACAATACCAGGATTACCACCTCTTGGTTGTGTGTCTCTGTGAACCAGTCATGTTACAGCCTACCTCCATGTGTGATCGAAATCACTTCATAATTTTATCATATCAGACATCTGTGTGAAATTGTCATTAATTGCCTTTGATGAACCAAATCTAATCAGTTCATCCTTCAGTCCAAGTGGATGAAATTCCCTCTTTGCTCTCAGACAGGGCTGGGCAACATGGCAATACATATATCATCAAAACAATAAAAAAAATATTGTTTATATTTTTCTATATTATTGATATCACAATGGAGACTAGGCCTATATTTACATTATTATTTTATTTTTTTCTGTAACTTTGATTAAAACTTATATCCATTTTGCAATTCTTAAAATTTCTGCTGTAAATATTACATTTCTGGTGCAAATATTTCATTTCTGCTGTAAATATTACATCTCTGCAAATACAGGTGTTTTATATTTCATATTTACATCTTTTATATCTTTATTTATTTGTGCCTTTAAACCAAGAGATTTTTCATTATGCGTGCATAATGACAATAAAGACTGTTGAATCTCTTGACTCTTGAATAAAAATAGGTTTTATCAAATGGTTATTTTATATAGACTATTTATTTATTGAATTATTAACAAACATTCTGTATCGTGACATTTGTCATTACTGATATATGAAATTACCTATATCTTGAGGCACAGTAACTTGCTTGAAATAAGTGAGTTAAGAAAGTCAATGAAGCAAACTGAAGTGTATAGAGAATGCAGAATGCAAATGACAGGCTTTGAATTAAAGTGTGTAATCCGGCACATCACCTTGCCGGCCACACTGGGAGATGTGAGACAGGAAGCTGCTGAGTTTCTGCATCCAGAGGGATCAACTGTCTCCTCATAACAGCTGAGGGAGGAGCTTGACCTACAGCTGGGCCCATCAATGAAGTGTGTTTGTGTGTTCCACTGCAACCCCAACAAAATGTCAATACTTGTGACATCTTGACAACTATGATATAAACAGTCACACCATAGAGCTTAATTGTGATCTATAATCCCTGTCAAATGGCGATTCCCTCTGGCGTGTAGCACCATTCACAGAGAGACAGCAGGCCACATCAGAGAGGCCAGTCTGAACAGTGATGTGTCCTCGTGAGACGCAGAACTAATGACTGGATTCAGTGTGCAGAGTCTATGTGTGTGTGTGTCTGTGTGTGTGTGTGAGAGACATTTGCCAGCTCCTCTCATGTGAGGCAGCGTGTCCATGTGTTTTAGCTGTGCCAAGACAATGTAGCCAACCGCAACCACAACACATGCTTAAAGATTATCATTGTGCTGCTAACAGGAAGTGCTTTAAAGTTCTCCCTCCCTCTATATATACACTACAGCCCAAAAGTTTGGAAGCAAGATTGAATTTGTACAAAAAAAGATCAGTTTCATTGGTAGACTTCAACAAAATAAACATGATTATTAAATAAAGAGTAACTCTTGTTTCTTTACTCAGGTGCTTCTTTCCAGCCATTTCTCCAGCAGTTTGTCAGAGATTTGAACACAGTTGAGATTTTTTGGGATTTTTGTGCAGACTCTCAAAAGCTCAAAAGCAAAAGTTTTTTTGTTTTTTTTTTTGCACTTAAGTCGTCACTCTTGCAAATCTTCAACTCTAAAACAAAGCCCTTCTTTTCTTTTGTTGACATTTATTCAGCAATGGTTTGGTGACATAAATATATATCTGGAGGTAAATTGAGGAAAACTGGTCATATCAATGAAGGTAAGGTCTGATCGTGCAGTAACAACATCCCAAAATACATATATAGGCATCGTGAACAGAAACTTGAAGTTGCTTCAAAATGTGTGTTTTTTTTGTCTGTCATTGTGTGTGTTGTGTGTCACTGCCAGACGACTGCTGCCAACATTGAAATGAAATTACCCGGTGGCCTGTCATTCCTGTTTCAGTGCCAGGTGTGGAAAAAAACAAAACAAAACAAAAAACATCCCACTATACAGTGAAGCGGAGTGCCCAGAGACACACTTGTAATTAACTCATCACACACTGTGGGTTCACTTCAGCAATAGGGAGAATCAAACAGAAAAAATACAGCCACATGATCTTATCTTCATGCCGAAGCCGAACACAGAAATAAAACACATACGTGCGTCATATTCAATCAAAAGCACCAAACTGGGAGGAAGCATAGAAGCAGAGTTGAGAGGCGTGTAATTGAGGGGCACACAGCGGCTAAAGAGGAGGCGATAGAACAAACAGATATGGAAGGAGGTAAAGTAAGGGGAAGAGGAGAAAATGACTGAAAAAGTAAATACTGATGCTTTGAGGATTAAGGGAAGTAAAAGGACAATGAACCAGAGGTGGTCGTCACTGCACATGCTGCAGTGTGTCAGCTCTTGCCTGTAGCAACGCCTCTCAACAGCTGCCACGGATGAACTTTCTGGCAGCCACAATATGGCCGCAGATGGGATTCATGGCAACATCCTCAAACGGCACCGTCATCAAACCAGCCCCAAGCAATATCACCAAAGGATGAGTTTTTTTTTCCAAGCAAGGATTTTTAGTAAATGATTATTTTAAGTGACAGAACATTAAGTTCAGAGCGTCAAATTCAGGTAAAGATGGCACATTTCAGCTAGACTGGTGTTGACGACAGCGCTCGTGATTAAACATTATGTAAGAAGTGTTTTGCAGGGAGCGAATATGTGAACAAGACAATTACGTCTCTGTCGCTATCATAAGTTTCTCCCCAACCTCACAACCTTCCAAACACTCTCACTGAAATATTCAAAGTCAAAAGGGAATGAATGAAAACTGTCAAACCCAGAGAAGCAACGGGTTTTTTCAGAGGTAATCAAGAATAACGGAGGCGGAGAAAGAGAACATAAACGGGGGGCGATGATCTTTTACTTTTCCCCGCGGAGCTCCCAATTTAAGCTGAAGTCACTCTGTACCTGAGACGAGATGAGATGGAATCTCGCTGGCATTCATCTGGGACTCAGAGTCATTACCAGCACATTGGTTTTAGACACAAACAGTAGCGACGGTAAATCAGGGGAACAAAACCACAAGGATTCGGCTGCTCGATTGAAATGCAGTGTGCAATTAACTTTATAATCTGTTTACAAATGAGGTGTGGATTTGTGTGCGGGCGGGAGGAGGGTGGTGGTGGTGAGTGTGTTTGTGTACTTGACGTGAATTCATTCTCTCTTTGGAGTGTGACACCTATGTTGATAAGAAGTCAGCAGTATGAATGACATAGAAGAGGAGGACATGTGACAGCTGGGAAGTTAATTTGAGAGCTAATTAAAATAATAATAATGACTTATAGGAGATTGTGATGGCCATATGCAGTAATTTGGGGGCTGATACCATTTTTTACACAGATTTGGTGCTAAATTTGACTTTTTTTTTCCCCACTCACAAATCGATAAACATCATCAATAATCCATATTTTCCCTTCTTTTATGGAAACTGCTCACACACCCTGATTGTCAATCTACAAAAGAAAACCATTAATCTAATGAGGGTCACAACAGGTTATTTTACACAGCATCAAACATGAATCTAAGTGGACTCATGGGATCAGAGTCTCCGCTTTTTACCCCTCTGCTTTTTAGAAATATTTAAAAACAATTTTTTACGATAGGTGAAAAAACACAGTTGTATATACAGGGGTTGGACAATGAAACTGAAAAGCCTGGTTTTAGACCACAATAATTCATTAGTATGGTGTAGGGCCTCCTTTTGCAGCCAATACAGCATCAGTTCATCTTGTGAATGACAGCTACAAGTCCTGCACAGTGGCCAGAGGGACTTTGAGCCATTCTTCTTGCAGAATAGTGACCTGGTCACTATTCTGCACCAATGCTGGTGGAAGAAAATGTTTCCTGGCTCGCTCCTCCAAAACACCCCAAAGTGGCTCAATAATATTTAGATATGGTGACTGTGCAGGCCATGGGAGATGTTCAACTTCACTTTCATGTTCATCAAACCACTCTGTCACCAGTCTTGCTGTGTGTATTGGTCCTGATACACGGCACCGCCCTCAGGATACAACTGCATACAATTAAGATTAAGGGGGCCTGTCTGTAAAGGGAAGAATTGTTGGTAACCATAGAACCTATTATTATTCGCATATCTTGAGGTCAAGGAACCTCTTTTAAAATCACATTATTTATCATTTGTCCCAAAAGGCGAAAATAACAAATCAGGTACCTTGGGTTTTCATCTTTCATGTGATATCAAATCAAATCAAATCTAACTCTAGCTCTAGCCTGATACTACCTTCACAAGGACAGAATAGACTCAGGCCAGGGCTCCAGACTTGCAAGTGGTTAGAAAATAGAGATTTATAATCCAAATGGAAACTGGATGTTAATTGTTATAAATGACAATAACCATTAGCCGTGGAAATATGGGTGTAACTGTGAAACACAGAAGGGCAAAACGGAGTGAGATGGAGATGAAAAAAGAAAAAGGGATTGCTATGTACGTTTTTCTCCAACACTGAATGATTTATTGAGATGAGCTAAAATAGCTTCACATACGAGAAAGAACCGACTAAAAGCATTTGGCAATACATCAGAGAGCGGATAGGTTTAATTACAAAGATAGAGTCAGTTTCCCCCCATCTGAGGTGGTTTTAGAAAGATCTGATATCGTCTGCGGTGGCCACAGGGTGATATGATTATTATGCTCGTATTCACTCTCACTCACAAAAACCCACATCTCTGTCCTGCTCCTGCACTCAGTCTGTCCATTTATGTTCACTTGAACAGTTCAGAGGATAAACATCTTCTCCACAGCTGAGCACCGAGCTCCTCCGACATTTGAAAATGGCCACAAAATAATTGGGTCGTAAATGTTGCTATATTTTCCCCCGGAGGGAAGAAAACATGACGCTGTAGTACACTGCTTGCTACAATTTAAAGTTTGGATAATTCATCGTTCTCTTCTCTTCCTGCTTTATTTCCGTTTAGCTTCAGTCCGACCCTGAAATGTAAAAAGCTATGAACATCACAGCAGAGTAGCCAGCACTGTTATCACAGCGTTATTCTGTGCTGTCACATACTGTTTTATAAAGATGTTTTGGATGCTGTTTGCTCCCTACTGTGGAATACTGCTGATTATATCTGCACACAAAAGTGATGCTGGTTGGAAAACGTTCCCTCCGGTCACTCCACTTCACATTCTGATGGGATGTACTGTACATCAAAGATGAGACTGCTGTTCATGCTTTCCTTGACAGCTTGTTATTGGCACTGACAGTCACTAATCACAGTCCAAATCAGTGATCAAGTTCCAGCTGTTCACCTAAAGTTCCAATAATGCTTTAGAGCCAAAAAGAAAAACACTAATTGGCACATTTAATAGTTTGTCCTGCAGCGTGGTACGTGGACACACAGATGAAATTAAAAAGGATACCTGAGAGAGAGACAGAAAGCCCCACAGGTTCCCAGAAAATGAAAAACAAATCAACATTGTACAAGATCTCACCATGGGAAAAGAATGCATATCTGTTCATTTTCAGAGTATTGTATTGTAAGTCACACTTTATGACATATGATTAAAAAAAAAAAAAAAAAAAAAAAAAAAAAAAATTTAGCTATGCATAAGCTATGCATTACATTAGCCTCTAGATTTTCCAATATGCTCTGGGCTGAATTACAAGCTGGGCTGACCCTGTCTGGTTTCTAAAGTTTGTGAACAAAGCACTTCTGAATAATAACAATGTACATAAGAGACATATGTAAATATCCAACTACATTTTAAAAATGAAAAAAATGAATAAAAAGTCTTGTTATTGAGATTTGAATTCCAGTTAGAATGACTAAAATATGAGTCCAATGAACCATTTATTAACTCTTCAACCGTAATTACACTCAAGCCGTGTCACATGCCTTGGTTTCTCTCACTAAAAACAAAGAAAAAATGAGCCAAATTAATCAACAGAATTTCATATTCGCCATCAGGGGACAAAAACTTCAGTAGTATCACAGAACAGGGTCAGCCTAAAGTCCAAGTATCTTTGAACACCACCCAAAAAGCCTCTCTGATATAGAGAGAAGTGAGAGATGACATGTGCTTCATCATGTAACAGAGGAGAGAGACTGTAGAAAAACACACTATCAGACAAAAAGTGCATCGAGCGTTGTCTGCACCAGACTAATTGTCACTAATGGAATAACACACATCCACCCTGGTGGGGCTACTTAAAAAGTGTGAGGTGTGTGCATGTGCCAGTTACCAGTGGCCAGATAATGATGACCCATAATGCATTTTGTGGCGATATGGGTTGCGAGATCAGACATATGGTCGAGATGGATTAGAGTGGATGTGCAAAATAAAAAATACAGGCATAAAGAGGAGAGAGGAGAGAGCATGTTTGTGTCAGAAAATGAGACAGAATATGAGGTAACGAGAAAGAAAGAGAAAGAGGGTAGAGAGACAGAGTACAGTCTTACCATGTCAATGAGGCTCTCCTGGATCCGGTTCAGTGTGGTTCTAAGTCTGCTGCTGATAAGGCCCAGACTGGATGACTCATACTGTAGGATGGACACACACACACACACACACACACACACACACACACAGTTAGTTTCTCAAACACTTTCCTCTGTAGAAACACACACATACACATCTGCTTTCATCTCACGTAGCTGCAGACAAGAGAATCTTTACTTTCTGCTTCTAGTCGAGTCTAATAAAAAAAGGGAGGAGTAACCGGGAGGAACAGACATCAGAATCACACAATGACACCGGTTACAGCAGATGACAAAGGAGAGGTAGAAGAGGAGAGTGGAGAAGGAGGAAAGCACATCAAACCAGACATCTAAATGCTTCTGAAATCACTTTCAGGTGTGCTTGATGTCAGTTAAGGAAGCAAATCACGCAAACCTTAAGGTTTTCAAATCACGCACACCACAAGCGCTGACTAGCATTTTATTTGGACTCGCAAGGTGGGGGCAACCTTTGTCCAATTAGTCATAATGCTTCCAGACATCTACTCTTACCAAGCAAGCAGGGCCCAGCACCCTGACAGGGCCCATGTCTCTGCCACCCTGAGCTGGCAAAGACGGGCTTGGGACGGGCTACAGACGATGAATGGGCAGCAGAAAGGACAAACAAGAAGCAAAGTCTCAAATTAAAAACAAAACAACACTGTTGTGGAAAAATTACAGAAGAGAGAAGCAAACAAAGGAAACGAATTAGATGGTAATGACGTGAGTACACATCTGCATTTAATTCTTGCCTCACATTAAAAGGGTTTTTAGTTGAAAAGTTCTTGGATCATTTTGACCTACACTAGATACTTAAAGTCAGGATATCTCTGCCTCTGCTGCTTTGATTTTGGCCGTTCTTTTTTTTTTTTTTTTTTAAATCTGTTTCTTTAAAGCCCTCTAACTGCAAGGAAATGGGAGTATTGGATTGCTGGAGCACCCCTTTAATTACCTCTCCCTCATTCAAATTGAAATAAATAGCCTCCTATTGTTTCTTTTATAACTATAAGCTGACTTGTGAAGAACCAGCGAAGAACGAGGATCTTTGATTAGAGTCTTAATTCAGCCTGGTTCGCAGTTATCCAAAGAAGATAAGAAGCAATTACTGGGGGGTTATTTTATTCTGCATTACAGGCGCAAACTCTTCGACTTGGGCATGTGGGTGCAAGATGAATATCATCCTCTGTGAGTAGCTGTCAGGGAGTCGGGGGTCGAGAATGAAAAATAACCGTTTCTGTTGCATTATTGCACAATTTTCACAGAATTGATCTATTCAAGCGGCAGATGCTTTCTTCTGCACTCTCACTGTGCAGCTCTAGCTCAACTCATCTTTCCTACTTCAGTTTTGGCATCTAGCTGCTCTCATCCTGTTTTTTTTTTCTGCCAGCATATTGTAATCTTTAGGTTCCCTCCACCTCTGACTCTCTGTCTTCTGTGCCTTCATAGAATAGACACTCTGGTAAAATATCCAGGTTATTCCCATGGAGCAAACCCTTCTTCATTTTGAAACATTTATCACTTTTCCAAACTGTAACTCTGCCTCTCTCATTCTCACTGAAAGCCTGATTATTAGTGGTGATGGAGAACATAATGCATCTTTAGCATACGTGTGACAGAGTCAATGGTGCAGCTTGACAGGGTCAATATACACAGTTAATGGGGTATTTACCCTTTTGAATATTAATGTCAACCATTACTCCTAAAGTGGAAAAGTCAAGCAGCTCCATCTTGATTCCAGTAGTGTAGAGAGAGCGAAGCCCAGGTCAAAATACCAGCATATGTGCATAACAATACTGTATAAGCTTTTTAAAGATTCATAGGGGCATTAGCATTTTACCTTAGCTGCCTCTTTGAGTATGACTATTATTGAAATGGAACATTTCATGCTATCACATTTAATGAGGACTAGGAAAGGAAAAAGAGAAAGTGAGAGTTTCACAGATATATACCCGACAAAGAGCAGCATGGAAACAGTGAGAGGGGAAAAAGAAGTGAGGAAAGACAAGCGACGCTATGTGTGAGCAGCAGAGCATGTGAGATTAAGAATACTGTGGCACAAAAGATGAAGAGAGAAGTATGGCAAGGCACAGAAAAAAATGACACAGTGCAAAGAAGGCAAAGAGAGTTTACAGCAAGGTAGAGAGCGATAAAGAGTTAAAGCAAGACAGAGAGGATGTGACAGAAACACTCACAGACTGTACATTAACCTTTAGTGGTCAGATTAAGACACAGGAGAACAAGATGTCATTCCACAACCAGTGTTTCACCTTCCCTCATCTCCTCATCACACACACAAAGATGCCAATAACGTGTAGTGGAGAGGCCCCAGCGGAGCAATCATCCTCTTTATTCCCTCCACCTCCATGGGACACAAGTCATTTTGTTGCCATCATTATCACTTCCCTGAGGGTGATACTGACACAAATGCTGTAATCCTTTTTTGTGAGGCACAGTAAATGACATGATAATCTCTAGACACGTCGGGGGAAACTGTAACCTCATCATTCAACTTAAATTTGTGCTGAGACCAAGAACAATGAGAAAAGATAATATTATATAACAGTGGGAGCACTGTGGGGGGGCTATTGTTTTTAATTAATATTTTCAAGCTCCTTTGACTTAAAAAAAGACAGTAGAGAGATGACAGGAAGTGTGTGTGTGTGTGGGGGGGGCATCAGGATAAAGTTTTTATAATAATAATAATAATGATAACAGATTTTATTTGTTCTGAGTTTTAAAACAGACACAAATGTTAACTGATGCACATCAAATAATAAAATGCTTCCTTACATGGGTCAGTGTGCAGTACATAGTGATTAAAAAATACTGTACCATATCATTGCGTCCAAAGAAGGTGTATACAGCGTACAGGTAGTAGTCGAAAAGCTGTGACACACAGTGGATGACGTCGAAGGCGATGGGCTTCAGAATGTTCATCATCTGCATGTACTTTCCTGTTAGAGATGAATATAAACAAAGTTTTTTAGAGAAGCTTTATGTGTCACAGTGGACACACATAAGTGTTGTTTTTAATCCAGTATCAGTTTACCACAAACGAATTGCTTCTGTTCTTAAGTACTTCTCACAGTAGATTAAAAGAGTTAAACTGCAGGAAGTTACTCATGGTGGAAGTGCATCCTTCAGGGAAGAACTTCAGCAGGAAAACATTGCATTTGCATACACTCAAGGGCAGGGAACCAATTTAGCAGGAAGGTAATAAAAGCAATAAGTACACAGGTACAGGGGTGTAACAAGGTTACCATTGACTCAGAACTGATGAATAGAGGGGAGAAAAAAAAGAAATATACTCAATCTAGCTGGCTTTGCCACTGAGACGGCACTATTTCTCTCACACTCATTTTTCACTCTCTCTTTCATGAATTCTGCACCCCAAGAAGTGAGGGAGAAACTCCAAGGAGCCGCACAGACTGAATTAGAAGTGACTGCTTGGAATCAAACTTTGACTTTTCAATCAGTTTGCCACTTTAAGTTTTGCCACACAGCGCTTCATCAATATTACAGAAGAAAAGACAAAGGAAAAACTGTGTGCACGATTCTGCAATAACTCTGAAGATGGACTAGATTTGGTTTTATATGAAACGTGAATAGTGAAAGTGGATCTGTAGCAGCCTGAGTTATTAAATGAATTCATATAGCAGAAGGTAACAGGTGACTATAATTCCTTTTCACACATGAAAATCACATCATGAAGGTCAAGTCGCCAAGGGGCACGCTTTGAGAGGCAAAGGCCCACACGTCTTCAAAGCCACGTCACAAAGACGTGTAAGCCCCTCTTTAGAAACGACAGGTCAGAGCTCAGGTTGAAGGCTAATAATTATTGGTGCAGCTCAGTCACACAGGTAGCAGCAGAGACCAGCAGAGAGCTCTGATCACATTGAGCTGCTGGCTTCATGGATGAATAAATAGAAACCTCAGCAGGCTAGAGGACGCCCGCTGTGGCTGAGCCTGGGCCCTTCTTAAGGAGAGCTAAGTGGTAGAGTGTGTTCAGTGTGTGTGTGTGTGACTCACCAACAAGCCGGATTACGTTGAGGGTGGTGTTGGTGAGGATCGGTGCATTCGTTTTATTCAGGTTGTAATCTGACTTTTTCTTGCTTCTTATGGTCTCTCGGGACGCACTGATGATGCGCACAGGATGTGGAGAAGAAACCGAAAGTAGAGCAGAGTGATGAGACGAGGAGCAACTTGGTAATATATGTTAACATCACTAATCCTCCGCAACGATCGGCCAGGTTCAAAAACCTTAGAGCGGGTCAGAGTCCTCTAATTGATCAATCAAAACCCATTAGACAATGCAGGACCCCAGTGGTGAAGTTTCTGAACTGGTGATCCTGGAGTACCAGACCCCTGACACTGCTCATTGAGCCATAATGTCCTGCAATCATTACATGGGCCGTCTAATTTCTGGATGTGACCATGCGAACCATTCAATAATTAACCATGCCTGCCCATAAGAACAGGAAATTAGCATTTTAGGGACTATAGGCTAATGTGAAGCTAATACACATGGAACAGGAAAGCAATAAAATCAGGTAAGTCGGATCTGTGAAGCAACTGAACAAAAACATCCAATCCCATTAATAAGTCATTGTACATTATATGATCATTATTAAAAAAAGGCTCATGTAATCAAGAACTACTGAATAAGTAATGAATAATTTGCATGATGTCAGCTCTAAGATGTGCAACAACAAACATGCGCTCACAATCCTAGCTTCTTAATGATTCAGTCCACCACGTACACATGCAGTCGGTTTACTGACAGTAAAGTCATTATAAACCGAACAAGGAGGCTCATAAAATTTAAAACTCCATTATACTGCATCAAAAGCGAGAAAGACATTAACAAATGCAGCTATAATTATTTACATTGATAACATCACCCTTAGAATTCAACACAAGATGACTAGGAAATTAAAAAAAGTATGTTCCTCAATTTAAATTTCTCGTTCAAATGAAAATGCTTCATTTTACACAAAGTGCAGAGCAGTGTGATCGCCTCTGCATTTATTAAACAGTAATTAATCTTTCAATAGTCACCAATCACGTGGGCAGGGGTGAGAAGAACGATTTTTTTTCATGTGTAGACAAAAAGCCTTCTACAAGCAGGAGCTGCCTACTTAGCAGGGTCAGGCAGAGGGGAGCTGAAATTATCACTTCTAAACGCATAAAAAGAGGAATAATGCATGAATTCATGTCCTTTCAGAACCTCTTAAAAAAAATCTTCATCATATAATATTATTTTGAATCTGTGAGCAAGAAGTCTAAATGATGGACACCTGGACATACCACATAACTTCATGTCACACTCGGAGCTGTGTGTCTTCACACTGGTGTAAAACTATTTGACTTGGAACTGACCTCTTGAAGGGGACATCCCCCGTCTGCTCGTCAACATAGTCCTGCTTCAGCTCCTCAGGGACGTCACTGTCACTGTCGTAATCTTGGTACACACTCTTCTCCAGCTCGTCTGACTCATACTTGAATTGGGGAAGAAAAAGATCACATAGAAGTCAGTAAAATATGGTCAGAGGGACAGTGAGAAGACAAGACAAATGAGTAGCAAGTCAAACACTGTTATAACGTGCTGTGAAAGAGAAGGAAGAGTTGAAGTGTGAAAATTATGCCATAGGGAAATCATGTCATCAAACACAAACTGGCTACTCAAGAGGCATTGAAAGGTTGTGATTCAATTATCGAAACACTGAAAAGAAAGTATAACACTCTCATCTATAACTTCTTTAAGCAAATAACCATGAAAAGACGGAAAGTAAAAGCAGAAAATGGATTCAGCTCCCAGAGGAGAGTCTGGTTAAAGCTCCCCTGAAATAAGACAATATTTCCTTTCCTTAACTGCAAGCTCAGGCAACACAACAGCCATACAGAGAGGATTACAAGCTTAAGAGTGAACTGCTGCTGCTCTAAGCCTGAAATGTTAGAGTGCAATATTGCTTTTGATGTTGAATCTGGAAGGGAAAATATCAATTTATAAAAAAAAGGGTGATGTGTCAGGATGTCAGGACACCTGTGTAATTCCTCCCCCGGTTCTTAAAGCGAAATACAGTGTTGTCCAACAAATAAACCTTGTTGGAATAACTAACTGATTCTGGACTTCAGACTAGTCTTAGGAAGAGCACATGTGAATAACATACACAGCACTAGGCAATATTCTCTGAATCTCTGTATCCACTTTATAGATATCTGGTTGAGCGCTAAAGAAGCAGAGATGAGGTTGGTTTTCTCTGTCACTTCAGTCACAGCTGGAAAGTACCAGTGTTTATGTACAGAGATTTATTATTTGATATTTTACAATGAACAATGTTGTCAAAAATGTGTGTATGAGGCAAAGAGCAACAAAGAGACACAGAGCCACACTCTAAATCAAGCTAAGCTGATCTTCTGGGCTTGAAGATGCAGTTTGCAA
This sequence comes from Synanceia verrucosa, assembly GCA_029721515.1. NCBI lineage: Eukaryota > Metazoa > Chordata > Actinopteri > Perciformes > Synanceiidae > Synanceia > Synanceia verrucosa. The sequence goes on along the minus strand of CM056567.1, from coordinate 6,587,821 downwards.
AGCATATATACAAAGAAAAATGAAAAACAATCACAGATCTTCTCTGGAAATTATCGATGGCACTAAAGTGGCAGATAACTAGTAATTTTACTGGAAAACATGGGATTGCCAGCCAGCAAAACTGAAGAGCAAACATTTATTTTCAGGTGAAGTGCTGCTTATATTTTTTAAATATGTTTTATTTGTTTAGATTTAAAACACAAAAAAAGACAAATCAGCAGGAAATGTGTTTATAAGAAATAATGGTTGGTGATAGATTGGAGGACTAAATGTATCCACTATACACAACACAATAGCACCAAAATTAGCTGACAAAACTGTGTAGAAAAATAACTACATGGAAGTGGGTGTAACTGACTGATGGAAATTAACAACTTAACTGAATGATACATATGAGGCGTATATAAATTGGTGATATAATCTGTGTGGACACACACAGCAATAACTGTGCCTTTCACTGTGAATACTATCTTTATTTTATATTATGTTTTTTCTATTTTATTTTTAATCTTGACTATTTTTTACCTTGCACCAGGCACCATGTGGAGCAGCGTTGTATGCACTAATAACATCAAAGGATTTTGATTTGACGAATTTGATAAGGAAAGACAGCACGATAGGATGGACAGTAAATGAGCACAACTGCCTTTTGACTGACTGGACATGCACATTTCACACTAATACATTGATTTCCAATGCTTAAGCAGGCACCAGTTGGAAGGTGTTTGCAGGTACCACTTACTCCGTTAGATGCGAGCACATCCTCCGTCTCCTCCTCTCTGTGCTCAGCATGCATCTCAAAGGGGTTTCCCTCCTGAATGTACTGCTGGAACAGAGACAGCTCCTCCTGAGACGGGTCGTCTGACGACCCGGCCTGTCTGCTCGGGGAAACGGACGGAGAGCGACACTGACCCATGAACTTAAACTCCTGGATTGGAGGAGATGGGACAGAAACCAGACATGAACAGAGGTTTATGCTTTGTTGTGAAAAGAAAACAATGTTTACAAACTGCCCTTTTTTTTAAAAAACAGAAAGTGCCTTGTGTCAGCATTTTTGGCCATTTTGAGTCATCTTTCACGAGGCACAGAATATTTTGTACTATGACTCTGAAAACACTAAATAGCTCAAATGAAAGAAGAGACTCTATTTCATCATGAAAAAAAAAAGTTCTGTTCTTGTTTTATCAGAGGTAGAGTAGAGGCCACTTTCACCAAAATCAAAAAAAATTTTGTCCAGATTCTGTTTTGCTCTCTAATCTCTATCGTCTCCACTTCCTGCTTTGATCTCTGTGGTGTATACCGTCTCTTTATACTCGGACTACAAATCCCAAAAGCCCCGTTATTACTCACAGGCTGTGTGAAAGCGCCCTCTTTTGCCTGCTTCCGATTTTAAATAACATACAAATACGTCAATGGCACTCAAAGAGTTAAGGAGAAAAGAAAGATGATGTATGAAAACGGGAAAAACTGAATTTGAATTAACGCCATTTGTCTCATCTTTCTTTCCATTGATCATCTCAGCTTCTAGATGAAGTGAAGTAAAAATGCTGTAAGCACAGTGATATTTTCTTTGAGATGTTATAGACTTTATCCATGACATTAATACCATACTTTAGTAGCGGTTGGACATGATCTGCATTAGGCTGTGATATTCCACAGCCTCTTCATTCTCCGGCAGGAGGCTGACACGCACGCACGCACGCACATTCATGCAGAAATCACAGAGGAAGATCCCCTGTGTTTCATATCATTGTCTAAATTTCACAGTGTGTGATGAGTGACAGTGTAGAACTAATTAATGCTAATGTGCTTCACTTTCTCGGCTCGGGGATGGGATTCTTACTCACATGAAGCTGGGCGATGTTAAAGTTAGACTTGACTGGACAGAGTTCCCACGTCTCATTTTCCAGAAACATCCTTAGCTCTTCCAGTCGTGCCCTGAGGGGGTGAGAGGAAAGAAAAAACAACAGGAATGGAGTGAGACAAGAAGAAATAGTGAAAAAGAAGAAGTCGAGTTGTTCTATACTGACCTCATGCCCAGATTGAATGTGCTGACATGAAAAAACCTGCAAAGGTCACTGATGCACAGCGAAAAGGAAGAGTGTGTGAGTGTGTGTGTGCAAGCGTACAACATGTTTCCATGTTACGTGTCATCATAGCTTGATGCAGCCACCCTGATAGTCACCCGCTAGCTCAATATCAAGCATTCGTGTGTGAAATGCCAAAGCAGTGTTGACTTCAAACACTGCAGCAGCCAGTGTCACTTGTCCTGAAGGTGTCTGAAGTATGAGCAGTGAAAGACAGCGTGACAGTGACGAGATCAGGAGGTGGTATAGAGATAAAGAAGGGACCACAATTTTTTTTTTTTTTTTTTTTTAAATATTCCCCACAGTTACTAGGGAGGGGAAAAATGGATTCCTATAAGAAGTTTTCAAAAGATATTCCACAAAAGACTGCAGCTATGCTACTGTTGAACAGTAATCCTACACAACAAGACAAAGCTGTCAGTTGTGTGAAGCATTGTACTGTGATTTGTTGAGAAATCCAATCTATTATTTTCATAAATCTACCCTTTTTTCACTGTATATCACTAACTTTTATTCCTGCAAAGACAGTAAAGAAATACTACAACCTTTCAGTAAAAAGTGTGTATTTGTGCAAGTTTAGCATAAATAAATGTTGTATTTTGCATTTGTGTGTTTATATTATTGCAATCAATTAATATAATTTTTTTAACACATGCTTTAATGCCATAATTTGCCCCACCACATTTATTATGTGAAATATATGCAAGAATTACAAGAATTAACGATGACTCAATTAAAGAGAACATTAACACCCCTTAGATTCCTCTAATGTAATGCACTGAGAAAACATTTCAATCAATCAGGGAAAATGAGTTTGGAAAACAAAAAGCAGAAATTACAAACGGCACAGCTCTCATTTTTATCATGTCTGAACTCTGCCAATGTCATTCTGTCCTTTGCGCCCGCAGGCCAACAACACTCCCACCCTGATGACTCTGTGTTACTGCAGGCATCAGCCGGTCAAAGTTCACTGATGGGTGATCTCTTTGGGAATGACACCCTGCTGGAAAAATGAATCAACGCTAATGTAAAAATGATGCATGCAGGAAGCCTCCCGGCCACAAGCGCAGAGGTGTGACAATGTGAGAGCATGTGTGCTCTATGTACACAGTGATGGGGTTGATAATGTCAGTGTTCATAATGCTGTCTGGTGCCCACCTCCTCGTCTGTTACCTCCAACGCTCCATTTCAAGTTCCAATTACTATTCTTACAGTATCCCAGCATGCCTCTGTGACTCCCTCTTTTACCATTTTGTGTCAAATGAATGAAACTCATTCCTGTAATCATATTCAAGAAACCTATCAATTATTCCTGACAGATAATCACGGCACCGATCGATACAAATCACATTGGATGATGTGGTGCTGTCTGTGTGAAGGAATGCATATGCATGCAGTTGGCAGGGGGTTATGTAATCAAGAGGTAAATGTGCTTCCAGCTCAGCGAGTGTTACCATGTAATTACATGTCTACTCTGAAGAGGGTTATGCTGGGAACGCTTGTGATTGTGTGTAACAAAAAAATAAATGTCACAAAACCTGCCATCCAAGAATCCCTTCCATCTACTATCATCAGTGGCTTTCTTTCAACTGTTCACATTCAAACAGTCTCATCAGCTCAGTGAATGAACAGAAAGCACAAAAGGAGCCAGAAGCAATGGAGACGTCTCACCTGTGATAGTTCTTAAAGTAGTTGACGCTCTGGCGTTTGATAGACTCCTGCAGGACTTCTGACTTACTGCCGCAGAACTCCTCACCCACCTGCATCAACCTGGAAGAGAGAGGCTGGAGGATGAGCGAATAAATGGTGACAGAGACAACGATGAAAGAGGAAGAGAGGAAGGAACAGATAGGACAAAGGAATCTGCCGCTGGTGCATTTATCTTGTGGTGTGAGGAGGACAGGTGAATGCTATTGATAATAATTGTATTTGCAGTGCACATGCACACACAGTGATGCAACCACTGCAGTTCAGGGCTCCTAATGTAGTGTAATTTTAGGATTTTATTGCAATAATTATATGACTTTACTATGTACGTTCATAGTATGAGCTTCTGCATAAACAATTCTTAAAATTCATGGGTTTTTTTTAGGAGTGTCCTGATCCAATATTGATATCAGATAGCGGTCCAATATCAGCAAAAAAAAAAAAAAAGGTATCGTAATATGTCAGCCTGTATCTAAATTCTTCGCTTTGGGGGGTGGCAGTAGCTCAGTCTGTAGTGACTTGTGCTGGGAACTGGAGGGACACTGTTCAAATCCAGGTTGGACAAAGTCTGGAGAGTGGACTGGTAGCTGCCGAGGTGCCCTTGGGCAAAGCACCAAACCCCAAATGCTTGGGGCAGCCCCCTCACTACAACACCTAGTTTTTATACTAATACCATTGTGACACCAGTGATCAAAAACAGCATTTTAGCTCTGCAGCATCTGGATGAAGATGTCATGTGTGCTTAATTGACAGCTGAGCCAGCAGGGGCACAGAGACACGATATAAACAGACTCGCTCTGGTGGCTGTAACTAGCCAGTCAAGGAACAGACATGTGTTGTTCGCAGTGGTACTGAAGAGAAAGGTGACAGACATGAGTCTTTATCCAAAGTATGCAATCTAAAATAAACAGCAAACAGCTGTTTCAGAGCATGGACAAACTGCTGCTTCATTACATCAACAAACACTGAATAGCAATGTCTTTATTTCTAAATTGTTTGGGTATTAATTCAGGTCACAGGAGCTCAAATTTACAGTAAAAAAATAATGAAATGTCACTATATATACAGTATGTATGTGTGTGTGTGTGTGTGTGTGTGTATATATATATATATACACACACACACACACACACATATATATGCATTACTTCAGTGCTAATAAATATATATCTCTTTCTCAAATCCTTAAATGTGTCCCAGTCACATAGAAGGTTCACAATGACGCACTGGTTGACCACAAAAAAACTGGAGTATCACAATATTATGATTTTAATTTATAATTTGCTTGGACTTACTAGCATTATAATTTCAGTTTTGCTTCTTGTAAACAAAGTCAATGTTAATTTTCTTATTGGACAAAGGAGCACGTTGTATTTGTGTGTAAGTGTGTGTGCATAGTCTCAGTCAATTAGTGAGCAAGTGACTGAGGGGGACAGAGGGAGAGACCGCAAGTAAAAGTACATCAAGCTGAAAAAAGAGAGAAAATGATGAGACGGCAAGAGAAAGGGACAGCAACAGCAAGATAATAAAGAACAACTAGTGGAAACGAGGATGACTGACTGCTCTGGTCCTGCAGCGTACCTGCTGATGACATCAAGTACCACGATGAAATCATCGTATTTGAAGTTCGACATATCCGTCCCCAGGATGTAGGCCTTCACTTTCAACTGGACGTCCTGAGGAGAGAAATGAGAAATGGTGATTCAAGCTGAAATAAAAACAGAGAGAAAAAAGACAGTAGATGAGTCATGCTAATGCAAACAGAAGGAAAGCACACAATTCATTCCAACCTGCCAGATCCGTGTCAGTCCATGCTCCAGCTTCTTCTTCACATAACTGCGGTCCACCACGGACTCGTCAGACTCCGCTGCCGCTGCATCATCTGGAGTTATTCACACAAAACACACTGATGGATTAAAAACTAATAAATATACTGACAAATTCCAATCCCCCCATTGCATTGTATTCATCTGTTCTTTGACTGTGTCATTTCAGCATGACTCAAAGAATTTCAATTACTTATTTCAATGAACATCTACACAATGGTGCGTGAGCAGACAGGATCAGAATCCATACAAAAATCAAAAGAAGACTACTCTTAGAATTAATGAAAAAGCATGAAAAACATCCCATTGATAGTGATATATATGAATATAATTCTTTGGGTGTATTCTCATACCAACAAGAAATATGATATGCAGATCTCATATGTGTGAGACAGTATTGTCCTCCATTGTGGGTTTGACCATGTAGACAGACTGAATTTTGACTGGAGACCTCCTCCACAAAAGTGTTTGCCAGTACCAGAACCCAATATGACAACACTGGATGACACTTAAATAAGGTGCAGAGGACCTGTTCACAGTCAGATTAAACCAACATCTCCTGTAAAGTGTTCCCTCCTCTGTTCTCTATCAGACAGAACACCATACTGGGCAGACACTGAAGAGGCTACAATGTCATAGTAGCTGCACAAACGTTCTCTGGCTGAAAATTGCTTCATTCAGTCTCAAGCTGCTCGCTCTGTTTGAAGTGGATCTCTGGAAAGCAGCAGCAGTGAGCTGGAGAGTCAACAAGCAGGTGGTTGTCAACCCTCCATCAAAGGAGAAAAATCGAGGGACTCATCTTGGTCATGGACCATCCCACTGGTCAAGGTTTGTGTTTGTTTCTGTGGTTTGTCTTTTGTTACCGGGCATTGTTTTTAAGTCAATAAATGAAATAAATCTACTCTACAGTAAGGTCAGCTCAGGGCCATTCTCCTCTGAGGGATTTACTGTCACAAAGATGCTTTATTGCTTATGAGCAACCCTCAACCCTGACTCGCTCTCTCTTTCTTTCTGTAAGAAAGAAGATCTGGCGACTCACTGCAGCACCCTAAACTCCATGTCAACATAAACAGTACACAGTATAAGAGGTGGACCACCATCAGTGGTCACCAGTGTGTCTCCAACAGGTTTGAGGACTGTCATTTTGAAGCCCCGATTGCAAATTTGCCCATTTATTTTACCAGAAGTGACACAAAAGGGTGGAGCTAATTACAACCTGAATCCTGAATAAAATAATTTTAGACAACAAAAGTCAAAGTGTTTTTTTAGCAGCGGGTCGCCGATCACAGTCTCCCCCGAGTCATTTTGGGCCTTCTGGGATTTGTATTTGAAGCATAAAGAGATGGTATCCGCCAAGGAGAACAAAGCAGGAAGTGGAGACGATCGAGATAAGAGAGCAAAACGGACGGAATCTGGAAAAGTGGTGATTTTGGTGAAAGTGGCCTCTACTCTAGCTCTGATAAAACAAGAATAGAACAAGATAAAAACTAGCATTTTTTATGATAAAATAGAGAGTCTCTTCTTTCATTTGAGCATTTTCAGAGACATAATACAAAATATTCTGTGGGTCTTAGTAAATAAAGTAAGAAGCAGGGTCACTGACTTCTCTACAAACCCACCCCCTGCTGGCTGTAATGGAGAAAAGGAAGTTTAAGACACTTTTGCATTGTCTTCACTTTTCAGACCTGGAGTTTGCCCACTGATTGGTACTAAACATCAGTTAGTGCAGTGGAAAAAAAAAAACAAAAAAACAAAATCCATCCATGCATTTTCTACCGCTTATCCTCACATAGGGTCACGGGGGGGCTGGAGCCTATCCCAGCTGTCTTAGGGCAGAAGGCAGGGGACACCCTGGACAAGTCTCCAGTTCATCACAGGACACATAGAGACAGACAACCACTCACACTCACACTCATATTCACATTCACACCTACGGTCAATTTAAATTAGCCAATTAACCTAATCCCCATGCATGTTTTTGGATGGTGGGAGGAAGCCGGAGTACCCGGAGAGAACCCACACAGACACGGGGAGAACATGCAAACTTCACACAGAAAGGTCCCGGACCACGAATCAAACCCGATACCTTCTTGCTGTGAGGCGACAGTGCTAACCACTACACCACCGTACCACCCACCCCCAACAGTTTCTAAGCAGAGAGAGAAACAAATATCTCTGATCATGCTGTATAGCCCCCCCCCCCAAAAAAAAATTTGCTGCAGTATCTGTTAAGAGTGCCAGCAGCCAAAACAATACAGTCTCCATGTGCACCAACCATGGGCGAGGTAGAGGAACAGAAAATGAGAAAGACATTCAAGAGGCAAGAATTTAGACTTCAGTCTTTGAAAACCCGGGCAAAATACATGTGGATGTCATTGTGTTTGTGATCACACATGCTGTCCGTCATTAACTGTTAAAACAGATCATAGTAAGACACACACAGTCAGAGAAAACAAGGGAGGAGGCCCACATGAATCATGGGTAGTGCTTTTCTTCTGAAGCAGCAAGATGGTTGAAAGACCAAAAGCCTTAAACACATAAACACATAATTTAACTCAGCTTGACTCACAAAGCTCCAAGCTGTAGTCAAAACAGAGCAAGTGCACATTGAACCTGTAAGATGGTGCAAGATGATAAATGTCTCTCGCCATTTGGGCTGTTTTTACAACCAATAAACTAAAGACTTAGGTCATTTTTTTCAGAGCAGAATGACATTACAAAAAGTACAAGCATAAATTTTATTACACCCATGCACTGTGCACATATAACTCCATAAATAAAATGACAGAGAGCAAGAGAAAGGTCAGGAAGAGTTGAAGAAAGCCTTCCCAACCAAAATGTTGTGAGTGAGGGGTTGAATGGTTTCAAGAAGAAGAATTTAAAAAAAAAAAAAAAAAAAAAAAAAGATCAAAAGGGACAAGAAGAGGTTAAAAGACATGAAAAAAACAAAAAAACAAAGAAACCAAAGACACACATGGGGATCAGTGAAGCTGGATTAGTCAAAGCTCCTCAGAAACCTCAGGGTCTGTGAAGGTATTACTTTATAGTGAAAAAGAAATGAACACAGAAGCTGTAAAAAGCAGCGGGTAGTTCAGGTGTGACAAAAACATGGAAGGGAAACCCTGAGTTTACAGAATGACATATATACTCCTGATAGAAACAGCGCCTGTTCCAATGATGCGCTTGACATAAAACACACCAATTAATCCACTGAATACCTCACAGATCTGACTGTGCCAATGGCAAGGGGTTACTGACTTTGTATATTATTGATTAATATCTCAGTCAAAATTTTAAAGGGTGACTTCACTTATTTTACACATCAAAGTGTGCTCACAGGTCTTGAAGGAGCACTACTATATATGTGAAAATATGTTGGGTAAAGCCTTTTGTGGCTCCAGTGGAAGATTAGTGTCTGACTGACTGACATCGTTTGAGCCGGAGCTGGGTGAGTGCAAAAACTGCAAGTTTACAATGAAAACAAAGGTGGTCACTAGTGCTATTGCAAAAAAAAATCTGTGGCCCATAAAGCGCAAAAATGTTCATAAAACTTGTCCGGTCACCTCAAACTGAAAACAAGGTTGATGACTTACTCTTGCCATTATAAATATTTGATCCATGAAGGTTTTACATTTGTAAGACTTTACTCGGGAAAAGTGATTTAAACAAAAGCTAGAAAATGGTTTTGCTGTATGCACAAAGCAAGCAATTTTCATTGGATTAAATACAGGAACCATCTTGGCAAAACCATCAGATGTGATAAGAGTGCAACACTAAAAGGGTGGAGTAACCTTAGCCATGATTCATCAATCATTAATTAATCACTCATTAATCCCAAATAGCTAATCATCTCTCTGATGAAGATGCAGCATAGTTCATCTCACAAGGTTTTCCTACACTGTTGTTCTTTTTCATCAGTTCATATGTAGACCACCATTTTACCCAGAGGACCTGTGTTAAGCACCCTTCGAGGCATGTATTTAGCAGCAGAGATGATCTGGCTTTCCTTATTACACATTCTGACAGTAGGCTCAATACACCAAAGGGGAGAAGAGCTTGGCCCAGTGGACTTAAACATCACTAAGCAGCCCACAACTTGTCCAATGCAATAATTGTCCATCTTGACAAGACGCTTAGCCAAACATTAAGTTCAAATAACATATCACACAAAAAGAAGTGTCATTAAATAATTTGTTATAAATACAATTAATGACGTTTTTTATTCTATGGCAATCTTCATTTCCTGCAGCTCCTGTTGACATTCATCCTGAATTTCCACCCTTTTGTTTAAACAATATTTTAAGAATCTCAAAAGCTGAATATATGCTAACTGGTAAATTTCAGTGTCCAACAGTTTCAGGACAACTTTATTAACATATATATTTGATAATTAATCTTCTGAGTGTATCAAAACCTGGTATGTATTATCTCCAGGGTGAGGGAAAGCATCTCCTGTGGTCAATGGACCAGATAAGCAAGACTATTTGGTGGATGAGAACACTTTCACAATATCATTGATGTTTATCTTCACCTCTCACAGACCGATTACCATCGTCACACTCAAGGATAGTCCTCGTTTTCCTTGGTGTATGGGTTCTGACCTTGTATGGTGCTCATGATGAATTTTCAATCCAATCTGTTCACACCTTTTCATACTACCTCCAGAGCCAATACTATCATATGACTAGGATTTCAGGTCAGGATTTCAAATAATAACATTGTGATAGCGTTTGGTTAGACTTGATCTCTGAATGTGGGGGTTTTCAAACACCTCCTCGCCCTTGACACCAAACCTCAAGAACATTGGTTGAGTCATTAATAAAGAATATAAGTGGTTTCAACAATTGCATCATTCATTAAAGGGCTGTGATGACAGAACTTGACAGAACTGGGTTTCCTTTAATGAGCACGGTAGGAGTGGGATGTGAGGAAGAGGGAATTAAGTGATGACAAAGTGAAACAGAGTCCTGATGAAGGTGAGACAGAGACATGACTGACTAAATGATGACAAAAAACTGAGACATTTGGCAAGACACTCTGGGCATCGCAGAGCTTTCCGGGAGCTTGGCACGCTCCAGCCAATCACAAAATAGCACTGTTGTGTCTGGGTAATTCAGGTTTTGGGTTCAGGTGATCTGACCGCAGCAACATTACTGAGAAAAAGGATGAATAGTGCACGACACGACAGGACTGTCTTATCACATGAGAGCAGTAAGTTATCTCATCCTTTGTCTTTGTAGCCTCCTGAATCATGAAATTAATATAAATTTATCTAAATATAAAGTCAGTATCAGTTGTCTTACTTTCTAAAAATATGAGACAAGTAGAATTTTGGGATCCATCGAAAGGTCAATAATGTCACTGAGGAAAAAAGAACCCCATGTGAAAAATGTGTCTTCATTTTATCTAAATCTAAGTAAATGGTGCCATCCTGAACTGAAAGAGCTGGACAGGAAAGGGCTGGTTTTATTAGCATGGAAACCAAGAAATGCTCAAAGTCATGCATGACATTTCCATACGGAAAAAAAAATGCATCATTCATGCTTCATCACCTGTGCATATATTTATCCTTGAAACCAAACAGCTGGGTCATATTAATGCAGATAAAACAATGTAAAACAAATATAATTTATATTCACATAATTAGGACAGATTGTGAAGTCAATCAATATTTGATAATGCTACAAAAATTAATACACTATATAAAAATTATAATGCACATCTAGTCGCACCAATAGCAGTGTTATCTAAAGTGATTACTCCACTAGTGACTCATTTAATGACCTCAACACTGAAAGTCAGATTAGTAAACTCTATTATGCTTCTTAAGTTCCACCACTATGCTTTCTGCATGAAGCACCAGCAAACATTCAATAGTCTCTGTTCATACACCAAGATCCAATCATTCTGCCAGCAATGAAGCTGATGGGGGGGGGTGCGGCTGGAGCCTATCTCAGCTGTCTTAGGGTGAGAGGCAGGGTACACCCTGGACAAGGGTACTTAGAGACTGGAGTACCCGGACAGAACCCACGCAGACACGGGAGAGAACATGCAAACTCCACACAGAAAAACCCTTCTTGCTGTGAGGTGACAGTGCCAACCACTACGCCACCGTGCCACCCTTTATAAGATTTATGATTTTCTCTGCTCTGCGGTTGCTGTCAGTGCAGTTTGTGTCACCCCCATGTTTGACCTGGGGAGGAGGGGTGCAGACAGCCTCCCCAGGTCATCTCTGCAGAAAGCTTTAATGGTCATTATTAAATGTCACCACAGAGAGGGAGGAAAAGGTAAATGATAGGGAAAAGCCTCCCTTTACCAATTCGTAGGTAGTAACCAGTGTCTGACCTTTGGTGGCATTGTGGGTGACGGAGCTCTTGGTGACTCACAGGGACAAACACCCACAGAGACCTGAGCTACCTGCTGGCTTCAAATCATGACTCACAATAGAGCATGACTTTGTATATACCGGTAAAAAGTTAGCAAACGAAAAGACAAATCTAGACTTGGAAAAATGGAAGCAAACAGAAAAAAACAGTATGATACCTGTCAACAGGAGGCTTTTATCATACAAATTCCCAACTATGTAAATGGTAAATATTGTCTGATATTGCCCTGGAGCTGATGCAGATGATGTATATTTTTAAATAAGCTGACATGTAGCTATAAATGCTAAAGCACACAAAAACTACTCTTGGGTAGTATTGGCATGTAGCAATACACCACATGGTTAATAAACCCCACTTAATTTCTAGATTACATTCATCACACTTAACACTCTATGCATTTTAATGAATGTATTCAGTACTGATTTCTTTTGTGTGTTTACTTTGCAAGCATACCTTAATGTGTTGAAAGGCTTGGTTGCAATGTTGTATTTAACTTCTAACTGGAGAGTCCTAGAAAGGGGATGCATTTGAAGGGCTTGCAAATAAATCCAATTATCGTATACATATGAACTATAAGAAAGCTGTAACTACTGACAGAAAAAAGGCTGATTCAATTGGTGCAGGGAAGGGAGGTATGTATTAATGGAAAAGTAAAATAAAATGGGTCAATCAAAACAAATAAATTGCAATATGTACTGGGCAAGGTTAGCAAACCGTAGGTTATTTCACATAGCATGCTTCGCTCCCTGGTTTAGTTTATATGCCATGTTACTACTGAACATAATGAGGTGTGAAGGCCAACTCCCACCCTGACTGATGAAAACTGATCATTTTCTTTATCAGAGCAGAGCAGGCAGCCACCATACATTGCAACATTAGCCTACATGGCCCATACCTATGGTCTGTGTGAACATGTGACAGATGCACAAACTGGCCATGGTGATTTACTTTCCCACATTCAAGTGCTTCAACACACACGGAGCTTCCATAGTGCCTGATGACCATCAAGTCCTGACGGTCGTCAGGGCTGATAAAACATGACGGAGCAGCAAATCTATCTTGTCAGGAAGGGACACACACGACCCTGCCCCATATTACTTCCTGTGACAACCTTTCCTTTCATCAAGTAGCAAGATTAATTACTGAAACATTACACTGACCAGCTCAATATATCACATGGCTACAGGCTCATGTTCAGTGGGATGCTGAGGTTTGTGTGTGACAGAACAGAAGTGATCTTCAGTGAGCCTGACCGTTGGGACTCTGATGGCCTCCTGTGTAAGATGGAGGTCATTCTCTTTAAATGAGACAAAGCCTGTACAGTAAATCATTACTCTGATGGACCCTCCACACACATTAGGATAGAGAGAGGGAAAGGTGAAAGCCGGGAAAAAGCCGGGGTTAGGGACACATTCACACAGAGGACAGAGGGGACAGCCAATCAAACAGTGAGATGACAGATGGGTCTCATGAACAGGAATGTGGTGGATGTCCTTTCCCTTCAAGGAGGACGGCATCTAATGAAGGATACTGAAGACTAAGCATATCACAAACCACTCTGGACATTTGTGTCCTCAGCCATTCGTCTAATTAATTCTGAACAGTATGGGAAATGGAAATGAGCTATCTTTTGAAACACAGTTGGAAAGTACCGGCTAATTTGACAGGTCTGTATTTGCAGCTAATATCTGACAAAGTCGTTGGCGAGACAAATGATATAAATGCGCTTATAAACCAAATGCAGTATGGTTTTTCACACTAGTAAGAAATTCAACTTCCTGTGGAGCTTACTGCTAAACCACAAAGTATGTATTGCTTTGACAACTGAGCTTCCAAAGGCTGCAGCTGCAACACAAGCAAGACTTTTCTTGTTGATCCAGACGTAAGCTTTGGGTTTGGACAGATGTGGTGTTCAGTCGCATTGCTCTTCTTAATGGGCCGTAACTTGAGTGCAGCTTTACTGAGTTTTCAGTGGAGAGTCAGTGTGCTTTATAGTGTTATCTTTAGAAAAATGTGCAAAAAGAATGAGGAACTTGCTTTCTAAAATTAACTTTGGGATCTAAAAGATATTCAAAGGTCAAGAATGTCCTGAAAGTCCTGGTTTTATTAGCATGGAAACCGAATGCTCAAAGTCACGCATGACATTTCCATAAGGAAAAAAAATGCATCATTCATGCTTCATCACCTGTGCATATATTTATCCTTGAAACCAAACAGCTGGGTCATATTAATGCAGATTAAACAATGAGTAATAAATATAATTTACATTCACATAATTAAGACAGATTGTGAAGTCAATCAATATTTGATAATGCTACAAAAATTAATAAACTTATCCTTGAAACCATGCTGGGTCATATTCATGCAGATTCAACAATGCGTAATTATTAGGGCTGTCAAATGAATAAAATTTCTAATCAGATCAATCACAGGTTGCTGTGGATTAATTTTAATTAATCACGATTAAATGCCATTCATTTTTAATCTATATTGATCATGTTTCATTTTTATATTGATCATGTTTTATTTCTTTCTGCACGAAGCACCAGCAAACATTCAATAGTCTCTGTTCATACACCAAGATCCAATCATTCTGCCAGCAATGAAGCTGATAAACCTACTGTATGTCTTTGTAAACTGAAGGCGTTAAAGTCCAGCATGTGAGGGGTTGTTATTGCATCTTGTATTCCTGAACGTGAATATGTCTACAAGAAACTGTGCACCTCCTATGTTTACTGGCAGGTCAGAACAAACAGAGCAGTGCTGCTGAATACGACCAGAGCTGGTCACAGGGTTAAACAGGTAGAGTCTTACCTGGTGTGGCTGAGGTCTCCTGTTTGTCATGCTCCTCGTGCCACTGCATGGTGCGGTGGTAGCTCAGCATCACCTCCCACAATGCCTTGCACAGATCTGTCAGGCAGGGAATGTAGCTGTCCAGGGTGATATGCTGCCAACAGAGACGTGATGAAAACAAGGTCAGTGATGCTCTTTTATTTATTACTCCACGTGTCATAGAGGTACTGTATTTACCTAAAAGATAAAAAGGAATCATTTCTGAGTTATGAGACACAGTGTTGGACTACTTTAAAATAAATTACAAGAAGGGACTCAAAAAAAAAACGTAAGCTGATCAGCTTATGTTACATCTAATTAAAGCCTGCTCATTCTCATCATTCAAGGACACCGTGTTGGAAAACATCTTTTTTTTTTTGTGTCACAAGAAAACGCTTTCATGTTATGTAATGAGGACTGATTAAAATAATGATGTTATTAAGGGGGTGTCAAATATCTCTGATGTGCACATTAGGCTGTATCACACCGTGACAACTTGAGTTCTCAAATGGATTTCACAGAGAGCA
Source organism: Synanceia verrucosa (assembly GCA_029721515.1). Taxonomy (NCBI): domain Eukaryota; kingdom Metazoa; phylum Chordata; class Actinopteri; order Perciformes; family Synanceiidae; genus Synanceia; species Synanceia verrucosa. The sequence goes on along the minus strand of CM056567.1, from coordinate 6,572,456 downwards.
CTTTACATCTATAACATGTCTGTAAAGGTGGATAATCAACCACTGTCTTAGCATTAAAAAGTCATACATCAGCTGTGATATAACGTCCATATGCCCAAGGCATGAAATGAGTTATTATGTTCATAAAATGGCAACTTAACTATCTCTGCACATCATGAGACACTGTATCGAACAGTATACTGAAGTATTAAATGAAAAGAATATATCAGTCTTAATATTCTGCCAGTAACATGACATATGTTGATCTGTGTCTTTTTAATGATACATAAATAGTCATGGGATGACCACAACTACACTAACTTTGTAAAATATCACTGTGGTGTTAAATATGATAGAAAGTACTCAAAGGATAACTGCTGTTTTTTCTGCACACATCCAACAGATGAACACTGAGATGTTTTGGAGCTCCAAAGAAGGCAAACAGCCTGGAAACACTGTGTTAAAATAAAAATCTGCCCCACCAAAGAAAAGTGCTGCTGGCACACTGGTGGGCTGCTGGCACAGTTCAAGGCTTCCCTGAATGAGTCGCCAGCAGAGCTCTGTCAACATGTCCAGAGACAGATTAATCACCGCCAGATGAAAGAACGCCATCGGCAGCAGCCGCACGTCACCTGGTTTAAACCACAATAATGAGTAAAGCATCGTAAGAACAAACAGCACAAGCCACAGACACTGGTAACTGCTGAGAGAGAAAACAGTGCGACAGAAAGCGACAATGCACAAACTAACAGGAGGAGAGTCTTCAAGTCTCTGAGTGACAAACCACCACTTCCCAGGACAATCTGTCAACGAAAAGGTCTTGGTGAGACTTCAGAGGAACATGACCACTAGAAGCCCACAATCTCAAAAGACATTGGTGACAGAGCTGAATTACACAACTTGCTGTCAAGCACTGTTGTTAGAGATGGTGCTGAAATGCTATGAATTTAAAAACAGACATTTCTCAGAAACGTAATATCACTACACTGAACACTAAAGTTGAACGGGATAATATTATTATTTCCACCGTCTGATTTTATGGTTTTTAACCTACTGTGTGTTTTTGTGCATATTTTTGTTGTGTCCTTGAGTGCAAAGAAAGGTATCTTTGAATAAAATGCATTATCATTATTATTGTTTTTTTAAACATTTCTCATGCTTTGAGGGTGTGAAAAGTGAACATTATTAAAATAATGGAGTTTGTTATTTCTTAACATACATAATACTGAATTAAAAAAAAAAAAAAAAAATGAAACTCACCCCTCCGGACTTCACTTTTCTGGAACTCAATTCATTTCTCTTGATTGTACATCCCTTTAAGCCAAATTGTACATATCTGGATAAATCAGTACAATCTGAAGTCAGCAAGATAAAAGCCACAATGCACTGTATTGTCTTTATCTCATCTTATATATATTTTTTATTTCTCATCGTTATTTCGTTTCTTGTTGTACTTTTTATATTTACACTATGTTAAAATGTATGTGCAAACATACTGTGTCAAATTCCTTGTAGGTGCAAACTAAGTTGGTACTGCGATTTCTGATTGCATGCATACATATTTCACTGTTGACAGTGGACAGTACACTTAAAATCATACAATTAGTGGAATTTGTGATTGAGGCTTTTTTTAATATTTTTTATTGATTTAACACTTGCAACGATTTAAATTGAAGGCATAACACTTAACTTTTTTCTACAACTTTAATTTCACAGCTTTCAAAAACAAAGAAGTGAACTTTGTGAACAAAATAATGTGAAAAATTGCAGTAAATCTATGAATGAGGTATTTTCCTATTGGCTAAACACACCATCTGAAAATGTAATACCTATTAAGGTTATTTACCTTAATTACCCGGATTTCAATTTAAGACATTTTAAGACTTTGTAAGGATCTGTGGAAACCCTGGTAAACATAGCTGCCTTTATAAAGCAGGTCCAGGACCACCGGTCAGATAATAAGGGCTAATGAACCAGTTTGGACAAAACAAGGCTTGCGTTTGACATCCCATGTTCTCCACCAGTCAACCATATCACAGCAGCATGTTGCCAGGCAACTGAGATTAGGGAGGTGAGGCGATGTGGGGGTAAGAGGTGTGAGAGTTTGTGTGTGTGGGTGACGATCTTCACACACCAACACTGAACTGATGTATTGTGTGAAGAGTGCGTGCGTGCGTGCATGCGTGCGCGTGTATAAACTGAACATAAGATGGTCTGCTCATCACTCCTGCTGTGAGGTACAAAATTTTCTCACCTTGTTGGCCGTGGCCCTGCAAACAGGTGCAGTGATGAGAGCTCTGGGGAGGCACACGTGGGATTTATTTTCAGCCATTTGGTTTTCTGAAGACAGTACGCCATCATTATGCACATAACATATACCACGCTGTGTCATGGAGGTTTTAAAAAGACAAGGCACAAAGTGTTTTTTCCCCCTGATTGAAGTGTGGGCATGTGGAGGAGGGCGCGTTCAAAAAATGCCACACATGACATGTTATAAAGGAGATGTGCAAACGAGGGCAGGTAACCTTGATTTAGCTGATTCACTTTCTTCAGCAGAAAACCATCACCGCCACCCCCTCCTTCCAAAGTAGAATAAATAAGCAGATTAAACTGCATGAGTACACAGTCAGCAGTCTGTAGACCTGCTGTTGTGCCAGAAAGGAAACAATGTACAGTCGACACAACTGGAAAGTTACCTGGCTTAACTTTCAGATATTTTACTCTTCACACATTCTGAAAATGTATTGATACTGTAAACACAAATCATATCATTACCTATTTAATATACTGAACAAGAAATGACTGCCTTTTTGAGGGCAGGTTCCAGATAGACAGATACTGTTCTGCTGTGGATGGCATAAAAGTTAATAAAGGCCTCACTAGTTGAATGTAACATGCAATAATCATTCAATCTTTTTATAGCATGTAAAGAACAAATACTTAAATAGTAAAAACCAGGTTCCTGATCCTGCTTGAGTTGTTACTTACTGATGCTTTTGTCAAAGCAAACGTCTTTGAATGTTTTAAGAAAAATAATGATGGTTGAGAGCTTTTGATATTTTAATCAAGTGATTTAACCAGAGTGGAGGGTGAGATGGAGATTTCACAAGGGGACATGTTTTCAGTCATCTGCTCCCTGGTTCATATTGTACTTCAAAGCGCTTCATCATAAAAAGTTGCCATGTGCAACAACACGGTTCATTACGCAAGGCCACTTTGTCAAAGGCGTTGACAGAGTCTCCGTGGGATTCAGATGAAGATGTTTCTGTTGCTATTTGAAACACACAAGAATGATGCAAGCGACTCCACTGAAAGAAACAAACCTGAGAATCAAAAATCATTTCTCTGAGGGGAGGAAAGAATCCCCCAAAAAAAAACACTCCACATAAAACAACAACAGTTGCAGTCCTTCAATGCCTATCACTACTGTGAAAGAATAATAACAACAAACAAACAACATGAGAGCAATTTCCATCCATAAGAGCTGGGATGATAAGATAGCAGTGGATTAGTTTCATTCTGTGATGACACTATCAGCAGCCTTCACTGGCTAAACAAAAAGCAATCATGGTGCTGCTTAACATGAAAACGCAACAGTGTCTGCATCCACTCCACAGCCTCGCTAAATGCTCCATCCTTCACATATACAACTGCACTGAAGGCCAGGCTATGTCAAAATAATGGGACACAGCACAATAGAGAGAGTGATGGGTTACCAAGCAGTTGCTTGATATTATTGGGGTGAGCTAATAAGGCTAAAGCCTCGCTAGCAGCTTCATGCGTCATGTCATGTTTATTACAGCCTACAATATAACTTAGTAGAATCATCAAGGTCAATACAAATTCACATTTTCTGATGTTCTTCACCACCAGCTGGCTAGATGAATATAATTTTTATAACTGTGGTCAAAACAACATGGAAGTGCATTACAATATATGGTTAACAGTACAGTCTCCTCCTCTCCAATGAGACTCTGCGAGGATTCAAACTGTCCTATTTCCACCAGGAGAAAAGTCATACAGACAAGAGGATTGATGAGGAATAGTCTGGCCAATAATGATGAGATGTTGATGTAAAATTAATAAGACCCCTTCACAATCAGACCCGACCTTTCTGAGTGTTCCCGTTTCCCTTGAATTTTAAAGTTGCATAACTAAGAGAGGAGTTCAGGGGGTCTAATGTGGCTCTAACATTTTCTTAACCTTTATTTATCAGGGGAACAGCAGGCGAATAAGTTTGCTCTTTTCCACAAACACCAGGTTTTGTATTGATACAGTTCCACAACATGAACACAGTCTCTACTGTGAGCAGGTGGGAGGCCAATGCCTTGTTCAAGAGTAAATCAATAGCATTTGTTGAAAGAGTACAAAGCTTCAGTTAGATCTCTCCTTTTGACAATTTAAAGCCAGAGCTTTCAATAGAATAACCCACCATGAGGAGAAAAAGTAAGCCAACATTTAATCTCCCCATAAAAATCACTGCACACAGGCTACAAATGCTGCCAGCGTATAGACGTGTTGCCCTATCAATCATGGTCACACAGCCGGGAGTTCAATAGCACACCTCATCACAGTTAACTTGATAAAAGTATAGTGCAGTATATGTGTGTGCATGTGTGGTTTGAGTGGGATTATCCAAAAAAAAAAAAAAAAAACATAAGTTGTATTTGGATAAACTGTGCAGGACGCACGCAGAACATGCATGAACACATACAGGAAAATGAAACAGAGGAAAAAGAGTGAAGAGGATCAGTAAGGTAAGAGGTAAAGGACATGGCGCTGTAGATATGAGCACAGGTGGCAAGGCCACACAGAAACAAGCTGATCAGGCACTGACAACCTTTACATATACCTCTATATATCCCTCCGCTCTGTGCAGACTGTCAAAGACTGTCTGCAACACAGCCCTGTGGGGAAAGAAAACTCACTCCCAGCAAGTTAATGATAAATTGACTAAAGTTATTGCTTGTTGGCCATGCATGTGATTCAGTTTGATCTGGAGGGGAAAGAAAAAGAGCCAATCAAAAAGTGCTGCTGCTGCCGCAGTGCATTGGTTCTGTGTTGTGAGCAAAATTAATTATCTCATAGTGAGGGCCTAAGATTTACTTTGCATTCCTTTCTCTGAATTCCTCCACTACTCCTTCCTTTCACTCTATTATCACAAAACTGTAGAATCCGTTGTCATGAAATGAGGTGGTTTTCGCTCGGCTACAAGGCAACAAGGAAGCCAGGGGCATAAAGGGAGTAGTGAGCGAGTGTGTCACGACTCCTTTCATTTCATCACTCTGCAGGTAGTGGTCTTTATTCTGTATGAAGTTGTCATTCATGTCATTCATTCAAGTTGTATTCATGCTGCCATCTTAACAAAGAGAACCAAACCTTTTCTGGTCTGAAGGCTGTCAGACTGCAGGGAGTGAAAAAAAACTGAGCGTCATCTCCTTACCGTGCACAGGTCCTTGTACTGCATCTTCTGGAACTTGGTATCAGCGTTGCCGGCACACAGCTCCACATATCCCAGCACCACTTGGAACACTGTGTTGTGGATGGCTTGGGTGAAGTGCATGTGTAGCTGGTCCATAGCAGTCTGCAGGGAGAGCCAAGCACACCGTTATGAAAGCTACTGTGTTAAGATGGATGTGTGAAAAGGCAGACAGCAGGGCAATTTGTAAAATCTTAGAGACACATGCTTTATTCTTGATACTCTGAATTATTTGCAAACACATTATGTTAGCTACACAATATGACATGAGGGAATAAGGGGAAAAAAGGCACAGCTGTCCAAGTGAAAATGGGCAATTTTGCCTTCCAGTTTCCACAAGTCCCATTTCTAAAACTCCTCAGCTCAGTTTGCTGTGGAAACTAAGTGTCATTAAGGAAGCCATAAAAGAAGAAACAGCAAATGGCAGAGGCATATTAGTGTCATGTACGGTAGCACAACTAACTGCCTCCAGCTCTGTTCACTTGCAGCACCATTCATCTCATACGGATTACCTCAAGCTATTTCATCAAAATGACTGATTACCAGGCCTCTATGACTTAAAGGGAAATGTTCCCAATTACTCTTACACTGTTAAATTTAGCATATAAAAAATGTGTAAAAAATGATTGACTTTCACCTCAACTAGGCTGCTCCTTTTCTACTTTAGTTTCTCCTCCTTAAATCTGAATTAATTGACATTTATTCCACTTGGGAGCAGTGCAGCATAGCTGAAATTACCACATTGACACATTATCACTGTATAATATATATTTAAGGCTAATATGTTAGCAACTGTGGCTTATTTACACACCGAGCAAACACAGAGCAACATTTGTTTTGAGTTGAGCGTGTGGCGACCTGATGAATCAAAGTCCAATATTCACTCTTCTTTTAGCTTTTTAATGGTTTCCACACACTCCTATGTGAAATATCAGTAGTAGAGGCTCCACTGTGTTTGTTCACCAGCTAGTTGCTAATTCTGTCTGTCTGGCCACATGGTATACAGCACATTTTACTGAATAGAAAGAGTCCCGTGGGGCTGATCCAAATCTTAAAAATCTGAAAGATCCTAATCTATAAAAAGAGAAGATTGATTTCAAAGGCCCCACCTCAGAGAACTGAGGACTCCCTTCCAGGTCACCTATTTCAGAATTTGATTAATTGTTACGATAAAAATATTGATCAGAGTCCCAAAAAACACTTGCAGTACAATCCTGCTCCGCAGCACTGAGCTTTGTTTGTGCCTTTGCAATTTAAGTCCGATGACATTTATACTCAGAGTTACATTCACCATCATTTTCTGTTTTGCAGCTCCCACTCGCAGTCTCGCTACAGGACCCCGGTGAATTGAGGACACTGGAGTTGCAGGAGACGTGGGCATAGTGTTGCATTGAAATTAGAGTGTTTTAGTGCCAGCTCATGGGCAAAATATCTTGCCCCCATCCATTGTGACTGCCTGCTGCCACAAAAGTAATTTAAACATTTCTTCACACTTCTGGGGGAGTTTCACCTCATCTGTCCAAAAGAAACACCATGAAAATAGTTGGCTGGATGAAGCCATAGAAAAGGAGGCTACTAGCAACTTGAATTATAATGCTAGATAGATAGATAGATAAAAAGTGTAAATTTGTGCATGTGGGTGTGTGCACTGCAGCCAAAAGTACTACACAGATGCAGAGAGAGGGTATGACAAAACTGATTCAGGAGCAAAAAGCAAAAAAAAAAAAGGGGGAAAGGGAAAATGAAAACAGCAACAAGCCCTTAGGAGCGATGAAAGAGGCAGTCAAGTACAACTCTTTACTTAGCTTTGAGAATGCTTTGAAAATACTCATTATCACAGTAATGAGAAAAAACAGTCGTTCTCAACCAGCACGTTCTCCACCTCAAGGATGGCTGTTAATGTCAAGAGCCATGCAGCATGTTTTAGCATCAACATTGGCTCAAGTTTCAAATACAAATGACATAATGTGTTCACTATTGTATGAATGCTGGGATGAGAATGAGGCTCTCAGAGTTTGTAAAATAACAACGTCCACTTGGCTGTATACAGAGCAAAGGCAACCAACATAAGCTCCTTCAAAGTGATAGTTCAGATTTTTTGACATAGAGCCTCATTTCCAAGTGAACCAGAGTTTTGGAGATGTGTGGAGACAGTTTTCAAAAAAATTCATTCAGTCCTTCTAGTTGCAGAGTTCACTGGTGCTAGGCTAACGCAAGTCAGTGGTTCTAGTTTAGCCTGCCATTAAAAACAGTTTTACCAACTCCATAGTGCACCCGAGGCAAATCAGTTATAATGCCAAACTATCGATGTAAATGTCTGTGTTGATAGAATAATTTCAGAAGTAAAGTCAGGTTGTGAAAGTCAGGAAATAGCTCTGTCTGCTGAATTCAAACAAACCTGAAATAAGGTTTAGGACTGGAGAAGCAAAGGTGAACAACACAGTCTTTCAAGAAATGCCGACATCCAATCCCAGAGTCAAATATGAGGTAAGTGAGTGAGGAGAAAAATCAGACCATCACATCCAGTCACATTTAGTTATTCCCCACTGACCTGTGTCTTGCCCAGGAGCGTGTAGGCCAGCTGGACCTTGGTGTAGTGAGAAACATCAAAGTGCTTACAAGTCTTCGACAGGGCGACATCAAGCTGCTCCTGGAGCCGGAAAGAGATGGACGACAAAGGAAAAGAAGAAGAGGGGGATTATCAACGTTAAGACCAGGGATTTAGATATAGATGTGCAGATGTATAGCTACCACACAAGGCCAAGGGCAAATGGATGTGGGTTTATACATGTGAGTGTGTAAGTCTTTGACAAAGAGCAAAAAAGTGAAAGTAAATCAAGGTTAGCACGAAGTTGGAAACCTTACACAATAAGCCGACCACTAAGATCATAGTGCTGACAAAGACTGGAAGTGATTTTCTCACGCCTCGTATGATCAAGGCTGTACTTGATCCTAACACAAAGACTACTGCTGCCATTTGTTCTGTAACTACTTGAGAAAAAGGAACTACTGGTAGTCAGTAACTTTTTCTTCTGAACCACAAGTAATTATCTAATTATTTGGTTCCTGCCACAATAATTTCTATATGCTTTAATTCAACTTATGCAGTAGGAAATCATGCCAAAAAAATCATAATGATGTAGTGAAATACAGTGACACTGAAGAGAATGGCTAGTGTTTTCTATTTATAGAGAAATAGCTTCTTTCAGTTGACTGGCTGGTTGCTTTTCTATAAAGGGCCTGGGCAGCAGGATGCTGGCTGCCATAGTACAGGGTATGTACAGTATGTGTGTGTGCACACTGGACTAATGTACACACAGCATATGTTTATATGAAGAGCATATGTATATTCATAAAGTGCATATCGTGTTATTAGCTCTCAGCATTCTTAAGTCAAAGGCGCTGGATACTAAATCCTGCTCTTGATGTGTGCATCTGTGTTTACCTTTATGATTCCAGAGGATTTTGCTTTGCATATTCACAAACTCATGGTGACAGGTAAACAAACGAGCACCTCGCTGCGTGGTGATGCATGTGTGTGTGCACGCACTCCCGTTTCTTGTGTACAGACAAAACTGTAAGTAATTAATCTACTCAAGCGCAGCAGCAGCAGCAGCAGCGGTGCAGAGAAGATTGCTTTGCATACCATTTATCACGACCCAGCCAGAGATGAAACAGATATAATTTACTGTGCCTGCACGCTGACAATAATGACTTTCTGAATGTGTCAATATTTGGCAGACCAAGAACGAGAGAGGCAAACTTTTAAAATGTCACAATGAAGTATAAATTGCTTCTTTCAGATGAGGGCACGTGGAGAATTACAAATTTAGAGCACAATCTTGTTCACTGCTAAACATCTCTTTACCGATATCGCTCGCAAATAACATAATTAGAGATAAAGTAGGAAGACACATACCTCTATTTGCTCCAGAGTGTCTTGTAGTTTAGAGTTCAATTCGCTGTGCGGAGAAAAAGGAGATTGTTGAAGATTAGTCCCTGCGTTGAAACAGAATATGGAGTCTAATAATAACTAATATCTAACTAATATCAATTTATTAATTTATTAATAATACATTATTAATTAAGCAAGCAACTCAAAAATCTATGTCAAACAAACAAACCAAACAAATATAAATATTCTCAATGCCCAGTGATATGAAACACATTTCATTTAAAAAAAGAAACACGTCACCACCAAGCTACAATTATCCTCCTCTACACAAACAGGGCAAAAATATAAGTAATGGATGTATTTCCAGCTATTATTTTGGGAAGATGAAGATGTTTACTGTTTCTTTTTCAATGTGTATGGTAGAATCCGCTGTGTAAATTGAGAGTATACGCGTTTGTGCATGCACCAGACTATCACAGATACAAAACACCTTCGTGCCCTCGGAGCATGCTCAGACTTTCCCTCTTGCTGGGAAATCTGTTTCAACTCAAAAAGCTGCACAGTAGCAGCAGAAATCACGACTACTTTGCCCGTATTCACAATTCCCCTGTGACTCCCCCCATTCATCATCATCCACTGTTTCCCTGCCTCTGTCCCTGCTTTGCTTGGGGTCTTTTTCAGGTCAGCCCCCACTTATGTTGTGCCATGTGAGACTGCAGTTGCCCAAGGGAGAGAATGTCCTTAACAAATTGCTAATTAAGTGTCTTAGCTTCAATTGGGTATCGAGTGAGAAAAACCGAAAGGAGACTGCAGACCTAGTCCCACAGGTCGTGTGCAAAAGAGGTAACAAAACTTGATGCACTGTATGCCTTCTCTATCTTCCTCTGTGTGTGTATACAGTATGTGCATGTGGGAGAAATATTATTATGATATTACGACTGCAAACTGACGGAGCTTTAAATAATGACCAGTAAAGCACAATGTGAAGAAACAGGCAGATGAGCATTAGGTGAGAGTTAGCAGTAGTCCCTTATAGCAGCTTACAAGGATAAAAGAAAACAAGGCAAATGAAGAAAAGACAAAAGCACAGTAAAAACAGATTAATAAATAGTATTAACTAGATTAAAAGCCTTTAAAATGCAGGTCTGAGATTGAGATTGCAGCAGCCATCAGCATCTGAACTGAACAGCTGAGGATGGAGAGAATTTCCCACAAATCAGTGCTAATGCAGCGCTGCTCACAATATTTATATAACAGTAGTAATTCTACCTGCATGCCCAGTGAGGCAAGTCACAGCTAGTATCCTCACACCATAAGGAAACCATGATTGGAAGCCAATAGAAAGAAAACTGGCTTGACTACAGAGGGGTGAACAGATCAATGTCAGGTCCTGGCTACGAAAGAAATGCATCTGAATGCCCATAAGTAAGACCCAGGAGAGAGCTAAACAAAAGCTTTCAGCTCTGGCAGCCACACTAAGGAGATACACCAGAGGAGCAGAGGTCAACGGGGTAAATGATGTGTTCATCATCCAACTTTCTTTAACACTCCCACACTGCAGTGTGGTAGAGTAACAGAACAGTAAACAAAGAAAAAAAAATCATCTAACTGGAGCAATGCTCAGTGCTGAGAGTGAGTCACCATCACAGCAACGTGGGCAATAAAAGAAAGGAACATGAACATGACCCATAGATAGTGTTTAAAGAAGATCGAGTTGGTTCGTTTGCCTTATATTGCACCAAGCATCCAATGATCTGTGTGTATGTTTCGACTTCACTCACAGATGTTTTGATGATGTGATGATGGAGTTAATAGCTGGTCATGGATCCTTCCCAGGGTTACTTATTTGATTTCTTTCTCAAAGAGTGACTTTAGAAAAACACTTTCTTGTCTGTCTGCTAGATATGGAAATCTACCTGCCAGCAACTCTAAAGCACAAACTCTGTAGTATTTGTTTAATCCGTAGAAACAGAAACAGAAAAGCAACAATTTCTGGGAGTTGTGTTCTGTAACTTCTAGGCCACTGTTGTTTGCTTTTTAACCTTCTGATTACCTCTATTTTTTCTACTTGTTGACTTACAGTATGTCACTGGTTCTTATTTTCATATGTGATATTGCACCATCACCTGCTGTAACACTAATAAATAAAGGATTATCTTATCATATCCCTCATGTTAACTATTTCTTGGCTATGCTAGTTTTGTTTGGATTAAACACAATATAATGTTAATGAGTGAGCTTGGAGGCACAGGTAGGTGCCGTTTTGAACTTTATACAGAGCCAGGTTAGTTGCTTTCCCCTGCTTCATGACTTCATGCTATGCTAAGCTAATCACCTGTTGGCTTTATAGTGACTGATGAGGGCAGTGTCAATATTGTCATCCAACTCTTGGCAAGAACGCAGAAGCGTATTACGCAAATTTTTCTTCAAGAACTCTGTGGGCTTTTTGAAGTAAAATACATAAAGCAAACTCAAAGCCAATAACCCAGGTGACCATATTATCCAGTCCTCCTGTTACTGTGTCCATCAGATCACACTGTCCAGTGAGTGTCTATGTGTGCAGATGTAGCTCCTCCCCACCTACTGGCATCCTTCCTTCATCTGACAGAATGCTTAAATAACAGATGAGGAGAGAAACTTAATTAACAATCTGTTCCCTGCAGGTAATATAAGCATTACAATAGAGTATCATGGAAATCAGGGAAGGTTTTTGTAACCTCGTTTTCAATTATCTGGCAATCAGTGTCCACAGGGCTTTGAGGCAGCCCCTCCTCAGTGACTGCTGACTTGATAAACTGACAATAAACAATATTTGCTACCCAAATAATGTACTAACCTGTGATTTAGTTATTTTGTCTGTTATACAGACTACTATCAGTCTATGTAGTAGCTTACATGGACATCCAAATATATCCAAACATTTGGGAAGCAGATTGCGACCGGCTAAAACTTAGTTTACTGGAGAAACTACTATCTACTATCGTCCGACGTTAACTGGTGCTCATCTTAACTCTGGCTGTTTAGCATCTTGTGTCTTCCAAGCATCACAACTGAACATAACATTTTTTTTAATATTCTGCGGACTTAATTGTTTGTGTCAGAGAAACTGAAAACAACATAGCAGCTTTCCAGCGACTTCCAGCTTTGCTCCTCTTGAATGTGCAGCTGACCCACCCGTCCTTCAACTAGATTAGAACACCTGAACAAACCATCTCCCTCAATACTAAGACAGCAATTAGCTGAAGTGGAAATGTGGATGAGCTTCACCTAGAATAACCCATAGACAATTTGTATGACAACTGGTAGAAAATAACTAGCGCGCTCCGAGGCAGTACAGTTTTGTTTTTGCTCTAATGAGCTGAAATCCAGATTTTATGGACCACAAATACAGCTACTGTTTTCATTTACAACACTAATTGTGTGAAAAATGGGTGGTCAATTAAATGATGTACATATACACACAATTTACATGAATGCATGCATCTTAATAGAAACCACTTCTCCCATTTACTCTGATGTCTGAGGCTCACAATACTACAGAGATGCTTTAGGTTAGATTACACCTTTGTTTTCCTGAGGCCACAGCAGAGTTCATGGTTTATGAACACTGTGCTGACGGTCCTAATCTACCCAACAGCTGCCCATGTGGACCGCCTGATGAAAATTGACAGAGACGGAGCATCAGGCTGTCTAAGTGCCTTCTTGGGGAAACAATATTGACTTTTAAAGGGTTGGGGGACAAGGAAATAGGAAGGGCAGGCATGAAAAAAGCCAGCATGGAGGGCGTTCAGCAGCGCATGGAGAACCACAGCTACAAGGTTAAATCACGGTGCAGTAGACCAGCAATGTGCTGCTGAAGGCAGAAGGGCAATGTTGCAGTCAGGATTGTAGCAATTTTGGGCAGAGTGCCTGAGTACAATGAGTGATAGATAAGTGATCAATGCACCATTGTTAAAACCTTCTATGTCCAAAAAGCAGTATTAGCATATTGCAAAAGAAGCCAAAGAGGGCAAACTGATTTCTATCCAGCTGCAACAGATATGATTGATCACACATCTGGACTGTTTATGTCAGTGCTTCTTTTGATGATGATCAACAATGATATTCTTTCACAGATAGGCTGGTAGCAATAAGTGATATCATTGGTGGAAAACATTAACTGCACATCATCAACCCAGCAAGGAGCATTACCATGGATACGGAAAGCCACGAATGGTAAATTAATGACATGAGCAAAAGTGATATCCACACGGACAAACAGCAGCTGCAAATGAGAAAGGACAGTGGGAGGAATTTTCCGCACCACAACAATCCCCAGTACATAATGTTTCCATATTGATCACCTTTTCCCAGCAGTCACTCTGCCACTCGAACGGCATTGTCACAGCCAGGTGAGGTGGTTAAATGTCGAGGTGCAGATGTTCAGCGTTGTTTAAAAGGTCTGTGTTAGCGTGAGGAGGTGTGTGTTAACGTGCAGCCTGCCGTTTAGTGACGCCAGTGCTCGCTCCATAAATAGACCGACACTCACGCTGCAGCGCATGACCAAATATCAAAAATACACTGTAATTATATGATGTTCCATCCATCACACCATCACTAACACAGCAAGTAGCCGGCAATGACGTGCCCCGCGATCAACCCTTAATCAATACAAAGAAGCACTGTGGCAACCACTGCTGGCACAAATTGAACACAGTTACACAGAAATCCAGAGGGACAGAGATTATTGTGTAGCCCTAATTTCTCTCTGTCTGTGTCTTTCTGTCTAGGTACAAACTGTCTGCCTCTCTTCATCCTATAACTGCAAACTTCTCAACATAACAACTATATTATATATATGAAGGTTATATATAGAAGTTCTCCAAAAAGGAGGAATAAATCATCATTTGGATTCAACTAAATATCACTGTGTGTGTTCATACTGTACCTGATGCAGCTGTAGTGTTTGAAGGTGCTGGCAGCCTTTTGACATTCCAGACAGAGCTGGATTGCACCTGGATAGTCTTCCTCCTAAAGAAGCAGAAAAGTGATGTCCAGTCCCTCCAGGAAATCGCGATATTGCAATCACAATAATTATGTCAAATTCAAACAATCGCTGCAGTATTTGTGGTGCCTTGCAATTATTCAAAATTTCCCTGCATTATTTTTGGAAAAAAAAACAAAGGAGATGAAAGATGAGGAAGAGGAGATGGGGCATAACACTGTGGACCCTAAGTTGTAGTTTCATACTCAGTTTACTGTAGTCTGAGTCTGAGATCACACTTCGTTTTTGTGCATACAGTATGTATTAATTTAAAGGCTGTCAAAATTAAATTTTAGGAAAAATGAAACACAGCACTTATTAGAGCTACAGTGTTGATTTTAGCTAAATGCAATTTTTCTCCCAAAAAAAAAAAAAAATCACACAAAACTCAAATTGTACCGCAATTATTGAGAAAAGCGTCTGCAAAAATCAAGCTTTTTTGATCGCAACAATCACAAAAAAAACTCTGTTCTGTGAGGGAATGCACAGTACAGTAAAGCCTGAAAACATTTCATAGGAAGATGACAGTGATATATAGGTTCCTTCTTCTGTGCATCAGTTTTGTTTGATCTTCTTGAAAACAGCAGCAGATGCTCTGTGGATACACTCAGTGGTAGTCGAATCCATTCCATGTGCTACAGCTGACCTTCACCATAGATAGGCATTTGAGGGAGCGTCTCTCGTGTTTGTGTGGGTTTGGCTTGCAATACAGAATCCCTCCTGATGTTTGACCTTTCCATTCAATTATAAACATATCTCTGCATATGTTTGTGTGTGAGTAGAAAGGATTACAATACCTCAAGCATCTCGCTGAGTCTCACATCTGTTCGTTGCTGTGAGGGTAAGAAACAGGATATAGGATAAAATCACACATAGGCAACAATAATGTCATAATTAGTTCAACACCAGTTACACACTTCTCCGCTGTGATTAAATTATCAAATTATCAAATCCAAGAAAAAAAACTAAAACAGAGTATGTTTGTCAGACAAGGTGATCCAACGTAACACTGACAGAGGAATCACTCAAAGCCTCCCTCAGGACTGTAGTCTAAAGACATCATGTTGCAGGTCAGAAATGTTTATGCATGTGTGTAAACTTCACCAGCGTCTTGATGGTCCTCAGCGACTTAAGCAGGCCTGTTAGCAGTTGTCGTCTCCTCTGATTGGCCAAAAGTCCCAGACTGGCTTCTGTGAATCCCTCCTTCGACACGCTCAGCTGCCTTTATGTGAAAGGTCAGAGTATAAGGAGAATATAGCATCAACACAGATTAGTGCCACTATGCTTAGCAGGCAATCCAATATGTAGTGGTTTGCTTTAATGATACACCAGAAGAACTCGAGTATGCAGGGAATGGTCTGTCAGTCCTCACATATAATATGCCTGATTATTACACAGCAACATATAGATTACTACTACAACCAAAACTTTTAGGAAGACAAAAACAAAATGTCTTGTCTTACCACCCACAACAACGCAACAACAAGCCTGATGACCAAATAAATGGCATATTTTAGAACTTCTAGAGAGGCATGCATAGTTACATGTTTTTTGATTCCTATTAAGAAATACTTATTACGAGAGACATAAGATAAGACTTAACAAGACTAATTTGTCTTTTGTCACAACATCAACAGACAGAGAGTATATGACAGGAATGACCAAGACACCACGCTTATGAAGAAAACTCTTAGTATGCAGGGCTATTTCAGCAGCTATTTCATTTAGTAAATAGTATGTAATAAAATGCTATTACCTCCTTGCGTTAGTGCAAATGACTGCCGCCAGCTGCAGGCTGGTCTGCAATGCTGTCACTCGCTCCAGTTCCTATGAACAAGTGAGTAGTAAAAACCCCAGTTAAAAAGAGATCCCAAGCAGTTATTGTACTATTTGGGCACTAAAACTGCTGAAATATCTATACAGTGCCCCATGGCCTTATGACAATGCTGATAAGACAAGATACAGGGCCAGTCCACACACAGCGGCAGACAAATAGATTGTTTGACTGGTTCTTTTATAGAGCTGTCAGTGAAATATGCCTGTAATAACAGCATTTACCTTGCAAATCATTTCCCCAAGTACTGTGCGAAGACAGATATCATGGCTGATACCATTATGTTAAGGCATGCATCTGTGATGTCAGCATGTGAGGTAGTCCAGAGGAACAACTTACAAAAACACAGAAAATCTAAGAAAAGCATCCTTTTTTCAGAGCTTTGACATTTAGAAAAGAAACAATGAGCACTCTGCTGTGAGAGTTCAATTTTGATGCCACTTCAGCGACCTCAGCCAGAGGGAAGACGCAGGGACAGACTGTGTCAGTGTCATATGTACTACTTTTCGCTTCTTCATCTGCCAGATGTCATGCCTGAGGTGGGAGTTTTTTTAGCTTAATTTTTAATGCAATACCTCTACTTTGGAAAAAACAAACATCCCAGTGTTGCCACTGTAAGACAAAAAAAGATAATCTGTGGAAACAAATATTCAACAGCATCAAAGTGGCCCTACAGCTGTGGTCATGAGATCAATGATCCCAGTCGAACCAATCTTCCCTCAAGGTCTGGAGTGGTGACGAAGATCACGACGAGTCCGCAAAATTGTTTTACGAGGGTTGATTCAATATATAGTAGCTCTGGTGGCTTAGCTGTGTTTTTGTTTTCGTTATTCATATCTATCTATTGCTAATTTGTATGCTAAGCTAAGCTAACCAGCTGCTGACTACAGCTTCATGTTTAGCATATCAGTGTCAATATCTTCATCTAACTAAAGCATGGGCATGGTTTAATGCTCACATTGATAGTTTTGCAAATCAAATATTACCCAAACATCTCAGAGCAACTAGAGCACAGTTAACAGACTGGTTAGAAGTTAAACTTTATCACAAGAACATCATATACACCGATGATCTGATCAGATCATTATAACATTACACTGACACTGACAGGTGAAGTGAACAACATGATTTACCTCTTCTGATGACCTGGGATATATAAGGAAACAAATTAACATTTTGCCCTCATAGCATGGAGACAGTAGGAGCCAGGGATTGAACCTACAACCTCAGCACTATAATGAACCCCCAGTTTATCAAAACATGAAGGTAACCAAGTGGACTTTGTACTCAAACCTACTTTAGAGCGTGTCCTCAGAAAATTTCCTTTCACTCTGGCTGACTCATCATGTCCAGCTAACGAATAATTTAGAGACTGAATCCAGCAGACAGCCACGTCTTTAGCACCTACAACACTTGATGCCCATTATCAACATACTGGTGCAAACAGTCAATGAGGTAATGTAGGATCACTCGTGCATTGAGCTATGTGAACAAATCTACACAGAATACACACATTCAGCATCTAGGTGAATCACTCAGACAGATGCACTCAGCATGCCGAGTGCTAAGTCATAGCCTGAGGCTCCAATTTGTTGTCATACCGCTGCTCTGAGCCGTCTATTCTGTGTGTAAGCTACAGTTAACCTTACAGACAGAGGGCTAAACCAGCTCAGACTGTGTAATGGGAAATAAAGGAACGACACACAGTGGTGGACTTTGACAGTTGTTCAGTCAGTTTTTCAACAGATACAGAGCATGACTGGGATGACCTTAAAAAAAATGATACGTGGAATAAATTCTGAAGGAAACAGAGGCTGAATTCCACTATATAACAACACATAAATGCAAGAGTATCACTATGTCATGTACTCAGGAAAGGTGAGCTCACTTAAGCACCATGAAACTATACAGTCTAACTCCTACAGTGTTCGGAAACACAGGAGCTAGTGTGGGATGTGAAGGTCAAAGAGGAGGAGACGATGACAAACAATGAGCATTGCTTACCAAGTGTGATATTTCATTACATATATTTTTTTTACATATTTTTTTTTCTGCTAACATTCTGACTAAAAATAAGAGATTTTACAATTTAACAAAAACAAATCTCATCTTACATAATCATTTAATTTGGACAGAAACAGCCTACCTGTGTGTCTGTGCACTCATCACTGGAGGCCAGCTGCTGGCTGTGGTGACTAACAATGGCCATTTGTCATTCACAATGATAATTTTGGGGGAGTGTCTGTGAAGGGAGGGGCTGTTGGGGTTGCAATCCAGGGAACTTCAGCTGGTTTCTCAATATTACCAACCCTACACAAATCAACAACCTTGTTTCCTGTCCGTCTAATGAAACACCACTTAAGATCCTGACGGCATGACCACCAACGTATTGATCTCTTTCAAAGGGACCAGCAGTAATTGTGATGAATGAAAGTGATTCCAGTGGAAAATAACCGAATACCAGTGTAAGTCCCTTTCCAGTGGCGCTGAGCGACCTAGTCAGGGAGACCTGCTGCACTGTAAATGCAACACAACTTGGCCTCCCGGAAGGCAATCTTTCTTTCCAGACAAGTGGTCATGCAGTAGTTCGTCATTCAATTCTAACCTGTCTGTTTTTCCACCTGGAGAGATAACAGTGGTTATTTTAAATTATCATACTCTCTGTTTGAGTGATCCAGCAATTTACCTGGATCACACCTTGAACTGATGATAATAATATAAATACTATTAAGTCAGTCAACTTTGGGATGCAAATGTAAAGAAAGAAAAAACAGCAAAATGTGGACATCTAATAATTATAATTACTTCAACCTCTGCATAATCTTCCACATGAGGAAACCTGATCACGCTCGTGACCCTTGTGACGAGTGCAAGTCTTGCTCGAGAGCAGCTCCAGTGATCAGACACGAGCCCCGACAGAAGAGAGGTTAGTCACTACATGGTTATGACTCACATCAGATGCTTAGCGGGCCGTCATTACAGGCTGTATGTGTCTGCACCAATGTATTATACGAAGCACGCAAGCACTGGGGAGAAGTGGCCTCGAGCCCCGTGGCTGTTTCCGCATACATGTTTGATGAAATATCACACATAGGAGATAAGAAGCCTTGAGAAAGAAAACATGCTGGAGAAACTGATGAAGCAAGTAAACAGAACAGTGAAATGCTAGGAAATTTTTCATTGTGTCATTAATGCAGTGGATATAGAAACTGAAGTGCCCTCTGAACTCCACACAGCGTTTGTAGAGTGAATCAGGATTGAGATGGGTCAGTGGAAATGCCCCCTAAACCCCTGGCAACGTCTTCTAATAAGCCCTGCTGTCATTCTGAGGGTCACAGAAATAATGATCAATTTACTATTCATAGACTGACCTCCAAAAGGCTTAACAAAGATGGCAATTTCACTGGATACCAAATTTGTTATAGCTGTCAGTCATCTGCTGTGTCTTGCTGAGATCAAAGCTCCAGTGACTTAACATAAATCTGACACACTACCAAACTTCAATAATGACATATCTGATTGGACTAGGGAGGTTTCGATGAAATATATCAAAAGACCAACTCCTAAAACCAACACGAATACACACATTTAGGCATATGCAAATATTTGCTCTCAAGCCAAAACACACTGAAATGCACCAGGACAGTTTAATTTACTATTGCAGCTAAGCATTAATGAATTACTAACAGGTAATTAAAAATACTAACAGAGTGTAAATTGAAATTTCCCTCATTGAGGGACTAATAAAGGAATTCTTCTTCTTCTTCTTAATGGATGCATTAATGGATGACTGAGAACCTACACAGACACTAATAAAACTCACAAAAAGGTAGAAGTAATTTCTCGATGGGCACAATTTAGTGTCACTAAACTGGATTTCAGGTTGTTGACAAAGAGCAATCAAGTACATTAGACTAAAAAAAGTGTCACAGCTCCAGAGCCAGACCTTCAATTAGCAGCCAGTGCAAAAACACCAGTGCCACACATCCACTGACCCCCTGATATAAAAATACCCTGATCCGGTTATAAAAAGGTCAGAAAAGCTTCTTTTACTACTGTTACTCTGACAGGATGGGTGAAGAAAAGACAGGAACGGATGCTTCATGTGGGTCGTGAGGTGACACAAGCTTACCTTGACGTAAGCGGGCTGTTTCTCCAGAATAAGATCAGCAACCTTTTTAGAAACCTGAAGACAGAGAGGGGACAAAAAAGATGAGGAACAGAACAAAAAAAAAAGAGTGAAAAGGCATTTTGATGTTCTTCCCAAATGTCATCTCACAAAGAAACTGATGGGCAATGCAATCCTGCTACCGAGGATGAAGCTGGAATAACATTTAGGTTACTAATATCTTTATTTAAAGCACAAGCCCTTTCTCAGTTTCATTTCATTCTGTGTCTTTCTCTCAGAAGTCTCTGTTCCTATTGTTACCTCTGCCAAGAAGGTAACGTGATCACCAGGGTTTGTTTATTTATTTGTTGGTTTGCAAATAACTCAAAAAGTTATGGACCAATTTTGATGAAATTTTCAGGATTGGTCAGAAGTGGCCTAACTTAAAACTGATTAATTTTTTGTGGTGATCGGATCCGATTCAAGGTCATCAAGGTCAAATGAAAGGTCATGGGAGATTCTGCATATTTCTTAATGCCCCACTGTGTACAGTTTTCAGATAATCTTCACCTAATTTGGTATATAAACTAATATAGGAATCCAGAAGTCACTGATTCAGCTTGGTCAAGCTCAGTAAAAGGTCAAGGTCGCCAAGGTCAAATATGCCTTTTTAACCATAACTTCATGTAGGAAGGAGCTAGAGCAATGCAACTGGTCTCAGAATATCCGGAAAAGAATTCTCAAATTGTATTTGCACAGTTTTACTAGTATTTTGGTCTTTTTTAAAATTCGAAATATATTTCAAAAATATGAAATAGAGAGAAAATAAATAAAAAGTACACGATATTCATGTGAATACAATGTTAAATGTGGGTTTCAAGGTGCGTCAAAATCAACACATTCACTCTTAGGGTTGTGGGCTTGCAGGAGTATACGCTCTCTCAGAATGCTGCCAGAATGCAGACCACTCAGTCTGCACTCTGAGTGCTTTTCTATTTTTTTCTGAAGTTCTCTGCTCTCCTTTGTGCCTTTTAAGAATTTGACTAAAATCTAAATTTAAGATATATTATCTAAATTGTCCCTATATATGGTTTCACGCACAGTTTTCAGCATCAAATCAGCACGACTCCCAATTAGTATTGCCCACTGCTGCTTTTATTGCAGAAGGAAAAAGCTAAAGAACACTGGGTAGGGTCAGTGAATCACTGAAGGACCACACACACAACTTCTTACAGACTGGAGGGGGAGAAATCGTGAAGTCCAACACTCAGTACTGCTGGGTTTAAAGGTTGTAAGCTGCCTCTAGTCCCATATTACGACTCAATAGTGTGATTAGACTTTCTGGTAAACAAGATGCTCATGTCAGTAGGAGTAGGAGCCAATTTCTATAACTCAGCATTACTCTGAATAAGTGTAACAAATTGAACAGGGAAATGGTAAAGAAACAATGCGAAATACTGTGTAAAGAAGCCCAAGACACACCCTCAACCATTCACAGCTGCCCCAAAATTAAACCACAACGCCACCTATTGGCAGCAAACTTTTAAAAAGGAGTGAAAGAGCTTTAAAACGTCACTAAAACCAAACCCTCTCACCTGAGCCACAAGGCCAGCGTCATCCGTTCTCAGCTCACCCTTACATCCACAAACAAAGCACTAATTGTACAGTGACTGGCTTGCAGTGCATACAATATTCAGGAGATGGAGTAAATGTTATCCAAAACTGGTGACTGACAATGAATCATCGACTCAGCAAACACAGCAAGACAATTAATGCAGTTCTTTTCCTAATTAGAGATGCTAACAAGTACCACAGCAAAGAAAACAATGACGAAGGTGACAGGCGAAGAGTGATGTCCTCCACAGACTTCACTCTACAGCTCACACACGAATGAAGAAGCTAACGCACATGAAAACTGACAACACAGAGTGAACATGTTTGGACAATTTGTTCATTAGCAAGCAGGCTGTAGTCTATAGATATACACAGGCTTATAATAAATGTGTCTGAGTAGCTGGCTACTCCTCCTTACCCTGCAAGTATTTACCGAGATGTATGAGGCAATTAGAGCTAAATTAGCTAGCACTAATTAGGGTTGGTAGCAGTGAAAAGTCTCAAGCAGCTCAGTAATAGAGAAGGTCAGCCTCCCTGATTAAGAGAGCTAAGGACCTAAGCAGTAAACTGAAGGATTTCCCACTGGTAACACAGTCACTTTGAAGCTGTGATCTGTGATGCCATCTCACCTCCTCCATTTTCACTAACACACAGAGAAAACACTACCTGAAACATCCTCTGCACAGCAGGACATCCTTTCAGCCTGACTGAAACACAGCAAGAAATTTGGTAGCCAGGCAAAGGTTGCATTAACATTACTAACTTGTTAAAAAAAAAAACAAAAAAAAAACTGAACGGTGGGAAAGAATTCCTTATTGCTGCAGGAGGGATAGTCATCTCTACCTTTCAAGTTTCATTAAAAATGTAATATGTTCATCCCAGGTTGTCAACATCGCTGCTGCCTACATATCTGCGAGTGAAGTCACGATGAGGTAGATGGGAAGGCAAAAATGTCTTCAGCTGCTGCTCATAAATACTTTAAAGCCATATTTTTGTAGGTCAGTTTCATGTTTAGATGACCAGTACGGTCAATAAAAGCCATACAACATATAATACAAGCACAAGTGTCCACATTAGAAACTGTGTCTCTGGACTCGTTTGTGCCAAAGGCTCATGTGCAAACAGGCAATTTGGCGTGTATGAAAAATGCCAATTAAGCTTGGACACTGCAGCAGAGCGTGGCAGTTTTTCTCTAACACCAAAGAAAGTCAACTGGACCGTACAGCAGATCAGAAGAGAGGGGAGGAACAAGGAAAGACAAGTGTGTGCACACCTCCTCACACCAGGAGTGAAGAAAGAGTGGCAAGAACATGCAGTACACATGGTACAGTACAGCAGCTTTCTCACTTTCATCACCCCCAGTAAACACACAGGTACACACACAGGCACACACACACCATTTTACAGCAGCATCCTCTGCCAGTGGGAAAGGCTGTTACACAACAGCCCTATGGCGAGAATCTGAAAGCACTATTATCACTTCTTCATAAGGCTGTGCTCTGTTGTGTGTGCAGGGGAGTCAGTACATGTCCGGCACTAGTTTGGTTACAACAATCGTCCACATGCGATAATACTGTTAACATCACTAATACCAAAATATTATCCCGACAACAGGACACGACTCACCTGTAAAATTATGGACACGCAAGATCAGTACGAATAAACATACTGTACCTCAGTACTAAAAAGCTTTACCGCCACTGTCATCATCACCATCGCTAATGTAACGCACTTAACAACAGCAGCAATTACCTCTTATTGCCGTCATCATTCAAGGCTTGAATGGAGTAAAGCTGCGTTAAGGAGGGATAGGAGTGATAAGTTACAGTATGCAGTGACAGAATAAAAGAAGTACTCTCTTCAAAAAGGATGTCATCTCCAGCTTCTGAAAATGTTTAATAGGATAGTGAGATCTGACAAAAAAATGCATAAATTTATTTCTTTTGTTTTTTTGTTTTTTTTAGTTGTTCTCCTAATGGATGTGTATGTGTACTCTACTCTATCGTTCTATGGTCTCTTTCTTCATTGATCTGGGAAATAAAACATGTGCAAGTGCAAGATGCTGACTGTCAGAAAGCAAGACGAGACAATTTAGCTCGAAAAACAAACAAATAAAAGGAGGTATGTACTGAGGATATTTCACAAAAGCCTCAGGGGATTTGAGGAAGACAAACAAATAGAGGGCTTGCTCATTTAGGCTCAGGATTGCATGTTTGTATTGACAAAGCTGTGGATTTTCTGCCTGACAGCACACTAGACCAATTATCATGACTATTCCAATGAGTCGCCTGCTGGCTCAGACAGAAAGAGAGAGGGAGAGGATATAGAGTATGTTTGTGAACTCAGGTCTCACTAGGTCACCATCATCTCATCCTGAACCAACTGGACAGCTATGTGGGCAACTGCCAAAAGTGTCAAAAGAGGGGGCATGGGGGAAGAGCAGCATGTGTGAAAAAGAGGGATAAGAGGCGGCGTAGAGGGAACAGATGTGGCCAAACATAGACCTGCAGACAGGTGTGCAAAAAGTACAGAAGTTTGTCAGAAAGGAGGGAAAAGCAGGAGAAATCTGCACTGGACTGTGATGATTGAGGATCCTTCAGGGAAAAGTGTGTTTCTATAAATAGAATTTGCTGACAGGCCAGTCTAAAACTGACCTCACACTGACAGCCATTGCGTAAATGGTCCTGCTGTGGCCGCAGGACAAAAACGCAGTCACTGACGTCAGGCGAGTCTGCAATCAGAGTTTGGGAACAAACTATGGCTATAAGGCACCAACAAAAAAATCACAGTGTTAATGTTCCTGTCTGGCCTCACACAAACAACATGGTTGTATTTGTCTGGGTTGGGATACAGAAAGTTGTCAGGCAGGCAGACATAATCTGTAGGGTGCCATGTAAATTGAGATAAACTGCTATCAGATAATGGATAATGGTCAAACTAAGAGCTCCAGGCCATTTCAAACAGACAAGATACCATCCGACTAAGACATTTATAAAGACTTTTAATGACTAGAACAGCTTAAATACAGCCTTAAATACACTCTATTAACTTTCACTTATGCCAAAAAACACCAGAGCAGCGACAAAGTGTGGCCTGAGGCAAGCTGCCTTGCCTAAAGGAATCTATGGCAAAGTTTATTATAGTTAACTTTTAGTAACACAGTGGGTCAGACAGTAGCCTCTGCCAATCAGTAGACAGAATCACATGAAACATATGAACACGCCAAAGATTTTATTTTTGGCCCAATCCTCCTGACAGAATGGGTTTATGAGCCTTACATACTTGATGTTATGCTGATGGAGCTTTCACCTTGTGTAAGATGCTATGGAGGGTGTATTGTACATAAACAATGTTTGTATCAATCGTCAAATGTAAAATCAGGGCTAAAACTGTGTCTCATTCAACAGATCCATTTCCATGGCAACTGAGTACACACATGAAGATGTGCGTGGACCTTGAGTTTGGATGTTTGTGTCAAACAACAACATTTCCCAATGTCATGAGTGAACTTCAAATAATAACTTTATTTCAGCCAGAAATCACCATAACATACACTGGCCAGGTGTGTGTGTGTGTATGTGTGTGTGTGTGTGTGTGTGTGCGTGTCTGTGCGACTTACTGCCGCTTGTTGTTTCTTCAGCTTGTCTCTATACTCCTCCAGCTCCTGCAGGTTCAGCTCAGGTGGAAGTTTCTATAATCACACACAAACACAAATATACAGCCTTATAGTTTGTTTACAGTATATTCTCCTGCACAGGTGAACACTTGTAAGCACACCTGCAAAAACAGGCCTTCTTACTTCTTTACAGCTGCATGCTGCTTTCAAATGTCTCTACTGTCCTGGCATCAAAAGCATCCATACTGACAATAAAGGATTGTGTTTTTTAAAGGATCTGCAGATTTTAAAAGGCGAGGCAGCTCAAACACAAACTCCTGTCATCTACCACAGTCATCCTCCAAAGACTACTAAAAAGACTGCCACCCTATCTAATGAGACTTATGGTATCTGAGCAGCTCAGCAGGATCCTCCTGCAGTTGAATCAAACCCCAGACCAAAGCAAGAGGGGGTCTGGCTACCATGCAAAACTTCAAAAGTTATCCCACCTCCCAAAAGTACACAGCTTGCTCCCTTAAAGACCACAGGTCAATCACTCTCTGGTCATCAAGGTCATCAGGTCTAGTACTAGTGCGGTCCTAGACACCAAGGTATGGATGATGCTAAAATGTCATGCTAGACATCATTCACAGTAATCTGGAGCTCTTTTAAGTCTTGTTGTTTAGATTTTTCTTCTGCATTCAGCACCATGCAGCCTGTCTTCCTTGCCAAGAAACTGGTCACTCAGTACAAGCCAGATCAATAGAAATGTCTTTGGAGTCTCTTTGAGAACACCTTGAAACACACAAACATCAGTACTTGAAACTAAATTCATTTAGTCTCCAAAATTACATCCAAAAAAAAAAAAACTTCCAGAGTTTTTCCAGCTGAGCTTTCTTCTTTTACCTGCTCCTATACACCACCGCTACCTGCTCCTATACACCACCCCTTCCTGCTCCTATACACCACCGCTACCTGCTCCTATACACCACCGCTACCTGATCCTATACACCACCGCTACCTGCTCCTATACACCACCCCTACCTGCTCCTATACACCACCGCTACCTGCTCCTATACACCACCGCTACCTGATCCTATACACCACCGCTACCTGCTCCTATACACCACCACTACCTGCTCCTATACACCACCGCTACCTGCTCCTATACACCACCGCTACCTGCTCCTATACACCACCACTACCTGCTCCTATACACCACCACTACCTGCTCCTATACACCACCACTACCTGCTCCTGCACACCTCCCCTACGTCCCTACCTGCTCCTACACCTCCACCTCCCCTACCTGCTCCTACACCTCCACCTCCCATTCCTGCTCCTACACCTACACCTCCACCTCACCTACCTGCTCCTACACCTCCACCTCACCTACCTGCTCCTACACCTCCACCTCACCTACCTGCTCCGACATCTCCCCTACGTCCCGACCTGCTCCTATACTTCCACTACTATCTGTTCCTACACCTGTCCTACCTGCTCCTATACCTCCACTACTATCTGCTCCTATACCTCCACTACTATCTGCTCCTATACCTCCACTGCTATCTGCTCCTATACCTCCACTACTATCTGCTCCTATACCTCCACTACTATCTGCTCCTATACCTGCACTACTATCTGCTCCTATACCTCCACTACTATCTGCTCCTACACCTCTCCTATGTGCTCCTTTACCTCCACTACTACCTGCTCCTACACCTCTCCTATCTGCTCCTTTTCCTCCCCTACTTGCTCCTACACACCACAACTACCTGCTCCTACACCTCCCCAGGTGCTCCACCAGTCAAGTGTTCTAAATCCACCCGCCTGGTGAACAAAGAGGTGAAGGACAAGTCCGGTCTCTCACTGGAAATGGCATGCAAAATAATGAGCTACCTTTCTGCCACAAGGGCTATCTTTTAGTTTTATCTCATTTTTAATGATGACTTTCAGACTTTCTACTATGGAAGTAGAACTATGGGTCACAGCAGGGATTTCATTTATCTTGACAAAGCTAATCTTCACAAGGCCATTAAAAAGCAAAAGGTGGTTTCAATGAGGATGCCTGTAGATCTTCTTCCATTAAAAAGACAAAAAAATGCTCAATAAATATACTTTGCCAGATCATAAGTAAGATTAGTCAAGAAGGTAGAGGGTGTTATTTAGTAAACAGTAAACAAACTCTGCTAGGAAAGAAGATATTACAAATCCATGGCCCAAAGGATGATAGGTAATTACTTTCCTCTTGACTGAGAGTCTCATTTCAGATGGTGTAGCAATACCAAGATAAATCTAATGAGATTTCACACCCTTCCTCTGTTGAGCGGATGCAATCCATCAATCCGGATGTCAATGGTGCGTATGCAACTCAGCAAACAAACAGCTCAGGTGAGAAAGAGCTTTAACTCAGATGAGGTTGAAAGTGCAGGGAGCTATACCATAACCATATATTTGCACATTAGAAATGCAATATTGCTATTGTCAGAATTACTGGAATATGGTGGGTTTGATAGAACTATTATTTTATGGCGGAGGGCGTGGGAACTCAAGTCATCATTTTACAAGTGAGTGGAGCTCATTCAGTCAATAACGTGCACACAGGCTCGTTCATACAGACAGGGTCTGACCTCCAGTTCGTGCTGCACCATGTCGAAGGAGTCGTTAGAGAAGTAGACCTCCTCGATGCTCTCGATGATCTCCTGCTCTGCCTGGGGGTCGATGGGCTGCTCCCTCAGCTCCCGCAACTCCTCCTGGAAGATGACGACACAGATTGAGAGAGACAGTGACAAAGTGAGAGACTGAATTAAAAGATGTCCTAGAAGAAAGCACTTCAGAAAGTTCCAGACACAAATAGAAAAGTGTCCAAAACACAGAATGTGATGTGATGAAAATAATAACAAAATATCTGTCAAGAAAATGCAATAAAAACAGAGGGAGGGGGAGAGAGAGGTAGGATATTAGAGGAAAAATAGGGAAAGAGGAAATAATAAATGAAATGGAGATAGGAGTAGAGGAACAGGAGGCACAGAGGAGTGTAAGACTAGCAAGGGTGAAGGGCAAAGTAAAGAGAGGACAGAATAAAAATGAGGTGAGAGGAGGAAAGAAGAAGTGTGGAGTGGGGAAAAAAGGAGGGAGAGAAAAGTTAATCGCAGGGGTTGGGGAGAATACTGCAGCATGTCTCGGTGGACGGCTGTCATGGGGGGATGGCTGGGAGCCTTGAGAGGAAAGAGGAGAAATAAAAATGACCAGAAAAATACAGCGGGGATCCCCCTTCAGAGCATCTCCAAGACATCAGAGTCCTATCGATTCACATGCTGTGCATCCGCCGAGGCTTATTGCTGCAGTTAGATGAAGGGCTCTCAGTCCGCATCCCCAAGGATCCCAGATAAGAGTCACAGGTCAATAGGATATTCTGTGCTGCTAACACAACTAAACTCTGTGAGTGTGAAATTTATACTGTCCATGGCAGTGCATCTAAAAAGTCTGCTGACAATTGCTTTGGACTAAATACAAGCAGAAATGCTAAAATACTCACCAACTCCACATGGTCTTCATCTCAACTGAGTCAGGGGATCACCAAAGTATTAAGGGAACATAAATATATGTAACAAATCTGATGCCAAACTACCCTGAGATATTTCAACATGGATTAAAAACCCAACATATAGCTGAATACTATATTACATGCCACATAATGAGAACACCTCATGCTGGGTGGATTCACTTTATGCCCTGAGTGGAAATCCTTTATTTAAGGTAATGCTGAGTCTAACAGTACATTAAAGCACTAAAAATAGACTGTAGGCTTGGGAAGGAGGTGAACCAAGAATGGATGTGGAATTATGGGATAAACACAATCTATACGGCCTCTATATGCACTCATATTCCATCAACTAAAAATCTGTATCAAAGATCTGCACACATACATAGACTGAGATAGCAGACACTGAAAACCTTTTTTCACACCCGCCTGACTACTAAATATTTTCCCAGCTACTATTAGTATGAAGCGTGCAGCCAGGCGCTGGAGCGTGTTACCCACCACTGTGACTGAATCTGCTCCTGTGGGTGAGAGCGTCTCGCTGAGTGACATTTATACTGTGAGTTTAATGTTCACCATAAAATATAGAGCCATTTAATTTAATTTTACAAACAGAATCTCTATTTATATACCGTATACAGCTTTTATACAAGGCACTGGAAGGATGGTAATAATGTGTGTGCATGTGTGCACTGCACGGACATTCAGGTGTGTGTGCTGCCATGTTTGAGTCAGGTGAGAAAAGGCCCCCGGGGAAATGTGTGGGTGGGTGATTGTGTGAGATTGGAAAGGAAGGGTAGGGGTGGGAGATCACGCTCTGCCATCAAAAGGGTAGGTGGGAAATCAGTTCAAATGAGAAGGAAAGTGGAAAAGGGAGGGAGGAGGATGAGGTGGATGACTCATTGGTAGCGAAAGTTTGAGTGAAAAGAAAAAAAGAGAGAGAGGAATGAGCGAAACAAAAGACGACGATGTGAAGCCACTCCACTGTGGTTAGAGCAATTCACCTCCGCCGTGCCTTCGTCTTTCTCTTTTGCCACTCTCAGTCTCCCGCCTGCAGTGGTGTAAAAAAACTCTAAACATGTTTAAGTGAATGACTCCTTGAGGGGCCACCTTAGGTTAAATAATTCCCCTTCCTTCCCTGCTGCTACGTTAACGCAAAACAAAACAGACGCCCCTAGAGTGTCCCACATGTGGACCCAACATCAGCTGCTCTGAGGCTTTGATCAAATTTCACTTTGAAGGATGAGGGACAAACAATCCACCCCCACCCCACCTGTGCAAATGAATGAAATTCTCATCTCATCTGCGGAAATTAGAAATCTATTTGCATCCAAAGTGAGGGGACGTTTAACAAGCCTTATCAAAAGAATCAAAGTGGATATTTGTGTCGAGTGCTTTATGATTGAATGCGGAAAAAATCAAGCGCAGGAAAAAAAAAAAAAAAAAAAAAGGTGTTAGGCAGCATCATGGGGGCCTCTGATAAAACAGAAAACTGAATAAACAAAAAGGAGGTTTGTTTCCAGCGAGACGTTAGGAGAGAAAGGCGGTGGGGCAAGGAGACTGTGGAGGGCCAATTATTTCCACTATGGAATCATTCATTAGCTGAACAAATCAAAACCTCCTCATTGTAATAATCAGTGTTGAATATTTATGTGAAACCCAACTGGGTTTATATCCTCATCTGCTCCTAAACAAGGGTTTAACACAGTTGTCTTCTGGGAGATTTGGACACAAATTACAACAAACAGTAATATCCAGGCTGTAACACTGCTATCAGCCACTGGGTTAAGTAATTGATTTTTAATGCTAATATTGTTCCTGGTTCTCTGTGTCTGTAATAGTATGCAATTCTTTTGTTATATGAGCACAGAGTCAGACCGTATAAGTAGTCAATAAACCTGACTGTGTCACTAAACACATGTGAAGTGTCCTCCTAATGACACTAATGACATGAAACTAATGACAGGTTATCAAACATGCTCACTTCACAGCTTTATAAACCACATGCTGCACTGCACACTGGAGGCACTCAGCCAATCATATTCATCCCCAAATTTTAACAACCTAAATACTGAACAGGAGATGCACTCAGTCTGTGTAGATGAATGCTCTGCGTGAACTGAGGGTGCCCCCTGCAGGTGGGAAATGGTAACTGTATGCACCTTGAAGACTACCAGCAATGGCTACAGAGGATCGGTTTGCCTCAGGGAAACTGAAGCCTCTAGGAAAGAAGAAAAACATGTTCTTCCAGCAAAGAGATATTTCATTTATTAGAATACAGATAAAGAAAAGCAGTAAATATTGAACTTTGAGCAACTGGAACAAGCAAATATTTGGCAATTTGTCTGACCTCTGCCTGTATATATAACCATTACATCTGTGAATGAAGCCAAATGAAATGATCCACGTCAGCAGCCAAGTTATGTGGCCAAACACCAAAGAAACCACCAGACATGTAAAGTTCACTCACTGCCTTCTCTAATCACACAAAACAAGGATAACAGGTTGCAGAACATATCAGTCACTACTTCCTGTTAATGACTCCAGCAAACCAAAGTGAAACATCTCTGGTGATGTCAAAATTAAAGCGGAAATGACTCATCAGTGAACTGACGGTTAGTTATTGAGTAACATGTCAGTATGTATGTGAATAGGTGCTGTCAGTTGCTGTCAGCTCCAGCAAGATGATAAATAATGTCATGTGACTGGTGCCAAGCAGCAAGTATCATTATAATAATATCATTTGCATGTGACTCCTACACAGATCAGCACACTGAGTAATGCAGTGTTGCTCACAGTGAGGGCAGCCATGACATATTGAGAGGATTATACCTGTAATCAACGAGGACCGTAGGTTTCTGTGTATACAAAGCCTGTGTGGGTCCTATTTCATTTTCCTGAAAGCTGAAAGGCCCCGCAGAAAAGTAAACAAAGTCACTGCATGGCATCATCTAATAATAAGACCTGTGTTTTGGCTGAACACACAATATGCAGGTGTTTGCAATACACACATTAGACTTAATTCATCTGTGACATAAGGAAGGGGGCTGAGGTGCATATAATCCTCATTTTTATACTCAATCTCTCCCATTTCTTTCTGCGTGTATACACTATGCTGCCTCATATCACATAATAAGCCAAACACAGTCAGTAGAATACTATAAGAGTAATTAGAGGAAACATGCATCCAGTGACAAAAAAAATATTTCTATATAAATGTGCTGCTGTGCCTTTGTTGTTTTTCCATGACAACAGGACTTTGAAGATTACAAAAAACAGTTATTTCAGAAACTCTCTCAGCATCATATTTCACAATTCTCATAGATGTATTCACGTAAAAACACACCACAAAGAAAACAGCACTAACCACTAACCCGCAAGAGCAATGTCTTGAGAAGGAGAGAAATTAAACGTCTGGTTGAACTGACCTATCTGATATCACCCAGCTGCGCTTTGAATAAATGGAGTTGGTCACGTTCCAAATTGTACGCAACCACATTAGCAGAAGGTCATCACTGCAGGGTGAAGCCAACGCAAAGCCAGCAACTAGCAGAGCATTGATGTGTAAGTGAATAAGTGACTCTACTATGTTATATAGAGCACCACTCTGCAGCTTTGCTCTGTCTGCTCTTGGCAAATTGAATTTGTGCGAGTGAATAATGACAAATGTTTCCTTTGACTAAGCGTGACAGATTACATTTTTAAACACTGCCATCCCACATATGCTAAAATACTACTCCAGCAGACCATATTTCACACTACTGGTGTCAAGATTGAAGTGTGCTTGAGAGATATAAATGGGAGCCATCAGTCGTTTTGCATTAATGTAAAGAAAATCAAGAGGATGGGATATAACCCATGCACAGGAAGCAGTGCAATATGGTGCATGGTTCTGTCTGACACATGAATTATACATATAATTATTATACAACTCTATCTGGTTCATCCTGAGGCATTCACGTTTGTAGTATTGCAACTATTGGCCTTCCAAAAATAATAGCCAAGTTGCCCAAAAGAGCTCAGACACAATAAAAGTATTGTGTAAAAAGACAGTGCAAAAGCACATTTATAAATAAATGTACACAATGACTTGCACTTTGTGTTGAATAAAATGAAAGAGCATAATAATACTTTTATCAAAGGGAGCGTTCAACTACTAGCAATCTACATGTCATTAACTGTGGTCAACTTGATGTTGTACACAGGATATGCAGCCCAAATATATCAAAAGAATGATAGCTTGAGCCCTGAATATGGTTTACCTTGCTCGGGATCCTCAGGTTCTCCACAGGACTGAGATCTGCCATGCTTTCTTGGGGGCTTTTCAGGCCCTATCAAAATAAGAGTCACGGTTAGACATCAAAAGCTCAAAACAGTCAAGTAAATTTAACTGTTTCTTACTGTTCATCATCACGCTACTGCATTCAGCAGAAAGTGGAACCTACAGTCAGATTTCTGAGAGTGATATGCTCTGTTGTGCAGTGAGTCTTATATTACTGCAGTGCAAGCTGAGAACTTCCCTAACCGCCCAGCTTCCACTGTTGAGCCCTGTTGTTAGGCTAGCTAGCCTAAGGACAAACTGTTACACCTGGAAACGATTGCTAAGACATGCGTATTTACTTCAGGTTCGTAGCTGTGGTGCAGTCGTTAAATAAGCTGCTGTTACTCGTTACTGAATGTGTCCTTAATGAGCCACAACACGCTGAGCTGTCAAATTAGCCAGTTAGCTTAGCTAGCTGCTATGCTAGCTATGCAGCTGTGAGAGACAACCAGCCAGCAGCTCTGTGTCTGTGGGCCCGGTTTACTCACCTGACGAGCCATGAGGGACTTTATCTTCTGCATCGTGGCTCCAACTTGTTTCAGTGAACAAATATATGAATTAAGGTACAGTTTTGTTTTGTTGTCATCCGATGCGCCTCCATCACTACGAGAGGGAAGCCATAGTTGCCGGTCACGTGACTGGTACGTCAGGAATGAGGAAATTGCCAAGCATGTTGGGAAATGCAGTTTTTCTTGAGGTGTGTTTTTTGTTGTGACACCTGTCACCTCCCTGAATCTCACCAGTGTAGGATATTTGAATTTAACTGTAAATATATGTTTGTATGTTGGAGAGTCTATTCGAATGTACAAAGCATTAACATTATGACACATGCATTGCTGTCTTACACCACTGGATGGTAGTAATTCAATGCCACAGAATAAAATATTACACAGCAATGTTTAGTTTGTCTCCCTGAAAAAAAAATGTCACTCTACCTCTCAGCTCTGTCAGTTACCTGTAGGTGTCAGGTTTTGACACCACTCTTCAAAATGTCTGCTGTGGAATAAAATGTTTATACTGAAATTACCTTGACTGATGTCATTACATAGCTGACCATAGTCAATTACTGTACTTTCAAATATAGTGTATGGTTAATTAAATTTTCCAATAGTAGCCTATACAGTACAATTTGCACATTTTGCACCTGCTACAACATGAACATTTTTCTTTCATGTTAGTGCATCAGTTACAATA
Organism: Synanceia verrucosa; assembly: GCA_029721515.1. Classification (NCBI taxonomy): domain Eukaryota; kingdom Metazoa; phylum Chordata; class Actinopteri; order Perciformes; family Synanceiidae; genus Synanceia; species Synanceia verrucosa. The sequence goes on along the minus strand of CM056567.1, from coordinate 6,537,870 downwards.
ATCCAATAGTAGGCCTATTATATGGGCTATTGTTCTGCATAATAAATATTTTTACTTTTTTGAATGGAGTAAGGGGCGGCACGGTGGTGTAGTGGTTAGCAGTGTTGCCTCACAGCAAGAAGGTACGGGGTTCGAATCCCGGGCCTGGGACCTTTCTGTGTGGAGTTTGCATGTTCTCCCCGTGTCTGCTTGGGTTCTCTCCGGGTACTCCGGCTAGGTTAATTTTTATTAGGTTAATTGGCTAATTTATTAGGTTAATTGGCTAATTTAAATTGACCGTAGGTGTGAATGTGAGTGTGAGTGGTTGTCTGTCTCTATGTGCCCTGCGATGAGGTGGCGACTTGTCCAGGGTGTACCCTGCCTTCCGCCCTAAGGCAGCTGGGATAGGCTCCAGCCCCCCCACGACCCTATGAGGATAAGCGGTAGATAATGGATGGATGGATGAATGCAGTACTTTTAATGGAGTTTACTTGCTTGTTTTATCAAAGGAGTACTTATTTCACTGTTGTTGGTTTTCTCTGTATGTATAGTATTCATGGCATATTGCTTTGTGTATTGTATTTAAATAGCCTACATATTATTAAGTATTGCAAACTTAATTTTTTTTTCAGGTCATGATCATCATCATCATGCCATGACCCAGTACAATGTGCTGCAAGTCCATCACTTCCAAGTAATTAGAAAGTACTCTACACTGTAAACTGTTAAAAATAATTTTAAAAAACAGCACATGTAGACTGATTCAGCCTGTTTTATCATTGGCCCTTTGGGCGTTATGTAGCAGCTCCTGGTTAAAGGCAGTCAGCATGCAACAGACACTGTGAACTCTAGTTCCTGTTTAATGATGCCTCAGGCTATTTCCCAGTCAAATGAAGGTGAGGTCGGTCTCCTTAGGTGAATTTACTCCACTGTTGTTTGTTAGGCAGTCATCCACAGTGTGGAGCCTCCCTTAAAGTATACACTGAGACGGAACAGATGGCAGCCTCAACCCGGAGATGCCACCACAAAGACACTGCAGTCCGTTCATCAGCTATAATTAAAGCCAGATTCAATAAACTGCTTGTTGTTATGCAGGAGAGCATCATGATAAGCACGACTATGAACCTCATACTGAGTCTTAAAATGCTGCATGTCTTGACAATTTATTATTCAGTGAACAAGAACAAAAATAGTAATTTGTATTATTGGTACATGTTGTCATTTTATTGGACTGATCCATCACCAGTTTTCTTTGGAAACAAACAGTCTAAGTAAAATTTCAATTCAAATGTTTCTAGAGGCTTCAAGCTTGTGAATCTAGATATTTTTGTGCATTTGACAGGAATTTGAATGAAAGCACTCAGTGAGCGAGTGACGCAACTGACAGAAGACAATGCCATGGTAATAAGCTGAATCATAGCAGAAAGCAGACTGCTGCCTTTAAGTGGCACATTCAAGGTGAGTGAGTGAGTGCAAGGGAGTGTCTAATAAAGTGCAAATAAATTACGACCTTTCTTTATTGTGTCTGGTCTGTATGTGCGGTGTTTCTTCCTCATCCCTTTATTTCTCTTTTCCACACACACAAGCAGTCAAGCAAGCACACATGTTTTTATCTAGTCGTGACAAGGTGTCAGCAGGAGCGGGTGGAGGGCACTCTGCCACATGCTGAACCATCCGTCTGTTGCTGCCTGTCTTCATATCACGCCAGGTACAAGGCATACTAATGCAGCAAAGCCGAGAGAAACAAGCACTCTTCAGCAATTAAGAGACAACAAATGCAACTGAAACACTTCTCTTCACTTGTGTGAAGAGATATTGCAGCCAAGACGTGAGACAAAGACCGACTGTGAAGCAACAGATTAACTGACATCTTTGCTGGCTCCAGCTCTTTGTTGTCGTTGTCTTCTGTGATTGAGAAAATGTTCATTTCAAGCCATTTTCTGAAAAAGACATTAAAAAAAATAAATGCAGGAATGGAAGAATGAAGAACAATGCATATGTGAAAATGACCCAGAATAGTAAACAGTTATATATTTAATAAAGTACAAAACAAACATGTCAATGCAAACTGTACAATGACTGTTTCGGCATCTCCTTAGGTCTATGATGAGCAGAAGAAAAATGCTACATTTGTGAAAACATGTGTTAAGTGTTTCTGTGGGAATAAATAGACTGGAGTAAAACATAGAAATAGAATAATCTGCAGTATAATCCATGTACAATATCTACAATTAACCTCAATGTATTTCATACAAGATAATGCATTCATTATAACACTTGTCTTGTCATAAAACAGACTCTCATTGGCAGGAATATTAAATTAGAAAGATAAAGATATTATTGAAATGGTAAATAAAACATCAGGATTTCAATAGTTTGGGTACTTTATAGATACCTAACAAGAACTTGCTTAGTATAATATGACCTGATGTCAATTTTCAACAAAATAGATAAAACAGTTTCAATGTCAGTTAAATTTTCACACACAAAACATCTCAAGGCATTCTTACACTCACATCTCAAAATAATGTCAGCAAAAGTCATTTAACATCTGTCCCAAACTCTGGACAGTAACAGTGCACGATCAGGTTGTGTGCTCACACTAGTCTGTGCAAAAAAACAAGCCACCAAAACCAACGATTCAGGCTTTGATGACAGGGAATAAAGCTACACAGGAGTCTTCAAGTTAAATGACTGGAAGTTTCATCTCAACTCTCCAGCTTAATTCAGCAAACTGTGACTGTGGTTTTCAGGAACATGTCCGATCACATCGTAGATGGTGGTGTGCATATCCTGTGCTGACTCGAGGCGAGCCAGAGATCTGCATGATGCCTGCAGGATAGTTGCACAGGAACATTTATAAATAAGAGACAAACGCTTCAAATGTGTGTCTCTGAATCCATGTTGGTGTGTAACAAGGTAATTATACCTGTGCAGATTCCATTTTCCCAGGTATGGAGACAAACTCATAGATGCCAAAGTCTTCTGTTGCATCTTCATGACCTGCTGACACACAGGCTTTAATGTCAGAGCAGAGCATTAGTATCTATTTTGAGTCAAACTTTATTGTAACATGACAGATGTGATGACACCATAAAACTGCTTTCAGTTTTTGGAATCAATAAGACATCCTGACCTTGTTTACTTTTCTGCTTTAAACTCCTCCTACCTCAAACCAGTTTTTTAGAAATGTTTTTTTCAGTTTAATGGCAAACATAGGCTCTAGTCATCCCTATAATCACCTAAAATATATGATATAATATATAGGCATATATGATATATGCTATAATGTGGCTGTTGTTGATAAGCAGGTAAAATCATCCCTTAACAAGCAGTAGCTTACCTGAACGATGTGGTCGTTTCTGCTCTGAAAGCGGTCTGCCAAAAAGACACATAAAGCTGTTGGCTGAAGCATGTACACCATGTATACTAAAAATACTATTGTTCATGTCTGCATTTGCTCTTACCTTTTGTAAATGCTGATAAGCACTGAGTGAAAGAAAACAGAGGAAAATAATTATTCACAAAAAACAGAAATAATTTTACTGTTATTCAAATGCAATAGTTACTTTGGCTTGGTTACCTCCGGTTTGACTGACATTTGCAAGATATTTACAGTTATATTTAACCTCAACATGGAAGGTCTCGGTGCAGTGCCTCTGCGCTTCTCAGCATTTAATCAAATGTGCAGATTTCAAACATTGAACATGTTAAACAGGTTGCAGGACTCGCAGCCAGAAAACTGTCAAAGCAGCAGGGTACTCCATCATCTCACCTCTCTTAGGATGGCAGGTTTTCCTGAGGAAGAACAGCAGCATACAGCCGATGGCGAACAAAGAGCACACAGTAATGGCCACCAGAGGGGAAACAGAGGTGCCCTCTTGGGTGTGCTTCTCTTTCCCTGTAAACAAATACAGGAGGGACAATATATAAACAAACAATAAACAACAAATAGCGTTAAACAATCCACTCTAAAAGATCCATTTGATTGATTTTGGTGACAACTTTTCTTCTACTGCTATCATCAATTTGCCCAGTACTTTATTTTATGACCAAATACATGCAAAACTACAGTGAGATTCCCATTATTCACTGTACATTGCTAATTAGCAACTGTTAGTGTTACTAGAATACTAGGCTAAATTAAAACAACTTGTTAAAGGTGCAGTTTGTAGGATCTGTGTAACATGTAGCTTCTACCATATATAGTCATGTTTTGGGTTGAAAATCATAAAGTAATGTTATTTTAGCATGAAGTGCAATAACTAAACATTGTGTAAATGAATTTATGTTGACAGAACCTAATGCATCTTGGGTAAGATAGCAAATTGTGTGTACAGCTCCAGAGCAGAAGGTGGCAGTAGTGTGCGATCGGAGAGTTTTAGAAGTTCAAAACACATGCTGAGAGTCGGCATTGTTCGTTGTGGAAGAGAGTAAGCTAAGTCCTTTACTTGACTTAAAATATCTTTGACTTAAAAATAAACCACTGCACAGAAATGTCACATAACTTATCGTCCGCTCTATAATTTTGTTACCAATTTTGTTATTTTGTTGTTTTCGTAGTGTGCTCACTAATCATAGCAGCATTAGCAGCTAGCGATAGCAGCATTAGTTGCTATGGTTAGCCACTTAGCATTTGCATCACGCTAAATGAGTGTATTATAATTTGTGTGTTCAGCCGACAAATTATTATTGTGTTGAACTTACCCCCTCATAATTAAGTAATAGTAACGCAGACACATTATGTTGATTCAACATATTTTCATTAATTTCACTCAACAAAACTGTTTCTTGTTAAATTAGCATATTATAATTGGGTGGAAATACTTTCCGTAATGTTTTTATGTTCACCCAACAAATGATTTTGTGAAACTTCTCCTGTGTGCCGGGTGTAATCTAATCTAATCTAATCTCTACATGTTTTGGATGGTTCCTTTAAACATTTCCTGTTAGACGTCATGTTAGCATGTCAGCCAGCTTATGTTGGCATGTACCAGCATGACTCGTCTTATTAAAAGGCTCCTTTGGTAGCTAACGTTCACAAGCAGAGAGATTGTGATGTTAATAAAAAAATATATGTTGTCATGACTTCTGCTGGCTCAATAAACAGTGTTTTAAATCATAGCCAGTATCAACAGCGGCCATCAGTGTGCCTTTCAATATCAAGGCAACATATCAATGTCGCATTCGGCACACAGAAACTCCACATGCTATAAAACTTGGTCAACAAATACGACAGCTGTTAGCTGCTGTTTACTTTCCCAGCCACTGAACTTTAATACAGGCTGCAGGCACTGGAACCTAGCAACCTAGAGATAAAACGGCAATTTCATAACAGGCATGTATGTTTCTGAAGCCATAACCTGGTTTCACTTTTCACCCGTTGTTGCTGCTTCAAGTATCTGTCCACATGTTCCCCAAAGCTGGCCATCGTGTTTGTCACTGACAAGATGCATCTCTCACAGCTCATAAACCTCTTCTGCTTTTGGCATGACACAGTGTTTGCAGAGTGTTTATCTCAGAGGATTCCCAAAATCTACCCACGCTGTGCTCTTTCTTCCCACGTTCCACCTTCTGCTCACCTGTTCCTAAGCTGGCCACCACCAGAGTGAACTGGGCCTCGTCCTGCTTCTGCGTCACGTTGTTGAAGGCACGGCACAGGTACTCCTCAGCCTGGGCCAGCCTATAGGAGCGCACCTCCAGCCGCGGGCCCTCAGTGATGATCTGGGTGGCGTTGCGGCTCTTGGAGATCCAGACGTAGCTATTGGGTGGGTTGGAGTCAGCCTGGCATTCAAAGAAAACCAGCTCTCCAGGGTTAATGGTGAACACCTCTCCTGTCCGCAGGCCTTGGCCTGAGTTCACCTCCAGGTTGTAGGGGCCATCTGCAGGAGCGAGAGTGGGTCAGGGAAACATGACAGCTTGCTGCTGGTATAGTGCATATTATACAGGATCTTTAATGCATCATGGGGCTGCAGCGGTGAACAGATTTTAGAAACAGGGTCGTAAATTTGGTCCACAGTCTAGCAGGATTATTCCTGGTGGGGGAAGGAAAGGGCACTGCATGTCCTTGGACAACTTGATGGAGATATTATGTTAAGAATATACAAAAAACACTCCAGAATAAGTAGGTCTGGATATGCTAGCATGTGTTATAATGCAAAGAAAGATGAAAAAGATGTGAAAACATTTGATATATTATAATAGCAAAACATAATGTCACAAGATTTCAATATAACAACCAAATGTGTGCTTTCTCCCCATAGCAGCTCTAAGTTAAGTCAAAATAATATGGTGGCAACCCAAACATTTGAGTTCTGATGCATCCAAAGTGAATCAGTCCATGAGCACAGTTAGTTCTTTAAGTGATGGTGATGTGTAATGTGACGGGTTTCAGGAAGGAAATATGACCTTGAGAAAATAAGTTGTGTCCAGTCTTATGTATATTAACATCAGCAGAGACTGAGGCGGTATATTAACTGATGGTAGTGGATATCTGCTTTGCTGCTTTGTTTGCATGCTAACCCGGATATACTCTGTCTATGCAAGCAGTTGTGTCACACAGTACAGAAGCATCGGTAACATTTAAATGAATTCACTGAATGATTATACATCTGGTTTGGGTTCAAACAGTCTCACAAAACCAGCGTTATCAGCGTCTCCACATACACCACTTTATGTTGGATAATACAATAATAATACATCCTGGAATCAGATGTTCAGGGAAATTTGGAATTCTGGATATTAATTTGAAATTAAACTTCACAGGCTATTCTGACCACAAATAGATGGTTCCATTGTGTGCCCAATTAAAAAAAAACATCATTTTTACTTATTGTGTTTTCATTGTTGTATTTATGGTGTTTCTCAGTTGGATCATTTAGATTCATCTTGTCCAATTAATAACAGCTTATAAAATGAAGCTCGCACCTGCCATGAGAAAAATAGGCAACCAATGAGGTTAAATCTGATTCCAGTTTCTTCAATATTAGCCTGGCATTATGCGCTTCTTTTTATTATTGTTTATCCTTTCTGGTGTTCACTGCAGGTATACTTGATAAAAAATGACATGAAAAAGTGATCAAAGTGAGCAGCATTTTGTGATTTTCTGAGCTTAAGAGGCTGCTGGCTATGAGATCTCCCTACATTATAAAACAGGACATTTTCTGGGAACTAATTTGGGAATTAGATTTGTTTCATGTGTTCTTGGTGCAGGGAGAGAGACGCATATAGAAGGAAAAGGAGATGGATTTGTCTACTCACAATAGACATTGAGCTCCACGGCCCGGCTGTGCCGACCCTGGCTGACAGCGTTGCTGGCCACACAGTGGTAAGTTCCCTTGTCCTCTTTTCTCACAGGACTGATAAACAATGTGGAGTTGTCTTTGGAGAAGTGGTATCTGTCACTAGGAGCCAGTGCAACGTTGTCCCGTAGCCACTGGAAAACAACTCTTGTTCCTCTGTCGACAGAGCAAGTCCAGGTTGCGTTGGCCTTGTCCTCAATAACTGCATATGACGGGCTCTTCTCAATGACAGGAGTGGACACAGGGACTAAGGAATAACAGAAAGGTTAGGACTGAGTCCATAGATGACATCCAAGTGCTCATTATGGTGTGACAGGAAAACACTCACCATCCACCGTCACATGCACAGTCCTCTCCTCCTTGATAACCAGTCCTGTCTTGTTATGAAACGCTATGTTCAGGCTCAGGTGGTAATCCCCCTCATCGTCCAGGTTTAATTTCCGGATTAGCAAAGAAACATTGGGCTCTTTAAAGAGGAGATGGTTGCGGTACATCATGTCAGTGATGGTGGTCTCTTTAGTAAATGTCACCAGTGTGGTTCTGGTGCCGCTCAGCCTGGTGTGGGACCAAGTTCCCTGGATGTCGACATCATCCATCGGGAAGCGAGTCTCAACAGACAGGAGCACGGACTTCCCTTCAACGCCATGATGGACCAATGAAGGGATGTGGATGAACTCAGAGCTGGCTTCTGAGGAGGTGAATTTGGCAGGAAGAAGAGAAGAAGGAGGGAAACAAAAAGAGTTATGGTGCAATCACTGTAGGGTGATTTGTTTTTGATATTTAAGAATAATGAGGTCATTTTAGGGGCTTCCATGTGTCTGAAAGTGTTTGTAATAAAACCTATAAATAAATATAGGTTTGGGAATTGATAGAGAGACTTAGCAGAGATTTCCTAATCAATATCCAGCCATCCATCAATTATCTACCGCTTATCCTCACATAGGGTCGTGGGGGGGCTGGAGTCTATCCCAGCTGTCTTAGGGCGGAAGGCAGGGTACACCCTGGACAAGTCGCCACCTCATCGCAGGACACATAGAGACAGACAACCACTCACACTCACATTCACATCTACAGTCAATTTAAATTAGCCAATTAACCTAATCCTCATGCATGTTTTTAGATGGTGGGAGGAAGCCAGAGTACCCGGAGAGAACCCACACAGACACGGGCAGAACATGCAAACTCTACACAGAAAGGCTCCGAGCCTGGAATCAAACCCGGTACCTTCTTGCTGTGAGGCAACAGTGCTAACCACTACACCACTACTACTGTGTTACAAAATGCTAAAGTCAAGTCAATTTGAAATTAACACTTTGTTAACAAACTTACTTTAAACTGATTTCTTGTGCTACACCATGAATACATATATCAACACTGAAGAAAATATTGATAATCATGTAGTGCTTTTGATTAGAAGGGTTATTTTCATGTCAGGATGAAAACTGTAGTGAGTAGTGAGTTACAGAGTGCCACTGTTGTCAGACAAGGATGAGGTCTGTCTCTGTGATCCCAACTCACAAAACAAACACTTGGGCTGTTTAACATAATTGCTCCTTGCTGTCTGTTGAAGCACTGGCTAGTTTCCATGGTAGTTCATCCACTGGTAATCTAAAAACAACTTGGAATATAAACACATATTATTGAAAGCTGTTTTTTCAGCATTTCTTGATGACAATGACAATGCTTCGCATTTGTAATGATCCTGTTTATATTTTTTTTCTACTTTCCATACATTACATTCATGTGTTTTGACAACTCCAAACTTCCCTTTCTGAGTATTTTTTTGTTGACAGTTTGAAGTTAAAAAGTGAGGGACCCAGTTTGGATGCCAGGTTGAGTTAAGCGGCAGCATGTGAGTAGGCAGTTACTGTGAAACAAGCTCACCAAAAAAACACTCACTTTCCTCTAAACTTGTGTCCCTTTGTCTCACTTCTGGCTGTCTTGTCTTTCTCCATTTCAACGTTAGAGAACTTGGTGGACGTGGAAAATATTCATGAAAGACTGCTTACTTGCAATATGATTTCACATAATTTACGATAAAATCACAAGGGTGAAAAGTGGGATTTCTTTTGTCCTTCTGAAGCCATGTTTTCCCCCTGACATGTCTGATCTCGTTTCCTCTCTGTCACCCTCCCCTTTGACCCGTCCACACTTCCTCCTCGGGGACGTCCAGCTGGTGTTGGACAGGTCCCTTGTGAAGCTCATCACAAAAGACTCACTGTGTGTCTGGTGTCATGTCCTAAATAATGCAGACGCCCCATTGACACGTTCCACACTTACAGGCCTGCGGGCCAGTTTCTGTGTGTGTGTGTGTGTGTGTGTGTGTGTGTGTGTGTGTGTGTGTGTTGTCAGTAGCAGGAGTGTGCCTGTGTTTACACCATGCTGAGCTCAGGATGAGGAGAAGTGTGCCGAGCCCGCTCCTTCGCTGTTGTCCCCAAACAACACCGATATTGTTGTGGTGATACCGAAGAGATTACAGTGACAATGGCTTCAGAGGTGAGCGAATATCTTCATTTAGTGGACACACACACGCACACACACACACACACACACACACACACACATTAAAACAACTATTGTGTGGATACCCACAAGCACCTGCTTCTTATCACCCTCACACACACACATCAGAGTTGTTTGGACACTAAATAGTGTCCCGGTGCGTGTCCAAATGCCACCATCTTCTGTTCTCTTTCTGATAAGACAAAGTGCTCCTTAAGGAGGGTTGAAAGCAGGTGAGAGTCCATGTTTCAGGGACTTTTCTGTTAGATTTATCTGGTCATGTGTGTTATTGTCACAGAGCTGTGGTGGGTCACTTCTTCTTTCCACTGACACCTTCCTCATGTGTTTACTTACAGCTGACAACCATAGAAAAGCTAATTCTGTCAAGTCACACGGTGATGATTATGGAAAAGACATGCAAAACAAACACGGACAGGAATGCTTTAAACACTCAAATTGAAATCAACTTAGAATTGTTCCCAACATGTTGCATTATTAGAATGCCAAGTTTAACTTTATAAAATACAAAAACACATAATGATTGACAGTCATTGAGTGCATTTCCGCTTCTCTAACCTGATCGCTGTTAAAGTTAACAGGATTTCACAAATGAAAATTAAAAAAAACTCCCTCAAGTTTCACCCTGCCAACCAAACAAACACAGCAACCACAGCAACTGCTCTAACACACCACTGACAACTCAAGCAACACATCCCTCTCTACGGCAACTGGACGCTCACCTGTTAGGATGAGGAGAACAGAGCAGACACAAAGCGCCGTTCTTCCCGTGGCCTCCATGGCATCTTATCCTCTGGGGATGTGTGCGACTACTGAGGGCCAGACAGGGAGTGAAGGATGTGGGAAGGAGGAGAGGAGTGGAAGAGAAAGAAGTGGAGGAGGTGCAGGAGGAGGAGGAGGAGGAGAGAAATGTGACTGGTTGTGGTGACAACATTTGCCAGGGAAATAAGAGGAGCTAGCTTTATCCTGCATGCCTGCCAGGCCCCTCCCATGTGACACCATGAGGAAGAAGAGGTCCACCTGGCAAAGACACAGCATGGTCCACACGCTCACACACACACACACACAAACACACACACAGCTGCCCTAAGGCCGAGGCTTTCACTCTGTCAAAAAGAAACTGAGACACACAACTGTAAAAGGATAGTTGAGTCTTTACTTTGTAATACACCAGCTGTCTGCTGCCCCTTAGGCTGTGAAACAAAGGAAAAGCTGATCGCTTTTAACTGCTAAGTGACATCACTGCGCTTGGTTTAGTTACAGAGCCGTCAACGGACACAGCGGTCAGCTTCTCTGTCAGTGAGGATTTCATAGTCCAGAAATTAAGAGATAGAAAGACAGAGGAAAAACTGACAGGGGAATGCTGTTCTGACACCGACGCATTATTTCTCACCGACCTTTCAAATACCCTCAAGAGATAGACTCTCATCGAGGCCAGGGAGACGTTGACGTAGTTGTTGTATTACTTTTCAACCCTATGGGGAAATTGTGGAGGAAAACATTATTCCACAACAGAGAAGTAGAGGGAAATCTGTTCTTAATTCTTGTCCAGAGAGTCGTCTGCATTGCAGCAAAACAAAGACCTGATTGTATGTAAAAAGATTTATTTTAATTTAATCTTGTATACAGTGCTGGCAATAGTTATGTTTCGTGAAATACTACCCCAGTCAGAGTCTCAATGTGTGAACAGCAGATGCAAAATAGTCACATGATAAACACTAAAAATGCTCACAAAGTCCCTTGTTTTTTTCTGTATGGTCATCCTCTGAAAGGATGTGGTGAAACTGCACAGTGAATGAATTGTGGCCATTGTAGTTTGTGTAAATGAGTTCCTCGTTTGGTGATGGCACCAGTTAATACACTGATTATTATCTCTGCTGTCAAGTACAAGGTTTTGTCACATCAGTATTTGTTTGCAAGAACATGTGATTTGGAAAATTTGACAGGGCGTCATCTATTCGTGAAACAAATTTGATCAAATTTATCTAGAAAATGATTGCAGTGCAAATTATCTCAGTTGAATATAAATCTGTAAAGCTATGTTCAGTTAAAAAGAGTGTCATGGTAACAAAGCTGCAAGTTTCCTCTTCACCTTTAGATGGGGTCAGTGCATCATCAGTAAAGCAATAAGCAGCACAGCAGGTTACAGCAGGTTTAAAGCTTAGTTTCTACTGTTAACTTGACTAATTTGTTTTATTTCTGTTTATCTAACTCGCTCAGCTCTGCGGCAGACCCTTTGAATCAAAGTGATGTCTGTTCACAACCAGGATGAATTATGTCTCTGAGTTTCAGGAGCCCTTCACAGAGCTTATCTCAGAATTATGAAGTCTGACAATTTAGCTTTTTACAATAAAAAATTGACATCAGTGAATGAAGTTGAACTTGAATGAATCAGAATCAGGTTTTTATATCATGTTTCACTGTCACATATTGAGGACTATGCTTTTTTTATTTTTCATTTTTCAAAACTATTCAGAATTTTTCCAAATAAACTGAAGGATTAGTTGCGTTGAGAAAATAATCCCACTTCTTAAACTGAAAATAAACTATTAACTGAAACTGAGGTTTAATTTTAATATCTATTTTATATAATTTAACATCCCCACAGCTTGAGTTGCTGTAGTTCAGAGCACTGCATTACTGTGCACATCATGAGAACAACTTATCATCAGTGGATAATATTGAGAAATAGCTTACAGTGTATTCAAAGAAGAAGAAGATAGCATCTCTTTGACAGCATTTATGAGGACTGTTTCACATATCTGCTCAGTGACACTTTGCAGTCCTACCCCTGTCGATGATTCCTCTCACGTTATTATGAATAAAGCCATCTGACATATTTTATTAATCTGCTCTGGCCTGGCACTGTTCATCCACTGAGCTATTTTACATCATGGTATGACACACACAAACATGCTCAGCCTCAAATGGGGGCCTCTTGCTGTGTTAAATCATATCCCATTTTCCATTTTCAGCCTCCCAGCCCATGTCTGCGACTGATGCTACACTTCACCACAGCTCTACCCTTCTGAACCGTTTGCCTCCTCCTCCTCGTCCATCTCATCTTCATCATATTATCTTGTTGTCCTTGCTCTTGCTGCACCAAATAACGCTCCTACTGTTGGTTTATTCCAACCAAAACTCCTCCTCACTCGTTTTCATGTCGTACTCTGTCCTCTTGATCGTGTTGTCTCCACCCAAAACCCTGTGTACGTCTTCTCCTTCCTCTTCTCTTTCAGTCCTCCATCAGCCTTGGCCTCCAGCTGCAGACACTCAGAGCAGACACAGCACACCAGCCCACATCAAGGCCACACTATTGGCACATGTTTGCATGTGTGTCTGGAGCAGTCGTTACAGTGGGGCCACATAGGGTGTCAGCGGCCTACTGTGATATACTTTAGGCTCTCATACATATTTCTGTCCTGGTCCACTAAAACGTGGGATCAACTATAACTATAGCTGTGCAGCTGTGTTTCAAAAGTCTCTGTATTTTCTGAAGTGCAGGATGAACACATCTGTGACCATCCTGTTCAAGATATGTTGAAGAATAGTTCACGGGGAAATCAAGCGCTCACACTTTCACACACGCAATCAATTACTGCAACCAAAACTAAAAGCAGGCATACACAGGTTGGGTCTTTGAGGTGCTGATAAGAGCATGTCACGCCTTGGATGACAACTTGAAATGCTATATTCACATGAAGAGATGTTAGCCTATAGCAGGAAGAGAGAGAGAGAGCTTAAGTGGAGCCGTTAGGAGCTAAGAAAAGGGGCGTCTCCACAGCCTGTGACTGATTTGATTGGATGACAAAGTTTCATTCACACCCAAAGATTTATAACAGTGGGAAACTGAATGTTGGACACACACGCAGCACTAAGCTAGCCGCACAGTGTGTGTGTGTGTGTGTGTGTGTGTGTGTGTGTGTGGGTGCGTGGGTGGATGCAGGCACATGTTTTTCACTCATGCTTGCATGTGAACAGCAACCATGTTTCTGTTTTTTTTTTTTTTTTTACTGCGGCACCGTTGAACCCTTCTATCTCTCTGGATCTGACAGTTGTTGCCTAAATAGCACCTTGACTTCATGAACCGAGTGTTTGACCTGTGCAGGGTGCGTGGGTCGAGTCAACGCCACTTTTTCAAAGAAAGAGACTCCACCGTTCTCCACCCTGAACTTTCAACATCAGCCAAAACATTGTGTGTGTGTGTGTACAATGCAAGTGTGGCCCAAAGCTAAACATGGACATATGTTTCTACAAGCTACACATTTTTAAGTCTTCCTTTAAGTTGATACTGGTGTGTGTGCATGTGTGTGTGTTTGCCTCACCCCTTTAATGCATTCCACTATCTCGCGCCCACGCACTGCCTCTCGCCATGTGACCCGCAGTCAATGACAGGAAATAAGCCGATGTCAAATCCTGCTGCCTGCAACCCAGATCCTCTTCTGCCTCCAGTCAAAGACTTTGTGTACTCAAAACCAAACACGCCCACAGCACAGAGCTCAATGGAAATCTATAGGAACGTGACTCCAGTCTTACTCAATTGCTGTACACTTTTTTTTTCCCCCTTTCTGTCATTGCTAAAACTCAGTTGAGTAATTGGTTTCTTAATTCAAAACATGCATACACTGAATATGATTGAGCACATATTTTATTTGGAGTCTGCACTTAAATAACTCATAACAGAGTGTGCATTCACTGCATGTGACATGGTATCCGTCAATGGCAGGTGTAGTGCTGATAAAAACTTTCCTCAACAGTTATGTTTACATAGTTGACACCCAAATGCGCACACAGACATATTATCTTGTTTCCTGTTCTCCAGTCTAGAGTTCCTTAGAGAGGTTTAAAAAAAAAAATCAAAGACTCCCACCCTAAAGTATGCAAAGTGTCTATATCAGACATGACTAAGTGTATATTTACTAAACTGGAGAAATGAAAGTTCACAGTTATTCCACTGCGGTAACAGCTTTTTAATTAATTCCCCTGCAGCGTTTCGTCCAACACACACATCTATGAAAAATTGGTGTTTACATCGCACATGCCACAAAACAAACTGGTGTGTGTGAGTGTTTTTAGGGTTTTTTTGCGGGTGGGTGCACATGCATGCATACAGAGTCAAATGGACACAACCACCTCTATGTTCTCTCCAGCAGTAAACCGTTGGCTGTTGAGACAGACCACAATCCCAGACTGGAGAGGCAGTTCTCCCTTTGCTCAGGTCTGTGCTTGTCACGCAGCTGTAAAGCAACAAGACTACACTCGCACCAATCAGAGCTATAAAGGAATATACTGTATATGTATGTATAAACCTTATTTGACCTGGCCTAGCAGCAACCTCAGCTGACCTGAGAGCAAAAGGTGACATTCTGCAACATGATGTCTCACACAAGCACCAAACTTTCCTGAAAACATGTTTTTTTTTATTTTGGAATTGCCATGGGTGGTAGAAGTCAAAGCATCCAGACCTTTAGCTTTAACAGAGACCACCAGAGTCCACCATTTTACCAGAAATGTTTTGCGTAATGCATCCAGCATCCTGCATCCAGCATCTGGTGGTCTCTCCCTCCCTCCCTACCCAGAGGTGTCACGGTAAAATATTTCCGGTGCACAGCAGAAGTATGAGATTACATAGTTCCTGTCAAAAAAAAAGATGTATTGATAGGGGCAGTTGGACAGCTGGCTGAGGCTTATCACACACCAAGTATCTTAAACGGAGGCACTGCTTTGTGTGACGGTATTTAGAAGTGATAGCCATAACCACCCACAGAGGTGTGAAGTAAAACAAGCCAAGGTCACCTACTGGTTGGTTTTCTTAGGGTCACATCCTGCTGAACCAGTCAGCAGTATGTTTCAGCTTCAAAGAGAATGCCTTGCGCTTTTTCGAACACCTCACTTCAAGTCTCCCCTTTTCTTCTGTAAAGTGGTGATGTCATGAAGTAATACTTTTGTATAATACCTGCTTAGTATGTACCTGTACATGTGTATATGACAAATGAGATGATAAAGATTTTTCTTCTTCTTCTTCCAGTACCTGGCGAGGTTGACCAATCACAACTGAATGGACCAGCTAACCAATCAGAGCACACTGTTGGGAAAAACAGGAGCTCAAACTGAGCGTTTCAGACATAGAGCGAAAGAAGTTGCTGCACAACAGCCGGTGTGAGAAATAACACAATAAAAAAAATTTTTGAACATCAAAGCATGTCAACATCCATCCATCCATTTTCTACTGCTTATCCTCACATGGGGTCGCAAGGGGGGGGCTGGAGCCTATCCCAGCTGTTTTAGGGTGAGAGGCACCTGGACAAGTCTCCAGTTCATCACAGGACACATAGAGACAGACAATTAACCTAATCCCCATGCATGTTTTTGGATGGTGGGAGGAAGCCGGAGTACCCAGAGAGAACCCACGCAGGCACGGGGAGAACATGCAAACTCCACACAGAAAGGCCGCGGGCCGGGAATCGAACCGGGTACCTTCTTGCTGTGAAGCAACAGTGCTAACCACTACACCGCCCAGCATGTAAACATGTTTTTGTAAAAATAAAAATACCATATGCACCTTGAAATGAGCATTATAGGTTTTAGACCTGAGAATCACAAGTGTGTTTTAAAGAGTAGTTTAGTCGTTGACCAAAGTGACAAAAATGTGGCAAGAGGAAAGGCCTCAAATTCATGTCGACATACTGCAAATACAGCAAAGAGGAAGAGTGCTCACAAGTAGACCCTCACCCACAGGGACAGCACTGCTAACTGCAAGAACACCTCCAACAGGCTGGACAAGCCTTAGCCCACTGGCATTTACTCCTGTTTTTTGTTGTAAGGTGTTTCTGCTATCTTATCCACCCTCTCGCAAAACATAAACTGGAATGTAAAGTATGTGTTTACTCATGCAAAACCATAAACAAAGACAGAAAGAGACCCTCTAATTGAAAGTGATGTTAAAAACAACCATCATGTTAGCAGTAATTAGATCCCATCTGTCTGCAAACACAAAAGGAAACAGGACAGTCAGACCATACGCTGCTCTGTAACACAGTCCTATACTCCCACAGCACGCACATATAGCTCGTCATGTGTCATTACAGACAAGATGGCATAATTGTTCCCTGGTGAAACAATAACAATCCTTCACATTGTTAGAGTCACAAATGGCAGAGAAACACCAGCGGTGCCTTTAAAGACCTAATTAAAGTCTTCTGCCTGCGGAGAGATAAACCAACCAACTTTGATTTCTTTATTACGGATGTTATAAAACAGCACAGGATGATACAGGCCCAGACTGCTCGTATTGTTCGTTGTATTTTTCCTTTTGCACAAATGGCAGTGAATGATGAGCAGATATGTGACTGAAAATAAGGTTAGCCTGCATTCTTGTGCTGCATTCTTTCGGTCCACTTTATATTCATCATACAGCTGGAATAGAAATAATAATTTGTGTGATTTCCTTTGCAATAGAATCAAAAATTACAGCAAGGCATGCTTCTGCACAGCTCTATGACAGGTCACAGTTCAAGTCCTAATATATATGTAGTCGTGTTTAGAAAATAAAATATGCAACTAATTACTGTCACATGGAAAAACACTGTTAGACCAGGAAGGTTACTGTGATTTTCTGCCCTTCTGGAAATGACTTACATTTTCTCCAAATATTGTCAAATACACTGTATTTACCACGAGACATGAAAGTCAAGTTTTCAAGGGCTGGTGAGCTGGATAAGCTAGCAAGCCAGTGATTTCAGTTTCTGAGCAGCGGCGTCTTTCAAGAGCCCGTCAAAGTCCTTTCCAACCTTACTGTCCTGATTACAGGCAGGTAAATGATATGCCACTCTTTAGGAATGATAACAAAGGCAACTTGTTGATATGATTACATCCTAAAAAAAAAGTTTTAGTAATAAAATTAACTCACCCCACAATGATTGTGATATTTTTTTTACATTGCTTCTGCATTTTTTTTTTTTACAGATTCCACCTTTAATACAGTGTACACACAGTTTGACGGCTTTCATCTCAACAGTAAAGTTGCTGAGTTCACTTGATTCACATCCTCAGAGTGACTAAGCGCCAACACAGCAAACATTAGTCTATCTCTAACCCCCCATCACCACCACCCATCTTCCGCTTCTTTAACTATTATCGCACAGGCTTAAAACAATCCTTCCGATCCACCCTTTAATCTGCAATCCATCTCTTTAACAAAAAAGGACAAAAGGAATCTTTCAAATATTATTCATTTGCTCACAGCTTGTTTTTTCCTTACGTCTGCAGTTAATTTTCTGCGGGATGTGAGGAGCAGCTGTCACTTTAGCACATGAATGGAGGCAGTTTAGTGGCCCAGAGGCATCGGAGTGGATCAACGGCAGAGGAGGGACAGCTGGGCCTGAGGGGACAATAGCACTCTCAGTTAATCATTAATACTCTTAATGAACAGCAGCCAGGCACCAGAGGTTCGCTCGGCAGTCTCTCCAGAATATTCCTCCAGCAGCAGGAAGACACAGGCGGCCTCAGTTTGCCGGCTGACCCCAAACTGACACTTGTTGATTGGGGCTGCAGGAGCTTTGAACTGCTGTCTGTCTGATCAAGTTTCACCCATCAGCATTGAGAAGAATGACAACTGACTGACGTTCGCTTGATTTATAATATTGTGGACACAAATTGTGTCGTCTTACAGTGGTGTGTCTAGATTTTTTCATATGGGTGGCCCAAGTGGGGCACTAAGTCATGCAGCGGTGGCCAGCAGGATTAGGTAATATATGTGCATGCACCTCCATCAATATAGCATCATTTTTTGTCTTTTATGATTAATTTGATAACTAAAATTACAATCTTAAATGTTAGTATGAATTGAAATATAAATAGAATTTTAATCACAATACAACAGAATGGGACAAAACAAGTATAATACAAAGCCTTAATCATTTATTTTTTGTGAAAGGTGCAAAAATAAAGACACTGCAAAAATCATAATATAAAATGTTGACCAGGTCAAACTAAACAACTAAATAAAAATTCAAAAGGATGACTTTACAAACCCTGAAATGTGATTACGTGAACAAATGTGTATTTTAGGCTGAATAGCATTGTGGTGCAATACTGCCCCCCAGGTCGGAGGTCAAATTGCAAACCAAGACACGTTTGACGACCAGATAGTCCATCATGGAGGGTGGCACCTGGTGTGACCCCTGGTGTGGCCTGGGGTGGCACATTCCCCCCCAGGCCACCCCCTAGACACACCCCTGTCAACTTGTCAAACATCACTGTGTTCATTAACAAACCGACATACGCCCAGAGGCTGATAAGTCATGTTGACTGTGTTGACCTTTTGACTCTGGCTGGAAGGCATGAGAGCAGTAAAGAAAAGCTGTCATGTTAACACATGTTTATTTTTATTTTGTTGTTTGATACCTGCAGACAGTAGGATACCCTTCTGTCTTTATGCTAAGCTAAGCTAGTTTAATCACCTGCTAGCTCCACCTTTACAAGAATAGTTCAACATTTTGGGAACTAGTGTATATTATGATCAGTGTGCTCTTGTGTCTGGTTAGCTTAGCTTAGCTTAGCTTACAAACAGTGAGAGCAAGTAACAATCTGTGTGTGAGCCCATTTAGGCCACTAATTACATATTATATCAAGCTCATTTAATCTTTTTGAACTGTTAATTAGTGAGCTTTATAACTGTTGATAGAAGCTACTTTCCTCTGTAATCAGGACCTGGTGGTCCTTAAGGATTACCAGTAATTTGATTACTTATTAGAGCAGCCACTGAAAAAAACTCAATCAAGATTTGTTAATTTACTTTTTTTATTAATATTTGTTTATCAATAATATTTTCTTTTTTATTATTTGTGTTTTTTACAGAACAAAAGCCACCAAAGAACCTGAGATGTTTTTGGAAGATAAATTATTTTCTAAAGGGGAGCAGATGTTAGCTAGAAGTCTCATTTGAATGTTACACTGATCCTCTGTTTATGTTTGTGTGTGTGTGTGTGTGTGTGTGTGTGTGTGTGACCACATGAATTTGTATGTCAGTGTGTGTCCAGCCCGGCCCTCCCCATCGGCGGAGGTGGCAGGTGTTCCTGTGTCCCCTAAAAGAGCAGGTTTTTATGTCGCCTCCTCAAGTTAGTGGCTTGGTTGCCATGGCGATGCCCCAACAGAAAGAGGCTTGTGTCTGGGGGCCGGTGCCGGGGAGAAGAGGAGGGCAAGGGAAGATGAGAGAGAAGGGGCTTTACTTGCTTTACCACAAACACGCTCTGGACAAGAAGGACAGGGAATCCAGTCAGAGACAGACTGGGATTGTCCTGATTCTGCCTTCACACTCTGAGCAGCTGACGGACTCACACGAAACACTGCGGACTAAGTGATGCTTGTAAATCCTGACAATGGGACCGGGAACTTAAAAAGGAATCTAATATCACACATCCTATCAGATTCCTGGCCAGGTGTGACAGCTGTCTACCTACAGACTTCAGGTTATTATCATCAGGCCCTGTGCCTTGTGGCGTGGACATCCCCCTATTTTTAGGTGGGACGTAGTCGACAGGCCCACAATCAATCTCTCCCTCTCTCTCTCTATGTGGGTGTAAGGAGATCTGGGAAAGACTGGGAGTCACCTGTCCCTTGTTGGCCTCTCTCTCATCCCCCTCGGGAGGGACATAATTCTCTCTTGGCTGGACTGATCAGCAGCTGCCACACACACACACACACACACACACACAGGGATAAAGGCAAACATTCAGACACAAACATAATTTCAATAGTCAGGGTGAAATATTGGACTGACACTGTGGTCAAAAAGTGCAGCACATTATGATTATGAAAAAAGACCAAGAATGTCCTTAAAAACTGTGACAACATGAGACACAGAACAATAATAGATTGTAAATGTAACTGTAAAGTTAACCTGGTTTATTTATTTTATTATGTTTGTATAATTTGCTGTATATGTTTTGTACTCTACATGTCTATTATCCTTTATTTTCACTTTTTATTATTACACCTTTAACCTTATTTGTACAGGTAATCTCACTGAGATACAGGGACTCATTTTCAAGAGATTACTTGATTGTTGATTTTATTTTTATTTTTAAATATATTAAGACTATTACTTTCAGTCTTCAAAACAGTGACTTTAACCACCAAATTATTTTTTAAAAGTGAAAAATCTCTGATTCCAGCTCCTCAAATGTGAATATTTTCTGGTTTCTTTGCTCCTCTATGGCAGTAAACTGAATGTCAACACATTTGAGGATGTTGAGGTGTTTTTCACTATTTTCTGATATTTTATGGATCAAAAAACTAATAGATTAATTAAGAAAATAATCCACACTTTAATTGACGATGAAAGTAATCATTAGTTGAAACCCCATGAGAAATCCATGAAGGCAAGCAGTGCTGTCCTCACAATTATCTTGTTTGTTTTCTCTCTTTTCTGCTGATATTTGATTTCTTATCTGGTTTTACTTGAAGCTGAAGAAAGAGCGGTTGCAGTGTGTTATCACAGCAACATTCAAGCATGCAGAAGGAGCTTATAGCCGGACCTGAACATACCTGAGGGACTGTCTAGACAACCTGTCGCACAAACATTAGGCCACAGCGTCACTGAACTCAACGTTTCTTTGGAATCATTTCACAGTTAAGCAGCGTTGTTTCACGCTACCAGACACTCAGGAATATTCTGTGTTCAGTTACTTGTGTTTTTTTTTCACTTGCTGTAAAAAGACATGCTTGAATACAAACTGAACAACATGGAAAACTACAGCACTCTGCAGTTAACACCAGCGGTGAGAAATACTGTACATTTACTCAAGTACTACTATTACTTTTGTATTTCCATTTTATACTTCTTTATATTGTGTTCCATTTCAGAGGGAATTCTGTAGTTTCTACTCCATTAAATCTACCTTACAATTGTCATTATATTTTAGGCCATGAGTCTTTACATTGATACATCTGAGACATTTATAAAACATTGTTAAAAATTCAACTGGTGGTTCCCAGATATTTCAGCTTTACAAAAGACTTCCCAGATGATTTCATTTAGATTATTATTTTGGGGTGAAAGAGAAAAAAAAAAAAATCAATTTCCAAAAAATAACAACAATTAAAAACTAAAAAATACTACAAAAGTGTGTCACAGCAGTTTGTTTTTTCTTCCGTCACCCATTAACCATCTCACGACCCCTAAGATTTATCTTGTGACCCTGTAGAGGGGGTCTGACCCCTAGGTTGGAGACTGCTGCATTAAACTACTGAACTGTAGATAAAGTTGAACCTAAATGTCATGACATTATATATTACTCACAGGGACGTTTTTACTGCAGAATACATATTTATTTTTACTTATGATGAAGCATCTCAACACCATTTTGCAGTTCATTTATGCAGAACTTTTACTTGTTATTAGAGTATTTTTATGTTTATGTTTGTACTGAAGGATCTTCTTCCACCACTGATTAAAACACCATTCATGTCTGCATCAAAACCCAACATTTAATAGAAGAAATTAAAAATTAGAAATGCCCTCACTGAGTAAACATGCTGCAAGTCAACAAACCCACGTAAGCACATCTTAAGCAACCATTTGTGTCAAAAATCAAGATGAAACGGTTGCCTTTCTCACCTTGCTTCTTGATAAATAAGACCTTGCTTTTATTAAATCAATCAATAATTGTTATGAATGAAGTGTTGAGGAGAGTTATTTTAGTCCACTAAAATAATACGACCGGTTTAAACAAGTTTGTGACAATGATCCATCTCTTGACTGAACTGAAGGCTGCATGGTCTTATTGCTCGTAGTGTAACCTCAAGAAGTCAAAAAAGGTTAAACATTAAATCATATTATGACCACAGTTCCCAGAACAGGATGTTCTTAATTGAACCATCCTGTTCCTAAAAGTTCACTGAAATGCTCCCCCAGCTTGAGCTCCATCAAGGTAAACACATGAGAAACACACACTGTGGAAACTCTGTAAAAAGTTCATGTGTCAGATATTGACTAATCAATGACTGTTGCAGAATGTGAGTGCGTCTCATCTCTATACCGCACACAACAGCTCTAATTGGTTTGATTTCCAGCCAAATAAGAAGTATGCATGCTAATGTATTCAATCTGTGCGACGCCTCTCAGAGCTGATTTCACTTGAACAATGATGATGAAGAAATGTAAATGCCCACATTTACAGTAATTGGTCTGGGAAACATTGTGTGCATTGTGATGCAAATGATTTAAATGTGGGGTTAAAGGTGGGCAGGAGAGACTGTCATACATACTTCCATGTCATTATCTCCCCCAACTTCACCTTCTCAATGGAAATCAGTGGATTCTACGAGCAGCACGAAAGACAAGTTTGCATGTAAATAAAAGCAGCAGGGGAATGTCTTCCTTCTGATCTTCTGTGCGTCTCGAAAGCAGCCTTCCAATGAAGTTATGATAATGCTGCTTGGTTACACGCCTGTAATTGGCTATTCATTGGGATAATCCAACATCAAGTCTTGTCATGTCTAAACCGTGTCCAGCATTAAAGATGGAGAAAAAAAAAATGTGGAATACAAAATGTCAGAGTTTGAAGAACTTTCAGACAGAGCATACTCTTTCAAACGTCAACATTTAAAGCACAAATGCATCTATTAAAATTTAACTTAACTACCATTATTTAACATGAAATTTGCACATACATGCCTGCAAGCCTATATGCCTGTATTTCCATTGGAAGATATTGTTTTGATTGATGTTTGAAGATAATTACATTACATAGAGGTGCCACTATTAATCAATTAGTTGTCAACTATTAACTTAATCACCAGTTTGATAGTAAATATTACTTTATGAAAAAGTCATAGTTCTCTTATTCCAGCCCCATAAATGTAGTATTTTATGGCTTGGTTAGTCCTTTATAAGAGTAAATGTCTTTGAGTTGTGGCTCTGGCTTTGGAATTTTCTGACATTTTATAGCTCAAGCAATGAATCAACTAATCAAAACAAGAATTAACTGATTAATCAACAATGAAAAGAATCATTAGTTGCATCAACAACAAAAACTATAATATGGTTATAAGGATATACATAAGTTTTGTTTCTACTTAGTTTACTTGTTTACTGATGTCACTGATTCTTATTTTTAAATTGGCTCTTATTATGTAGTTGCACGATCCACTTTTTCAGGTTTATTTCATCTTAGAAATTATAGGCATTTAATTTTGAGTAATTTTGTTTTACACTAGGCCCTACTAAGCAATTGTTATTATTGTTATTATGATTTCATTGTTTGATGACAATGACAATAAAGTTCTATTCTATGATTAGCACTAGGCCTACGTGTTGATTTAATAAATGAATCAAAGGTAAACCCTGAGAAAAAAATAATATAAAAAAAAGATTTATCATCTAGTAGCCCACATGGCTATCACTCCTGCAGACGACCACCAGAGCAGAGGAGCCCCCACCCTCCCTGCCACAGATCAAGCACCGGGCCTTGAACCTGACCCCTCTGGATCATCCAGGGCGAGCTGTGCATCGCATCCCCGCTGACGCTTTGTTGCTCCTCGGTGGGTTAGAAAGGAGATAGATAGCGCGTCCAGTCCGTCCAATAAACCGCCTCTCTCCCCGCGCTGCTCCCGGTTTTGACACGGGAGACAAAACCCGAGGAGAGCCCAGTGAAAGGCGAAGCACCGAGGAGGCCGAGGGAGAGCAAAAAGGAGGCGGTGCGCCTTTGTAGTCGGGGAGGAATGCGGAAATGTCCCCGCTCCGTGTCAAACCTCTCTGAAGGGGGTCAGGCCACATTCAGCCGGCGTGGGAAAGCCAGGCAGAGACGGAGCTCACACAGCCGAGCGGGGCTGCAGTTGCATGGGCCTATCCGGGGATATATGGAAGAAAAAAAGAAGAAAGAAAGGAGAAAATCCAAAGAGGAGCGTGGTTTCTGGAGGGCTGTATCACGCGTTTGCCTTTGTCCTATGACCCCCCCATCCTACACCCCTTTGCCCCCCACCACACACACCAAAGTTGCAGTGAGTTTGCGTACAGCCCTCCTCCTCCTCCTCCCTTGTTTGAGTGTCTCTGCCTGGACTGGTGCAGTCTGAGGGATGGGGGATTAGAGCCTGCACCGTCCATCTACCTGTGTGGCCCCCGCATGGAGGACAGTGGACAGGGATGCGTTTGATGCAGGAATTTTTTTACTTTTGATTTTTTTTTTTAAATTTTATTATTATTTTCTGAATGCCTCCTCTGCATTGTATCAGGACATGCGGACGTTACGACATTTTTACTGACAACACAAACCAAGGTAAACACTGAAAGTGGGGGATATATTATGCAGAATTGTGTGCCAAATATGTCTTTATTTTTTACGAGGCTATATACATGTTGCTTTACACTCCAATACCATTTAAAAACAGGAAAAAAAGACAGAACTCCCCGATTTGCTAGAATTTAAATGAGCGCTCACAATTAAATTAGAAAAAAATTAGAGGACGCTGTTTGATCTGATGAAAACACCTTTAAAACTCCGCCACTGCGCTGTTTTACGCATTTACACCGATTTCGGGCGTGAAATGCGACATTTGCGGTGTTTTAAATGGACTGTTGCTGTAGGAAGTTCAGACAATGCAATCAGTAGACAGCCACGTGCTCCACAAGTTGGTGTCGCCTCAAACAGAAAGCTGATAAAAGCAGGACAGGAGAGGCTGCTGGGCTCCCAGCTTAACACAGCCCAGTGTGTGAGGTCGGTGCTTTCTTTGTGCCTCTTATTCCTAAATGTTTAATTTCCTCTAACAGTCTGATGCAGCACTCATCAACAAAGTGCTGCAGCTTTTTGCATGTAGTGGCTGAGAATCAGCCAATATAATGCGCGTTGAGACTGTCCGTGCAAACATATGTCTTTAAAAAGTAAAAAAAAATATTTATATATAGAAGCTAATTTTGAATTATTTCATTTTGTGTTAGTGGTAGGAGGACGTAAGAGGAGGAGGTGGAGGAGGAGGAGTGGAAGCTGGGACGCAGCGGGGCTCTTGTGTTGATAGTCGGAATAAAACATGATGACAGTCCTGTTGTTGCCTACCTGGAGCACAATTTGACCAAACCTGACAAAGATGGTGTCTTCCTCCATCTGTGTCTCCCTGTCATCTAGGCATTGCATGTGCCGACTTTTTTCTGTGAATATGCCTTCTCTGGCTCGTCACCCTCGCCGGGATTCCCCGCAGTAGTTTCAACAAGAGACGAGGAGGAGGAAAAAAAAAAACATAACACACACAGAAACATAGAAATCTGCAAAAATGGACAAAGAAAGTGCTGGTACTCAATATGAACCCGTGGCCGAGATTGGAGAAGGAGCTTATGGGAAAGTGTACAAGGCGAGAGACTTGAAGAACGGGGGAAGATTTGTAGCCCTGAAGAGAGTCCGAGTCCAGACGGAGGAAGAGGGGATGCCTCTGTCCACCATCCGGGAGGTGGCGGTACTGAGGCAGCTGGAGGCCTTTGAGCACCCCAATGTTGTCAGGTAAGAGGGGGGGGAGAGGTGGGCAGCCAGGAGTGTGTGTGTGTCTGTGTGTGTGTGTGCATGTCTGTGAGCCAGGGACAGAAACACTACTTCCTTTTTGATGGTTTTTGGTGGCAACCATGTCGCCTCACGTGACCTTTAGGTTACAGGCATGCATTGATACTTGTCCACTGTGTGTTTTTAGTAGCAGAAGTCATTTTCTTTTAACAGCTTTTCTGCTGACAGTATGAAAATGTGCCATGCATGAAAAGTATAGCTGCTTACTTGTCACTGGTAGATGCATACCTGTCAACTCTTCTCCATGTTTCTGTTCTGTCTGCTTTTTTTTTTTTTAGTGTTGCTGCACTTTATTCATTCCTCTTATGGGCTTAATGTGCATTAAAAGTGTGCATTTAAGAATATACACTGTATATTTTTCAGTGCATGATTTTAATGCCTGATAATAGATCATAATGTCAATGACACAAAAATAAATGAGCTGAAGTCAAAATGTCATCAGATGAATATCAATGGATGCAGCTTGTAAAATATTATTTCTTCAAATTAGACATCAACTCTCTACAGGATCCAGCATTATTGTAACTAGATTATTATTTTTTTGATAATGTTCAAATTATCTGTGATTTAATATTATAAAGGTCCACTTATTGGTTATTAAGTGAACTATACGGCTGCAAATAGAAATCATTTTCATTCATATTTAATCTATCCATTATGGTATAAATTATAAGATTGTAAAATGTTTATAAAAATAGAAAGAAAAATCCCATCTCATAGTTTATTAAAGCTTCATTTACACTGTCATTTGACCAACAATAAAAAATAAAACAAGGAATTATTCACATTTGAAAATCTGTTCATTGACTAATCTAATTGACACATTTCAACTCTTTTCCAAGTCAGCGCTGATTTTAGATGAATTAATTTTCCCCGTGTTCAACATGGCAGCACCAAAGATTGAAGCCATTTTAAAGACGTGTCACTCACAGCCCAGTTTGGAGTAGTTTTCCTCTCCGCCCTGCACGTGGAGGTCATTTTCTTTCAGTTTTGAAATGAATTGTTCAGTCAGAGGTCAGCAGTCAGCTACTGCGTCATAGGTTTGCACTAGCCTGGATCTAACCTTGGTCTTTTTTGAAATGTTATGGAATATTGAGTGCTTTGGGATTGAAGGGGAAGCTATAAATGGACGTTTCAGAAGTATGGTGGGTGCCCTTGTGCCTCTAACAATAATTCCCCAGTGTATAAATGAATAATGGGGGATAATGGTTATGGTTTTCTCTTAATGGGATCACAATGGGTTTTGTTCTCACTGGAAATACGTCAGCGGCTGGTAACTATTATTTAGAGTTTAAGATGTATTCGCATTTGTTGCAATAAATCAGTTCAAGAGTGCATATCATCACAGGAACATCACTACCAGTTCAGCCAGCCAGCCTGGCGAAGCAGTTCAGGCCAGGCAGGATGCATTGTGGGCCTTCTGTGTGACTCCAGGCAACCCCTGGATGTTTATAATGAGGCCCATTATTCATTCCATATGTTCAGTGTCTACTGAGAGCCCCCATTGTAGCCCAACAATCGAGCTGTGAGGGCCGTTTAACCCCGGTGCTTCAAGAGGAGGGCGCCGTCTATTCTGTGACATCATGCTCAGGACTAATACCTTGAATGAATCGCCATCTCACTCACCGCGCTGACTCCTTCACTTCCAAGGCCACTTATTGTAAGGATGTTGGCAAGGACACATGATGCCTCGATGGACAGGAATGAAAGAGTTTCCGGAGGGATTTAGTCATTTCTTTCCATGAATTATAGCAGCACATGCACTGAAAAGAAGCATAAATGTTGTTTTGATGTAAGCCGTACAATCACTATGAATATTATTATGATATTTTCAGCAATAATAAAACCAGGGTTTATCACTTATTGTTATAATAATTCACTATATTATAGATGTATGTTCAATAACAAAATGATCGCTTTTATGTTTTCATTTGAGAATTCAAAGTGGCATTACAAATTAGAGGGGAAGTGCCTTTTTTTTTTTTTTTTTTTACAAATTGGACCTTATTTCTGGGATAAAATACTGCCATTTACTCACCTATATCACTTTGGAGTCATTTGGAGTATTTCTGATGATATTGGATTTGATGATATCCATTTAACAGGAGTGAATGGGGCACAGAAATGCAGCCAGTAAATGACACAAACCTGACCTTTTCTCAAATAACAGACGTTTAATAACATGTGCTTCACTGTTACTATTCTCATTTGAGTCAGGAGTTGTCCGTAACTTGAGAAAATTCAGTCTGTAAACAGACTCTACTTCCTGTATAGCATAGTTTACTAAGGACCCCTAGTGCCCACCTGGTGCCTGAACTAAAATACTTATTTGTGTTGTTGTCACATATGCATACATACTTTGTTTTAGTTGAGGCGCTGTGAAGGACACATAGGTGGGCACTAGGGGTCCTTAGTAAACTATGATATACAGGAAGTAGAGTCTGTTTACAGATTGAATTTTCTCAAGTAACGGACAACTCCTGACCCAAATGAGAACAGTAATAGTGTAGCCCATCCTATTAAACATCTGTTATTTGAGAAAAGGTCAAGTTTGTGTCATTTACTGGCTGCATTTCAGTGCCCCATTCACTCCTGTTAAATGGATATCATCAAATCCAATATCATCAGAAATACTCCAAATGTGAAATGGGTGAGAAAATTACAGTATTTTATCCTAGAAATAAAATCCAATTTGTAAAAAACAGCTCTTCCTCTGAAAGTTTGCCACTTCATTCAATCAGGTCATTTGCATTCACTTAAAGGTAATACACTTTAAAGGTAATAGGATTACTGCAGCACATTGTGTCTGATGGAGATCCATCATGGCTCCCTCTGTGTTGCGGTGAAAGATGCTGCCTCTGCACTCAACTTCCCAGAAAGCATCAGCAGTTGTCATAGTGCCGGTTGAGGAATGCTGCTTGTGGTCCCCAAGCTCTTTGAAGAGGACATACTGGATAGCTGTTTTCAGCGTTTCACCAAAGCCTGCCTTGGCAGGTCTGCCGACATAATCTGGATTCTTGGCCTTAGTTTGTTGCCTAGTGAAACGCAGCCATAAACGCTGGTGTTGATTCTTTAAGAGCTTTGCATAGAAGTGGTTTTTGGGGTTATCAGGACGTCCTGCGGCTCGTGATAATGCTGCTTTCCAAGCATGACCGTTTCCTCTCACATGTTCTGTAAAAAGATAAACACATATGTCAGATAAAATATAATCGCTCACTCATGAGATTTGATGTCCTAGAATGGATGCAGCTTTCCTGACCAACCGCACTCTTTTTCCATAAGAATAAAAACACAAGGTGGCATGTCCCTTATGTATTGTTATTGGTGCTGCTTTTTTTTTGTCGTTGTCATGGCGACATTTTGACTTGTCATGGCAGGAAATGCACAGGCGTATCTAATAACAATAACAAGATCTCCATTCCATTAAGGTGTTCCAGTAAGTCACAGGTCATTACTTCTGTCATTAGTTACACCTGTCTATTGTTGAGTATCACTCCCTATTTGCTTTAATAAAGTTTGCCATATTTACTTTCCTTTATTATATTTGAGAGTTCATGTGTGCAAATTAAAGTGCATTTAAAAGCTTTGCACAGGGTAAGGTTTTTTTAATTTCGAAGAACATGGAGAATGGATACAGAAAGAAAGAACAGGCAGGCCTGATAACAGAGATATTCAGAGGCTTCTATTGCAGTACACTGAGCCAGCTGGACCCCACTCAATCAATTGTATTGATCTCCTCCACTTGTCTTGTTCCAGGTTGTTTGATGTGTGCACAGTCTCTAGGACCGACCGAGAAACCAAACTCACCCTGGTTTTTGAGCACGTGGATCAGGACCTGACCACTTACCTGGAGAAGGCCCCTGACCCTGGAGTACCGCCTGAAACCATCAAGGTAACAGTTTGTAGTGAAGTACTCTGGGAAACTGATGCTGTTTGCTGCTTCAACTAACTTTATTAAAAAAAAATCCTAGACTAATTTCAAAATCTGACAGAACTTAATTTGAAATAATATTTTCAGTATTTAAAAGATATAGAAGGCGATTTGCTAATCCTCTGTGGTTTGAATACTGCATGACCACAGCTGTGTCTCTGTGGTACTGAGAGGGTTTTCTTGGCCGGAGACTCGGAGGACCGAGGGCAGATCCTTCCAACATCAGAGGTACCGGAGCGTTTTGAAGGGCAGCACATGTGGCAGATGGGCTCCAAATTAGAGGCTCCCATCCTTCTCTATTTTCACTCTGCCCCAACTCTCTCCAAGTTTACACTCCTGCATTACAGATGGAGAAAAAGTGTGTCACTTTGTATAACAATTTAAATCCAAAGTAGTTCCTTCTCTGTGCCAGTGAACAAAATTCAAATTCAATTCTTAAATAAATCCACAAGTGTCTATTTGCACTTTGCCAAAAGGTCGGAAATGGATGTGTCGCCAACTCTTTTCCTCTGTAACTGCCTCCTATTATTTTAATCTTTCCCATAGAAAAAGCTCTTCATCACGTTTCACCCCAAGGTCTGTAAACGTATCGCGTGCAATATCGACCAGATATACTGTCATCTGGCCCTCTATATTTGGAGAGAGGGGCCTCAGAGTTTTAAGTGTCACATCTGAAATGGAGAAGTTCTGGAAGCTAGAGTAACTGTTGGTTTTTCACCTCAGGGCCGGGTTTGTATGTGAAAGTTTGCAGTGAAGCTGTAACGTCGGTGGGATGAGGTGCAAGCGTAGACGAGTCGGGTAGATCGCACCTGAGGCTTTCCCAGGCTTTTTGCTGAAGTTGATACAGCGTTCGGTACTCTAGTTTCTGTTGATACCTCTGTGTGCCGATGATTGTGTTAGTCGTGATTTTCCGTTTCAAGTCTTGTACTGAAGCACCCATTTACATGAAAACCTGCAAATACCGATGAAAATGAGCTACAGACTAATTATTGAATTTGTTTGAATCTGTCTTTGTTTCATGCCACTGAAAATCTTTGGCATTGCCTTGTTGATCAGACAGAATATAAAAATGTCCCTGCTTTCTGATATGTAATTGCGGAAATAATTGATACTGGAATTCATTGCGAATTGTAATTGTAGCTATTCATGAGGTGTGGATTTGATAATAGTCAATTGATGTGCTGTAACTCTTTGAGTGCCAGTTGTTTCATAAAACAGAAAGTGCCTTGTTCCAGTGTTTTTGCCCATTTTGAGTCATATTTCAAGCCCCACAGAATATTTTGTATTATGTCTCTGAAAACACTGAAGAGCTCAAATGAAAGAAGAGACTCTATTTCATCATTTTTATGTTGTTCCATTCTTGTTTTATCAGAGGTAGAGTAATGGCCACTTTCACCAAAATCACCAATTTTTGTCCAGATTTGGTTGGTTTTGCTTTCTAATCTCGATCGTCTCCACTTTCTGCTTTGAGCTCTGTGGTGTATACCGTCTCTTTATGCTCCGACCACATCTCCCAGAAGCCCCAAAATTACTCACAGGCTGCAGGAGACCACGATTGGCGACGCACTGATGAAAAAACACTTGGATGTATTACTACTTCGATGGCACTCAAGCCTCGGATTTTAAATGACATTGAAATACGTCAATGGCACTCTAAGAGTTAATATCAATGAAGAGAAAATTGCATAGCCATTTTGACAATGGATTCATTGGCTTTTCGCTTAATTTGGTTGGTAATCAACAGTTGCAGCCACAATTCAGCCTGCTGGCACACAAAGTGGTGAGATATGAGCACTAATCACACATGGACAGACTCCCCTGAAAGGGAATTCATGGCATTGCATTTGACTGCACGTAAAGTGAAGGAAGTAGTGTGGAGAAAGCCAAAAAGACAACGTCAGATACTGACAGTTCAAACTTTCTCAGCTCTTCACACGTGAGCGGCCTGCTCGTTAGCCTCTGAACGTCAGGGGAGGTTTCCTACGGCGTTCATCGATCTAGCAGCCAGTTCGTTTGAAGAATCCTGACCCCTTAAAGCGCCCCTTGTTCTTTTGCTTTCTCCTAACATCCATACAGCTGGAGCCCT